>OZ016477.1:2430000-3030000 GCA_963966605.1 Caenorhabditis sulstoni
GTTTCGGAAATCGGGTAATGGAATTTTTGGCAAATACTCATTTACTACCGTCTCTTTTACTACCTCACTCATTTACTACCTTTTACTCATTTACTACCACTGCTCTTTTACTACCTTTTTCCGAGTTTCTCTTTTACTACCTTTTGCTCATTTACTACCACCACTCTTTTACTACCTTTTGCTCATTTACTACCACTATCAGTTTAATACCCTCTTCCGAGTTTCTCATTTAGCTTGGCTTTTCACGCCTTTTAAGGCCAGAACATCGGTCAGACTATTCTGTGTGGTCAGTTGGCACCTGGAACTGTAGCACATAGAGACCACGATTAATCGATCGGCAGTTTTGCATACACTTTTGAACACTTAAACCAGGCTCAGCGAGACAACCACCAGAGGTGCTCCGCACTCTGAAATCCCAGGTCCGCAGTGCTTTCGCACTAGAAGAATGGATCGATATCTAATCTTTAATCAATTTTCACACTCTCATTACCAGGTTTTTAGGTTTGTCATTTCACAATTTTTGGCGTTCGGGTAACATCTTTCTAGCTTCCGACTACTGTTCTTACGTTCCGCGCCTATTCGTGAAACTATCTGACTCGTCCAATGGCCCGTGCTGGATTAGGTGTTACCAGAGTTGAGTTCCCCGAGGAAAAAAGGATTCAATAGAAAACATTTTATTCAAAGAGGAAATGTTGGATTTTTCAGATGTGGCCCTAACGAGGGCCGTTGGGTTGTCGTCGAGAGCTGAGTTCGGGGTCTAAACCGACATCGGTGAAAATCTGAAAATGAGAATTTTAGAATAGAAAATTGACGGTAAGATAATTGATAAATTAGGAAACAAATTGAGAAAAAAAACTGAGGTTGGCCTAAAATTTAAACTGGGATTTGAAGGAATTGGGGCCTCAACAGCGTGGAAAATTATTATTTCGCAAATCTTAAATTAATTTTTAGCAATAAAATCATAAAACATCTCAGAAAACCGAAAAAAAGTAAAAAATGGAGTTGAAAACGCCCAAATTGTTCGCGGATTACGGTCGATGCCGAAACTCCGCAATACACCGCAGCAGCGAATTCGTTGACTGAGTATTCAACGTTTAAGCATTAGATCGATCAGTTTCAGCGTTTTCAACTCCATTTTTTACTTTTTTTCGGTTTTCTGAGATGTTTTATGATTTTATTGCTAAAAATTAATTTAAGATTTGCGAAATAATAATTTTCCACGCTGTTGAGGCCCCAATTCCTTCAAATCCCAGTTTAAATTTTAGGCCAACCTCAGTTTTTTTTCTCAATTTGTTTCCTAATTTATCAATTATCTTACCGTCAATTTTCTATTCTAAAATTCTCATTTTCAGATTTTCACCGATGTCGGTTTAGACCCCGAACTCAGCTCTCGACGACAACCCAACGGCCCTCGTTAGGGCCACATCTGAAAAATCCAACATTTCCTCTTTGAATAAAATGTTTTCTATTGAATCCTTTTTTCCTCGGGGAACTCAACTCTGGTAACACCTAATCCAGCACGGGCCATTGGACGAGTCAGATAGTTTCACGAATAGGCGCGGAACGTAAGAACAGTAGTCGGAAGCTAGAAAGATGTTACCCGAACGCCAAAAATTGTGAAATGACAAACCTAAAAACCTGGTAATGAGAGTGTGAAAATTGATTAAAGATTAGATATCGATCCATTCTTCTAGTGCGAAAGCACTGCGGACCTGGGATTTCAGAGTGCGGAGCACCTCTGGTGGTTGTCTCGCTGAGCCTGGTTTAAGTGTTCAAAAGTGTATGCAAAACTGCCGATCGATTAATCGTGGTCTCTATGTGCTACAGTTCCAGGTGCCAACTGACCACACAGAATAGTCTGACCGATGTTCTGGCCTTAAAAGGCGTGAAAAGCCAAGCTAAATGAGAAACTCGGAAGAGGGTATTAAACTGATAGTGGTAGTAAATGAGCAAAAGGTAGTAAAAGAGTGGTGGTAGTAAATGAGCAAAAGGTAGTAAAAGAGAAACTCGGAAAAAGGTAGTAAAAGAGCAGTGGTAGTAAATGAGTAAAAGGTAGTAAATGAGTGAGGTAGTAAAAGAGACGGTAGTAAATGAGTATTTGCCGGAATTTTTTCTAAGTTTTCGGGTAACGGAAAAAGGGTAATGGAAATTCTGAAATTTTTCGGGTAACGGAAATGGAACGCCAAAAAACGCGGAAAAAGGGTAGTGGAAAAAGGGTAATGGAATTCCGTGAAACTCTGCTGCTTATCTTACTGCAGTTTTACATCGTTTTGAGCTGCCGGCACCGTGCAGCCGCGCCGCCGCGCAATCTGCGTGTCTCCACCAGCTCTTGTGCCAGGCTCTCTCGCGTGCCAATAAAGCAGGCTGTGAAAGTGCTCCACGTGAATGCTCTGCGACAATATGTGAAAGTTGAGGTGAATGGGGATACCGCTATCACGGTCATAGGCACGAAGGCTGCGCAGCGAATCGAAATTTTCGAATTTTCACGTGCAAAAATCGAAAAAATGCGAAAGAAAACGTGAGAATTTTCGCGTGACCTTTGCCACGTGTCACCGGGCGGCACGGGCCGCCCGTGTTTTTCTGTGTCACCACGTCATCGCCACGTGTCATCGCGCTGTTTTTCAATTTGCTCGCATTCCCTCAAAAAAGCCTTCGGATCGGCTCCGAGAGACAGAAAATGTAAGTTTCCATTATTGATCAGTCAATTTTTTTCGCTTCTCAAATCAGAAATTATGATAATAATTTGGCAATTACTCATTGACTACGGTATTAATGACTACAGTACTCAATGACTTTTTTACTCAATGACTTTGTGTGCTCAATGACTACTATTTCTCAATGACTTCAAACTTGCTCAATGACTATATGCGCTCAATGACTACTATTTCTCAGTGACTTCGAAATTTGCTCAATGACTTCATGTGCTCATTGACTTCAAATTTTTTAGATAAGACTCGCGAGAGCAGTCTTATCTATATCAATCAATTAATTACGAAGTTAGGTTTGTAAATCAACAATTTCATCAACAGTAACAATAAAAAACAAGTAATAAAAAGTTCAAAAAGAAATTAGAAAAATGAGTAGGAACTGTGGGAACTGCTGTTTGGAGATGGACTGAATCTTCGTTTCGCTCTTCTGGAAATTCAATGAATTAATTCTCGAGTAAACCTTTCAGTTCTTAGTACTTCATTCGCTATGTTGTTACGTTGTGGTCATGATCTTGGGTAGAAGAGAGGCGTGGTGTTCCAGGAGTTGAGCATAACGCTTCTAGCTTTCCACAATCATCTACAGATTTAGCCAATCACAAAACAGCAAAGAATATCATTTTTAAAGTATTGAAATAACAAAAACAAATCATATGCAGAAAAAAAGTAAAAACGACTGAAAAGAATCTGATAATGAAAAAATCAGACTTGCGACAGGCCGGGCCGGGCCGGGCCGGGCCCAAATGAAAAATTTCTCGGCCCGGGCCCGGCCCGGGCTGGGCCCGGGCTCGGCCCGGGCTGGGCCCGGGCTCGGCCCGGGCTGAGCCCGGCCCGGCCCGTTGGGCCCGTGGTAGTACTAACTTTTTCAAAAGTAACTTTGTACGACAATTTTTGCCCATCAATTTTCAAATAAAGGGGACGAAATTCGAAAAAAACTTCAGGGAAATTTATGCAGTGGGGCGCATTTGCATTACTCTGAAATCGGAGGACTCCGATTCGGATGGGCGGAAGCGGCATCTCAAAATTAGAGGGCACCTACTGAGCTTTTCGAAAACGGGCTGGGCCCGGGCCGGGCCGAGTTTTCGCTCGATGGGCCCGGGCCGGGCCCGGGCTCTTAAAAAACAGGGCCCGGCCCGGCCCGGCCCGGGCCGAGCCCGGGCTGAGCCCGGGCCCAGCCCGAAAATCGCAAGTCTGGAAAAAATAGTGAGTCGATACATGCGTTTTGAAGCATGAACATGTTTTCAGAATGTTAAAACGGTATACACAACCACTTTAAAAACATACGCGCAATTCATCCCGAAAAACTTGAATTTATTGAGCACATGAAGCAAATTTGAAGTCATTGAGCACATGAAGTCATTGAGCAAATTTCGAAGTCACTGAGAAATAGTAGTCATTGAGCGCATATAGTCATTGAGCAAGTTTGAAGTCATTGAGAAATAGTAGTCATTGAGCACACAAAGTCATTGAGTAAAAAAGTCATTGAGTACTGTAGTCATTAATACCGTAGTCAATGAGTAATTGCCTAATAATTTCCAGGTATCATCCCGGAGGCATAGTTTGGAGCGATGGCAACAAATTTCTCCTCGAGCTGATGGCCAAAAAGATGGTGGAGAAACTGAAGGCGCGCTCCCCGAATCGCGGACCGTTTCACCCCACCGAAGTGGCCAAGATGGCGAGCGACGTGGTGCTCGAGAATCAGGCGGTAGCCATCGAACTTCTCAACAGTAAGCTTTTTGACGCGGCGGCGGTGAAAAATCAATAAAAGCAGACTTGCGATTTGACGGGCCGGGCCGAGTCACGTGCCTTGCGATTACTCCGTCAATTCGCAATATTTTTGGGCAAGTTGGGGTACCATTCGATCGGGAAAAGAATTCTGCACAACTTAGCACTTCCAGTTTTTCAATTCAAGATCAAAAAGTGCCGACGGGCCGCATGTTTTTCCCGGCCCGTCGGCGCTTTTCAAGTCTTTCAAGCTATATGAATTATACCATTTTGTGCAGAATTCTTTTCCCGATCAAACGGTACCCCAACTTGCCCAAAAATATTGCGAATTGACGGAGTATTCGCAAGGCCCGTGACTCGGCCCGGCCCGTCAAATCGCAAGTCTGAATAAAACCAATTTGTGGCCGCGCCGATTCCGGGCAGCCAAATAACTTTCTCCAGAATTGGAATTTTTACACCATCTAAGAACCAAAACGAAGATATTGCAGTCCTCTATGCGATGGACTTCAAAAATCTCGGTTCGGCCGTGAATTCATCGAGCTAGACCACGATTATGCCGTCCCGGCCACTAATTGCGGTCAAGCTCGATGGATACTCAACCAAAGCGTAATTTCGAACGTTCGCCGAATAGAGGATTCCTTAAGCTTGATTTCGCTTTTTAGATTGTCTGAAAATTCGAAATCTGAAGAAAGTTATGGGCCGGCCCGCGGCGACAAGTCCGGTTTTATCTCAAAATTCGAGAAGAAAAAGCTTGAAAAATCGAAAAACTGAGAGAATTTCCTGAAAATCCGATAAAATAGAGGTAAAACGTCGATGCCATTTGGGTTTTCATCTGAAAATCCGCTAGAAAAGCCTTAGAATATCGATAAAAACCCGTTTTTTTTAATTGTTAGAAAATCGATAAAAATTAATTTTTTTCTCGACATTCGATGAAAGAAAAACACTTTTACTCTGTAAGCTCTCTGAAAAATCGATGAAAAGTGCAATAAACATGGGAAAATCGATAAAAATACTAAAAATTGCAGGCGACGTCCCAGAGGAGCCCCCAATCGGCAATCCTCCGCAAGAGCAATTGGAGCTCGAGGAATTGATCTCGAAGGTGCTTCGCCAGAAGTTCAACGGCTCACAATTGCAATTGGAGATGGCCGTGCGGATTGGCGGTGATTCCGTCGTTCAGGGAATGTTAGCGGAGCACCGAAGAGCCATTGGGACGATTCTGCAGAGATACGATCCGGAGAATCCAGGTTACACGTCGTTGATCAACATGTCGACCTTCGAGGCGTCCGTCCAACTTAACGGCATTCCGCGTGAAGATGTCGAGTGCCGCAACGAGGTGCGCGCCTTCAAGAAAAAGTTCATCGCTGGATGCGAAGCGCGCGCCGCCGGACGCAAGCTGACGATGGAGCAGTGGGAGAAGTGCATCGATCGAGAGCTCGGCGAGCACGTCAAAGAGCTTGTTGCTCTGATGCTCAAACACGGCCGGTGCTTCGATAGTTGGCGGCTCGATGGCAACAGTCGGACTCCAGCATTGATGATGTGTCGTCTGAACAAGGAGAATCATGAGGAAATGTTGGCGAAGATGGTGAGGGCGTACGCGTGGAAGGATCAGGGGCTTGACAAGAGCGGCGAGGATCTGCTCAATCACGGAGCCGACCAGTTTCTGCGCGGCATCAACGCGATGCTCCATTTGAAGGACGAGTTCAACGAGCTGGCTCGTCGCTACGATGGCGAAGGGACTGCGGACGACGGATCGTTCGAGGCGGCGCTCAAATCGTTCCGCGATCGTGAGTTTTTGAAGGCGGTGGCGGCGATGAAATCAATCGATAACTGTTGCAGACCTCAATCAAATTGAGAACCCCAAAAAATCGATAAACATGGTCAGACTGATTCAGGTATTCTTTGCGATTTCCGTGATCACCGCCTGGCTCTACCAAATGTATCAATAAACTTGTTTGTTTTGTTTGTTCTGCTCCAATTGCTTTTCAACCATCCGTTCAACGTGTGCTGACTGCTTATCTTTTCTTCAAAACACAAACAAGTAAGTGTGAAATTTAGTTTTCAATCGAAAAACGAGCCGATGCCATCATTACGGGGCTATACCTTTTCGAAACGGAAAATTTTTGAGAGAAACTTTGTATGAAATCAGAAGGAGAGAGGGCCGAATGTTGAGCTTAAATGAAGTCGTTCCCCTTTTTATACCGCAACCGTAAGCCACGCCCCCTCCCCCCCCTGTTCGCGGCGTGGCTTAAGGTTGCGGTATAAAAAGGGGAACGACTTCATTTAAACTCATCATTCGGCCCTCTAGTCTAGTACCCTATCTCCTTTCGATTTCAATTTCTCTCAAAAATTGTCCCCCCTCCTCACATTTTGAAAAGGGATATCCCCCTCCCGGTTCGCGGAGGGGGACAGGCAGCACCTATCCCATGACGGGCATCGGGGCGTTTGGCGGGCGCATTCGGAACGCCGGAACTCATGCGTGGGGAGGATCCAGACCCGGGTAGCGACCATAAGAAGCATCGCCATACTGATCATGTTGCCAGCATGTTCCGATGGGCCGATCCGAGCGGGCCTAGCCCGCTCTTCTCCAGCCTGGAGGAGGTTCGCTTTCCTTTACTTCGCCCCATCTCGGCAGAGCGCACTTGCATCCCCCACACATTGTCCCACTCGGGAAACGACTACCGGTTTGCTGTCCGTGCAAGCTCCTGTGTTGGCCGGTAGTCTTTTGCCGAGTGGGCGGTGTGTGGGGCTCTGTGGGTGTGCTCCGTCGAGCTGGGGAGTGGGACTGGCTCGCGGCGGAGGAGGAGCCTATGACGACGGGGAAGCACTTGTTCGGGAGGTCGCCGTTCGTGTCGTTATTGCTGACTGTCTAGTCTCCGTGCATGAGGGAAGGGTTCGGCGAGTGAGTCCGCCCGTTCTGGTGCTCGCATGGGAGAGGGAACACAGGAGCCATGCACGTGGTGCATCATCCCATCATTTCCCAATACTTCCTCTTTCGTCACACTTTTGGTAGACACCATTTTGCGCACATAGTTTCTTTTAATAGTCTATTCACTCCAACCTCTTGACTCATTTCAAATACTTTCGGAGACGACTTCAAGCTATAGGAGTTTTCATTTTTCTAGCATTTCTCGTATATTTTTCATGAAAACCTGCGATTTTGACTTGACTTTCTCATTTTAGAACTTCAATTACTAGTGAAAATGTGTAGTACAAAAAAGTAGAAATTTTCCAAAAAAATCGAAATCCGGAAAATCGCAACTCTGGCTTTGGACCACATGATTTTCGGGTTCAGAAAAGCCGTCCGACGTCTACCGGGGACGACCAGCTTCATATGGTCTTCCCGGATTGTCCGATCCGTGACTGCCATTCCGTCACGTCACTTCCGTCTTTTCTCCTGGCTAAATGACTTTCTTAAATTTGGCGGCGTCAGGTCGTGACGCTCGGCGCGAGAGCTCCGCATTTTTTATCAGCCTGATTTGTAGCTCGCCGAGCGGGATCAGCCGGTTTTCTAGGTTCCCGGTTATCACCAGGTCCACTTGTTTTTATCAAAAAATTAGGAAGTTTCAAAATTGTTGAAATTTGAATATTAAATTGTTGAAATTGAATAATTAAAAGTTAAAAGTAAAATTGAAATTTTGAAAACGAATTAAAAATTGAAACGGCACAGGTCCCGATATTAGGCACAGTGTCGCGAATCGTGATCCGCTCTACAGCGAATCACTCGCGACTCGAAAAGAGCGAGCAGAAACGACGCCATTCGGAGGACGACGAGAAGAAAGGATTTGAATTCCCGCCAAATACGCAATCGCGGCGAGACCCACAACTACAGTAACCCGGGACACGCGACACGCACGCACGCGGCAGCATCGTTTATTCGAATTAATTAATTGTTTTTTCCTTTCCTACTTTTTGCCCCTTTTTATCCCAAAATGTGCTGGAACTCGTGTGAGAAACGTTGAAAAATTGCCTGGACGATTTTCGAAGAAAAATCGGCGACTCTTCACCGCCATCGAGTTTTTTTTTCCGCTCGGAAGCAATTTCTTGCCGACCAGAACCAAATGAAGGATTTTTGACTGCGAAAGCGAGTCGAATCCGTGCAAAAACGAGAAAAAATGATGCAATTTTATCAAATTTTCGAAATTTGGCCTAAAATTTGCGCGAAAATTACGAAATCTTCGGCAACCAATGACGTTTCGGCAACAAATGACAGGGAAAGTAGAAAATCATCAGAAAACATTCAAAAGACGTCCCGGAGATGATATTCGGCGTCAGGACGAGGCAGAGCGGCTCGGCGAACATGGCCCACCAGATAGTCTTGATCGACGCTCTCGCAACGGCGATAACCAACCTGAAATCGATCCGATCGGACGTAGACGGCCTGCTCGCGATTCAGAAAGTGACCGAGTGTGGGCGAGACTGCCAAGTGCGGTGCGCTCTGGAGGCAAACGAGCAGTGGAAGAACGGAATCCAAGCCAGCATCGGTGAGTCCATCGAAAATATCGAAGAGGAGCTCGTCGGAAGGGACGACAGACGAGTGGAGACGATGGCGCACGCTCTACGCGAAGTCGCTCACGGAAACGCGAAGCCGAACCGAGACGAAAGTCGAGGGGAGGCGAGTCGGGACGGACGACGTCGAGTGGAACCGACCGAGGAGCTCAGGCCCCTCGCGATGGAAACGTTCGACCCGCCGAGAGGAACCTGCCGCCCGACGCGAATCCATTCAAGACGACGTTGCGGCGACGAGCGACGACTACCGCATCCCGAAACTCAAGGAGAGAAAGCGCTCCGGAGAAGACGATATCGACCAGAAGAAGAGGAACAAGGCGTCCGAGAAGACCCAAATCAAGAAGCCGCAGGCGAAACCACCGGCGATCAACGGGCGCGAGGCTCCAGAAGCACGGAAAGGAGGCCGAACGGCAGTGTGTGCAACCGGTTACGTAACCGGTTAAATAACCGGTTATTTGCGCGTGAAGTCCGGTGAAGTCCGCAAACACCGTGACGACAAATCACACGAATGCAGCGGATTACCGCACAATTCAAATTTTCATGCTTTTCTTCCAATTTATCGTCATTTTTCGATTTTCCTTAGTTTGCTGCTAGTTCAGTCGGCGTACCACGAGTCAGTTCGACACCACGCTGTTCGAAAATCAGCCTATTCTTTCAGACATCCGGAGTTTCTCACCAACCTCGTTCAACGTTCACATGAAGAAGTTGAAGAACAGGACTACCCCGATGAATCTGATGAGGAGCACTCAATTTCTGAAGGCGAGCCGGAAGAGGATCTGAATATCTCCATGACCTCAGTGAGGTCATCGCCGTAACGATTCCGAACCTTTTCCTTGCCCCTACCAGTTGGTTTTTTGTTGTTACCTTTGTTCTCCTTTTTCAACTTCGAGTACGAGTTCCTAATGAAGTTTCCGGTTTTAAAAACCGATTCAGTTGAAAGCAGCGTTAACCAAGTGTTTCGGCACACAAGTACCCTATATACCGCACACAGCCGAATTAGCGTGCGTTAGTCGTCACAGTTTCGTGATTTACATTTTAAAAAAACCGGTTTTTAACCGGTCACGTGACCGGTTGCACACACTGCCGAACGGTGAGAATTTAACCAAATTGACAGAATGAAAGCTATAAAAGCGAATTGTAGACGTTTCGTTGTGGCATGTGCATCTCCAACGACCACGCGACCGTCTACTGTTCCCGCTACACAACTACATCGGCGCGCGAGCAGCGAATGATGGAACTGGGCCAGTGCACGCCGCGATGCGGACGAACACATGCGGGCGTCTGCTCATTCAACAGGCCACCAAAATGCTCCTTCTGTGAAGGGCGCCATCTCCCAGCACTGTGCGACGTCTTCGGAGTCGACAGCGACGAGTAAAGGGTGCCGAAGCGCTGAATACGCCCGCAACCATTGTTAAAACCTCGATTTTTGTTCATCGCGCCACGCACGCAACGCGTACGCGACGCGAGAAATATAGAAGTAGTACAACACTCCACTCATTCCGCAGCCAGCGCATAGTTTAGCGAATCGATTCAAATGTAATTGTCAGCGTTTTCCAACAACTTCGCTATGTTCTCTGTCAAATCTCTTCGTTATTTCTTCAACTAAACGATGACAAGTTATCACAAACAAAACGAAATCAATTTACAGCGCTCTAATCGCCAAGTTCACAAGAACGCCACACCGATCATAGCAATGATGCGATCCGTAAGTCGTTTAAATCGAAAAAAAAAGAAAAAAGAAAGAAAGAAATCGAAAAAGAGAAACGGCAGTCGAGCAACCGAATTGCATTCCAGATCGAAAAAGAAGAAGACCGCAGGACCCAGCGGCGACCGCGCACGAGGATTGCCGCCAGTCCCGTTGGGCCCAGCGGAGCCCCCATTCACCGAACTGGAATTTGAGATCGCCCGCAAGCTCGGCAATCGGAGAATGGTCCATCGAACCATCCACGCCGTCCGCTCTTGGGGCACGTGGATGGCCGATGGGGATCAGCCCGAGCGTCGATGCGAGATCTGCGACGAGCTGGTGATTGCAGTCCGCCTGCGCCATCATGCATCGGTAGATTGCTTCCTAGGATACTCAGAACGATTACCGTACATGCTGCGCATGAGAGGAGCGCCCGCCTGTGCGGCGTGCGGCCGAAATCAAGCGGACGCGGATCACACCGGCGGCTGCCCACGCACTCCGACAAGCAAGGTGCAGTCGGTGCATCCAGGTCCCGATATTAGGCACAGGTTATTAAAACTAGGCACAGGTCCCGATATTAGGCACAGGTTATGGAAACTAGGTACAGGTCCCGATATCAGGCACAGGTTATGGAAACTAGGCACAGGTCCCGATTTCAGGCACAGGTTATGGAAACTAGGCACAGGTCCCGATATTAGGCACAGGTTATGGAAACTAGGCATATGTCCAGTTCATATTGGTACTCGGCCAACTCGGACTTCTGAACCATCAGCGACAGCGACAGCTCTCCCGCCAACCAAACATTCGATAATTTGTAAAACCACTTATTCTATTGTTTAGTAAATGGAATAAAACTGTCCAGACGAATTTAATAAAACCGGAATATAATACAAATCATCAGCTACTTTCTTTTCCTCCTCCTCCATACATATCATTTCTCCTTCCTCCGATTCGCCCTCGGACTCCATCACCGCCTCTTCATCAAACTCGGCTTCTTCCTTCACAGTCGGCAGTCTGTGAATTTCGATGATTCGAAATTATTCTTATCTGACTCAATTCGGAATGATCGATGCCATCAACATCGAGTTCAGCGTTTTTGTCGAAACGTCGACTTCTTCTCTTGTTGGAGAGAATGGAAGTAATTTTTCTGCGAAATTCAAGCCTTTTCATGGTATTGAAGCTGAATATGACTCACGCACAGCGCCCTGCACGCGGAATGCGCTAAGAAAAAATTTAGAAGTGTGCGATGGAGCGCGCTTGCATTTTCTTGCAGTTTTTGAGCCAATTTCCTCGTTTTTTTCGATAAAACAACGAATATTTCAAATTTTGCTGTTTTTTCGCAGGTGGAGAGACCTGAAATTGGATGAGAAACGTGTTGGAATAGTGTTCCAGGTTGAATTGCAGAGATTCATCGAAAACTCAGGGAGGAGATCGTTTTTGAAATACCATCACTTGTTCTGGGGGTTATTTCTTTTTTAGCCGAAAAATATTTCGGAAAATCACTATAACGCGACATTCTAAGCTAATTAAACTGATAGAAACACAAAACATGATTGAATTATGAGAAAAATCCAGAGAATTCGGTTGCCGCCCAAGTTCGAAATTTGAATAAAGGCGAGAGAGTGCAGAAAACGAGGAGAGGCGAGAGAAAAAGACACTGCAAAACGGCAAGCGCGCAAAGGAACATTTGTCGCTTGGCGCATTCCGCGTGCAGGGCGCAGTGGATCACGAAAAAAGCCTCTCGGAGGTGGCCGAGGAAGCGGGAGAACTGAGAAGAGCTCTCGCAAGAAGAGACAGCTTTGGAAGGGCGTCGCGCTGACTCCTCCAGAAAAGCAATGGTTCAGTGCAGGGCTGTGCGGTAACGGTATGCCGAATACCGAATTTACCGAAGTTACCGGTTTTTTTTTTCGGTATGTACCGAAACCGGTTTCGGTAAACTTTTTTTCGGTATTTTCGGTAATTTTTGGACAATTTTCTCGAGTTTTTTGCGGCATTTTTCGCTCGAAAGTCGGATAAGATTGAATGCAAAAATGAAATGATCCTTTAAAATTACTACGGTCTTACCATTTTTTCCTACCGTAGTAATAAAATTTAAAGGCGCATCGCGTTAGATTTCGAGATTTCTTTTCAATATTTATTGCTTTTTCCCGTAATTTTCCACATTTTTTCGTTTTTTTTTAACGTTTTTCTCTCCGAAACCTTCTGATTTCTCAAATGGGATTGGTATCGCATTTGTTTAACAAAAAAAACTGCTGAACCAGACGAAACTCAGCTTGAAATTGTAAAATTGAGAAAAAATTTCCTAGTGTACCGAAAATACCGAAAATTTACCGAATTTTCGTCAGAGCTTTGAACTGCGTCAACTCGTCCTAAAATGTATTCACTGTAAACCAGTTATGGCAAAAAAAAACAAAACCTCTAAAGAAGTCGAGTGCGCAGTGTGCTTTCTTCTCAGAAAGCCTCCGATTCCGGTGAGACGATGTAGACGGCTGCACGGCACCCTGCGGTCGTAATTTTTACATTTCGCGCGCCAAGAGGGTTGGTGACGCGTTTCTCGATTTGCTGGCGCATTTCGCGACGACTCAAAAATCGAGGCCCCCACAGTAATTTCATGAACTTTTAGAAGTTGTTTTTCGAGAAAAAGAAGCAAAAACATGGTGAAAGAGAGCATTTACACAGTTATACAAACACTTTTATGGTCATATGTGTCGACATTGGGGGCGAAATCTGCTGTTTTTCGAATTTCATCCGCCGCCTCGGGCCTCAAAAAGCGAACTTCAAAATGGAACTCCTCTCTCAGTTTTTGACTAATCTGCTCGATTTTGGTCTCAAATTGTTCCCAATCGAGTTGTTCACAAATGCTAGGGACGAAAATTCGGATATCGCAGCCAGTTTTCGCAAAAAATACAAAAAACACCTTTTTCAGTGCAAAACTTTGAGGTGTATCTCCTCCGCGGCAAGCGAATGGTTTGCTGAACCGTTTTGAAAAATCGATTTTAATTGCGTTTCTCCACAATTGCTAGGGACAATTTCGAAAAAAAGTCAATTTCCGCGCAGAAACTGATAAAAAAGGGAAAAATCAACTGGAAAAAAGGCGACGCCCCGCCCATTTTTACAAACGCGCTCCACGGACAATATACGCTCGCAGGGTGCCGTGACCAGACGAAACTCAGCTTGAAATTGTAAAATTGAGAAAAAATTTCCTAGTGTACCGAAAATACCGAAATTACCGAAAATTTACCGAATTTTCGTCAGAGCTTTGAACTGCGTCAACTCGTCCTAAAATGTATTCACTGTAAACCAGTTATGGCAAAAACAACAAAACCTCTAGAGAAGTCGAGTGCGCAGTGAGCTTTCTTCTCAGAAAGCCTCCGATTCCGGTGAGACGATGTAGACGGCTGGGAAGATGATGGCTGGGAAGATGACGGCACTGGTGAAGTTGAAGGTGTCAGCAAATTTTATCAGAACTTCTTCCGCCTCTGACCACTTTCTGGGTGTAATTAGGTCATCGAAGTATGCGTATCGTGGATCGATGATGACCGACATGAGCATCTCCGTGAACCTGAGAACTGAGTTTGAATTAGGTTAAAAAGTGAGCACGTCACCTGCTCTCCAATACATTTGTCATTACTGCGACGAGAGGTCGACCATTGCCCACAGCTAGCGCGACATCTTCGATCGCTGCCCGGAAAGCCGGGATGATTGCACTAAAATGCTTCGACTGAATTGAATAATTTTTAGTCAATCCGACTAGCAGATTTCTCTCTCTCTCTCTCTCCGCCACGCAAAAATGTGCAAAATTCGTCAACTTTGAGCTCGTTTTTCAAAATGTTTTGCTCGGCCAGCCTCGAGGCCGTCTACTAGGCAGAAAATAGAACTCCCATGCGAGCACCAGAACGGGTGGACTCACTCGCCGAACCCTTCCCTCATGCTCGGAGACTAGACAGTCAGCAATAACGACACGAACGGCGACCTCCCGAACAAGTGCTTCCCCGTCGTCATAGGCTCCTCCTCCGCCGCGAGCCAGTCCCACTCCCCAGCTCGACGGAGCACACCCACAGAGCCCCACACACCGCCCCCACTCGGCAAAAGACTACCGGCCAACACAGGAGCTTGCACGGACAGCAAACCGGTAGTCGTTTCCCGAGTGGGACAATGTGTGGGGGATGCAAGTGCGCTCTGCCGAGATGGGGCGCAGTAAAGGAAAGCGAACCTCCTCCAGGCTGGAGAAGAGCGGGCTAGGCCCGCTCGGATCGGCCCATCGGAACATGCTGGCAACATGATCAGTATGGCGATGCTTCTTATGGTCGCTACCCGGGTCTGGATCCTCCCCACGCATGAGTTCCGGCGTTCCGAATGAGTCCGCCAAACGCCCCGATGCCCGTCATGGGATAGGTGCTGCCTGTCCCCCTCCGCGAACCGGGAGGGGGCTATCCCTTTTCAAAATGTGAGGAGGGGGACAATTTTTGAGTGAAATTGAAATCGAAAGGAGAGAGGGTACTAGACTAGAGGGCCGAATGATGAGTTTAAATGAATTCGTACCTCTTTTTATACTGCAACCTTAAGCCACGCCCCCTTCCCCTCTCCGTGTTAGCCACGCCCCTTCCGTACTTATCTCCACACTTTAATTAGCCCGGCCATAATTGACATTCTAATCGCTCTTTCGGCATCTTTTCATCTAAGCCGACCTAATTGACCTTTTTCGGAACTATGGAACGTCAGTTACTATAGGCCGGTTACCGGTCACTGTACTCGGAAACTCAATACTGAAATTCAAGGTTGATCCGTGGCTGTACAGTACTATAGCCTTGATTCGTGTTTCAAACGCGCCCCATTGCACTCAAGCCAAATTTCCCGGAGGCGCCGTCGAAATACTTTTTCTCGGTTTTTATTCATTTTTTATCGAATTTCTTCCGATTTCTTTCATTTTTTCAATGAAAATACGTTTAAAGTGTGATAATTTCGTAATTTAAGCAAAAATATCAAGATTTGCTGTGAAACCGTTTTCGTCGTTCAGCAATACAGTGATTTCACTATTTTCGGGTATTTTCGCCGAAAACTAAGACGCATTTCGGTTTTATAGCTAATTCTGACTATTTTTATCAAAAACTTATCGGAAAATTGAAAGAATTCGGACGAAAATGGATAAAAAACAACAAAGACCGACTTCGCCGCTGAAAAAGAATTTCGCCCGAGGCGAAGTACTGAGTGCAATGGGGCGCGTTTGAAACACGATCCAAGGCTATAGTAGAGTAACTGAGCCTACAGTAACTGACATTCTGATTGCTTTCTCGACGGTTTCTTATTCAACTCAATCATATTCTCCAGTATCACCATTTTGCTGTTCGTGAAGTTCCTCAGGAAATTTTGCGCCAGGATTGGCGGGCGAATTCGACCCAGGGCTGGGCAAACGGCCGGCCCGTCGGTTGCCACTGAAATTTTTCCAATTCTTCAAAAACATGAAAACATTATTTTTCCGAGATTTTCCAGCGTGTTTCTTTTTCAATTTCACGCTTGCGATAGAATTCATGTGTTCAAAACCCCAAACAACTTTTTCAAAAATTAAAATTTAAAAAAAAAAATACTTTCTCTCGCCCAAAACTGGACGTTTTGGTCAGATATGATCAAAAAATGTTCTTTTCCATTATGTGAAACATTTTCGTTACGAAAATAAAACGAACAATTGTTTTTCGAAAACTTGCGAAACTCAAATCTCATGGCCGCGGCGGCCGGCCGGCCGTTTCTCAATGGAGCGCGTTTGCTGCGGCCGAGGCCGGCCGCAGCAATTTGCCTGCGCGAGAAATGCGCCAGCGTGTTTTGCTTTCTCAAGAGGAGAAAGTGCGCCAGCAAAACGCTGGCGCGTCTCTCGATTTTTTTTTTAATTTGCCAGTTTTTTTTGAATTTTCGAGCTTTTAGCCGGAATAAATTATTGGAAACCCCCTGAAACTTCGAAGAAAAAAAATTGCAAAAATTTTGGTGAAAAAAAATCCGAAATAAAGAAAAATTCACTAAAATTGTCTTGAAGCACTGGGTCATGCATCAAATTTGACATTTTTTACACCAAAATGTTCGCAATCGTTTATTCTTTAAATCTGCGGTTTCACCGCCGATATATTCTGGCTTTGTGGCTCTAAAATTGAAAAAAAACTGCCAATTTTTCAAAAAATCGAGAATCGCGCCAACGGTTCGCTGGCGCACTTTCCGCTCTTCAGAAAGCAAAATTCGCTGGCGCATTCCTCGCGCAGGAGACCGTGCCCATGGCGGACGAAGTTGACCATGAACGAACCAGCAACATAGAGAAAAGAGTACGGGATGAGGAGAGACGCAGAGAAGACTCTCTCGCACACACACACTCTCTCGTCGCTTCTCTGCGTCTCTCCCTCCGCACACACTCTCTCGTCGCTTCTCTGCGTCTCTCCCTCCGCACACACTATTTCTCTCTCTCTCTACACCTATCTATACAGCCTTTCCCTTCCCATTTCATTCATTTTTTTTCTCTCTTCCTGACCGTCCGCGACGGTCCCTCCCTATTTTTCCTATTGCTTTTCTACAATTTAAATTTTTTTAAAAATAATTAATACTAATATTCGCTATTATTTTTATTCCGTTCTATTTTATTTTTTTTTATATCCAAAAGAGAAGAAGTACAATGGAGTTTGATAGAACATAAAGGTAATTTTTTTTAATTAAAAAAAATTTTTGTTTAATTTTTAAAAAAATGGTACTTTAAAAAAAAGCAATTTTATTATTAAGGAGCAAAAATTAGAATTGAAAAAAAAAATTTTTCATAGTTTTAATTAAAAAATTTAAATTCAAAAAATTTCAAAATTTAATTTTACCAATTTTATCACTTTTATCACTTTTTAGAGGGAAGAAATAATGGACTAAAAAACAAGTAACGGAGAAAATGTTCGAATGAATTTCGAATGTTTTGAATTTCAAATTTGTCTTCAAAGGCGCATGTAGTGGTCTTGCAACGAAAACTCGTGCCTCTTCATTTTGCCTAGTCTCTTCTCTGCTGACCGCTTACGCAGCCGCTACGCGAGTGTCGGAACTTGCGACGCGCCGCCTTTCTCTTTTTTTCAAAAATTTTTTTTTGGGTTTTCCCTTAATTTTGCTCTCCTGAAGCTCCCTTTTTTCACAGACACTCGTTTTCCGCCTGCGCAAGTCGATCTTTACGGATTCAGGAGGCCAATTTGGAAGATTAAGTGAGTTCTTTTTTTTTCCAAACATTTCGCCCATTCAAAACTTTCAAACTTGACTACTACTATAGCCGTGATTCGTGTTTCAAACGCGCTCCATTGCACTCAAGCCAAATTGCCCCGGAGGCGCCGCCGAAATACTTTTTCTCAGTTTTTGCTCATTTTTTATCAAATTTCTTTCGATTTTTTTCCATTTTTTCAATGAGAATACGTTTAAACTGTGATAATTTCGTAATGTAAGCAAAAAATATCAAGATTTGCTGTGAAACCGTTTTCGTCGTTCAGCAATACAGGGATTTCACTATTTTCGGGTATTTTCGCTGAAAACTAAGATGCATTTCGGTTTTATAGCTAATTCTGACTATTTTTATCAAAAATTTATCGAAAAATTGAAAGAATTCGGACGGAAATGGATAAAAAACAACAAAAGACCGAAAAAGACCGAATTCGCCGCTCAAAAAGAATTTCGCCCGAGGCGAAGTACTGAGTGCAATGGGGCGCGTTTGAAACACGAATCACGGCTATAATACCAGACACTTCAGCGATGAAAAATGAGAGAGAGAGCTTTCCTATTGAGTTCTCCGTTTTCCCGGGCTGGCTCGGAATCTTATGAACAACGCTTAACGTCGCTTTTGATTCGGACCCCATGTCAAATTTTCAGCAGTGATTCATCGCGCCTTGAATCCAATTCCTCTGTTTTATTATTCAGAGTTGCAAGCCGGGCCCCGGGCCGGCTCGTTTGAACTCAGAAAGTTCAACTGTTTCCTCTTTACGGATGGCCAGACGAGCCGAAACGAGCCGGTCCGGGCCGAGGGAATTTTGATGTTGGCCCGTTGTAACTCTGGTTTGGTTGCCTTGGAGCTAAGATTTTCTTTGCAGAATGGACAGGCTGGGAGGTCGGAAGGCGCTGCCGCTCGCTTGGACCTTGAGTCGTCTGAAGTGTCATGACGACATCCACTCAGATCTTGGAACTTTCCTGAGTACCCTGACCGCAATTCGATGAGGTGACTGGCATTGTTCCATCACCAAATCGATGAGGTCATATGGGGGTTCTCAGAAGAGAAAGTCAAGTCTGAAGTTGAAGACGATCGAGATGGAGCAGAGGCCTGACAGGCCAGAACCGAGCGAAATCGATTTTTGCGACGATGGATTGGAAGCGACTCTCTGAACCGTGATTGTCCAGAGAGCACAATCGTAAAAGGATCAGCGACGAAAAATGGGAGAGCTCAGTGAGTAGCTTCTGCTTTTTTATTGAGGTCTCAAGTTTCCCCTGAACTGCTCAGAATCCTCTGAACAATGCTCAACGTAGCATTTGATCTGACAGTTTGACATTGATTTTCGCAGTCATTCATTGCACCTTAAAAACGATTCTTCAGTCATGTTGAAAGTACTGAGAACTGAGAATGTTTATTTGCAGTAAAGACACGCTCCGGACTCGTAGATCCTCTGGCTCATCAGCTCTGCCAACAACAATGAAGACGGAGAAGAGGTTGTCGTTTTGTTTGAGACTTATCCGATGGGACAAGTGGACACTATTGAAAATGGAACAACGCTGCCCGTCGGTCGTTTGAAGATGGTCACTCGGATCTTGGAACTTTTCTGAGTACCCTGACCGCAATTCGATGAGGCGACTGACATTGTTCTATCACCAAATCGATGAGGTCTCAAGGGGTTTCTCAGAAGAAGGGCCCAAGTCTGGAAAGACGATCGAGATGACGACAATGGATCAGAAGGCGAATCGGGATTACCCAGGGAGCACAATGTTAATCTAATAATATGATAGTTCACATAAAATTTTGAGTGAGATTTGTGTTGTTTCTTGTTATGTTTTCCCATTTGATAGTTTTTCTCAGGCTTCAAACGGAAAAATTAAGGTTTTGAAACTTTAAACTTGTGGAATGCAACTGTGTTCTTCTTGGTTTTCATTCGCCAATTTTTTTGTGGCGTCCCTGTTTCCAACCTTACAGGGTGCGCCATAAATACGGAGCCGCTTTCAAAACGGTCTAGAAAGATCAGTTTTAAAGATTTTTTCCTGAGATTATAACCAAATGTTAATCAAACAATAAGGAAAAAAGTATCATTAACAGTTTTCGAATCGTCCGCCTTTCTCCCTAATTACAGCCCGATGTCTCTTCGGGTAGGAGTCGATGACGGCACGCAGGTAGTTGTCGTCCGCTTCGTCGCAGGCCTTCTCGAGAACTTTCTCGACGCCTTCTTCTCGTTGACGCTGCGTCTTCTCGCCGATGCGGGCGTGTATGTTTCAGCAAGAGCTGAGACATTGTATGGCGGCAGAGAGCAGAGACGTGACGCCGCGTTCGTCACGTTCCGGAAGACGGTGTGGCTCGCGACGGGGCCCAGTCTCTCCTTGATCAACTTCACATTCTTCAGCAACGCATGAACTGCTTCTTCGCCACGTTCTGCCGTCGAATAGTTTCCTTCCTGCTTCGGAAGTTGAGCAAAGTCGTCCAGTTTGATGGAGCACAACCTCCGCCCGACTTCTCTCCAGATTTCTTCCTGAAACGGAGTGCAGAGTGCAATGTGAAACTAAGTGAAATGTTACCTGCTTTTCTTGTTCTGTTTTCTCGTTCGTCTCATTTTCAGCGCTCTCTTGCACCTCCCACTGAGTTCCGACATCTTTCGTCTGTTTGGTGGTGTTGCAGCCACGAGACCACGCTGAAACACACATCTTCGACGTTGTTTCCTTCTCAATGATCCTCACTTTTTCGACGAGAAACTACGCTCGTTTCGCCACGTGTTTCATCGATTTCCGGGGCATCGGATAGCGACTCCCTCGGCACCGCCTTCCTTTTTCTTTTCGGTGCTTCGACCGGCAACAGAAGAGGACCACTTGAGGAGAGATTGTTGTCGTCGTGGTTGTTGCTCATCGGGAAACTATAAAACGTGAGTTTGAAGTCGTGAACGAGAAAGAGAATAACGCAGAAACGACGATAATCGAGTACTATAGCCGTGATTCGTGTTTCAAACGCGCCCCATTGCACTCAGTACTTCGCCTCGGGCGAAATTCTTTTTGAGCGGCGAATTCGGTATTTTGTTGTTTTTTATCCTTTTCCGTCCGAATTCTTTCAATTTTTCGATACATTTTTGATAAAAACAGTCAGAATTAGCTATAAAACCTAAATGCGTCTTAGTTTTCGGCGAAAGTACCCGAGAATAGTGAAATCACTGTATTGCTGAACGACGAAAACGGTTTCACAGCAAATCTTGATATTTTTTGCTTACATTACGAAATTATCACACTTTAAACGTATTTTTATCGAAAAAATGAAAGAAATTCGATAAAAAATGAACAAAACTGAGAGAAAAGTGATTCGGCGGCGCCTCCGGGGAAATTTGGCTTGAGTGCAATGGGGCGCGTTTGAAACACGAATCACGGCTATAGTAATTCGAATGCACACTCAACAATAAACCACATTTTGCCAATACACGGTCTCCTGCGCGAGGAATGCGCCAGCGAATTTTGCTTTCTCAAGACGAACCATTGGCGCGATTCGCCAGCGAACCATTGGCGCGATTCTCGATTTTTTGAAAAATTGGCAGTTTTTTTTTTAATTTTTGAGCCACAAAGCCAGAATATATCGGCGATGAAACCGTAGATTCATAGAATAAGCGATTGCGAACATTTTGGTGTAAAAAACGGCAAATTTGATGCATGACCCAGTGCTCCAAGACCATTTCAGTGAATTTTTCTTTATTTCGGATTTTTTTTTGCACCAAAATGTTTGTTTTTTCTTTTTTTTCGAAGTTTCAGGGGTTTTCCAATAATTTATTTCGGCTAAAAGCTCGGAAATTCGAAAAAACTGGCAAATTTTTTGAAAAAATCGATAAACGCGCCATCGTTTAAAAACAGGTGGAGAATGTTGTTAAATTGAGTGGAAATACTATTCAAAGTAGCGACGAGAGAGAAAGCACGCCTTAAAATCAATAACACATTATTTTATGACGAGAAAATGGAAAAACGACGTTTTTTGCTCGGTTTCACAGCAAATTTTGATATTTTTTGCTTACATTACGAAATTATCACACTTTAAACGTATTTTCATTGAAAAAATGAAAGAAATTCGATAAAAAATGAACAAAAACTGAGAAAAAGTAATTCGTCGGCGCCTCCGGGGAAATTTGGCTTGAGTGCAATGGGGCGCGTTTGAAACACGAATCACGGCTATTTAAAATACGCCGTTTTGAAAAAAAAACACGATTTCTTTGACATTTTTCTACAATTTCTATGGACAATTTCGAAGAAAAAATTATTTTCTGCGCTACAATTGATAAAAAACCAAAAAATCAACTGAAAAATTCGCGACGCCCCGCCCACTATTGCAAACACGCTCTACGGACAATTCGTCTCGCAGGGCGCTGTGGTCTGTTAAAAAAAAAGTGAAACAGGAAAGTGATGAAGAGAGCGACGGAGGAAACGGAAACTATCCTGCTTTTTCTCTATGCTACTGGTGTTCGTCGGAATATCCTTCACACACGGATGTAATCAGCAGAAATCTATGGTTTTCCGAATACACGCTCTTGAAATAAGAAGATGGCTTTTTAGAAGACTTTAAAGCTGGGAAAGGGGAGAGCAACGGTGCTCTTCAATGTTTTGTAAGGTGAAGAAGGAGCTGTGTGCAGAGACCAAAACTGTCCACGTACGAAAAGAACAAGTTTTCTATTCAGAAGAAAGAAGACTGTAAACCACTGCCAATTTGATATCCTTCACATCGTTTCGCTTTCCTTCTCTCATAAATTCTTGCGAGCTCCTACGTGCGCACTTTCATCGCATCTTTCCCACCGCTCACTTTTTCGCCTGCTTATTTCAGCACTATTCCAGGAATTTGAAGAAGAGAGAAAGGTCCCCCTGTTTTTCGTGGCGAGACCCGATTCGTCAGTTTGTCAGTGGTCTCTCTCTCTCTCTCTCTCCCTCTCTTGATGTTTTGTTATAACTGGCGTAACCTTGTCTGTGGGAAGCGCGCAGCGGGGGGCGAACCGACAACATAGAGAAAAGAGTACGGGATGCGGAGAGACGCAGAGAAGACTCTCTCGCACACACACACTCTCTCGTCGCTTCTCTGCGTCTCTCCCTCCTCCCACACTCTCTCGTCGCTTCTCTGCGTCTCTCCCTCCTCCCACACTATTTCTCTCTCTCTTCACCTATCTATACAGCCCTTCCCCTTCTCATTTTATTCATTTATTCTATTCACATTTTTTTTTTCTCTTTTCCTGACCGTCCGCGACGGTCCCTCCCTATTTTTCCTATTGTTTTTCTACAATTTAAATTTTTTTTTTGAAAATAATTATTGGTATTATTCGCTATTATTTTCATTCCTTTTTATTTTCTTTTTTTAATATTAAAAAAAAAACGAAAAAAAATGGAGCTGAAAAAAACAAAAAAGGTGAATTTTTTCATTTTTCAAAAAAAAATAATTTTTTTAATAGGAAATGCTTTTTTTTAAAACAATTTTTTTGATTAAAAAAATTAATTTTGTTTTGAAAAATTGTTTTTTTTTTCCAATATAATTTTTTCTTTAAAATTTTAATTTAAAAATCTAAATTTAAAAAATTTTAAGCTTCAATTTTTTTAAATCAAAAATTTTGATTTCACAGATTTTTCAAATTTTAAAGGGGGGGGGGGGGGGTGCCAACTCGCCTATGCGCGATATCGATTGATTTGCGATATTTTTCGGCCGCTCGGTTCTCCGCTTACAGACACGTCTTTTTGCGAAGAAATCTCGAAAATGCACCGAGGCCGCGCGAAGAATTCCCGCGAAAGGCAGCAGTTAGGCCACGGCCACAGGAATATTAATTTTGGCCTAAAATCGATAATTAAAAATACTTGCACTTATTTTTAAAGCGTCGCTCCTTGTGCGCTGCATTTTCTCACCCCTCTAGTTTCTCTTTAAGCAAACTTTTTTCAAGTTGGCACCCCCCCCCCCCTTTAAGGTCAGCCCACATGTCCCCCCATCACGCATCGCAAGACATTTTCCCAGCTCTTCCAGCCTGCCACTCACAGACACTCGAGTGTGAGTGGGCGCGTACGTTGGCATGTGGCGGAGAAGTTCTCAGCTGTATGTTGGACGTATTACACTCGGAAACAATGCACACAGTTCTGGAGAAGCGGAAATCGTTGAGAAACACGTTCAGGTGAGTAGAGTTTTGATGTCTCTGTGTTTACTTGCTTCTTTCACCCTCATATCACCGCTTATATTATAGCCGTGATTCGTGTTTCAAACGCGCCCCATTGCACTCAGTACTTCGCCTCGGGCGAAATTCTTTTTGAGCGGCGAATTCGGTATTTTGTTGTTTTTTATCCATTTCCGTCCGAATTCTTTCAATTTTTCGATAAATTTCTGATAAAAACAGTCAGAATTAGCTATAAAACCGAAATTCGTCTTAGTTTTCAGCGAAAATACCCGAAAATAGTGAAATCACTGTATTGCTGAACGACGAAAACGGTTTCACAGCAAATCTCGATATTTTTTGCTTACATTACGAAATTATCACACTTTAAACGTAATTTTGTTGAAAAAATGAAAGAAATCGAAAGAAATTCGATAAAAAATGAACAAAAACTGAGAAAAAGTATTTCGGCAGCGCCTCCGGGGCAATTTGGCTTGAGTGCAATGGGGCGCGTTTGAAACACAAATCAAGGCTATAATAGCTGTTCATCGAAATAGTTGGAATAAGATGTGTTTTTCCAAGAAAGAAACATATAAACATTTTCAGGAAGGCTTGAAGCCTTGGGGACAGGAAATCATCGGTGCGATTAGAAAAATACATAGGAGAATGTTCATTCGACACCCCAAGCTGTCTCCCTCGGCCCAAGGACAAAAACTTTGCTGTGACTTCACGCTTCAAATGTCTGTTCTCAATAGGAATAAAAGTGCTATCCATGTGCTGTATACATCATCAGTAGTGACAAAGTCAAGGCCTATGTTCCAAGGGGGCAAATTTTTAGGGGGCATCCTGTTCAGAGGGGGCAAAAAAAATTGGAGGGGCATCCGGGGGGCATCTTTCACATTGAAGTTTAAGGGGCAGACAGGGGGCATTCTCATAGCCTATGAGTCATAAGGGCCTACCAGAATCAGTCAACGATGACAATCAAGAAGGCGTTTTTATAGTCTTTGATCTTTTTTCCGCGCTCCCACCGTTTTTTGCTCTTTTACCACTGTTTCTCTGTTATTATAACTTTTTTTGTTGGTGAATACTCGGATAGCGTATAACGCTCTATCCAAGAATGTCTCCTTGATGTCCCCCCTGAAAAGCGATTCTGGTAGGCCCTTATGAATCATAGGCTATGAGAATGCCCCCTGGATGCCCCCTAAACTTCAATTCAAAAGATCTCGGCAAACCTGCGCAAAGTTTGTGATAAGGTTCCGCAAATTTCGCGATAAGGTTCAGCGGACTTCTCACAACCTTTACACAAACTTTGCGGAAAGTCGTCGCAAACGTTGCGGAGACTCATCACAAAAGTTGCAGAAAGCCGTCACAAAAGTTGCAATAGAAGCTAGCTGAGATGCTTGAAAGTGCGAATTGTTTCGAATTTTGATTTCAAATTTATTGAGTACAAAACAAAAATAACAAAACAAAAATAACAAAACAAAGAAAAGAATGAAAACGAAATGGAACAGAGATTCACAGATGGTAGAAATAATATTCTGCATCCCACGATTCGCATGGTTCCCCTTTTTTCCGCTGGGCGTCACGAACACTGCGGACTTTGTCCCAGCGCAGGTGCCTCTGGCACGAGTTTCGAGTCTGAAAAGAGAACAATAATCTATGTATAACCGACTATTCTCACGTGACATGGTACAAGCTCCCGAGTTTCGATGTCGAAGTGTTGTACGCGCATGTTTCGACTGAAATTATAATTAGTTGATAGAATGAATCGAGAAGGACCGCCTCACATCGCGTCTCCGATCGAAATGTTGACGATGAAGAGCGCGGTTTGACGGTTTTTTCTTCGTCGTTCAACTTCTTTCTGCGGTTCCTCGAACATCATCTTCTTGACGAATCTGAAGACTTTTTTCTTACAATAATAGTTATCATCACTGATACTCACTCATCGTTTTCGTCAACTTCCCCAGACAGAAGATGAGCGGGGAGAAAACAACCGACGATGTCCAATCCGAGATCTGCAAAGAGAAAGCGACTGCATAATAACCTAGCAATTGCAAAACTACCCTCGAGAGCATCCGCCCAACCGGCCGGCAGTTTATTGAAGTCCTTGTCCTGCGGTTTTGTAGAACAAGGACGATGGGTATACCCCCACACTCTGATGAGCGGGGAGACGAACTGAAAACTGCGAAGTAAAAACGAAAATGCAAACGATTCTCACGCTTTTAAAGATTTGAATGTAGACTGAGATCAGTCTCGACTTCGCTGTCTGCCCGGTTGGTTTCGACTTCTCGTATAACATGTTCAGATTCACAGAATTCATGGAATCCGTTGCGGGAATTTCATGAAGCGCGTCGAGCGTCCCTTTTTTTTTTAGATCAAACGTTTTTTGCTCCTGCATTTTCACATTCAGAGAGAACACCGCGGCCTTCAGTTTTTCTTCTGACTTCATTGAAGTTCTAGGAACTCGGTCCTAAAAGAATCATTTTCATTACTGTCATCGTTTTGTCGCTAACAAAGAACCGATCTGCAACTCTAAGAGATCGAAGGTCGTCTGTAGAGCAGTTCTCAACTTCATCTACATCAGTCGTGAAAGTCCCGTTTGGTTCTGGTGTGTGCATTGCCAACTCCTAAACACGCCGATATGAACTGAATAAATTCTGTGCATACGGTCAGTTGGACGTCCGTCAAGTTTCCATTTCGGAGTCCTTCGCGAATCAAGGCACCGATAGCCAGCCTGTTTTCCGAACGGATTGCCTCTTTGAGATCATCTGAAACATGGAAGAAACTTCAGAAAAATTAGTAAAAAAACATACCGATACATCGTTCGGATCCGAGAGGATCTGCGAGTTTCCTGGTTATACTGAATCCGCGCTTCTCGGTTTCTACGAAATCGGTTGCACTGTCCATGGGATAGGGCCCAGGATCATAGCCATCATGTCCGAAGTTTGCGGACACCACTTCTTCTTCGTTGATGACTTCCTCGACATAACCATCTTCTTCCTCTTCCATGTGATAGTGTTCTGAACGATTCTCTTCCATCCTTCCTCTGACCATTCTTCTTTTTATTTTTGGTTTCTTTAGCACAAGATGATCATTCGAATGTCCTTGATTTTGTCCTCCGGACCTTGTATTCATCATTCGGAACGCTCGTTTCTGGTCTTTGGCGCGAGAACTCATCTGAGAAATGGGTGATCTAAATGACAGGATTCAAATACGAAGAAATGATAGATATAGTTGTCGCTGATAAAAGCGGTGATTGGAATAAGATAGATGATCAATTATAAATATATTTGACACTTTATTAACAATTTAACATCGACTGACATAAGATTTGTTATTGTATTCCTGGACAGCAATGAAACCTTTTAACTCAGAAGCAGCAATTAGGTCATATTCAAAACCAATAACCTCTCTATAATACGTGTTCAACTTCAAAAATGAATCAGAACTATCCTTCAACTCCGAAACAGTTGTACTCCATTCAACCAACTTGGAAAACGGATCCACTGTCTCAAATTTTTGCAACAGCGCCACCACGTCTCCTTCTTTATTCACTACCAGGCGCTCAATGCACCCAAATCGAACTTCTCCGTTTTTGTCGAAAAAGTAAACAAAACAGTTGTGGTTCGTTTGGTCCGAGCAATGTCGTCTAGTTGCAAACGAACGAGGACCACTCTTATGAAGGCGCCTATAATTTTCTATTGATGGTTGAAAACGAGAAAGTCACCTCAGTTCTAGAACGATCGGGATGTGGGCCAAGAACGTTTTCTCTTGCTCGGTGAGAGGAATGCAGTCAGAAACGTCTCTGTTATAATCTTCTTCGCTGTTTTCTGCTACTGATTTCATAGTCGCTGGGAAAGGAACAGGACAATTTCTTTTTTCAACAGCTCTCAAACAAGTGGACAATGCTCTTTGTGCCGAAACGAATCGAGATCCCATATCAATCATTGTTCGAGTGGTATATGAGTTAGAGTGTCGTCCCATAGTCTGATTGAGTCTTTCGAACATAGCTGCACTTGAAACTAGTGGGCTTCCATCAATTCTCAAGTTCGGAGCCAAATGATCCACTACTAGCTGAATTATGAGTGTTAGACCAATTAAAATGATGAAACACTGTCTCACATGTGTTTTCATTGTGTAAAATGAAGAGAAATGCGTCCGGAAAATGTGTCTAAACGCCTGAATAACGGCATCCAGAGCATCACACATTCCCTCATTCAGATGTTGGTCCAGAAGAACACGAACTATGAGATAGTGAGTGTAGATAGCGAAAGTCGCATTGCTTCTTTCTGCCGCGCAGAGAATAAAAGTGGGTACACAGATTTCGTAAATCTCAAACAAATTTCTGGGGTTTTTTTTTGTTACTAAGAAACCTTCTGAACTTCTGATCCCGTTCTTGTAGTCAAAGAGAATGGATCTGGGAGCAAGCAGGATCCATGTCCTTTCGGAAGGCGTGCTCCAGCAACGGAAGCCTAGCAACATAACATTAAACAGACACAGTTTTTTTTTGAAACCGTACCGTCCAAATTTCCTCCATTCTTCTAGTCACTTCTAACTGCAGCTTCTTACACTTTGTTAGCAATTCTTTGACTAAATCACGACAGATGCCCTCGTTGAGCAAGTGCAAGCCATCATATCCCTCTGTCCATGGTGGCGGAAGAGCTGTCTTGACGTATTCTCAAAAAAGTCAAGCTTTGTAAAGACTGAGAATTTGAACACTAACTAGGAGGCAGAGATGAATCATCGTATGTCTCGACGTTCTCTTCTGGAATCCACGCGATTTTTCTACCTTTATCGGTTCTTATGTTTTCTCCGTGGACGGAACATCTTGAACACGATCCATACGACTGCCAAACAGGCAGACCGTGAATTTTTCGCGATGCCTGGAGCATAACTACTAAAAAACTCCCTTCGCGATATACTCACATCAGTATCGAGAACACTCTGATACAATTCAAGAGCGACTTTGTAAGACATGCCATCAATTTCAACATCCAGCGGATTTCGTATAGTCTCCTCCATCTCGAGACGCATTCGTTCGAAAGCGGAGACAAAATCTTGTCTTGTAAGTGTCCCATCTGACCTCATCAGCGATGAGAGTATCACTTTATCTGATTTGTACTCGCGAAAGTTTCCAGACCCACTAGAAACGTCATGGCACACAAGAAACAGCGGCCACATTTCACCTCTGAAGAAAACTTTCGCACGTCCGGTTACGTGGTTGGCGTCACCTTCCGCGCCCACGCTTCCGGAATCCGTCGATATTGAGACTCAGAAA
Organism: Caenorhabditis sulstoni; assembly: GCA_963966605.1. NCBI lineage: Eukaryota > Metazoa > Nematoda > Chromadorea > Rhabditida > Rhabditidae > Caenorhabditis > Caenorhabditis sulstoni. The sequence goes on from OZ016477.1 coordinate 2,459,224, forward strand.
TAATGTAATCAGATGGGGATTTTTCGTTTCACTCTTTTTCACACGATCGATGTATTTCGGCAGACTCGAAGTTTGAGCTGCGAGCTGAGGTAAACGGGAAGACCGATTCTGAAGCGACTAGAATAGATACTGGAAGCAAACTGGCCGTTACCAAGATCGATGCATCGAAGGCACCACTTTCAATTATTGTCATCATTTGTGAACGGAGAGAATAAGTCACGACTACTTTCACACCAGAAGCATTTGCTTGGCACTTGAGAAAACGCGGACAATGCTTATTTCTGCATTTTTTCGAAAAGTTCAACAGCGAAGAGCAGGATACACAGTAATAATACTCGCGATTTTCGTGATCTGACCATGAACTCACAACTGCATTTACATCACTAAGCTGAACAGTGAGACTAGACAGAGAACAACTCCGTTTACCTTACTCGAATAGACGGATAAATCGAGAGAACCTCAGAAATAGAAAAGATGTCTCTCCCGAGAGACTGCGAAATGCGATTGTGCAGAAACACTGACGCGATATAATGCAGGCCATCACTTTGCGCTAAACAACAACTTTGCCTAAGCCTTCAAAGATAAACGTACTGAACGACTGCGATTCATCGGGTGAAGATGTACGGTTAGAAAAAGAGAGAAGTGGATCAGGTGAGGCTATAAGTTAGACTTTGAAACTAACTGCTGCTTCTCAGTTTTTGTTACAAATTCCAAATGCCTAAAGCATAAAAAGACAATGATACCTTCGTCGACGTCCTGAGAATAATGATCCGTTCCGATACTCTTAATGTCGTTGATCTCGTTAAACAGTCCTCCCTCACTACATTCACCGATGCTTCTTCGACTGCTTCCCTGCTTTTCACATTCGTTCTCACAACTATTCGCCAATTCTTGCTGCAAGTCACTTTCTGAAACATCAAAGCATTTAGTTTTCTTTCAATCATCATTTCTTACCTTGAAACGATCTCGACAGGTTCACTGTTTCAATCCTGAAATTCTCCATTTCCTCTTCTAAAAGAAAATGTTATTTGATTCAGTCAGATTTAAAACACTCACCGATTCGTCTTCTTTTCTTTTCTTTTGTTTGCGATTCACTCTCCAAATCATACCGATTCATTGAACTCGATGTTATTATGAAAATCCCAAAATCGTCAACAAATTTCTTCGTTTTTCCTCGAGAATTCAGCTGTTTTTCTTGAAAATATTACAAATATTGTAATTAGTATGGAAATCTTAATAAATTCGCGAAGAAATCATGATTTTTCAGCGAAAAAAGACTGAAAATAGGATAAAAAACATCAATAAAAATGAATAAAACTGGCGGAGCATCGTTTCGGTCGCAGTTTAACACCGACCAATCTTCATCAGAACTTTATCAGAACTTCATCAGAAAAGTTGCGGGCGGCAGCCTCGTTCCTCAGCCGTCAGAGTTTGCGCAAAAGTTGTCGATCTTCATCCCAAAAGTTGCGAAAATCAATCTTCATCACAAACTTTGCGCAGGTTTGCCGAGATGCCCCCCGGATGCTCCCTCCAATTTTTTGCCCCCTCTGAACAGGATGCCCCCTAAAAATTTGCCCCTTTGGAACATATTATCGGATTTTTTTGAATGCAATACGCTGCGGAAGATTTGTTTTCGAAATGTCGATTTACGGGGTTGGTCCCGCCACGAAGAGAAAGAGACGCAGACGACGAGAGATGGAAAAATTTGAAAAAATTGAAGAAATTTCATCTCTCGTCGTCTGCGTCTCTTTCTCTTCGTGGCGGGACCAACCCCGTAAATCGACATTTCGAAAACAAATCTTCCGCAGCGTATTGCATTCAAAAAAATCCGATAATATGAACGAAATTTCGGATATCGCAGACAGTTTTCGCAAAAAAAAAAACAAAAAACTCATTTTTCAGTACAAAATTTAGAGGTGTATCAACACCGCAGGCACCGAATAATGTGTTACGCCGTTTTGAAAAAAAAAACGATTTCTTTTGCATTTCTCTACAATTGCTATGGACAATTTCGAAGAAAAAATCATTGATGATAAAAAAAACCAAAAAATCAACGGAAAAATTCGCGACGCCCCGCCCACAAATTTTGAAAAAATCAAATTTTTCCATCAAATATCTGTTTTTCGACTCTGACCGTCAATCAGCAACTCTAAATTCATTTCTCAGGAAAAAAAACATGGGCTGGTCGCACCTGGATAAGCAACTTGATGCACTCTCGCAACAATCGAGAGTTTGTGAGTTTTATTTCATGAGTCTTTCGATTTCCCCCCATGTTTTCAGTTGAAAGACACAACGAGAGAGAGAGCGATGAAACTGAACGCGGAGGGCGAGCCTCTGAAGAGAGCCTTCACACCGAGCCTTCGGAAGGAGAGTTCCATGACGTCGAGATGCCGAAGCTCGCCTCTGTGGATGACGTCATTCTGAGCATTTCTGAGCGGATCGCAACGAGACGTCCGGAAATCGGATCGCATTTATTCTATTGTTTATTCTATTGTCTAGTAAATCAAATAAAACTATCCAGACGAACAGAAAAATAAAACTAGTGAGCCAGCATATTGAAGTGCTAGACAAGCGATAACGATCGCAAGTCGAAATGATTTCAGTCCGAACGAATCGTTTTACGATAAGCCAATGGCGACGAGACACACGAGACACACGGAGGAATCACGAGATTCCAAATGGGAACCTATCACGTTTCATTACGTGAGACGAATGATAAAATCGCAGAAGCCAAGATTGTTTTCGAGAAAAACGTGGAGAATGCGAAACAGCAGGAGGCCTCCTTTTTCTTCGGCGTGCTGGATCAGGCGGTCGGCGTAGCCGGCTCGGGTGGACTGCATGTGCTCCAAGAGCAGTCTCTCGGTTCGGGAACGCATCTTTCTCTCCTATCCAGAAAGCCGATGAGACCTTCAGAGCCGTATTCACTCGGTGCTCCGCTTCCCGCTTCCCGCTTCCTTTTCGGATTCGTCGTGAATCTCGTCGGCGTTGATGGTCTCGTCGCGTGTGTCGCCGTTTTTCGTCTCGGTCGCCGATTATCCTGGCTCACCGTTGCGATCCGTTCGTATCATCGCTAGTGTGCGGCCATCTCCGCGAGCGTGGCCTGCGTTTCCGCTGCGGTCGGCATCAGGGGGCGGGCGCCGCCGTCGCGGACGTCTCGAATAAATTGACAAAGCCCGAAAGTAGACACGAAGAAGCAACGCGCACGCGACGCGCACGCTACGCACACACGGGACCTGTTCCTAGTTTCCATGTTTTGTAAGGTGAAGAAGGAGCTGTTTGCAGAGAACAAAACTGTCCACGTACGAAAAGAACAAGTTTTCTATTCAGAAGAAAGGGGCGGAAGAAGACTGTTAGCTTATTTCAGCACTACTCCAGGAATTTGAAGAAGAGAGAAAGGTCCCCCTGTTTTTCGTGGCGAGACCCGATCGTCAGTTTGTCAGTGGTCTCTCTCTCTCTCTCTCTCTCTCTCTCTCTCTTGATGTTTTGTTATAACATCGATCCGCGCTCTTATCGCATTCCGGGACAGACAGCTGGCGTGACCTTGTCTGTGGAAAGGACGCAGCGGGGTGCGATCCGATAACATAGAGAAAAGAGTACGGGAGGAGGAGAGACGCAGAGAAGACTCTCTCGCACACACACACTCTCTCGTCGCTTCTCTGCGTCTCTCCCTCCGCACACACTATTTCTCTCTCTCTCGTCACCTATCAGCAGCCCTTCTCTTTCCCTTCTCTTCCCATTTCATTCATTCATTCTATTCTCATTTTTTTCTCTCTTCCTGACCGTCCGCGACGGTCCCTCCCTATTTTTCCTATTGTTTTTCTACAATTTAAATTTTTTTTAAAAATAACTAATACTAATATTCGCTATTATTTTTATTCAGTTCTATTTTATTTTTTTTAATATCCAAAAAAGAAGAAATGCGATGGAGTTTGATAAAACAAAAAGGTAACTTTTTTAAATTAAAAAAAAATTTCGTTCTTTTTTTTTTGAAAAATAGTAAGTGTAAAAAAGCAATTTTAATATGAAAGAGCAATAAATCGAATTTCAAAAAAATATTTTCATAATTTTAATTTTAAAATCCAAATTCTTAAAATTTAAAAATTTAATTTTACCGAACTATTTTTTTAAAAATTTAATAATAGAAGTTCGAGGAGTGTCCCGTATTTTTACAGAAGGCTGATGAACGATGCAATGCGAAATCTGGTTATGGTGAGTGTTTTGAGGTTGTTCGGGTTATAATTGAACACTTTTCAGGAAGATGTCAAGATGGAAGAGCCGGAGGAGCAGGAGCGTAACTGTCACGGATGTCACGGATGTCACGGAGACAACCCGAGAGAGGTCAAGCTCGATGGAAGATGGCACGTCGGATGGAGCAGATGAAGAGAATAGCTGCGAAACGTTCCGGACGAGCAGTTGCTGGAGCAAATGTGCAAAAACAATGCCAGCGACCGTCACTTCGTGACCAACCTGGTCACGGATTCGGACAAGAACGTTTTCTACGGGAACATGTGGCAGTCACGGGATGGCTTCCTTGATTTGGCGTACGAGTCAAACCACCAGCTCGAATTTTCGTCGCTCAGGCGGGCTCAGTGCGCCACAATGCTCAGAAGAGTTTGGGCTCATGCTGGCAAAAAGGGACGAGTCAGTCAAAGAGCCCCTTTCGAGGACAACCATTCGAGAAGATCGGCGCGACGTGCTCGGCGCGTTCCACAAGAAATGCGTGCCGGCCGGCTGCAGGAAGGTTCAAGTCATATTGAACGACGGAACCGAGCAGGAAATGATCGTCTGTCCCTGGTGCTCCTGTCTGTCACATTGCAATCGAGTGGAGTCGATCGATAGATGCGCCAGAAACACGACGATTCGAATCGGTCTGCCAGTTGTCAAGTGGCCGTCAGATGGTGGAGAGCGATCAGAAGAAGGAGTCGGCCGGCGAGATTCTGAAGCTGAGAAGAGTTTGGACCACGTGCACCTCTACAACGAAAACTCCGCGTATGGGGCGGTGGTGACCGACGATTCGATGGCTTTAACGAATCGAGAAGCTGGCAAGTTCTCCATCTATCGGCCCATGTTCCAAGGGGACAAATTTTTAGGGGGCATCCTGTTCAGAGGGGGCATTGTTCAGAGGGGGCAAAAAATTGGAGGGGGCATCCGGGGGACATCTTTCACATTGAAGATTAGGGGACATCCAGGGGGCATCCAGGGGGCGTTCGGAGAGGGGGCATCTCGATTGGTTTTTGAGAGGGGGCATCCAGGGGGCATCTTTTAAATTGAAGTTTAGGGGGCATACAGGGGGCATTCGCATAGCCTATGAGTCATAGGGGCCTACCAGAATCGTTTTCAAGGGGGACATCAAGGTGGCATTCTTGGATTGAGCGTTATACGCTATCCGAGCGGTCAATGATGACAATCAAGAAGGCGTTTTCATAGCCTTTGCTCTTTTTTCCGCGCTTTCATCGGTTTTTTTTTTGCTCTTTCACCACTGTTTCTCTGTCATTATTACTTTTTTTGTTGGTGATTACTCGGATAGCGTATAACGCTTAATCCAAGAATGCCACCTTGATGTCCCCCTTGAAAAACGATTCTGGTAGGCCCCTATGACTCATAGGCTATGAGAATGCCCCCTGGATGCCCCCTCTCAAAAACCAATCGAGATGCCCCCTCTCCGAACGCCCCCTGGATGCCCCCTGAATGCCCCCTAATCTTCAATGTAAAAGATGCCCCCCGGATGCCCCCTCCAATTTTTTGCCCCCTCTGAACAATGCCCCCTCTGAACAGGATGCCCCCTAAAAATTTGCCCCCTTGGAACATAGGCCCCATCTATCTCGTCTTTGTGGCAAGTTTTTCAAAGTTTTCGCAGCCACCCAACACTGACCAATTCCAGAAGCCGTTCCGCATTCGCCAACCGTTGACGCTGGTTGCCTGCAGGGAGACACGAGGACGTCACGGAACTCTCAGCGCGTGTACGGCGTTCGACAGGGGAACTCGAACGTGGTGAGTCTTATAACACTACGCTTTCACGCTATTCGGCAAGTGTTAAGAAGCTTCATTATGTTGAGCTCATGTAGGGAAAGGGGTATGCATAACCTTTATTATAGTCTATAATTTATAGATCGGTATTGTGAGACGGTGTCCGAGAGGACACCGTCCACGACCGAGACAAGACGTAAGAATGAATAGATAGGTGGGGGTCTTGTGTCCCATCCGATGGGTGAGCACCAGGGCTGGGCGGCAATGCGGCAACGCGTTGTTGCCGAAATTGCCATAAATGCCGAACTTTTTGTTGCCGTGTTGCCGTTGCCGAATTCGGCAACACTGGCTCGGCAATTTCGGCAACGTTCGTGGCAGAATCAAAATGGTTCATTCAACCAGTTCGTTGAGCAAATCCTTTCGCTTTTTGTCGGGTTCTTCGTTTTCCCAAAAATGTTTCTCATGACTAGAAATAGAGAGATGGTAATTTCTGAATCTTTTCGAAATCTCGTGTATGGGGATTTTTCGATAAAGTACGGATTTTCGGGAAACCTCCCTGAAGCTACTTTTTCACTCACGAAAAGTTGATAACATCTTCTCATAGTTCATTTTCAATATGAAAATCGGTTTTTTCTCCTTTTTCGTATTAATTTTGACGAGAAGATACTGATTTGTTTTTGTTGCCGAATGTTGCCGAAATTGCCGAAAATCGCCGAAAAATTTCAGTCGGCAATTGCCGAATTGCCGTGTTGCCGAAAAATGGCGTTGCCGCCCAGCCCTGGTGAGCACACAATAACGGTCATCTGGCGTGATAAATAATCCTTTGGGAACGAGACACGATACAAGTCCGGATGACGTATTACACGTCATCATGCCTGGCGTGTTGCAGTCTTACGAGAAGAGCAACGAATCGGCTGACAGCTCAAAGAAGTTATGGTCGTTTCAGCAAGCCAAGACTATCAGGACCAGATGAGGTTTACGAAGCGGGCGACGTTCTGAAGCTGGAGTTCGTCACACACCCTGTGGCGGTCCTCGGATTCAGGTGAGACTTTCAACCTCTTGGTTCCGATCAGAGTTGCACGGAATTCCGAGTTCCGAGTTCCGTGGAAAAACATTTCTACTCCGCGTTCCGTAAAGGGGGCCCTCTCAAAAATCAAACCCAAAACAGACAAAAACAAAGAGAGAGATGTTTATGACTGCGCCCAGTTTCTGATGCCTAACATCATTTCTGAAGGCCGAAACAGTGACTAGGGGATGAAAAACCTTCAGAGGACGGGGGGTGCAGAAACACGAGGAACTCCGAGTTCCGTGTTCCGTAGAACAACTATTACTCCACGTTCCGTATTCCGAGTTCCGTAGAGAAAAATTACTCTAGTTCGAACTCAAAATGTGTTAACTTTGCGGATGACACTGGTGTGCGACTACTATAGCCTTGATTCGTGTTTCAAACGCGCCCCATTGCACTCAGTACTTCGCCTCGGGCGAAATTCTTTTTCAGCGGCGAAGTCGGTCTTTGTTGTTTTTTATCCATTTCCGTCCGAATTCTTTCAATTTTTCGATAAGTTTTTGATAAAAATAGTCAGAATTAGCTATAAAACCGAAATGCGTCTTAGTTTTCGGCGAAAATACCCGAAAATAGTGAAATCACTGTATTGCTGAACTTATCACCAGAAAATGGAAAAACGACGTTTTCCGCTCGGTTTCACAGCAAATCTTGATATTTTTTGCTTACATTACGAAATTATCACACTCTAAACGTATTTTCATTGAAAAAATGAAAGAAATCGGAAGAAATTCGATAAAAAATGAACAAAAACTGAGAAAAAGTATTTCGTCGGCGCCTCCGGGAAATTTGGCTTGAGTGCAATGGGGCGCGTTTGAAACACGAATCAAGGCTATAGTATTATATGAGCAAGATCCACGTCACTCTCAAAAATTACTCCTACTAATCTCCGATCAACTTCGTTCTTTTGTGCACGAGCTCATCAGAGCCAAGAGACTCTCTCTCTCTCTCTTCGAAACTTGAAATACATTTGATTTGATACCTAAAATGAATCAGATTTGTGAATTTTTTTACCATAATCTTTACTGTACTGAATAATTGCAAAAAAAAAATCAGGGATAATTTTTCGGCCTTTGACCCGATTGAACGTTTCTAAAAAATTCTGTCTCAAAATAAAATATTTTGAGAAAATAGAAATTAAAAAAATTAAATTTTTTGAAAAGAAAAGAAAAGAGAATTTTTACATTTTGGAGATTGAAAAATTGAAAATTAAAATTTCAAAATTAAATCTCATGAAAAACTGAAAAAAATTAAATTTTAGGAACTTAATAATTAAAATTTCAAGTTAAATTAATTAACACGATTTTAAACAATTTTATTTAAAATTTTAAATATTATAATATTTTCTAGCTATTCAAAAAAAAAAAATAAAAAAAATTTTATAAATTTAATTGTAATTATACTTTTAATTTCAATTATAAATTCAATTATTTAAATTAATTTTAATTATAATTTTTTAAAAAGTGAATTCTATTCAATAATTAACTTTTAAAAATTGCTAAAAATTATTTTCCAATTTTTTCATTCAATTAAAAATTATCAATTGTTGAATCTTTGAACTTTTGAAAAAATTTTCAATTTTTAAATTTTTGGACAGATTCAATTCTAAAATTTGATTATATTTTAGGCAAATACTCATTTACTACCGTCTCTTTTACTACCTCACTCATTTACTACCTTTTACTCATTTACTACCACTGCTCTTTTACTACCTTTTTCCGAGTTTCTCTTTTACTACCTTTTGCTCATTTACTACCACCACTCTTTTACTACCTTTTGCTCATTTACTACCACTATCAGTTTAATACCCTCTTCCGAGTTTCTCATTTAGCTTGGCTTTTCACAACTTTTAAGGCCAGAACATCGGTCAGACTATTCGGTGTGGTCAGTTGGCACCTCGAACTGTAGCACATAGAGACCACGATTACCACCAGAGGTGCTCCGCACTCTGAAATCCCAGGTCCGCAGTGCTTTCGCACTAGAAGAATGGATCGATATCTAATCTTTAATCAATTTTCACACTCTCATTACCAGATTTTTAGGTTTGTCATTTCACAATTTTTGGCGTTCGGGTAACATCTTTCTAGCTTCCGACTACTGTTCTTACGTTCCGCGCCTATTCGTGAAACTATTATCGGATTTTTTTGAATGCAATACGCTGCGGAAATTTTCTTTTTCGAAATGTCGATTTACGGGTTGGTCCCGCCACGAAGAGAAAGAGACGCAGACGACGAGAAATGAAAAAATTTGAAAAAATTGAAGAAATTTCATCTCTCGTCGTCTGCGTCTCTTTCTCTTCGTGGCGGGACTAACCCGTAAATCGACATTTCGAAAAAAAAAATTCCGCAGCGTATTGCATTCAAAAAAATCCGATAATATCTGACTCGTCCAATGGCCCGTGCTGGATTAGGTGTGACCAGAGTTGAGTTCCCCGAGGAAAAAAGGATTAAATAGAAAACATTTTATTCAAAGAGGAAATATTGGATTTTTCAGATATGGCCCTAACGAGGGCCGTTGGGTTGTCGTCGAGAGCTGAGTTCGGGGTCTAAACCGACATCGGTGAAAATCTGAAAATGAGAATTTTAGAATAGAAAATTGACGGTAAGATAATTGATAAATTAGGAAACAAATTGGGAAAAAAACTGAGGTTGGCCTAAAATTTAAACTGGGATTTGAAGGAATCGGGGCCTCAACAGCGTGGAAAATTATTATATCGCAAATCTTAAATTAATTTTCAGCAATAAAATCATAAAACATCTCAGAAAACCGAAAAAAAGTAAAAAAAATGGAGTTGAAAACGCCCAAATTGTTCGCGGATTACGGTCGATGCCGAAACTCCGCAATACACCGCAGCAGCGAAGACTGAGTATTCAACGTTTAAGCATTAGATCGATCAGTTTCAGCGTTTTCAACTCCATTTTTTTTACTTTTTTTCGGTTTTCTGAGATGTTTTATGATTTTATTGCTGAAAATTAATTTAAGATTTGCGATATAATAATTTTCCACGCTGTTGAGGCCCCGATTCCTTCAAATCCCAGTTTAAATTTTAGGCCAACCTCAGTTTTTTTCCCAATTTGTTTCCTAATTTATCAATTATCTTACCGTCAATTTTCTATTCTAAAATTCTCATTTTCAGATTTTCACCGATGTCGGTTTAGACCCCGAACTCAGCTCTCGACGACAACCCAACGGCCCTCGTTAGGGCCATATCTGAAAAATCCAATATTTCCTCTTTGAATAAAATGTTTTCTATTTAATCCTTTTTTCCTCGGGGAACTCAACTCTGGTCACACCTAATCCAGCACGGGCCATTGGACGAGTCAGATAGTTTCACGAATAGGCGCGGAACGTAAGAACAGTAGTCGGAAGCTAGAAAGATGTTACCCGAACGCCAAAAATTGTGAAATGACAAACCTAAAAATCTGGTAATGAGAGTGTGAAAATTGATTAAAGATTAGATATCGATCCATTCTTCTAGTGCGAAAGCACTGCGGACCTGGGATTTCAGAGTGCGGAGCACCTCTGGTGGTTGTCCCGCTGAGCCTGGTTTAAGTGTTCAAAAGTGTATGCAAAACTGCCGATCGATTAATCGTGGTCTCTATGTGCTACAGTTCGAGGTGCCAACTGACCACACCGAATAGTCTGACCGATGTTCTGGCCTTAAAAGTTGTGAAAAGCCAAGCTAAATGAGAAACTCGGAAGAGGGTATTAAACTGATAGTGGTAGTAAATGAGCAAAAGGTAGTAAAAGAGTGGTGGTAGTAAATGAGCAAAAGGTAGTAAAAGAGAAACTCGGAAAAAGGTAGTAAAAGAGCAGTGGTAGTAAATGAGTAAAAGGTAGTAAATGAGTGAGGTAGTAAAAGAGACGGTAGTAAATGAGTATTTGCCTATATTTTATACTTGAGCACACAAATTCTATGAAATTTCTTCAATTTTTTCAAATTTTTCCATCTCTCGTCGTCTGCGTCTCTTTCTCTTCGTGGCGAGACCGACCCCCGTAAATCGACATTTCGAAAAAAACAATTTTCCGCAGCGTATTGCATTCAAAAAAATCCGATAATACTTTTAGGCAACGACGGATTACGCATGCAATACATTGATGTCCTGCGTCGCCTATCAGCACAAGCAACACTTTTATTGATAAATATATACACTCGTTGTATCTGATAAATTAAATTCAATTACTTTTAATAAACGTTTGCTTTCCATAAAAATTAGTTACAAGGTACGTATAAGAGATACTTTAAAAAATTATTATTAAAAAAATACTAATCATGCGAGTGTCTTATAACAACGCTAAAAAGAATAATAATTATATGAAATATTCTAAAAAGTTCGTCTCGCACCCTGTGGCGGAGACTTTCAACCTCTTGGTTCCGATCAGAGTTGTACGGAGTTCCGAGTACCGTAGAAGAATATTTCTACTCCGTGCAACTTTGGTTTGGACTCATACTGGCAAAAAGGACGACTCCGTCAAAAAGGAGACTACTCCAGGAATTTGAAGAAGAGAGAAATGGTACCCCTATTTTTCGTGGCGAGACCTCTCTCTCTCTATCTCTGTCTCTCTCTCTCCCTTTCTCTTTCTCGATGGTTTTGTTATAACATCGATCCGCGGTCTTATCGCATTCCGGGACAGATGGTCACAGCTGGCGTGACCTTGTCTGTGGAAGGAGGAGAGACGCAGAGAAGACTCTCTCGCACACACACACTCTCTCGTCGCTTCTCTGCGTCTCTCCGTCCTCACACACTCTCTCGTCGCTTCTCTGCGTCTCTCCCTCCTCACACACTCTCTCGTCGCTTCTCTGCGTCTCTCCCTCCGCACACACTATTTCTCTCTCTCTCGTCACCTATCAGCAGCCCTTCTCTTTCCCTTCTCTTCCCATTTTATTCATTCATTCTATTCACATTTCCCTCTTTTTCTGGCCGTCCGCGACGGCCTCTTCCTATTTTTCCTATTGTTTTTCTACAATTAAAATTTTTTTTTTTTTTTGGAAGTAATTATTGATATTATTCGCTATTATTTTTATTCCTTTCTATATTCTTTTTTTATCAATATTCAAAAAATGGAGAAAAAAAAAGTGATTTTTTTTTGTTTTTCAAAAAAAAAAAAATTTAATAGGAAATAATTTTCAAGCTTCAATTTTTTAAATCAAAAATTATGATTTCACAGATTTTTCAATTTTTTTAGAGAAAAAAAAAATTCAAGTAAAAAAAAATATTGGAAAAAAATATTTTAAAAAAAATCTAAATTCGAAAAATTTCAAACTTTATTTTTTTTTTAAATCAAAAATTTTAATTTTAACGATCTTAGCAATTTTTAGAGGGAAAATTTAAAATAAAAAAATTATTGAAAAAAATAATTTTAAAAAAAATTTTTAATTGAAAATCTAAATACGAAAAATTTTTTACTTTAAAAAATTTTTGGGTGTGGAGCTAGCTGCAGTGAGCAATAAAAAAAAAACTTCTACTGGCGTTTTATAGGCCTCAGTGCCGTGGAGCGCGTTTTCAATAATGGACGAGTTTCGCCAACCAGCAGCTCTACTACCCGGATACCTCGAACATGGTAGTTCACTTTGTCACTTTGACCATCTAGATGTTCTCGAATCGATAATGTACCACATTCAGAACGAGCAGCAATATCCGTGGTGGATCCCGTATCCAGACACTCAACACAACTGTGTCATGCCACGTGAGTTTCTGATCAGAAGCCCAAATTGAAGCTGAATATCATTTTCAGAATGCTCATGAGCTCGCTAGCTCCGTCTTCATGCCGGAAATGACAGGATCGAATCTGCATACCGAGAGCACATGCTGAACTGCGAAGAGTCGCTGCTCAACATGAGACTGAGAGATCCAGTCGTTCGTCAGAACATTGTCGACTATCTGGCCAGAGGTTTGTCAACATTCAGTCAATGTCGATATCTTTTGAGATTATCCCCACCCACGCGTTTTGCAGGAAGCGATACCGATTTCGAGTTCAACGGACGAGGAAATGTTTTCCCGCAACGAGAACAACGACTTGCACGGACGGCGATGTCCCTGAATCCGAGAATTCAAGTGGTCACGCGGACAAAACGGACGTGCTCAGTGATGAGCAAATTCTGGCGAGACATCAGTGCTGGAAGCTCTGTCGATGAACAACAAGTGGCTACAGGATCTTCTGGGCATCCCAGGCAAACCGGCCCACATCGACACCGAGGAGTTTGAGGCCGACGACATTCCGGCTCTTCGAGAGCTCAATGTAGAGCTGGTAGAGCTGCTATGGAAATCAAATAAAGCGACGGAATTCCATAAATAAATTAACTTTTTTCAGTCAATAAACTATGTACTAAATAAGCGAAGACAGTGTTTTCACTGGGAGAGAGAGAGAGAGAGAGAGAGAGAGAGAGAGAGAGAGAGAGAGAGACATTTCCGCCCCCTGGCGGGTCTCGAACGGAATAGACGTCACGCGACGTGAAATCGCGTGTCCCTTTAAAGTTTTTGTGTTGAATTCAAATTTTTGCGGTTCAAAGTTTTTAAAGGGAGGCACTTTGATTCGTTTTTCACCTGTAGATTCCGTTCGAGACCCGCCAGGGGGCGGAACTGCGGACTCCGCGCTTCGCGCGATCCTATAATACTGGTGTTCGTCGGAATATCCTCCACAAATGGATGTAATCAGAAGAAATCGATGGTTTTCCAAATAGACGCTCTTGAAATAAGAAGATGGCTTTTTAGAAGACTCTAAAGCTGGGAAAAGGGAGAACAACGGTGCTCTTCAATGTTTTGTGAGGTGAAGAAGGAGCTGTGTGCAGAGACCAAAACTGTCCACGTACGGGAAAGAACAACTAATTCAATCTTCTTCATTGAGCAAATCGTGGCAAGGCTACTGAGCAAGTTCGAGCCCATGGACACTAGCTGAGCACTTGGAAGGCCGGATGGTGAAAACATCTACACTTTTCGCTATAAAATAATTATTTTTTGTTTTTATTTCTGATATCTCGATTCTCGGCCTGAATGCGTTTTCCGCGATGAAAATTTCAAAAAAAGGCGACGCCCCGCCCACTTTCACGAAAATTCGAATCAAAGTTTGAAAATGAGACGTTTTTGAGGTTTTTTCTAGTCAAAGTCTATTCATTCTTTTTTCCGGAAAAAAACCTTTGTTTTTCTCTTGAAGGTTAGGGTAAGCAATTTGCGACTGTGCAGCGGAGCGCGTTTGCACCAAGAACCACGATTCGGCCGCGAGGGGGTGCAGTGGGAAGAAAGTAGAGAAGTAGGCTTGACGAGGATTCGAAAACCAGAAAATCGATATTCCAGCAGAAAAATAACCCCTGCGCACGGCGCCCAGGGCCACTTTTTATACCGAAACGAACCGGGAGGGGCTATCCCTTTTCGAAATGGTTGGCGAGGGGGGTCAATTTTTGAGAGAAATTTGATATGAAACCAAAAAGAGAGAGGGTACTAGACTAGAGGGCCGAATGATGAGTTTAAATGAATTCGTTCCCCTTTTTATACCGCAACCTTAAGCCACGCCCCTTCTGTTAGCTACTAATTAAAGTGTGGAGATGAGTATGGAAGGGGGCGTGGCTAACACGGATGGGGAGGGGGCGTGGCTTAAGGTTGCAGTATAAAAAGGGGTTCGACTTCATTTAGACTCATCATTAGTCTAGTACCCTCTCTCCTTTTGATTTCATATCAAATTTCTCTCAAAAATTGTCCCCCATTTCGAAAAGGGATATCCCCCTCCCGGTTCGCGGAGGGGGCCAGGCAGCACCTATCCCATGACGGGCATCGGGGCGTTTGGCGGACTCATTCGGAACGCCGGAACTCTTGCTTGGGGAGGATCCAGACCCGGGTAGCGACCATAAGAAGCATCGCCATACTGATCATGTTGCCAGCATGTTCCGATGGGCCGATCCGAGCGGGCCTAGCCCGCTCTTCTCCAGCCTGGAGGAGGTTCGCTTTCCTTTACTGCGCCCCATCTCGGCAGAGCGCACTTGCATCCCCCACACATTGTCCCACTCGGGAAACGACTACCGGTTTGCTGTCCGTGCGAGCTCCTGTGTTGGCCGGTAGTCTTTTGCCGACTGGGCGGTGTGTGGGGCTCTGTGGGTGTGCTCCGTCGAGCTGGGGAGTGGGACTGGCTCGCGGCGGAGGAGGAGCCTATGACGACGGGGAAGCACTTGTTCGGGAGGTCGCCGTTCGTGTCGTTATTGCTGACTGTCTAGTCTCCGTGCATGAGGGAAGGGTTCGGCGAGTGAGTCCGCCCGTTCTGGTGCTCGCATGGGAGAGGGAACACAGGAGCCATGCACGTGATGCATCATCCCATCATTCCCCGATACTTTCGGGGAAATTCGAAACTCGCGACTTTTCCAAAACCCTCACGCGACTTTTCCAAAACCCTATCGCCGTGCCACTGAGTTTAGCCGCGGTCAATGGTCACATTCATTGTCAATTCAAGTACGACGGGCGGCTTTGACGCCGGCGAGCGCTTTCTGAATCATTGCTTCGTTTCGGGTGTAGAGATCGAGTTGTACGGCTTCAATCTGCTTCGGCGTCAACTTTCTCCCCGTGCGGGCCTCCATTTCAGCAATCTTCGCTTCTACCATTCGCTCGTATTGTTTCCAACCGTCACTCGCCGCAAGCTGAAAGAAGCAGTCGTTGAAAATCGGGCGATTATCGATCGACGGACCGCTTCGACAAGCTCCGCTCGCTGGGACGACTCTTCCTCGCGCTCCAGCTCTCCGAATATCTCGACCAGATCGTTCGCGATGAATCGCGCCCATCGAGTCTTTAGCTCATGATCAGAGACGGCGACCGGCGGAATGCCGAGCCGTTGGCTACGACGGTTCTCGGCGTGCCACAAAAGAATCTTCAACTCCCGATTCTTCTCCCTTAAAATCGATCGTCTCGCTTCGCGAATCTCCGGAAAAGTCATCAACTGTTTCGATTGATTCATTTTCGCGAACACATGTTCGTGAATCAACCATTTGATATGACGACGCAACTCCAAGTCATAGTCCCCTTGTACCGGCTCCGGCTCCGTCTCATTCTCCTCCTTCTTCTTCCCCTTCTCGACTGGTGGCATAGTTTTGAGCTCTTGCTCGAGCTCCTCGTCATTTTTCATCAGCTCGGCGAACAATTGTTTCACGTTTTTCACCAGCACCACCTCTTCGTCGTAAAACTCGGGCGTGGTAAAGTAGGTGTACTCGTCGGCGACGCGCTTCATGTGGTACCAGTAGTCGAACGGATCCGAGTGTGTCGGACACGCGTAACGCATCGGACATGTCACGGTGTTCTGGAAGTGACAACAGACTCAAACACTGAACCTCAATCACTTACCGATTTGCCTTCTTTGATTTCGTCCATTTTCAAGTAGAACATTGATCCGCACTGCTGATGAGCACGGACCATGATGGGCGGATCGGAGGATAGGAAGACTGTAGAAAAGTCGCCAGGAGCACTGCAAGAACGCGATATTTCGCTGGAAGAGCAATTCGATAACAGCGGACTCACTTCTCGTTGATTCTCCCGTCCCTCGAGTACTTCATAACATCAGCCTTCGCATTGGTGACCTTTTTGCGCAAATAGCAGGCGCCTGGAAACGAATCAGAGTTTCAGACAATCGGAAATCGCGCAGGACAGAAAACGATCTAGTGAATTTCAGAAAAGGCTCACATCTCGAACCGACAAAAGCCGGGTCGCGTGAAGGGTCGACGATCGACGTCACCATCCTCTTCATGAGCTGATTTTCAGTCACAGTGTATTTGTAGCAAACGCGTTGCACTAAGGCGTAGGTGTTCGCCGGCTGCTCGACAACGAACTGAATCTCGCGAAGGTCGGACTCGACGAGCCGCTTTATTAACGCCATCCCGACGAAGAGGTTGTAGTCGTACTTGAGCAGACGAGCACGGATCGTCGTGTGCTCGCCGAGCAGTTTGTCGATGCTCGCAGTGTGCTCCGGGGCTCTGAAGAAGATCTCGAGTCCGCCGAGCACCGTGTTCGGATGCATCGCCACTGATTTGAAGATCGTGACGGCGGCGAGGATCGGAGACGTCGAGCCCACCGGCTTCGCGAACGACGGCTTGTTCTGCGATGCGTCCAGACGTCTGCAAACCGACAAATTATCGATTTTCAGGGTTTCTTCGGAAACAAAAAGTCAATGTTCATCTCAGACTCACAGAATGCAGTAAACCTCCGAACGAACTCCCGAGGCCAACTCCACACTCATCGATTTTCGGACGTCGGTGTAGAAATGGAGCATGACGTTGCCGTCCTTCTCGTGGAGTCGCACTCTTTGAATGAACAACGGAACCGAGTCGACGAACTCGAGCACCGATTTGGCGACGTGTCGCAACCGGCATCTGCAATCATATCGATCGATTGATTTTCATCAGTAACATTCGATCCTCGTAATTCGACACACCTCGAGCGCAAATCGAGACTCTTGACAACGTCGACGCGGAAATGATGCGGGAGCACGTTCCAGTCCAACATTTCAAAACGGGTTTGACTGGTTTTCCCTTGATTTCCTCCAGATTTCAAGTTTGCCCCACGTGGTATCACGTGACACCGGTCACGTTTTCGTTCGCTTTCGTGATGGGAGGTCGACCACGGCCTTCAGCTCGATGACCGGCGATATCAAGCTCTCGACAATGGCAACCTAGAAAAGTCGCAGTTTGAATCTCCCGCCAAGCTGCGCACACGCAACTACGACTGCTACAGTAACTCGCGGGTCTCGAGACGATCACGCGCTTCATCTAATTCAGATGTTTTCATGCTTTTTCCTCCACCTTCTTCGGGCCCAACGAGAATTTCGTCATCGGTATTCCGACGTTTCTTCCACGTTTCTTCACGCGCTTCTGATTGCACATCGCCACGACCGAATTCCCGCTATCACTGAAACTCGTGCGACCGATGGAACCGCCTAGCCTAAATATTTTTTTGAATTCTGATTCTTCGGTAGCTCATTCGGTAGTGGTGGCCGCTGGCGACCGAAATGTCACGAGTTCGAGCCCGGATTTTTGCAACTCTGCAACTCTGATGCGAACCGGGAGGGGGATATCTCTTTTCGAAATGGCCGATATTCCCAGGGGGCAACAAACTAGGGGGCAACACGTTCAGAGGGGGCAATGTATCAGAGGGGGCATTGAATCCAAGGGGGCAACCAGGGCTGATTTTTGGAGAGGTCAACTTTTTCGTTCACAGGGGGCATCGAGCCTTTCTTTCCAAGGGGGCATCTTCAGAGGGGGCAAGTCAGTAACGAATGTTCTGGTTTTTCGATGGAATCGTTCTGTCTTTCTTCAAACTTTCAAATTTTCATTGATTTGAATTCTTTTCCGCTCTTTTTTCAGCTGAAACTGATGAGCTACATAAAGTTTTTTTCCGGAAAGTTAGCTTCTATGTTCATAATTTTCACATTTTCTTGGCCCCATTGTCCTAGTACCTATTTTTGTTATTTTTAGTTGTTTTTCTGCTCCTGAGACTACTCTTATCAAAAAAAGAGAAAAATCTGTTGCCCCCTCTGAAGATGCCCCCTTGGAAAGAAAGGCTCGATGCCCCCTGTGAACGAAAAAGTTGACGTCTCCAAAAATCAGCCCTGGTTGCCCCCTTGGATTCAATGCCCCCTCTGATACATTGCCCCCTCTGAACGTGTTGCCCCCTACTTTGTTGCCCCCTGGGAACGACGGCCTTTCGAAATGGGGGGGGGGGGGGGGGGGGAATTTTTGAGAGAAATTTTATATGACTACCACGGCTCTTTCACTACTACTGTCAAGAGAATCGCGCATTCCAGCCGACGTGAAAACGTAGGGAGCTCAATTCACTGATATCGAAATCGTCGTGTAGAACAATGAGAGGGATATGAGGGATGAAGATCTGAAAGAGGTGGATGCGGAAAAACAACAGCGACTACAGAAGAATATTCATTGAGACGAGTCAACAGGATTTTTTTGAATGGTTGTGGCCCTAAAGAGGGCCGTTGGGTTTCATTTGATGATGGCGAGGCAATCGATCCCTGAAGGTAGTCGCTCAACGTTTCGATGAAGTGCCGTCTGAAAGGTTCAAGATACATAATTAACACAGAACGGCGGGAAAAGTCAGTTATAGTCTTGAGAAAGGAGAAACAAGGGCGAAACATCGGTATTCATCCAAGATAAAGGTTTTTTTCGTCAATAAAAAAATAAATAATCGTCAAAGCTAGTTTTTCACACGAGAATCATCTAAAAATATGCAAATAGGGGAAAAAAAATCAACGAGGCAATTCCAGGACATCGATTTCATAACAAGTGGGAATATCGGTTTGACTAATGGAGTGACCCAAGTGAATAAAAGTGGCATTAAAATGACATTTTTTCTGATCCATGTGTCACACATTTTTCTGATCCATGTGTCACACAGCCGCGAATAGAGACTCGCGAACTTCTTTTCGGTGGAAGCCGGTAACAGAGGAATCCCAGAGCACTTCATGTTGCTGAACGAGCTGGATGAACTCGATGACGTCTTCGTATTTGTACTGCAACGTCAAATTATGTCATTACAGTATAGCATCTTTTTCGAATGATTAGCGTGAAAATCGAATCGACCGCCTTCGATTTTCTCTTTCGTCCGCGCGAGTTGTTTTCGGGGCCATAGCGTTGCGATTCGTCCATTTCACCTTGAATTAATCTTATTTATCTATGAAAATGTTTGAAAAAAACGCGATGAAATGAAGGAAAAACTCGAAAAACAAGAAGAAATGGCTCTGAAACCAGAATATCGGTTTGACTAACATACAAATCGAGAAAACGAGCATTGTTTAATGCGCAAAAGAATTCTAGAAGCAAGAAACCAAAAAAAAGAACTAAAAATATAGAGGAAATCCTAAAATAAACACCAAAAACGGAAAAATTCGCGGGCCTAATATATAAACGTTGAATACTCAGGCAACATTTCGCTGCTCGCTGCGAGACTCAATCTCGGGTGGATCTACAAGCGGCCTATTTTCGATTTTTCTCGAAATCTTTCGCATTTTTCCAGTTTTTCACTTTTTCGTTCTGTAAGCTCCGACATGACGAACGCTATGAGGTGGGTGGAGTACGTGAGAGCTATGCACAACTTGATTAAAGTTTTTGGTTTTTAAATCAGGTTACAAACGTTGGGAATAGTATTTTATAAAAGTTAGAATTTGTTTCAGCGGGCCCGAAAAATGGCTGAGTGCGCAACAAATGGAATTTTTAATTCAGTCTGGGGAAGCAGAAAAGAATGAAGGAATCAGCGAGGCTCAGCCGGCCAAGCTGAAGGAAAACAAGAACGTGTTCCTTCGTGTGCCGGCGAGGAAGAACGCAAAAATTCCCGATGACGGTCATTGCTGGGCGCGCACCACCAAGCGCCCGCCCGTCCGTCATCGTGAGCCTTTTTGAGAGAGAAACGGTGTCCGTTTGCTGTACTAGTGAAAATGGGAAAAAAGGTTTAAATTTAAACAAAAAATTTTTTCGATGCCGGGACGGGCCAAAATTTTTCACCCACAGGTTATGAAGAATGAAAAAAGCAGTTTGAACAATAGTCCCATATGATGTTTTAATAGAGGAAATACAGTGAACGAATTTCTCAAAATGACTTGTTTTCCAGGTCAACGGAAGGAAGTCTAATCGTTCCATCAACTTTCAACACCTGCCACGGCAAGCTGGATGAACAAATATTTCGAGAGTTATCGGGAATCCTTCGAAATACGAGAAACGATGTAACACTTGATTCATACATATACAACTTTTCCGTTGACCACTTTTTTTTTTGAAAATGTTTTCGAGGGAATCAGTTAAATTTTCGGAACATTCAAATACAATTTCTGGTGAATTCAGTCGTTTGAATACTATGTCTGTAACATAGGGTCCCCCACGATCGCCTTCTAGAAAAACTCGAAAAAATGCGCCTAAACTCACACTTAATAAAATGGATCCACGATTATCTATCCAACCGGACGTTCACAGTTAAAGTGGGAGAAAGTCTCTCCTCGGCAAGGCCCGCTCCATGCGGAGTCCCGCAAGGGGCCGTTCTTTCCCCCGTGCTCTTCGGAATCTATGTGAACGACTTACTATAGCCTTGATTCGTGTTTCAAACGCGCCCCATTGCACTCAAGCCAAATTTCCCGGAGGCGTCGACGAAATACTTTTTCTCAGTTTTTGTTCATTTTTTATCGAATTTCTTCCGATTTCTTTCATTTTTTCAATGAAAATACGTTTAGAGTGTGATAATTTCGTAATGTAAGCAAAAAATATCAAGATTTGCTGTGAAACCGAGCGGAAAACGTCGTTTTTCCATTTTCTGGTGATAAGTTCAGCAATACAGTGATTTCACTATTTTCGGGTATTTTCGCCGAAAACTAAGACGCATTTCGGTTTTATAGCTAATTCTGACTATTTTTATCAAAAACTTATCGAAAAATTGAAAGAATTCGGACGGAAATGGATAAAAAACAACAAAGACCGACTTCGCCGCTGAAAAAGAATTTCGCCCGAGGCGAAGTACTGAGTGCAATGGGGCGCGTTTGAAACACGAATCAAGGCTATAGTACCGAAAGTTCTCCCCCCTTCAGTCCGATGCAAACAATTTGCGGACGACACTAAGCTATACTGCGCCGTTTCAAAGAAAGCTAACCAGAACCCCCTACAAACTGCAATAGACCTAGTCGCCGCTTGGTCGGAGGAACATAAACTCGCGCTAAACCTTAGCAAAACTAGCTGCATCTCCTTAGGCCACAATCCCCGCAAATTCGACCACACCATACTCGGCCTCCCAATAAAAAGAGAACAATGTATCAGTGATCTGGGCTTCTGGATAACACCAAAACTAGACTTCAAAGAACACTGGCGAATAGTTACAACCAGCGGGAAGGTCGCGGCTATCGCCGCGACCTCCCCGCTGGCTTTCGCTTGATTGGGTGAAAGCTTTTTTTTATCGTCAAGTTTTTTTCCCACTTCAAAGACATCATGACCAATTGGAAAATTCAAATTTCTTCATATTAAACAACCGGAAAAGACAACACGGGTGAATTCGAATCTAAAACAAAAAAAGTAACAAAGGTAACTTAACTAAAACAAAAAAAGTAACAATGGTAACTTAACTAAAACAAAAAAGTAAAAAAAAGGTAACTTAACTAAAACAAAAAATAAATCTAAAAGTTTAAAGAACATGCTTAACAACAATGTTGTTCATTTTTTTGTCTTCGTTGGCGATGTGCACTCCGTCCTTTCTCCGGGTCCTCGAAAGCGCCACATACAGTTGACCATGCGAGAAGATCGGCTCCTCCAGCATCAATCCAATCTTGTCGAACGTTTGTCCCTGCGACTTGTTGATGGTCATGGCGAAGGAGAGCCGGATCGGGAACTGGTGGCGTTCCAGTGTAAACGGAAGGTTCGTGCTGTAGGAAAGCTTGATCCTCGGCAGCAGAACCGACTCTCCTTGTCGTGCTCCACAGACAAAAGTGCAGCGGAGCACACGCTGTCCCATCTCCTCAACCACGAACCGCGTGCCGTTGCACAGACTGTTCTTCACATCGAGATTGCGGAGAAGCATGATGATGGCTCCTTTCTTCAACTCGAGTGTGTGTGGCGGCATTCCTTGCGGCGTCATTCGGTTGAGGAACTCCGTCGGGAAGTTCGTTGCGTCGGATGCCGGATGGTCCTTCTTCTCGCCGACCTGGTCGATGCTTTTGTACACTCTCGCTTCTCCAGGAATCATCTCCAAAATTCTGGAGTTCATCGCCAGCGCTTCCCTGTTCCGAGGAGTCAGAATGGCAACTCTCGCCAACTCTGCCACATCCGCGTTTCCGTGGAGCATGTCTCCAAAAACTTCAACGGCGAGGTCTCCTTCGCTCCGCAGTTCCTCTGGTACTTCCATTTCGCCGGTCGTGTCTTCTCCTAACTTTCCATCGCCAATGTCTAGAAGATACTGCTTCCAGTCGTCATCTCCATCGGAAACTCGCATGTTGGTGGTGAGGTGGATCGTGTGGAACAGCGGCCAAATCTTCGACTTCTTGATGGAGTTGGCGACCTGTTCATCAATCCCGCCTTTGTCCACAACTGGCAGACATTGTCGGAAGTCGCCACCGAGAACAACAACTTTTCCTCCGAACGGGCTGTCACGTTGTGTGATGTCTCGAAGCAGTTGATCGACTGTCTCCAGAGAAGCCTTCGGGCTCATCGGTGCTTCGTCCCACATGATCACATCGGCTGCGGCGAGTCTTCTAGCTTCAGCTGATTGATGGTGGAGACTCGAGCTTCGGCAGCCGTCATTCACGTTCAGCTTGAAGATGGAAGCAACGGTACGACCTTCTGGGAGAAGAGCCGCAGCAATGCCTGTCCACGCAACCGAAATGACTTTCTTCCGCATTCCTTGGATGATGTTGATGAGGCATGTGTAGACGAAAGTTTTTCCGCTTCCTCCTGGACCATCCACGAAGATCTGTCCTCCATGTCCGAGAGCGTCGAGTGCCGCTTGAACCACTTTCTTTTGCTCAGAGGTAAGCTTCATGAGCATCTCCTCTCCGTCTCGCCTACATTGCTCGTGGTCGATGACATCGTCTACCGTGTCTCTTGCGTACGGTAGTTTCATCCACTTACTGATGTCTTCTCCCATGGCACTGAGACGATCACCGATATCATGGTAGGCGAGAGCTTCCGCTTTCGAGCGTGGTTGTCCTTGATGCTCGAAGTCTTCGCAGAGGTGATCAATGAACTTGTTCCAGAGGTTCTCGGCATTGTTGATCTCTCCGAAATAGAGAAGAGTGGCAAAGAAACCTCTGAGTTGAGAAGCGGAGTGAAATCCGGCGGCCTCTTCCAAAGAGCTCTCGTAGAAGGAGTCGTCCGTCAAATATCCGGCAGCGCGAGCAGCATCAGCAAACTTGTCGTGGATCTGCCCATTCACAGTTCTGAGATCTTCGAAAGAAGTTGCTCCAGTTGTGTTGAGCAGAATGAGCCTCATTGCGAATCGCTCTCGATCTCTTGGCGACACAAAGTACATTCTTCCAATCGCTCTCGTGGCCCGAGCTCTTGGTTTCCACCGACCTTTCTCGTAGATGAAGTGCTCCGGCATCTCAGTGTACAGCAGGCCGCTCGTATCCGGAACATTGGTAGAGCTTGATCCGCCATTCTCCACCATATCCTTCCATCGTTTGTTCGCCTCGAACCACGCGGTCAGCGTTGTGTTTCTGAACTCCATCTTCTCCAGGGCCTCCTTCTCGTGTCCCTTCTCGTAAATGATTCCTTGTCCTCCCGGAAGATGGACTTTCAACTGAACCACAGCGATGTTTCTGTCCGACATGCGATAGCCGAACACATGATGAAGAGCTTCCGGAGCGCAAACGTATCTCGTGTCGAGGTAGCTGTCGATTTCATTGGCTACCTCGTGTTGCACTCCTTTGCTATCGGTGAAGATGTGGATGGAGGCGCGTGTCGTACCTTTGTACACGTATTTGTACAGGTACTTCACGGCTCCGACGGTGCCACACACCTCCACGTTGATGTGGCAGTTGAATTTGCGCAGGAGGTAGGTGTTGTACGGAACCACACTTCGGCTATCGAGTTTGACACCTCCGGACATCAAGCTCCTTCCGTCGTCTCTTCTTCGATAGAGCGGGTATCCATCGACGTCAACTGAGGTGTTGTTGCGGAACTCCTTCGGGAAGTTCTTCGTGCATCTTCCGTCACGCATGCACGACTCTCTTGGGTTGTGGACTCCACATGGTCTGTGGATCATCATCCGGGAGACTTTCTCGAAGAGATCCGGATCTTCCGCTTGATCGGGCAGCTCCGCGCAGAGGATGCTGTCGACGTCAGCTGCAGATCTGAGCTTCCACTCATGCTTGAGAATCAGAAGCATGTGAATGTGCGGGAGACCTCGTTTTTGAAACTCAACAACATAGATCCATGCGACCACTTCCCCGAAGATGTTCCTCTCGAAAAGGTCCTTCTTGAGCTCGTCGATTTTCAGTTTGAAAACTCTGGTAACGATGTCCGGACGGTCACTCGCGCTTTGGCCTGGGGCGAGTGCCTCTTGGATCTCCTTCCAGCGGGGGTTGCACGTGACCGTAATGAATAGGTCCGGTTTGCCATACTTTGACACGACTGTCATCGCATCTTGGTACTGGCACACCATGTCTCGCGGAGATCCTGTGAAAGACGCCGGAAGAATGATCCGGGATCCGAGAGGTCCGTTCTCTTCGCCGTGTACGTAGTCTTCGAGTCCTTGCAGACTTTCAACGCGAAGCTTATCTTGGTTGAGCCGAGCGAAGTTGAGACGATCTTGCTCAATTTTCGTCCACATGTCAACACAAAACTGCTGGAAGAGTTTGCCGGCGTGATGGAGTGGATTGAACTTCGGACGGACATGGAAGTAGTAGGAGTAGAACTCGCGAGCGCTGATTCTTTGCCGTCCATCGGTTTTCGCTCCTACGTACTTGAGGTTGAAGTGCCATCCGGCTTTTCCGTCTGGGAAGAGGAGCGGGTAGCACAGAGGATCGGTCTCAGGATCAGTACTGCGCAGGCTCTGAAGTTGACCACTTCGCTGGTAGACGGTGACTGCTCGGACGCCGGGAATCTCACTGTCGTCTCCGACATACACAACTGCCACTTCGGAAGCAGTGGGAATTTGGTATCTGAAAACATCAGATTTTTAACAGAAACTCAGAAATGAGAACTTACCTGCGAGGATCGCGCACCGTTTCTTGCTCTCTCTGCTGGAACACCATCCTCACTTCTCTCTTCTCTCGGTTCTCAGCATCCGCTTCATCTTGCTCCTCTTTCTCCTTTTCGAACATCATCTTGTAAGCTTTGACGAATGGGTTCGTCTCGTTCAGAATACGAATCAGCTCTTTGAACACATCCTCGGAGCATTGACGGTTGACCGGTCTTTGTGCGAGTTCCTCTGCTGCCTCGTCGGTGTCAAGAATGAAGATCTGAGCGAACACGTGGTCCTCTCCTTCGGCAGGATGTAGTGGTCCAATGAGATGGTAGACTTGTCCATGAAGGCGGAAACAGTATGGACCGTGACCTTGAGGGACGTCAAGTTGAGCCTTCATAGAAGCCATCGCGAGAGAGTTGTTGTAGGATCGCAGGTTCTCACGGAAGTGACGGGAGTTTGGCGTGTTTTCAATGTATAACTTCTGCAGCTCGTCAGGGAAATGTTCGAACATGGGAAGAGCAACTAATCCGTGGCGGCAGCATGAGTTGAAAGCGTTGCTCTGTGGAACCTCATCTTGATAGTGCAATGCCTCGCAGTTCAGACACTGGATAGACAGTGAGCCGAGATAGTGTTCCTCGACTGCTTCGTCACGTCTACCTGCTCCACACGAAGTCGATCTACGCGAACGATTAGCAATTCGATTTTTTCTACGCCGCTCATCCGCTTCGTGTTGTGATTCTTCCGCACGGCGATTGGATTCGTAATTACGTTGTCTTTCCAGTCGCTTTCGGTTTCGCTCTACAGACTCGTTTCTGCGTCTCAATTCTCTCTGGTTGTCCTCTTTTTCGGCTTTCATCTTCTTTCTCGTCCGTTCACTTGGTTTAGCAACTCTTCCGGTCGTTTTGACAACTTTCACGTCCTCGGAATCGGAATCACTCTCCTAAAGCAGATGTTTTTAGTCAAAAAAATTCACCTTGGGGTTTTTTTTTCTCAAAAACTCCATTCTACTCACCTTATAACAGCTTTTTCTCGTTGGCACTCGAAGTCGTCCAGCCCATGGTGACTGATGGCTTGAGGAGGGAGTATTCTCTTTGGAACTGTCCATTTCAGTAGGAAACGATAAGAGAAAAAGGAGAAAAGTGAGCAAATTGAAAAAAATAGCGGCTTATATAGTCATTTGCCACGTCTTCTAGATTTTTCTAGAACATTCGAGAACTTTCCAGAACATTCGAGAACTTTCTAGATCGTTCGAGTATTTGCGAACTTTCGAATTTCCGCGCGTAAAGCTTTTGAATTTTGCTTTTCTAATTCAGTTAAGGACTTTTCATACACATTTGAGCATGTGCGAACACATTTTTTGAAAAATGAGGCGAGAGAGTGCGTAAAAGTGAGAGACGCAGACAATATTTCGTGTCTCCGTTTCTACCGTAATCCGAATCGATCGATAATTCCCGGTTACTGTAGCTGTAGTACCTTCAGTAATCTTCACTATCAACCACTTTCCCATGTCCTCCCATCCCCACGACGGCAGTAATATCCCTTCGAAAAAGTGACGTCTCGAATTTTCGACTACCGTATCTACCGTAATCCTGATGCTACCCCTTAGATATTCATACAGTAACCTTCCCCCATCCAAAACATGCTACCATCAAAGTTTGAAGTCGATCGGTTCAGTTTGAAGGGGGGTCGAAAATGATGGTTTGTACTGTAGGTACCGTAATCCTACCGTATACCTGACCAAAAATGTTATAGAGGTGAAGCGCTCCGAGACCCATGGGCCTATGCAAAAAATCAAATTAATCGGGTCACAGGTTGGGAAGTTATTCCAGCTGAAGTGACCGGACAAACACAACTACGCAAATAGTATAGTAAAGACTAGAGCTAAATTCATGACCTCGCAGATTTTCAACCAATACTGTAGCTCAGACAAAAGAATTCTCATCCCTCTTTTCAAAACATTCGTAAGACGGCAAATACTCTTTCACTACCATCTCTTTCACTACTTACTCTTTCACTACCGTTGTCTCTTTCACTACCACGTCTCTTTCACTACTTTTCCTTCTTTTCTCTTTCACTACCGTTGTCTCTTTCACTACCACGTCTCTTTCACTACTTTTCCTTCTTTTCTCTTTCACTACCACGGCTCTTTCCCTACTATTATGAAATCGCGGTCTGTTGTTAGGTGGTGAACAAGAACGGTGTTTGCGGACCTGAGCGAGTGTATACCGTAGTTTTGGTTTTTGAGTGGAAGAGGCGAAATGTTGTCGATTTACGGGCGCCGTTACACATTTCGAAACTAAACGAAACTATTTAATTTCGAAAACTAAACCGATTTTTCTTGTTTTTTCTCGTTTTTTCCAATAAATTGCATATTTCAGCGATCAAAGCAACGTGTTGTTGTAAAAAAGGGAAAGATTTTGATAAAATGTGTTGTGTTTCGATGAAATTTTAGGCACTTTCTAAAGTTTCGCTGAAAAATCGATAAATTGGTGAAATTTTGTCAGAATTTTGTCGTCGTACGTACTCTCGTCTGTTGTAATTCCGTTTCTCTATTTTCTCTTTGTTTCTTATTGATTTTCAGTTAATTTTGTTTTTTTTTTTCCAGGGACAAACAGCATTCCAATTGCAAGAACCGTCGATCGCAAAGAGAACAGAAACAAAAGGAATTGCGGTTAGTCAGAACGAACAGCCAATTCTTCTCTGCTCTAAATTTTTCAAGAAATCGAATGAAATGGCAACAGCAGCGACGACAACGATGATGGCAAAGAGAGAATTTGGGTTTTTCGATCATTGTGGCGAGTCACAAGACGATTTCCGCACAGCCAGGCCTCAATCTACACGGAAAGACAATATTCAACACATGAAAACATGCGGTTAGTCGTTAGTAACTCAAAATACTTCTCCGTTTGAAGTTTTTCAGGTTGCTGACAGGAGAATTTGGGAAGGAAGATTTTATTTGAAGATTAGAAGATCTGCAAGAGGGAAAATGGCAAAATGGCGATAACGAAGATGTCGTCGAGCGGTAGAGATGATGACGAGGACGACAATCACCACGTGGAGTCGGTTCCCGAAGCGGATTCGTCGATGGCGAGGCGGACAGAGTCCTCAATATCCTCGACATGGCTGTATGTCTTGACAATTGTTGTCTCGGACACATGTTCAAGGAATTCGATCGCTCGTTTCCGAACCTGAAGAAACGATGTCGTATAAACTTCAAGAAGAGCCCTACGATTTCAACGGGATCCGTAGTCGTTCCGGCAGAGCGCAAGTGGCCTTTCAATTGGTTCCAAATCAACTCGATCGGATTGAAATGGCAGTGGTATGGCGGAAGACGGACAATTTTGATGCCAAATGTCTTAGCCTTTTCGTCAACTTGAAACTTCTTCAAGTGGACTCTACCACCTCGACATTGGATGAAAGTTTCGCATAAGTCATAGAGACTTTTGTTTGTGGCCTTTCGATCGTGTCCAATTTGGTTTCTTTCAAGAAATTCCACAAGTTGCTTTTTGCTGGAACCACTGGTAGGCAGCTATAAATGAACAAATGTAATTCATTTCAGATATTCCCGCTTCTACCTCATCTCCTTCTTTTTGAACTCCGTGATAACGTGCGTTATCAATGACAAGAACAGCTTGCCGGCCTCTTGGACATTGATTTTGAATCAGTGGCAGCACGAGGTCCATGTATTTTTCATACATGGCTCCATCCATTGTTTCGTGATAATCCATCAATTCTTCAGAAGGTTTCTTGTTGGAAATGAGCACTGAAATGGATCCCGGGAGCACACACGATTCGCAGAGCACGGCTAAGACTGTGGCACGGTGTCCTTTGTCGTTTCCAGCAGGAAATCCTGGAATAGGATTGTCCAAATTCCCTTGACGTACAAGTTCGTAAGGACTTGAAAACTTGGACACCCATGCACGCGACTTAACCATTCCGTGGTAAATCCACGTCTCGTCGTAGTAACAGAGAAAAGCTCCTGACGAACGCAAGTCTCCGATTTCTTGTAAGTATTTTTTCCTCCACGAAATGATATCAACTCTCTCAGTCGCCAAAGGATTGTAGTTCTTCAATTGATATGACAAATCGAGGGCAATAAGAATGTTGCGGAGAGTGTTTTTTTTGAAAGGGAAGTTGAACTTCTTTTGAAGAGCTTCTCTAAGACTTTCAACTGTGAAGTTCTCGTCCTTGCGATAGCACTCCTGAATATGTGCGAGAATTTCTTTCTTCTGGTCATCAGTAATCAAGCGAAGAACTCTTTGGTCTTTCGACAATTTTTCATGACTTGGCTTGATCGAAGGTAAATCACCAGCACAAGCACGACGGATAGTCATTTCAGAGAAACCAGTCATCTGAGCTGCCAGTTTGAACACGTTATTGAAGACAGTTCCAACTGCAGCAGAGCCAAGATGCTTCTTGATTTCCGAAAGTTGACGATGAACATTTCGCAGAATATATCTTCCAGAATGATCAGCATTTTCTTCAACTCTAGGCTCTTTGATGTCTTCGAGCACCAAAGAGTTCAAAAGGATTCCCAGCTTTTCAGTCTCAAAAAAACTCCAATCAGAAGCAGCCAGTTTTCTACCAAACATACCTTCTCCGCTTCAAATGCAGCTTGAACTCCGACATGTTTCGTTGCTTTTGATAAAGTTTGCACAGTGACACTTTTTCGAGCTTCAGTTACTGTTTGAACACTGGCATTTTTCACTGCAGTCATGAATTGAGTTTCTCTCTCAACACTTTGCATTTCAGTAAATCTGGGAACGAATTCTGATGCTTCTGGAGACGCCTCAAGTCCTCCTTTTCCTGTCTCTTTTTCCGGTTTGCCGTGATTGATCATGAGAATTCCAAGAGGAGAACTGTCCAGCTTCTCTTGAAATGAAGTAAATGAAGTCAGACAGCAATGAAGTTCATCTTTTCCAACATTCCGAAATGAAATGAGCATGAAGAAACTTTTCCTGTTTACATACTTTTTCCCTCAGCTGTCAGAAATTCTCGAAGGACGGTTTTCTTGCTTCCGTCTTTGAGCATGATTCTCGCATACTTCGGTTCCGAAGACATTGTGACTAAATTAATGCTTAGTGATTGAAAAGCTTCCTTTTCAAAAAATGAATGACTGATGGTCACTGCCGGAAACAAATGCTTTGAGACAACGCGAACACGGAAGATGATCCTCATAAATCTATTGTGTAAGGTCGATAATTTTTGAAATATTTATAGCAACTTAGCATATGCAATGAAAATGAATACATATTCACATTGAATCGAAAATCAACGAATCCGACTCCACGTGGTGATTGTCGCCCTCGTCATCATCTCTACCGCTCTCCTGTCAGCAACCTGAAAAACTTCAAACGGAGAAGTATTTTGAGTTACTAACGACTAACCGCATGTTTTCATGTGTTGAATATTGTCTTTCCGTGTAGATTGAGGCCTGGCTGTGCGGAAATCGTCTTGTGACTCGCCACAATGATCGAAAAACCCAAATTCTCTCTTTGCCATCATCGTTGTCGTCGCTGCTGTTGCCATTTCATTCGATTTCTTGAAAAATTTAGAGCAGAGAAGAATTGGCTGTTCGTTCTGACTAACCGCAATTCCTTTTGTTTCTGTTCTCTTTGCGATCGACGGTTCTTGCAATTGGAATGCTGTTTGTCCCTGGAAAAAAAAACAAAATTAACTGAAAATCAATAAGAAACAAAGAGAAAATAGAGAAACGGAATTACAACAGACGAGAGTACGTACGACGACCAAATTCTGACAAAATTTCACCAATTTATCGATTTTTCAGCGAAACTTTAGAAAGTGCACGGTCTCCTGCGCGAGGAATGCGCCAGCGTGTTTTGCTTTCTCAAGGGCAGAAGTTGCGCCAGCGAAACGCTGGCGCGTCTCTCGATTTTTTTAAAAATTTGCCAGTTTTTTTGAATTTTCGAGCTTTTAGCCGAAATAAATTATTGGAAAACCCCAGAAACTTCGAAGAAAAAAATTGCAAAAATTTTGGTGAAAAAAAAAATCCGAAATAAAGAAAAATTCACTGAAATGGTCTTGGAGCACTGGGTCATGCATCAAATTTGACGTTTTTTACACCAAAATGTTCGCAATCGTTCATTCTTTGAATCTACGGTTTCACCGCCGATATATTCTGGCTTTGTGGCTCGAAAATTTAAAAAAACTGCCAAATTTTCAAAAAATCGAGAATCGCGCCAACGGTTCGCTGGCGCACTTTCCGTTCTTCAGAAAGCAAAATTCGCTGGCGTATTCCTCGTGCAGGAGACCGTGAAGTGCCTAAAATTTCATCGAAACACAACACATTTTATCAAAATCTTTCCCTTTTTTACAACAACACGTTGCTTTGATCGCTGAAATATGCAATTTATTGGAAAAAACGAGAAAAAACAAGAAAAATCGGTTTAGTTTTCGAAATTAAATAGTTTCGTTTAGTTTCGAAATGTGTAACGGCGCCCGTAAATCGACAACATTTCGGCTCTTCCACTCAAAAACCAAAACTACGGTATACACTCGCTCAGGTCCGCAAACACCGTTCTTGTTCACCACCTAACAACAGACCGCGATTTCATAATACTGTCAAGAGAATCGCGCATTCCAGCCGACGTGAAAACGTAGAGAGCTCAATTCAGTGATATTTATCGAAATCGTCGTGTAGAACGTGCTGGTAGATGAGAGGGATAGAGATCTGCGAGACAGAAGGGCGGTGGATGCGGAAAAACAACAGCGACTATAGAAGAATATTTATTGAGACGGGTTAGCGGGATTTTTTTAAGGTGATTGTGGCCCTAAAGAGGGCCGTTGGGTTTCATTTGATGATGGCGAGGCTATCGATCCCTGAAAGTAACCGCTCAACGTTTCGATGATGTGCCGCCTGAAAGTTTCAAGACACATAATGAACACAGAACGGCGGAAAGTCAGTTATAGTGTTGATAAAGGAGTAACGAGGGCGAAACATCGGTATTCATCCAAGATAAAGGTTTTTTCATCAATAAAAAAAAAATAATCCTCAAAATTAGTTTTTCACACGATTCATCTAAAAATATGCAAATAGGGGGGGGGGGGGGGGGGGGGGGGGAAATCAACGAGGCAATTCCAAAGACATTAATTCAATAACAAGTGGAATTATCGGTTTGACTGAAATAAAAATCGAGAAAACGAAGAATGTTTGATGCACAAAAATTTCTTGAAGCAAGAAACAAACAAAAAGACCTAAAAATATAGAGGAAATCCTAAAAGAAACACCAAAAACGGAAAAATTCGCGGGCCTAATGCATAAACGTTGAATACTCAGGCAACATTTCGCTGCTCGCTGCGAGACTCAATCTCGGGTGGATTTACGACCAAGCGGCACGTAATGTCAGATAGACTTTTTTGGCGAGTACAAATGAGATTCGAGCATATATATTCACTTTCTCTTCAAAAATTTTTATTCGGAAGGGCAGGCCCCACCCTCCATCCCGCCTGACCCAACTCACCAAAAAAGAAAACAGGGAAAAAAAAAACAAAAGCTCGATTGAAAAAAAAACCCATAAAACAATAAAAAATTAAAAATATACAAAAAAAAATACAAACAGAAACAAACAAAAACAAAAATAGGAAAGAAACAAAAACAAACAAAAACAAAAATAGGAAAGAAACAAAAATAAACAAAAACAAAAATGAAAAATAACTACTATGCAAAAATAACAAACAAAACAATTGATAAACTATGAAAGAGAAAACTGGAAAACGGGAACGGTGAAATTAAAAAGATGGGCTGAACGATCTTACCACCCTCCTTTTTCTTGATGATGATCGTAACGGAGTTGTTGATGAGTCTGCGAAGGTAGTATCGGCCTCCGAAGTTGCATCAGTTCCGAAGGTACTATCAGTCTTCAAAGAATCAGCAGTCTCCGAAGTAGCGTCAGCTTGATGGTGGTCTCGATGGATCGGACTGTCTCCGACGGTGGAGATCGGACTGTCTCCGACGGTGGAGATCGAGCTGTCTCCGACGGTGGAGATCGAGATGTCTCCGACGGTGGAGATCGAGCTGTCGACAATCTCCGCGATGCGCCGAACGCGATTGTGTGCTGATGAGCGGTGTCCGAGACGATCCGAATCTTTCATTCCACTACGCAGACGAACCACGTTTTCTTTAGTTTTTTCCGTGCGGACTACAACTCTCACGGTTTCAGATCCAATGACTTCCCGTCGAGCCGCTGGCATCGTTTTCAGACAGGCGAACCTGAAATGTGCGTGTTGTTACAATCGGCGCCATAATTATCGATGATTTACATGTGTCGGCATAGAAACGGTGCCGGCTCCGAGCAGCCGGAGCACGAGAGCACGCACTGGCGGACCTGCACTTGAGAGTACCTGAATTAAAATATTTGAGAGAGCCTAATTTAAAATAAATACTTTGCTTGATCGTTGTCCTTCAGACCGAAAACTTCGTCGTTTGCGTAGATCACGCTCACATTGTCTGCTGCTTCTTCTTCCGCGAATGTACGGTCCAGATCGAGTCCTGAAACGAGAGAAAATTAGTTTCATAACACAAAATCACATTACTTTTCAATAGAGAGACCGGGACGCGCAAATTCAAGAGAGCAGCTCCTCGCAGGCCGTGTTCTTGCAGGGTCTTCATGTCTGTGCTACCAGCGTACACAACTCGATCGGAGCCGTCGAGAACGCTGAGCCACGATTCGCGAATCTCATCTGCAACTTTCACAGTGGATAGGTGGTTTGTGTTAGCCTTACGTTCGCAATGAGCGATGACTGCGTCGATCATCTTTCCAGCTGTGCACGTTCGCGTTATCTTCATTTTCAAATGAAGGTTGAAGTTTTCTGAATGGTTGTTCGAAGAGAACTGAAGAATGTGTCCGCCCCTCAGTTTAGCCAGCGCTGAGACTGACGACATTAGCATTTCCTTGTTCGTGTCAACCCTGGAAAAATGTCTATCGACCATTGGCCAGCCCTGGTAATTACCATTTCCAAACGCTGGTGGGCATGTCCTTTTTTGAGTGGCGCAATCGCCGCTCGAACTGACTCATGCTGAACGATGCGAAAATTCCCGGTCTCCAGGTAGAATTTATCTGTAAAGAACCGTGTTCACTAAAATATACTCTAAAAAAATGTTACCAGTCTTCCGAACATAAAAGCCTTCGACTTTTCCATGGCTTTCGATCCGTATTTGTGACGCATCAAGGACATGATGTGCACATCACATCTGATTGGAGCAACTTCGAGTACCTGCAATTTATTGAATCAGGCGATTTGTCGCTCCGTCTTATGAAAAATACCTCTGCATATTTGAGTAACCCTTGCTCTCCGTCCAGCATCAAACATGGCATTGCTTTCGAACACGAGCCTTCCACCTTTTCGAACTGACTCTTCAAGTACGAAGCGAACTTCTCATGTGTGCCCGTCAGTCGATCGGTGTGCGCGAGAAAACCAAGAGGCAAAACTCTGCTCTTTCCGGATGTTTTTGTTTGAAAAGTCTTGACTTCGCCTAAAATAAATGTGACGTAGCAGTTTGAGATGTTGTAAGTCGTGTCTATGAAAAGCCTTGACGGGAAAACCACTCCTGTTGGGTGATTTTCGAGGATGCGATTCACTTCTTCCTTCCTCGCATTCGGATCCAAAGACGCCAGCTCCGTCACGCGCTCCTCCCACCGAGTTAGTTCACTTTTCTCCGGACAGTTTTTGATGAAAAGCTGAACTGAGTCGCGAAATGTGTGGTAGTATGTGAAAGAGAGAAGCCCGTTGCTTTCTGTAATTCACAAGTGTTTCCGGTTGAATGACAAATAAAAAATACCAATACTAAAAGAAAACGTTTCCTGGAACTTCTCTTTCAGAGCTCGAACCTCGCTGAGCGTAGTGATTGCCCGCGGCCCTCTTTTTGATAGGACGGCCAGTGGCACTCGTCGAATGAGGTTGTGCACCTGAAATTATGAAGGTTTTTGTGAAAAAGGCGCCCTATGTTTCAAAACTAACGAGTTTTGATGTAAGTACGCTTTTCTGCTCATTTAAAAATTTTTTAAAGACATACCTGCTTCATGGAAAGATCGATGCCTTTCCGTGCGGCTTCCTCCAATGCTCCTGCGGCGGTTCGATTGGGCAAAATTTCATCTTTTAAAATTTTTGCCGTGTCACCTGTAACTATAAAAAATTAACTTTTCAACTGTGATTGTCACTTAACCGTCTAAACGCCTTCGTGTACTCCTCGCCGGTATGTCGTATGAGCCATCAAGAACCGAGTAATAAACATAGATCCAGTCGTCAAATTGGAAAACTTGCTTTCTCAAAGAGGGATTCGAAAATTCCGTACAGCGAACGGTAACTGTTTCCTTTTCAAAAAGCCTCACGCGGGAATACTTGGGTTGATGGCGGACGGGCGGGCACTTGGTGGTGCGCGCCCATCGAAGACCGTCGAACGGAATACTAGCGCTGCGCCTCGCCGGCACTCGAATGAACACGTTATTTTTCTCCTTCAGCTTGGCGAGCTCCGCTTCACTGATTTCTTCTCTTTCCTCGGCTTCCCCAGACTCGATCAAACTTTCCATTTGTTGCGGAGTCAGCCATTTTTCGGACCCGCTGAAACAAATACTAACTTTTAAAATACTATTCCCAACGTTTGTAACCTGATTTAAAAACTAAAAACCTTTAAAAAAGTTGTACACAGCTCTCACGTACTCCACCCACCTCATAGCGTTCGTCAGCTTACAGAACAGAAAAGTGAAAAACAGAAAAAGTGAAAAAAAAGTCTATCTGACATTACGTGCCGCTTGGTCGTAAATCCACCCGAGATTGAGTCTCGCAGCGAGCAGCGAAATGTTGCCTGAGTATTCAACGTTTATGCATTAGGCCCGCGAATTTTTCCGTTTTTGGTGTTTCTTTTAGGATTTCCTCTATATTTTTAGGTCTTTTTGTTTGTTTCTTGCTTCAAGAAATTTTTGTGCATCAAACATTCTTCGTTTTCTCGATTTTTATTTCAGTCAAACCGATAATTCCACTTGTTATTGAATTAATGTCTTTGGAATTGCCTCGTTGATTTCCCCCCCCCCCCCCCCTATTTGCATATTTTTAGATGAATCGTGTGAAAAACTAATTTTGAGGATTATTTTTTTTTTATTGATGAAAAAACCTTTATCTTGGATGAATACCGATGTTTCGCCCTCGTTACTCCTTTATCAACACTATAACTGACTTTTCCCGCCGTTCTGTGTTCATTATGTGTCTTGAAACTTTCAGGCGGCACATCATCGAAACGTTGAGCGGTTACTTTCAGGGATCGATAGCCTCGCCATCATCAAATGAAACCCAACGGCCCTCTTTAGGGCCACAATCACCTTTAAAAAATCCCGCTAACCCGTCTCAATAAATATCTTTACTATACTATTTGCGTAGTTGTGTTTGTCCGGTCACTTCAGCTGGAATAACTTCCCAACCTGTGACCCGATTAATTTGATTTTTTGCATAGGCCCATGGGTCTCGGAGCGCTTCACCTCTATAACATTTTTGGTCAGGTATACGGTAGGATTACGGTACCTACAGTACAAACCATCATTTTCGACCCCCCTTCAAACTGAACCGATCGACTTCAAACTTTGATGGTAGCATGTTTTGGATGGGGGAAGGTTACTGTATGAATATCTAAGGGGTAGCATCAGGATTACGGTAGATACGGTAGTCGAAAATTCGAGACGTCACTTTTTCGAAGGGATATTACTGCCGTCGTGGGGATGGGAGGACATGGGAAAGTGGTTGATAGTGAAGATTACTGAAGGTACTACAGCTACAGTAACCGGGAATTATCGATCGATTCGGATTACGGTAGAAACGGAGACACGAAATATTGTCTGCGTCTCTCACTTTTACGCACTCTCTCGCCTCATTTTTCAAAAAATGTGTTCGCACATGCTCAAATGTGTATGAAAAGTCCTTAACTGAATTAGAAAAGCAAAATTCAAAAGCTTTACGCGCGGAAATTCGAAAGTTCGCAAATACTCGAACGATCTAGAAAGTTCTCGAATGTTCTGGAAAGTTCTCGAATGTTCTAGAAAAATCTAGAAGACGTGGCAAATGACTATATAAGCCGCTATTTTTTTCAATTTGCTCACTTTTCTCCTTTTTCTCTTATCGTTTCCTACTGAAATGGACAGTTCCAAAGAGAATACTCCCTCCTCAAGCCATCAGTCACCATGGGCTGGACGACTTCGAGTGCCAACGAGAAAAAGCTGTTATAAGGTGAGTAGAATGGAGTTTTTGAGAAAAAAAAACCCCAAGGTGAATTTTTTTGACTAAAAACATCTGCTTTAGGAGAGTGATTCCGATTCCGAGGACGTGAAAGTTGTCAAAACGACCGGAAGAGTTGCTAAACCAAGTGAACGGACGAGAAAGAAGATGAAAGCCGAAAAAGAGGACAACCAGAGAGAATTGAGACGCAGAAACGAGTCTGTAGAGCGAAACCGAAAGCGACTGGAAAGACAACGTAATTACGAATCCAATCGCCGTGCGGAAGAATCACAACACGAAGCGGATGAGCGGCGTAGAAAAAATCGAATTGCTAATCGTTCGCGTAGATCGACTTCGTGTGGAGCAGGTAGACGTGACGAAGCAGTCGAGGAACACTATCTCGGCTCACTGTCTATCCAGTGTCTGAACTGCGAGGCATTGCACTATCAAGATGAGGTTCCACAGAGCAACGCTTTCAACTCATGCTGCCGCCACGGATTAGTTGCTCTTCCCATGTTCGAACATTTCCCTGACGAGCTGCAGAAGTTATACATTGAAAACACGCCAAACTCCCGTCACTTCCGTGAGAACCTGCGATCCTACAACAACTCTCTCGCGATGGCTTCTATGAAGGCTCAACTTGACGTCCCTCAAGGTCACGGTCCATACTGTTTCCGCCTTCATGGACAAGTCTACCATCTCATTGGACCACTACATCCTGCCGAAGGAGAGGACCACGTGTTCGCTCAGATCTTCATTCTTGACACCGACGAGGCAGCAGAGGAACTCGCACAAAGACCGGTCAACCGTCAATGCTCCGAGGATGTGTTCAAAGAGCTGATTCGTATTCTGAACGAGACGAACCCATTCGTCAAAGCTTACAAGATGATGTTCGAAAAGGAGAAAGAGGAGCAAGATGAAGCGGATGCTGAGAACCGAGAGAAGAGAGAAGTGAGGATGGTGTTCCAGCAGAGAGAGCAAGAAACGGTGCGCGATCCTCGCAGGTAAGTTCTCATTTCTGAGTTTCTGTTAAAAATCTGATGTTTTCAGATACCAAATTCCCACTGCTTCCGAAGTGGCAGTTGTGTATGTCGGAGACGACAGTGAGATTCCCGGCGTCCGAGCAGTCACCGTCTACCAGCGAAGTGGTCAACTTCAGAGCCTGCGCAGTACTGATCCTGAGACCGATCCTCTGTGCTACCCGCTCCTCTTCCCAGACGGAAAAGCCGGATGGCACTTCAACCTCAAGTACGTAGGAGCGAAAACCGATGGACGGCAAAGAATCAGCGCTCGCGAGTTCTACTCCTACTACTTCCATGTCCGTCCGAAGTTCAATCCACTCCATCACGCCGGCAAACTCTTCCAGCAGTTTTGTGTTGACATGTGGACGAAAATTGAGCAAGATCGTCTCAACTTCGCTCGGCTCAACCAAGATAAGCTTCGCGTTGAAAGTCTGCAAGGACTCGAAGACTACGTACACGGCGAAGAGAACGGACCTCTCGGATCCCGGATCATTCTTCCGGCGTCTTTCACAGGATCTCCGCGAGACATGGTGTGCCAGTACCAAGATGCGATGACAGTCGTGTCAAAGTATGGCAAACCGGACCTATTCATTACGGTCACGTGCAACCCCCGCTGGAAGGAGATCCAAGAGGCACTCGCCCCAGGCCAAAGCGCGAGTGACCGTCCGGACATCGTTACCAGAGTTTTCAAACTGAAAATCGACGAGCTCAAGAAGGACCTTTTCGAGAGGAACATCTTCGGGGAAGTGGTCGCATGGATCTATGTTGTTGAGTTTCAAAAACGAGGTCTCCCGCACATTCACATGCTTCTGATTCTCAAGCATGAGTGGAAGCTCAGATCTGCAGCTGACGTCGACAGCATCGTCTGCGCGGAGCTGCCCGATCAAGCGGAAGATCCGGATCTCTTCGAGAAAGTCTCCCGGATGATGATCCACAGACCATGTGGAGTCCACAACCCAAGAGAGTCGTGCATGCGTGACGGAAGATGCACGAAGAACTTCCCGAAGGAGTTCCGCAACAACACCTCAGTTGACGTCGATGGATACCCGCTCTATCGAAGAAGAGACGACGGAAGGAGCTTGATGTCCGGAGGTGTCAAACTCGATAGCCGAAGTGTGGTTCCGTACAACACCTACCTCCTGCGCAAATTCAACTGCCACATCAACGTGGAGGTGTGTGGCACCGTCGGAGCCGTGAAGTACCTGTACAAATACGTGTACAAAGGTACGACACGCGCCTCCATCCACATCTTCACCGATAGCAAAGGAGTGCAACACGAGGTAGCCAATGAAATCGACAGCTACCTCGACACGAGATACGTTTGCGCTCCGGAAGCTCTTCATCATGTGTTCGGCTATCGCATGTCGGACAGAAACATCGCTGTGGTTCAGTTGAAAGTCCATCTTCCGGGAGGACAAGGAATCATTTACGAGAAGGGACACGAGAAGGAGGCCCTGGAGAAGATGGAGTTCAGAAACACAACGCTGACCGCGTGGTTCGAGGCGAACAAACGATGGAAGGATATGGTGGAGAATGGCGGATCAAGCTCTACCAATGTTCCGGATACGAGCGGCCTGCTGTACACTGAGATGCCGGAGCACTTCATCTACGAGAAAGGTCGGTGGAAACCAAGAGCTCGGGCCACGAGAGCGATTGGAAGAATGTACTTTGTGTCGCCAAGAGATCGAGAGCGATTCGCAATGAGGCTCATTCTGCTCAACACAACTGGAGCAACTTCTTTCGAAGATCTCAGAACTGTGAATGGGCAGATCCACGACAAGTTTGCTGATGCTGCTCGCGCTGCCGGATATTTGACGGACGACTCCTTCTACGAGAGCTCTTTGGAAGAGGCCGCCGGATTTCACTCCGCTTCTCAACTCAGAGGTTTCTTTGCCACTCTTCTCTATTTCGGAGAGATCAACAATGCCGAGAACCTCTGGAACAAGTTCATTGATCACCTCTGCGAAGACTTCGAGCATCAAGGACAACCACGCTCGAAAGCGGAAGCTCTCGCCTACCATGATATCGGTGATCGTCTCAGTGCCATGGGAGAAGACATCAGTAAGTGGATGAAACTACCGTACGCAAGAGACACGGTAGACGATGTCATCGACCACGAGCAATGTAGGCGAGACGGAGAGGAGATGCTCATGAAGCTTACCTCTGAGCAAAAGAAAGTGGTTCAAGCGGCACTCGACGCTCTCGGACATGGAGGACAGATCTTCGTGGATGGTCCAGGAGGAAGCGGAAAAACTTTCGTCTACACATGCCTCATCAACATCATCCAAGGAATGCGGAAGAAAGTCATTTCGGTTGCGTGGACAGGCATTGCTGCGGCTCTTCTCCCAGAAGGTCGTACCGTTGCTTCCATCTTCAAGCTGAACGTGAATGACGGCTGCCGAAGCTCGAGTCTCCACCATCAATCAGCTGAAGCTAGAAGACTCGCCGCAGCCGATGTGATCATGTGGGACGAAGCACCGATGAGCCCGAAGGCTTCTCTGGAGACAGTCGATCAACTGCTTCGAGACATCACACAACGTGACAGCCCGTTCGGAGGAAAAGTTGTTGTTCTCGGTGGCGACTTCCGACAATGTCTGCCAGTTGTGGACAAAGGCGGGATTGATGAACAGGTCGCCAACTCCATCAAGAAGTCGAAGATTTGGCCGCTGTTCCACACGATCCACCTCACCACCAACATGCGAGTTTCCGATGGAGATGACGACTGGAAGCAGTATCTTCTAGACATTGGCGATGGAAAGTTAGGAGAAGACACGACCGGCGAAATGGAAGTACCAGAGGAACTGCGGAGCGAAGGAGACCTCGCCGTTGAAGTTTTTGGAGACATGCTCCACGGAAACGCGGATGTGGCAGAGTTGGCGAGAGTTGCCATTCTGACTCCTCGGAACAGGGAAGCGCTGGCGATGAACTCCAGAATTTTGGAGATGATTCCTGGAGAAGCGAGAGTGTACAAAAGCATCGACCAGGTCGGCGAGAAGAAGGACCATCCGGCATCCGACGCAACGAACTTCCCGACGGAGTTCCTCAACCGAATGACGCCGCAAGGAATGCCGCCACACACACTCGAGTTGAAGAAAGGAGCCATCATCATGCTTCTCCGCAATCTCGATGTGAAGAACAGTCTGTGCAACGGCACGCGGTTCGTGGTTGAGGAGATGGGACAGCGTGTGCTCCGCTGCACTTTTGTCTGTGGAGCACGACAAGGAGAGTCGGTTCTGCTGCCGAGGATCAAGCTTTCCTACAGCACGAACCTTCCGTTTACACTGGAACGCCACCAGTTCCCGATCCGGCTCTCCTTCGCCATGACCATCAACAAGTCGCAGGGACAAACGTTCGACAAGATTGGATTGATGCTGGAGGAGCCGATCTTCTCGCATGGTCAACTGTATGTGGCGCTTTCGAGGACCCGGAGAAAGGACGGAGTGCACATCGCCAACGAAGACAAAAAAATGAACAACATTGTTGTTAAGCATGTTCTTTAAACTTTTAGATTTATTTTTTGTTTTAGTTAAGTTACCTTTTTTTTACTTTTTTGTTTTAGTTAAGTTACCATTGTTACTTTTTTTGTTTTAGTTAAGTTACCTTTGTTACTTTTTTTGTTTTAGATTCGAATTCACCCGTGTTGTCTTTTCCGGTTGTTTAATATGAAGAAATTTGAATTTTCCAATTGGTCATGATGTCTTTGAAGTGGGAAAAAAACTTGACGATAAAAAAAAGCTTTCACCCAATCAAGCGAAAGCCAGCGGGGAGGTCGCGGCGATAGCCGCGACCTTCCCGCTGGTTCTTCTATAGTCGCTGTTGTTTTTCCGCATCCACCGCCCTTCTGTCTCGCAGATCTCTATCCCTCTCATCTACCAGCACGTTCTACACGACGA
Organism: Caenorhabditis sulstoni; assembly: GCA_963966605.1. Classification (NCBI taxonomy): domain Eukaryota; kingdom Metazoa; phylum Nematoda; class Chromadorea; order Rhabditida; family Rhabditidae; genus Caenorhabditis; species Caenorhabditis sulstoni. The sequence continues at coordinate 2,502,020 of OZ016477.1, forward strand.
TTTCGATAAATATCACTGAATTGAGCTCTCTACGTTTTCACGTCGGCTGGAATGCGCGATTCTCTTGACAGTAGTAGGGAAAGAGCCGTGGTAGTGAAAGAGAAAAGAAGGAAAAGTAGTGAAAGAGACGTGGTAGTGAAAGAGACAACGGTAGTGAAAGAGAAAAGAAGGAAAAGTAGTGAAAGAGACGTGGTAGTGAAAGAGACAACGGTAGTGAAAGAGTAAGTAGTGAAAGAGATGGTAGTGAAAGAGTATTTGCCTCGTAAGACCGATACTCGAATATGGGACCGTAATAACAAGTCCCTCCAGAAAATACACATCAAAAAGTATAGAGTCAGTCCAAAACTCCTTCACCCGCAGACTATACAGCCGAGAGAAAGGGAGATACCTGAGCCTAAAGGACCCCGACTACCTGACGGCTGAATGTAGGAACGAAAAGTTCAAACTTGCTTCCCTAGAAAACAGGAGAACCATCATAGACCACAAAACAATCCAAAAAATAGTTAAAGGCAAGATGGACATTAACAGTTCAGAGTCCTCTTCCAAGTTGTTAGCACCACCACCCGCACCCGCACCAAATTCAACTATAGTAGTAGATGCAAAACAAACCTCAAAAAGCACTTTTTCATTAACCGCACGCTCAGCGTTCTGAACAGGTTGGCTAGGACCGAACGCCCACAATAAGTGAAAAATTGGTACAAATCACAAAACAATATAAGTTTGCCGATCGCCGGTTTGAAGAAGAAATTCTCAAAACCTTTTGCATAAATATCTTCTTCCCAATCTCTCAATTGTTTTTCAGATACATAATTTCAGATCAGGAATTCCGTAAAATCACCCGCGAACACTCACCATCCGACCCAGAAGAATCTCATCGCGTCAAAGAAATCGGTGGTCAATCCATTTCAGTCTTTGGTGAGCTACGTGTGAATGAATGGAGTTCTCAATTTGACACGTGCAATTGGTAATGTACGCAATCGACCAGGCATATCAAACGAGCCTGAACGTGCTCAAGTACCAATTAAATCAGCAGATCATCCAGTTCTCCTCGCTGGTGATGGCATTTCGGATGTGTTTAGCATGTCGGATTTGTATGATTTAGCTCTCCCCAAGCATGAGTTCCGGCGTTCCGAATGAGTCCGCCAAACGCTCCGATGCCCGTCATGGGATAGGTGCTGCCTGGCCCCCTCCGCGAACCGGGAGGGGGATATCCCTTTTCGAAATGGGGGGAGGGGGGACAATTTTTGAGCGAAATTGAAATCGAAAGAAGAGAAGGTACTAGACTAGAGGGCCGAATGATGAGTTCAAATGAATTCTCACCCCTTTTTATACCGCAACCTTCAGACCACGCCCCCCCCCCCCGTTATCCACTAATTAAAGTGTGGAGATGAGTATGGAAGGGGCGTGGCTTGAGGTTGCGGTATAAAAAGCGGTACGACTTCACTTAGACTCATCATTCGGCTCTATAGTCTAGTACTCTCTTTTTTTGGTTCTCTCTCTCAAAAATTGTCCCCCCCCCCATTTCGAAAAGGGATATCCCCCTCCCGGTTCGCGGAGGGGGCCAGGCAGCACCTATCCCATGACGGGCATCGGGGCGTTTGGCGGACTCATTCGAAACGCCGGAACTCATGCGTGGGGAGGATCCAGACCCGGGTAGCGACCATAAGAAGCATCGCCATACTGATCATGTTGCCAGCATGTTCCGATGGGCCGATCCGAGCGGGCCTAGCCCGCTCTTCTCCAGCCTGGAGGAGGTTCGCTTTCCTTTCCCGCGCCCCATCTCGGCAGAGCGCACTTGCATCCCCCACACATTGTCCCACTCGGGAAACGACTACCGGTTTGCTGTCCGTGCAAGCTCCTGTGTTGGCCGGTAGTCTTTTGCCGAGTGGGCGGTGTGTGGGGCTCTGTGGGTGTGCTCCGTCGAGCTGGGGAGTGGGACTGGCTCGCGGCGGAGGAGGAGCCTATGACGACGGGGAAGCACTTGTTCGGGAGGTCGCCGTTCGTGTCGTTATTGCTGACTGTCTAGTCTCCGTGCATGAGGGAAGGGTTCGGCGAGTGAGTCCGTCCGTTCTGGTGCTCGCATGGGAGAGGGAACACAGGAGCCATGCACGTGGTGCATCATCCCATCATTCCCCGTTACTTCCTCTTTCGTCACACTTTTGGTAGACACACTTTTCGCACAATTCTTTCGAAGCAAATGTCTTGGATACTTGGGGTCCGTTTATCTAGCCTGACAGTTTCACCGACGCGTAGTCAGGACTGTTCCTCATTATGGTTGTTTGCGATCCGCTATTCGTGCGTCCCATCGATCTTCGCCGCAACACGCAAGGGATAAGTTTTTACACTTTGACCAAAGTCCAGAGTCATCATGACTAAGATCTTTTCCCAGCTCTTCCAGACTGCCGCGGCCTCACACGTTTCAGTCAGGCCGGCGGACCGCGCCCTCCTCGATCCCCGTACTCCCTCGACCAATCTCATAATTGCAGAACCGTCTGTTCACCGACATCACGCCATCGTCGAGCCCCAGCCTCCGCAAAGACCTCCTGCTCGACATTCCGACTCACACCTCATGCCCGTTCCCTCGAGAGCGGTTTTATCTTGTATCTTTCTTCTCGGGACCCCCGTCCCTTAGGTAATGAACCTGTTCCTTTATTACACATGAGATCACGGACAATGAATCGAGTATCAGACGATAATTCAAAGCGAGAATGGTGGACGGAATTTTCTATCGGCGATCGCATCCTTCAAATCTTGATCGGTTCCGTTGGAAAAAATGGGCTCGAAGCGTTCCGCCTGATAGCCGTTCTCCGTTATCTGCAACAACAACAAATTCGATAAAGTTTCAAACGTTTCAAAAGCGCGAACCGCTTGGAGTTGAGCCGTGTGCTCTCTGATTCCATCCTCCTCGATCATTTCGGCCAAATCGTTCGTGATGAATCGATTCCAGCGAGTCTGCATTTCTTGCTGCCAGGCGGCGTCCTTCGGAATGCCGAGACGTTGGCAACGACGGTTCTCGGCGTTCCCCAGCAGCACCGCCACTTCCATTCTTCTCTCCGACGTCACCGATCGCTTCAGCTCCATCATCTCCTGACGAGTGACCATCCGATTCAATCGACTCAACTTCGCCGAGACGTGGTTGTAGAGCAATCTCTTCATATCTCGACGCAACTCCTGATCATAGTCCTCTTGCTTCGGCTCCGACGAGTACACCACCAGCCTACTCTCCGGCTTCCTGTCCCTCTTCTCGACTGGTACCGAATACTTGAGCTTCCGCTCCTCCTTCTCCCCGCCACTTTTCATCAGCTCGGCAAACTTTCGCTTCACATTGTTCACGCCGTTCACGTTGCCCAAGAGCTGCTCTTCGTCGTAAAACTCGGGCTCGTTAAAGTAGGTGTACTCGTCGGCGACGCGCTGCATGTGGTACCAGTAGTCGAACGGATCCGAGTGTGTCGGACACGCGTAACGCATCGGACATGTCACGGTGTTCTGGAAGGAATAACCAACTCATCATTCATCGACGGCCAATCTCTCACCAGATCGATCTCTTTGATGTTGTTCGTATGGGTGTAGAACATTACTCCGCACTTTTGATGCGCACGAACCATAATGCCAGAGTCGGGCGAACCATCAGACTTGAAAAGTGCGGAAAAGTCACCGGGACCACTGCAAGAAATCGATATTTCGCTGAAAGAGCAAGTCGATAACATCGAACTCACTGCTTGGTGATTCTTCCTTCGCTCACGTACTTCCTTACAGCAGCCTTCGTCTCCGTGACCTTTTCGCGCGAGTAGTAGACGCCTGGAAGCGAACCGATTTCCAATTGTGAGCCATCAAACTCTATTTTTTCAATGACCATTTTTGAATACTCACTTCGAGAAGCGAGACACTTGGTGTTGGGGGTGGTGTCGGAGAAGCGGCGAGTGTCGACGATCGCCGTCACCATCCTCTTCACGACCTCGCTTCTTCTCACCAGTCGCTTGTTGCAAAACTCCTGGACCGTCGTCCACGTCAATGCCGGCTGTCCGGCGACGAACTGAATCTCGCGAATGTCGGACTCGACGAGCCGCTTCAAAAAAGCAAAGTCGACGCCGAGTTGGCCGTCGTACTTGAGCAGCCGAGCACGGATCGTCGTGTGCTTGCCGAACAGTTTGTCGATGCTCGCAGTGAGCTCCGGGGCTCTGAAGAAGAGCTCGAGTCCGCCGAGCACCGTGTTCGGATGCATCGCCACTGATTTGAAGATCGTGACGGCGGAGAGGATCGGAGACGTCGAGCCCACCGGCTTCGCGAACAACGGCTTGTTCTGCGAGGCGTCCAGACGTCTGCAAACAGACGAATTTCATCGGAAAATTTCGAGCTGTGACAAGTTTTAGATAATCACGGTACACGGTAGGACCGTCCTTTCCCCCCCCCCCCCCCCCTTCTGAAATGGTGGAAGGTAACTGTAGAAACATCTAAGGAGTAGAATCAGGATTACGGTAGATACGGTAGTCGAAAGTTCAAGATGTCACTTTTTGAAGGGGGAATTACTGCTATCGTGGAGATGCAAAGCCAGAGAAACTTATTAAGGTACTACAGCTACAGTAACCGGAAAATACGGTAGAAACGGAGAAACGAAAAAACGTCTGCTTCTCTCATTTTCACACTCTCTCTCTCTCGCCTTCTTTTTTGAGAACGGAGTTCGAACGGGCCAGGAAGTGTCAGAACGTTTTGGCGGGAATTCAAAAAGCTAAAGGGGGGAGTACGGAAAATGTTCAAATCTCCAGGATTTGCCTACACATGTGAGGGTAGGGTAGAAGGAACAAAACTTCAATTGAAAGATCTGTGAAAATTGACTTTGAGTTCTCTAAGGGGCCTGCACCCGTGGGCGCGGCGATAGGTGTCCCAGCTAGACTCACAGAATGCAATAAACATCGGCATATCTTCTTGCGAACTCCACACTCATCGATTTTCGGACGTCGGTGTAGAAATGGAGCATGACGTTGCCGTCTTTCTCGTGGAGTCGCACTCTTTGAATGAACAACGGAACCGAGTCGACGAACTCGAGCACCGATTTGGCGACGTGTCGCAATCGGCATCTGCCATTATATCGATCGATTGATTTTCATCAGTTACATTCGATCCTCGTAATTCGACACACCTCGAGCGCAAATCGAGTCTCTTGACAACGTCGGCGCGGAAAATCCATGGAAGTCGGTTCCAGTCCAACATTTCAAGACGGGTTTGACTGGTTTTCCGCGTTTTCCGCGTTTTCCTCCAGATTTCCAGTTTGCGACGTGGCATCACGTGACACCGTAACGGTCACGTTCTCATTCGTTTTCGTCATGTGAGGTCTTTTCGCGTTTAGGAAAAACATCGGCCACAATACTCTTTAGCTCATTTTTTCCCTCTTAAGATACTTTCCCGGCCGATCCGAGTGGACGTGTAGAAAACGAATGAGAGGAGCAAAAAATAAAGGCACTAATAAAACGAGAGTTACTGATTTGTAGGCCCAATACAACTATAACTGAGAACCTAAATACTTGAATTAGGTACAGTGCGCGCAAGACTCGCGGATTACTGTAGCAGGCGCGGGTTTGGTGGGAGATTCAAATTGCGATTTTCTGGCTTATTCTAATGTTTGGAAATGTCGCATTCCAATGTTTTCAAATGTCGCACACCAATGTTTGGAAATGTGGCATTCCAATATTTGGATTTGATGCATTTTCATGTTTGCAAATGTCGCATTCCAATGTCTGGATTTGATGCATTCCAATGTCTGGATTTGATGCATTTTCATGTTTGCAAATGTCGCATTCCAATGTCTGGATTTGACGCATTCCAATGTCTGGATTTGATGCATTCCAATGTCTGGATTTGATGCATTCCAATGTCTGGATTTGATGCATTCCAATGTCTGGATTTGATGCATTTTCATGTTGGGAAATGTCGCATTCCAATGTCTGGATTCGATGCATTCCAATGTCTGGATTCGATGCATTCCAATGTCTGGATTTGATGCATTTTTATGTTCGCAAATGTCGCATTCCAATGAACGGTGCCGTAATATCTTCTTCTTCTCCTTCTCATCCTCCTCGATCAGTCTCATGAAAAAGTTCTGATCGGTGTACCCTGCCTCGCACATCGACTTCACTATCATTTTCTCCTCCAACTGCTCAGCAGCTCCATCTTCTTGTTTCTTGTCGTCTTCAAGCTCGCCGACAGTGTCTTCAAACAAAGTAGGGGGAGTTCCGCCCCTTTTTCGTAATTGAAAATCCATTCATTTTTTGTGGCGGTACACTTGCCGATACCATCTATTTCCACTCGCCGATACCATCTATTCAGCATCGGCGGCGACGTCCTTGATCGGGCGGATCGCATGGGAAGATGTAATCGTCTCCGGCTAGCGGAGGCGGCCTTGTGAAAACCTCGCGTCTTCACGTACCCGAGGTGACTGGCCAGTTGCAGTCAGACGATGTTGGCAGTCAAAATTTCTTGTGTCCGCATTCCGAACAAGCGAACATCTTTTAAATCGATCGTTTGGAACATGTTGATTCCTTTGCATCTTTTGACTTTATCCGAATCGTAGAGGACCCTCTTCCAATTATCTCATTGAACTGAGACAGAGGGCAGTGGGGGAGGACCAGATGGTCAAAACATCCAAGGAACACTTACCTCGATGATTGGTGAGAAGTCGTATCTCTCGAGAAGAATATAAACACAAGGGCAGCGGAGGGGAATGTGACAAGTGACAGTGTCCTTCAAATACTCCCCCTCACTGCTCGCATCTCATCCATCTTCACGCCCCGCCCTTTTTTCTTCACCTGTCCGTCGCATTCGATCTCCAAACCCATATATCCAATCGATCCATATATCCAATCGGGTAACGTTTTCCATGTCACGTTGTGTCGCTCGTTGCCTAGTCGAGTTGGAGTATTCGAATACCTGAAGCTCCTTCAAAACCTGGAAATATCCCAAGACCAGAACTTGTGGAAGCCCATTCAGAATCTAAGAACCATTTCAGACGTGGCTGTGAAGTCCCCTTCCAGAATCCAACCAAACGAAGAAATCAGTTTATTTTGCCAGAACAGTTTTATAATAAAGGGTTATGTCGGAGCTCTCATGAATTTGCTTGCAGACTGTTCTTTGCCTTTTGGAAGCAGAACAAGTACAGTAGGAGTGTGACAGAGACACTAGTGACAGAGAAGTTCAACGAGAAAAAGAAGTAGACGAGACACACGAGACAGAACAGCCGACGATTTATCAAGCCTTTCGCGCGTCTTGCTTGGCGTTTTTCATCAGATCGGCGAACTTTCGCTTCACGATGTTCGTATTGTTGAAGTTGCCAACGAGCCGCTCCTCGTCGTAAAACTCGGGCACGTCAAAGTAGGTGTACGCGTCGGCGGCGCGCTTCATGTGGTACCAGTAGTCGAACGGATCCGAGTGGGTCGGACACGCGTAACGCAACGGACATGTCACAAAGTTCTGGAAGAAACAACCAACTCGTTTTTCAATGGCCGAACTTTTTCGTCGGCGAAACCTCGGCCACCGCCAATCACTTACCGATTTGTCTTCTTTGATTTTGTAGTTATTAGTGTAGAACATCAGTCCGCACTTTTGATGCGCACGAACCATGATGCCATCGTCGAGCAAAGAATCCGCCTTACAGATCGCGGAAAAGTCACCGGGAGCACTGCAATGAAACGATAATTAGCTGAATCCCAGCAGAAATCGATCACTTTTTTTTGATTGTTTTGTTTTTTCCGTACTTTTGAACAGCATTTCTGGGTTCAGTCACCTTCTCGCGAGAGTAGCAGATGCCTGCAGATAGAGTGAGTTTGGAAAATACTCTTGATCCTCGGATCAAGGCTGAACGTCCCTGCAGCAAGTGGACGCTACCCAACACCTTCCATCCGTCCTAACGACGTTTTGTCCGCCCTCAGCGACACACTCAGATGTTTTTTGTTTTGTTCAAAAATTTCGGTGATTCACAATATTGAGAAATCTCACGTCGAGAAGCGAAGCAGTTGGTGTCGCCGGTGCCGTCGGAAGCGCGATGAGTGTCGACGATCGCCATCATCATCCTCTTCACGATCTCATCCACTTTCGGAACGCGTTTGAAGCATGTGTGTTGCACCATCACATAGAAGGTCGCCGGCTGTACGGCGACGGACTGAATCTCGCCAACGTCTCGCTCGACGAGCCGCTTCATGAAAGCAAAGTCGACGCCGCGCTTGTAGTCGTACTTGAGCAGACGAGCACGAATCGTCGTGTGCTCGCCGAGCAGTTTGTCGATGCTCGCAGTGTGCTCCGGGGCTCTGAAGAAGAGCTCGAGTCCGCCGAGCACCGTGTTCGGATGCACCGCCACTGATTTGAAGATCGTGACGGCGGCGAGGATCGGAGACGTCGAGCCCACCGGCTTCGCGAACGACGGCTTGTTCTGAGATGCGTCCAGACGTCTGCAAACCGACAAATTATCGATTTTTAGGGTTTCGTCAGAAACAAAAAGTTCATCTCAGACTCACAGAATGCAGTAAACCTCCGAACGAACTCCCGAGGCCAACTCCACACTCATCGATTTTCGGACGTCGGTGTAGAAATGGAGCATGACGTTGCCGTCCTTCTCGTGGAGTCGCACTCTTTGAATGAACAACGGAACCGAGTCGACGAACTCGAGCACCGATTTGGCGACGTGTCGCAATCGGCATCTGCCATTATATCGATTGATTTCATCGATTCGAAAAATCAGAAAAAACGGGGGGACAGCAGTTGTTTTCAACATGTTCACCTATTCAACAATCCCATCAAAAGGTGAAAAACTTTCAAAACTGGAAGTTCTAACAGAAAAACAACAGAAATATCGTTTGGTTTCCAGTTATAACGAAGGACTGAAAGAAAACTGTCGAGAAATATGAAAAATTTAGAAAAAAGTGTCATTTTGACCTACCTCGAGCGCAAATCGAGACTTTTGACAACGTCGGCGAGGAAAATCAAGGGAAGTCGGTTCCAGTCCAACATTTTCAGCCCAGTTTGACTGGTTTTCATTTGATTTCCTGCAGATTTAAAGTTTGCCACGTAACACCGAAAAGATCACGTTTTTTATTCGTTTTCGTCGTGGGTGGTCTTTTCGCGTGGCGGAGAAACTTCGGCCACGGCCCTCGGTTTCTCGGCCGCCACTCATTTTTGGTCGGTTTTTTGGGATTTTCTCTTGAATTTCACGTTGAATTTCGAAAACTGGGAACGAAAAGTGCAAAATGATAATCAGATGTGTCGTTTCGATGAATATTGTATCGCCCGCAGCAATCTGTTTCGCCGCTCTGTGAAATTAAACACATCCCAAACACATTCGAACTTCCCCGGAGAGCCGGAAAGGCGGCATGTTTAAAGGCGCACGCCTTTCTGCGGCGCCGTGGCTCCCGCCACGATCGCTCCCCCGCCGCCCGGAAACGCCGTTTTCAAACTCATTCTACGTCGTTTGACGCGGTTTTCGAGATTTTTTCTTGACTTTTTTCGGTGAAAGTTTGCTGATTTTTGTCGCTTTGTTATCGTTTAATATTTTAATCGGTTTTCCCGTTAAAACCGACAAAATCCAGGAGACCTGTTTCGTTGAATTTCAGGATTCTCATGGATTCGACTCAAAGTGATGTGGCGGCGATGGCACAGGCCGTGACGTCGTCACGGCCTTGAGAGCAATCGCCCCGCAGATCCTGGCGCTCTCGAAGAAGCCGGAAAAAGTGCCACCGACGGCGAAGACGGAAGGAATTGCCATGCAGCTGGCCTTCAACACAAAGATCGAGAACCTTCCGCAATAACACGAGACGGAGGACGACAAGGACGCGCTGATTGCGAAGGCACTCGGTCGGATAGAGGAGAGGAACGCGGAGCTCGTGATGCTCGACCAAGGAGAACGGGAGGCTCTTCGACAACTCGAGAGGCTGAAAGCTCTCTCAACGCTCACCGGTGGAGCAGCGAATCCGGTCGCCAACCTCACCTCCGTCGCGCTCATAACTCAAGCCCTCGGCGGAGAGAGGAAGAGAAGACATTCTCCTTCTCGTGGAGAATCTTCGTCGACCTCGTACAGCGGGAGCCGCAGCATTCCGTTCCCGGCGGGAACAGTAGCCCCACCGCCTCATGGTCTGCGCCCATCATTAAGAAAGTACGAGCAGTTCATAAAGACCGAGCTAGAGAAGTTGAAAACAAGCGGTGCAATGTCAGAGTGCCAGGAGCCCCTCGCAGTTTCCCCCTTACACGTCGCGACCTCAGGCCCAAGAAAAGAGAAAAAGCGCCTAATTCTCGATCTAAGCGACCTTAACGCGAGTCTAGACCCCCCGAGATTCAAGTTAGAATGCTGGCCTTCTGTGAGGCCCTTTTTGAGCGCGGCAAGATGGGCAGTGACCTTCGACTTCCGGTCAGGTTACCATCACGTAAAGATCTCCGGAGCGAGCCAAGATTGGCTGGTCTTTAGTCTGGCGGATCCTCCTGCGCCCCCTTTCTACAAATTCTGCGCTCTCCCTTTCGGGCTCGCCACGGCCCCGTACGTTTTTAAATGACGTAGCCAGGGTATTCGAGTAGCGCTGTACCTAGACGAGGGGTTAGTCTGTCCGAGGGTGGTTTCAGACGTGGCTGTGGAGAATCCAACCAAACGAAGAAATCTGTTTATTTTGCCAGAACAGTTTTATCATAAAGGGTTATGTCGGAGCTCTCATGAATTTGCTTGCAGACTGTTCTTTGCCTTTTGGAAGCAGAACAAGTACAGTAGGAGTGTGACAGAGACACTAGTGACAGAGAAGTTCATCGAGGAGAAGAAGTAGACGAGACACACGAGACAAAATAGTCGACGAGATGTCGGCGAGAACACGTATAAACCTCTTCGCTCGTCTTGCCCGGCGATCTTCATCAGCTCGGCGAACTTTCGTTTCACGTTGTTCACATTGTTAAAGTTGCCGACGAGCTGCTCTTCGTCGTAAAATTCAGGCTCGTCAAAGTAGGTGTACTCGTCGGCGACGCGCTTCATGTGGTACCAGTAGTCGAACGGATCCGAGTGGGTCGGACACGCGTAACGCATCGGACATGTCACAAAGTTCTGGAAGAAATAAACACCTTATACATCGATGACCGAACTTTTTCGTCGGCGAAACCTCGGCCACTTACCGATTTGTCTTCTTTAATGTTGTTGGCATGCGTGTAGAACATCAGTCCGCACTTTTGATGAGCACGGATCATGAGGCCAGAGCCGCGCGAGCCGGCGGGCTTGAAAAAAGCAGAGAAATCGCCGGGAGCACTGCAGAGCGAAATCGATAATTCGCGGAAATCAATCGATAACTCACTTCTTATCGATTTGCCGTTTCTTCACGTATTTCATGACAGACGCTCGTGGATCCGTCACCTTTTCGCGAGAATAACAGAAATCTGCAGATAAAAAAGGGACGAATTTGGTTTTTTTTTTGTCGATTCAGAGAATCTCACATTGAGAAGCGCAGCAGTTGGTGTCACCGGTGCCGTCGGAAGTGCGACGAGTGTCGACGATCGCCGTCACCATCCGCTTCACGAGGTCGCCCGCTTTGGGAGCGCGTTTGTAGCAAAAATGTTGCACGATAGCGTAGGTGCTCGCCGGCTGCTCGGCAACGAACTGAATCTCGCGAACGTCTCGCTCGACGAGCCGCTTCATGAAAGCAAAGTCGACGCCGAGCTCGTAGTCGTACTTGAGCAGACGAGCACGGATCATCGTGTGCTCGCCGAGCAGTTTGTCGATGCTCGCAGAGTGCTCCGGGGCTCTGAAGAAGATCTCGAGTCCGCCGAGCACCGTGTTCGGATGCATCGCCACTGATTTGAAGATCGTGACGGCGGCGAGGATCGGAGACGTCGAGCCCACCGGCTTCGCGAACGACGGCTTGTTCTGCGATGCGTCCAGACGTCTGCAAACCGACAAATTATCGATTTTTAGGGTTTCTTCAGAAACAAAAAGTCAATGTTTATCTCAGACTCACAGAATGCAGTAAACCTCCGAACGAACTCCCGAGGCCAACTCCACACTCATCGATTTTCGGACGTCGGTGTAGAAATGGAGCATGACGTTGCCGTCTTTCTCGTGGAGTCGCACTCTTTGAATGAACAACGGAACCGAGTCGACGAACTCGAGCACCGATTTGGCGACGTGTCGCAACCGGCATCTGCAATTATATCGATCGATAAGACGGGGGGACAGCAGTTGTTCTCAACACGTTTCCCTATTCAACAATTCACTCAAATTGATTTGAAAAAACTGTCGGAAAATATGAAAAATCAAACAAAAAAGTGTCATTTTGACCCACCTCGAGCGCAAATCGAGTCTCATGACAACGTCGGCGCGGAAAATCCAGGGAAGTCGGTTCCAGTCCAACATTTTCAGCCCAGTTTGACTGGTTTTCCCTTGGTTTCCTTCAGATTTTCAAGTTTGCCACGTGAAACAGGAAAGGTCACGTTTTTTATTCGTTTTCGTCGTGGGTGGTCTTTTCGCGTGGCGGAGAAACTTCGGCCACGGCCCTCATCGTATCCTAGGCCATCGGCGAGTCATAGCGGAGCATTGTTGGAAGACCAGTTTTATTAGCAAAGAAACACGAGAGAAAAGAGGTGCAATTCTCGAATCAATCGATATTCGATTCGACAAAGAGCATCTGATGAATCGCCGCGAACGTGACGACAAGAATCGAGACGACGACGAACGCCCATTTGGCGAGGGTGACGAGAAAAGACTCGAGATCGAGGAGGGCGTCTTCGATTCGCTTCTCGCCGGGCTCCGTCGGCCTTTCGTCGTCTGCAATCGGACCCGAATCAATCGATAATTCTCCCCCCGAGACTCTAAGTCACCAATCGATAATTCCGACGGTCCGTCGTTCCGCTCCTCGGCATCCGAAGACGTGCGATTCGCTGAAAACGATTATCGATTGAGGCTAGGACCGAATCATCATCGATACGTCTCGTCTTCGAATCGCCGTAGACGGTGACAATCACGCGGAGCACGTCTTCTGGACTCATCTCCACGAAGCACGCCACGTAGACGTCGTCCAACGCCTTCAGAAGCCCCGTCATCGGCGATTCGTCGATCTCGTACGACGCCGACAGCGGCACATCTTCGATGTAATTCGGAAACACGAGCGCCGTATCCTTCATGAACAGGCACTGCAATACAAAACGAGCGTCACGTGACATAAAAATATTGATTTTTTTCAAAAAAAAGCTGCTTCTTACGTGATAACTAGTGGCGTCGGGCTCGATGCGACGTATCCGGCTGACGAGCTCCGGCCCGTTCTCGTGGATCACTTGCTCGGCGAGCCGGACGTAAGTGGGTATCGTGAGCGAGGTGAACGAGCCGTGCTCGGTGCCGAATGTGCACAATTTGCGTTTGAGCCAGTCGCCGAGCACGAGACCCGTCTCGATTCGCGCCGATTTGGGCGGCATGAAGCGGCGTTTGATGTCGAGAAGCACGCCGCACTCGATCATTTTCAGCTGGAATGGGGTCTCGAGGGCGAGGCCACGGGCTCGCCGAGCACCGATCTCCGACGCCATTCCGGCTTCGAGCGCCTCGATGAGACGTGGCACGTCGGTGTACATTTCGCGGGTGGGGAAACTCGATCGGGAAATGGTGAGAAGAGCCACGTGGAGACGTGTCACGAAGGGGACGACGGTCACGCGCGGGGACATTACAAAATGTTGAAGTTGGGGTGCGATGCGGTCGCGTCGCGGCTTTAGAGATTTGAACAAGGTTACTGTAGAGGTACGGTAGTTTGGAGGAAAGATTGAGTAAGCATTCATAGTTTGAGTTTCGTCGCCAAGGAGACAGAGACAGCTTCTTTCGCTGATTTCGATGCGTTGCGGTCGCGTCGCGGTTGGTGGAATATTATCATTTTGTAGATCTTGTTGCGAGGAATCGATTGATACTCCAACTTGACTGATTTGAACTATTGGGAACAAAGTTACAACCGGGAAAAGTCAAAAATCCCAGAACTTCAAAATGGTCAAAATGGGATATCAATCTATTCCTCTCAACGAGATCTATGAATTAACGTACCTCTACAGTAACCCTGTCCGAATCTCTGAAGCCGCGACGCGACCGCATCGCACCCCAACTCCAACATTTTGTAATGTCCCCGCGCGTGACCGTCGTCCTCTTCGTGACACGTCTCCACGTGGCTCTTCTCACCATTTCCCGATCGAGTTTCCCCACCCGCGAAATGTACACCGACGTGCCACGTCTCATCGAGGCGCTCGAAGCCGGAATGGCGTCGGAGATCGGTGCTCGGCGAGCCCGTGGCCTAGTGTTGAATCACCCTTCCATTCTAGGGAATCTCGTCGTCCCATTTCATTTGATGTTTAACGTTTAACGATAAACAAGTAAAATGTTATTTTTATTTATTCACAATGCAATACTGAAGTAAACGGACAAAAACAACAACAAGCTTACATAATTACTTGGATTTAACAGTGTAACTTTGGTCTGAGTGCGATGGGAATGCCTGGGCTTAGAAGATATTCGAAGAACCTCTCGTAAGCTCCTCGGCCAACAAACTGTTGGGCTACATTGCACCACAGTCGTCTCCCCTCACACATTTCACCCAGCTCAGCGTTGTTCACGATCATAAACGTATTTAGAGGATGTCGACGCTGAAAGTTTCTTTTCCTTTATTCGTTCTGGTGGAATAGTTATTCCATTTTAGGACATAATAGAGCTGCTATTTCTCCTAACCTTTATGCGAGTGAGAAGATCGTCATCTGACTCGTCGTCTTTAAGAAATTCGAAATGATGTCCATAGCCATCCTTAAATATTTATGTTGATATGATAATTAACAGTTGGTTCGCTAACCGTTTGGAGGGCCGTGCCAGATTTGCAATGATTTCCTACTCCTCGCCACTCGCATCGCAGGTTGACGCAGTTAGAAACATCCATGAGTACGTGTTGAAGAGATGGAACGGCGGCGGTAGAAGGAAGTGAGAGAGTAAGAAGCAGCAACAGCAATAGACCTACCATGATAAACACTCTGGCCTTTGTATTATCGACATCTGGATCTATCTACATCTAGGCGGGGCAAATCGCTTTCCCTCTCACCAATTGACCTTGCCCTTATTCTCTCTCAAAAGGGGAGATATGGATTGCAACGATAAGAAAAGACAGAGCGAGAGTCGGATTATACATTTGATAAGATAGTAGGTCTCCCTCTCTGTTAATGAAAAAGGGAATACGCCGTGCTTAAAGATGATTGTCGTTCGATAAAGGAGAGAACTGTTATATGTAGTAGTAGTAGTAGTAGTAGAGGTACGGTAGTTTATAGATCTCGTTGAGAGGAATCGATTGATATCCCATTTTGACCATTTTGAAGTTCTGGGAAAAAAGTAGTGGCGAGTTGCCAGATTTTTGACTTTTCCCGGTTGTAACTTTGTTCCCAATGGTTCAAATCAGTCAAGTTGGGGTATCAATCGATTCCTCGCATCGAGATCTACAAAATGATGATATTTCACCGACCGCGACGCGACCGCAACGCATCGAAATCAGCGAAAGAAGCTGTCTCTCTGTCTCCTTGGCGACGAAACTCAAACTATGAATGCTTCCGCTTTCTCTCTCACACAACATTTTGGTCTCTAGTCTCACGTCAGTCAGAAGAAAGAGAGAGAGAAGGCGTGAGAAAGAGAAAAAAAGAGAAAGAGAGATATGTGATTATACTATACCTGGCCGAGTGCGGCGAGCCCTCATTTTGTGCTCATGCTCACTCGCCGCGTTTCGCTATGTATTTCGGTGATTATTTTCGCGTCGTTTCGAGTGAACGCGACCGATTCGAGATGCGGTGAGTGGAAAACGGGGCGGTTTTTGTGTCGATTTACGAGAATCTCTTCCCTCACTGCCTTCTTCGACACCGTAAATCGACACAAACGCGTCGCAACGGAGCATCGTTTGGAGCAGTTGTTTTGCAGGCGCGGAATGCACATTCGAGTCAAGCCTCGTGGACTCGGCGACCGTCAAATACTTTCCGCGCGAGTGCTCGACAGTGTGCTCCGACTCGGCTCTTTACATTGGCTACGAGACGGATCTCAGCGAGAAACAGATGACGGACCTCTTCCAGAACATGCGGCACCTCGTCGGCGATCTGATCGTAACTAGGTCAAAGTACAAAACGAGCCGATTTCTGGCTCCGTTGGAGACTGTCGATTGTGGTGAGAGAGAGTGGGCTCAAAAAGAAAAGAGCAATGTGTGTTCCATGCCTTTGCAGCCAACACTGGCTTCTTCAAATGGTCGCTCAACGACAAAATGACCGAAATCGGGCTGCCCAATCTGACGAACGTCTCGTGTCGCGTCGAAATTGTGGCCAACAGAAATATGACACAATTGAACTTACCCAAAATGATTGTGAGTCAGTCAAGAGTTCTAGGGCCACGTCCGACAGTTTTCCTAGGCCACACGCTCATTTTTTGCTTCCGACGAGATTAAAGGCTCATGAACATTGTTCGGTACGACGCTCCGAAATTACGCCGTGCGCTCTTTGTTTATCGTAAATCGTAAATCGACACAAATCGTCCTTTTTCTCCGAGATTTCGAGAAAGAGTTCGGTTCATAAGTTAAACGGGTCAATTGACATGAATAAAGGGAACGTGCGGCGGCGGTGCCCGTAAATCGACACCTGAACCGTCTCTTCCGTGCGAGACCTGATGGTGACTATCGATTAAGCCCGTCGTGTCAATCGACGCCAACTATTCGCTGCTCGACGTGCGCATCGCCTACAACAGCGCCGAAATGTGCATTCGACTCGAGGAGATGGCGAATCTGATGACGTACGACGACGTCGAATTCGAGCAGAAAGCGGCCGGCGGCATCGACGCCGACTACTGTCCTCCGTTCGCGGACACCTCGTTGCGTGACAAGGTGTGTGACGTGCGTAACGCGTCGCTTGCCGAAATGCCGTCGGATTGTGTGAACGTCGTCGGCGAGGTGCGTGTCGACGGCGGCTCCGAAGAGCACGTGCACAAACTGAGCACACTCGTCTCGCTTTTCGGCCGCCTCGTCATCGAGAACACCGACAATTTGACGAACGTCGACTTTCTGGCGAATTTGAAGCATATCGTATCGCTGACAGGTTCGCCTTTTTGCCCCCCGGATTTCTAGGCCACGGCCGCGAGAGTTTTTTCAGATGACGAGCCGGCGTTGCTCGTCGAGCACAACCCGAACTTGTCGAACTTCACACTGCCAAGTCTTACTGTAGGTTTCTCTTCAACCGACACCTATCGTTCCGGCCATTTTCAGCGTCTCCACGGTCAGATTTTTGTGCCCGTCGTTTTCAATAATAACAGTGAGGCGCTTTCGAGAAACGCCGCGTTTTGCTACAAACTACGGGACAGCATCACCGCACGACACACGTGGATCGTGAAATTCGACGGAAAAGTGTGCGGTGAGAGGCTGAAATTGAGCGCATTCTCGACGACGACGATTTTCAGAAGACGTCGAGAAGGCGTCGGCTTCTGCGACGACGACGTCGGACAACTCGACGACGCCGTCAAGATTCACGTTTTTGTTGTTGTTGACCACGATTTGCATTCTAACCGCTTTTTTGTGACGTCGTCTTCGAGATGAAAAATGAACGCCGTTTGTTAATGATTCATTTTCAATTTCAAATGCTATTCTGTCCTCCGAGTCGAAAAGTCAGAAACTTCACATAGAACTCGCCCGGAATAGCACTCTCAGTGGAACGCGTTTGAATCGCGAATTGGCATCGCGAATGTCACGGAGCCGGCTAGTTGGGCTCTTTCGAGTGCTCAAATTGGCCGTGCTCTCGTGTGCGATGGGGCGCGTTTGCGATCCCTTCCGAAAACGGCTCGAAAGAGTTAGTCCCGTCTCCTTCTTCTTCTCCTTTTTCTGATCTGCTCAGTAATCTCGAAGAGGAGTTCCGCCTTCGAAACGACGACAAAGCCATTGTGTCTTGTCGGAGAGGTTCGTTTCGCTTTCAGCTCTTCGAACACGGCGTTTGCCGAGCCGGCATACAGGTTTGCCGGGCCGACATAAAGGTTTGCCGAGCCGGCATATAGGTTTGCCGAGCCGGCATACAGGTTTGCCGGGCCGGCATATAGGTGTGCCGAGCCGACATAAAGGTTTGCCGAGCCGGCATATAGGTTTGCCGGGCCGACATAAAGGTTTGCCGGGCCGACATAAAGGTTTGCCGGACCAAATACTATTCTTTTCTTTTGAAAATTTCTGTTTTTCGGAGATTCATTCCGTCCTCCGAGTCGGAAAAGTCAGAAACTTCACATAGAACTCGCCCGGAATAGCACTCTCAGTGGAGCGCGTTTGCATCGCGAAATATCCGTCATCGATGATTACCGGTTCAAAAAGAACATAAAGTATAACGGAGAAAAACTTCTGAACCACACCGAAAGATACGAGTCCGCCATAAACTCACTTATTTTCTTTCGATACAGGGCGAAGTTTGCTCAATGCCCTGGGGCAATCGTGGTTGACGAAAACAACACTTATCGAAAAGAGCATTCTCTCTAACGAGGTTGTTTTTTTTTTGTAAATAAAACATACAATTTTACGAAAATTATTTAATTTGCAGGTGAACCTAGCGCGACAAAGTCTCAAGCGCAAATCGTCCTCCAAAGAAAATTATCGATCAAGTCAGAACTGAATTCGGTCCGGATATGTCGGTGAGCATCGGTAAGTAGGTCTCGCTGAGCCTTCAATCTAAATTTTCATTTTATCTTTTTTACTGTGTTTAATTTCTATATTCGCAGGAGACTACCACTCGAAGCGAAAAATGATCGAGCGAGCCCGATCGGTAGACGTCGAAGTGAGAGAGATGGATTCGAGAGGTTCGGTGGCAACGAAACTATTGGTGGGCAAGTCTTTAAGCATCGGTAAGCGTTCCGGTCCACGTGGCACGAGCTGGCGAACCAAATCCGCGTGCGATCGATTGGGTGATGAACATCTCCATGCACAGTGATCCTTTACGCCGCTGACTGCAGACTGGCCACGGCCGCCGATTCAACTTCAAAACACTTTATTTACTCGAACAAAAAATAAATAGAGAAAGAGACGAGAATCGAGATGGCCGCGACGAGCACTTGAAACCATTTAGCAGTGATTATCGATCGGTTTCCGGATGCATCGCGCGGCGAGTCCACTAAAAAATATCGATTTTTCACAGAGAATTCTCATCATTTTTTCGAGCACTCACCGTCGACGATTTCCCGAACATACGATTCTTCGTCGGCGACGTCGGAGTCCTCTGCAAAAAATCGATAAATCCCGTCAATTTATCGATTTTCTTCACCCACCGCTTTCGCTTCCCACAACTTGCTCCCTTTCTTCTTCTTTTTCTTCTTTTTCCTCCATTCTCTCTTTTTCTTCTTCTTTTTCTTCCTTTTCCTCCATTTTCTCTTTTTCTTCTTCTTTTTCTTCCTTTTCCTCCACTTTCTCTTTTTCTTCTTCTTCTTTTTCTTCCGTTTCCTCCACTTTCTCTTTTTCTTCTTCTTTTTCTTCCTTTTCCTTTTCCTTCACTGCTTCTTTTTCTTCCGATTTGTCACAATCTGCCTTTTTTTTAGCTGAAATTTAAAAAAAAAAAGAACTTTTTGGAAAATTCGCTGTTTTACGATGTTTTTTTTTTTGGAAATTCCACTTTTCGCGTAATTTTTCAGTTTTTATTTTATTCTCGAAATTTAATGGCAAAAAAACGAGAGAATTATTAGCAAATTTTCAGAAAAAATTGGGAAAATTGGAAAAAATCAAAATTTTTTTTTGGGAACTCGAAAATTTTTTCAGTTTTTTTAAATTAAAAATTAAAAAAATTGAAACAACAATGCCGAAAAACGGAAAAAAAATCGAACCATTTTTACATTTTTAAAAAAATTTTTGGCGATAATTTTTAAAAAATATAGAAAAATTGACGTTTTTCGGAAAAAATCAATATTTTCTCGCATTTTTCGGAAAAAAATCAATATTTTATCGCATTTTTCGGAAAAAAATCAATATTTTCTCGCATTTTTCGGAAAAAATCAATACTTTTCTCGCATTTTTCGAAAAAAAAAACTCGGAAAAATCGACAAATTGTCGTTTTTATTCAGAAAAAAAGTCGATAAGAAGATAATTTTTCACCCAAAAAGAGAATAATTCGAATTATTTCGAAACAAAAAACAATTTTTTAAAAATTTCGAGAATTCGCAAAAAATTATATATTTGCAAACATCTTTTAACAAAAAAACTGGTGTTTTTCTCGAAATTTTCGATATTTTTCAAAAAAATTTCAATTTTAAAAAGGGTAGAAAAACGAACCGGATGATGCGAGAATTCGGCGCGCCTCGGCCTCGTTCTCCGCTATAATTTTCAGCTGCAGTTTCGCGAGATCGTTGGCTCCGAGCGTCTTGTTGCTCGCCGCGATCCGCTGGACAGTCTTGCGGCTCAGCAGCTCGCGGAGCTCCTTGCTCTCGAAATCCCACACCAATCCATCCGTTTTGCTCATCTCTCTTCACGTGAATCGGCGGCGGCGGCGGCGGCAGCGGCGGCGAGAAATGGAGAGACGAGAAAAAAATGAGACAACACGTGTCGGGCGGTGCCACGTGGCGTTTGGTCTCGCGGCGAAAATCGGTTACTGTGTCACGTGAATTGCGTGCGCCTTTAACTTTTTCTCGGCTCGTCGAAAAATGTCGAAAATCGCTCCGCAAAAATGTTCGAATCCAAAACAAAATATCGATTTTTCCCCACCGACCCCAAATGTCGATTTACGCGGCGCATTGCCGCATTTTCGTCGTTATTATTCCCTTTTCCGACAGTTTTCGGGCATTTTTCGCGAAAAAAGTATTAAATTCAAGGTGTTGTTCATTGTTAATTGATAAAAATCGATTTTCCGACCACTAAAACTTATCTACGAACACATCTCTCCCCATTTTAGTCACTTTTACACGGAAATCGCCGTTTTGAAGCTTTTTCAACGCATTTTTTGCTTTTTTGCTTTCGGCATGACGACGAAATAGAACTGTGCGATGGAGCGCATTTGCATCCTTGTTTTTCAAATTTAGTTCTTGATTTTCAGCGTTTCCAGTCGGGTAAAAGTGGTGTTTCGCGGAGAGAAAACCAACTATCATGTGTAAATCGTATAATTCATCCAATTAAGCGTCGAAAAATCTAGCAAATAACGAATAAATAAGAAGAGATTAATGAAGTTCTGTTTTGTACCGGTTCTTCAGTTCTATTTCGTCGCCCTGCCTTATTTTCAGTTATCTAACTTTTTTCTCGAAATTTAGCACTTTTCCCTCTGAGGACCACTACGAGCGGCATTTTGTTGAATGCTTTGACAGTGAGGCGATGGTTTCGTCAACCACATCATCGGTAATGGTGATGAAGGAATGAAGCTGATCGCGAAAGGCTTCAGAGGCCTTATGAAAATTGTATGCAATAATTTACTTTTCCCTATCAGAAAACTAGACTCTCAGATCGAGGTGCAAGGCTGGAAGAGCGTGCCAAAACGTGCGGATCAGAGCTCAAATGCATTTATGACAGCTTCCTTTCTTCCAATCTAGTTTGGAGGTAACCACGAAGAACTTGCAAGGAGGTTTGAACAAGACTAGAAGTCGATGAAGTCAATCGATCCACTTTAATTTCAGTGGAAGTATCCGTCCTCGCCGAGTTGGCACCAACATCATCAACTCTCCGGAATGAAGATCGTCAACAAACGGATTGAAGCGGTAGGAAGAAATTTTTGATATAGAACTTCTTTCCAGTTAATGCCGTTCTCGAAAAGAGCCAAGTACTCGGCGACCGAAAAACCGGTCCCGCCCTATCTGATGAATAAACCCATCTAAATATTTAGGTGATACCCATCTGGTATCCACCCTCTCTGCTATTCTCTGACTTTATGGACGCTTCGCCGAGTGCGTCACCTGGAGGACGTGGAGGTATGGAACGACTCTGTCGTCTCGAACGCTCAGGACACGACGCACGACGAGATCATTGCGCTTCTGGACTCCGAGACCGATAATGTCGACGAAGCCACTGTCGGTCCCGACGACGCCACTACCGCTCTCGACGCCGCCGCTGGACCTCGTGCTTCGTCCCTACCGCCGAGCAGTGCGCGACCGGCAGTGCAGGACGTGTCCGAGTTGCGACGGACACTCCTCAAAAGAGATCTCGAGACGGCGGAACTCTGGACGCAAGTCGCTCTTGCGGAATTGGAGGTCAAGCGTTTGGAGCCTCTGGACCCTCTCCCGCTTCTTCGCCTCCGAGGAAAAGAATGCCAGGCCGCCAACGGACATTCGGATCTGGCGGTTCGAAGGTGCCCTCCGCTACCCAGGCCCAACTGACGGTGAAACTTGCCAACCTGGAGAAGGCTCTCCTTGAACTTTCGAAAACATTCGCGGACCAGAAAGACACCATAGCAATGCAGACGATGCACATCGAGGAACTTTAAGCGGCGAATCGATAATATCCCTTTCAGCTGTTTCATTCACTCATATTATAAATACAAAGAGAATAAATGGCGAAAGAAACAAGAAAGTTCGAGACGAATCGATGGATCTAGTCCTTCTCGACACCGTCGATTATCGATTGATTCTCGGCGGAGCTCTCTTGCTCGACGATTCCCATGATGCGACGAATCTCCGGCTGATGCTTGCGCTTCAACTCTTCCTGCATATCGCGCGCGTCTTGGGCACACAGCAGCGGTCTCGTCCACATCTCCTTGGCCATCTCGCGCTTCATCAACCGATTCAGCGCCACATTTCCATTCTCCCAATAGATTTTGTCGTCGTTCGGCGGTCTCTCCGTCTTCTTCTTCTTGTCGGTTTCCATCGCGAGCTCTCGAATAGTCGACGATGAATGAAGCGAGGAGTGATATCGATTGGTTTCCGCGGCGAGGCGCATTCAAATCCGAATGTCACGCGTTCGCATCCGAACGCGGTAAAGTTCACGAAATTTCGAAAAATTTCATCTTTTTTTGTGGAAAAACGTGTCATCTCACAACGTGAAAACTCTTCAGGGTCTCACCACGAAAAAGAAATAAAATCAGTTATGCGCCTTTAAATTCGACTAGGGTACGGTATGAATTCAAATTTTCGCTTCATTTACCTCATTTCTCGGTGCAAGTGAATAAAAGTGGCATTAAAATGACATTTTTTCTGATCCATGTGTGCATTTTTTTGAATTAAAATGCAGCGCACGGCGCCCTGCGGCCGCAATCGGCGAGGCAAAAACGGGACCACTGTGCGGGGGAGCGCGTTTGCATCACTCGATTTATTTACCGTTGAAAATGCGATTTTTTAGCGGAAAACTCGCGCGCGTCGGAATATTTCAGATTTTTTTCGAAAATGTTCAGCTAACTTTTGTAGCTACACGTCTTCTGAACATTTTAACACCAAAAGCGCCCGGAATTATTCAGAAACCAGAGAGCCTATCGGTTTTTCCCACAGCCAACTTTGGATCTCGAATGGATATTGGTTAGTCTTTCAATCTTATTTTATCAGAGTGCAACATATTTCACAACTATTCAATCTGAGACGAGTCCTGTGTCGGAGAACAAATTCCAATTGCCGAAAGCCTTGATGACTGCTTCTCCCTTCCCAATGATATCGCGCATCGGTGCCAGTGAAGAAAGAAGATGTTTGCATAGACCATGAATGCTCTCGAATCCTTGCTCCGATACGCGTCCCCAGGTTTGGTGGTTTTCGAGAAATTGGACGAGATGGGCGGAGATGACGTGCAGCTTGACTGTCACTCCTCGTTCCGGGTGTGCTTCTCTGACGCTCTCAATCAGATTCTCGACGACGCTCTTGATCTCGGCAATCTCCTCTGGTCCTTTGATGCTGTTGTTCGCTGAGCTCATCAGAACTGAAAGGTGATTGAGGAATTGTCCGACTTGCTCTTTTTGGTCGGAAGGTTCGAAAATGGAGAGGAGTGTTTCAATGTTTTCGGGCCGAAGAAGACGGCGCACTTGGTTTCCTGTGACGTTTTTCGAGCATCCATAGTTGGCACAGCCGATCTTAGCCATCACCTCGTCAAGCTCTTTCCTTTTCTCTCCCTTTCCTCGTTTCAGTGCGTTTTCGAGCAACGTCTTCTCCTCATCCACCTCGTGCCACACGTCCTCATCGTTCTTCATTTCATTGGCGAGACGTTCCAGCTGTTTTTGGACTTGTTCGATTCTTTCTTTCACTGATTGACGGTCAACAGCGTCACACTCGAAGCATTGCACCACTTCGCCATTTTCCGCTCGATGCTTATCGTGCGCCGACACGATTCCGTTGCAGATGTAGTGGTAATCATAACCACAGGTGGCACAGGTGTACTCTTCGTGGTATCCGGAAGGCATCAGGCTCCAGATACAAAACGAAGAGGAGCAGCGGTTCGAGCTGGTCACTTTCGTCGCGGTGATCTTCTTTGCCGCCTTGTTGAGCATTTTCTGGACATTCTGGAGAGTCTTTTGGTTATCTATCAAGTTTTTAATCGACTGGAGATATCGTTCCGACTCTTTGGCAAGCATCTTCAGCCGGAAAGCTTGATCGGAGAGGGCAACGGGGAGATCTGCAGATCCTGCGTCGACCTGATTCGCCAATCCGACGAAATAGTCGATTCCGTATGATTGCGCTAGTCCTGTGATGCAGTGAAGAGGAGGGATCACGGCGTTTTCCGGTGCCACGTTAACCAGAGAATCAGGATAGTCTGCGAGCGTTCGGAGTCGATGTGGCGCTTCGAACATCGTGTTTGCAATCTTTCCACGATGTTTTCCGTGATTGGCGTATTCAATCATGCAAATGTGACATGGGAGACGAGAAGCCTGACCCGGGTGTCCATACAAAGCTGCTGTGAACTTGAGATCTCCCGTGACCTTTCTCCGGACGTTGGCATGGACTTCGGCGTTGTTGTGCCAGTAGGAAATCGAATCCAAGGAGTTGAATTGCTCGAGCACCGAAGAGCATTTTTCCTTCAAGGTCTTGAAATCATCCGAACCGCTGTAGAAAGCAAGAAGCAGAAGAGACCGCGGACTGTTTGGATTGTTGATGTTCTCCAAAAGCAACAGCAACTTGGTTTCATCGCCTCCTTTGTCGCCTCCTAGTGTGACGCATACGTCTCCGCCTGTGGATTCGTCGAAAACGAGCCTTCCTGCTCTAGCGAGTGTAGAAAGGCGGAGAGAGAGAAACGAGCGAAGATCGTTGATGAGGATTCGCGGCTTCTCTATCTTCAATTCTCCTCCTCCGAGACGTGGGACGATGACGTCTTCCTTGAGCACGGTGTAAAACGAACGCACCGAGACTTTCTCCTGAATACTCCCGATGGACCATCGAGAAGCGAAAGGATCCAGTCCGGTTTGTTCGTGGAAAAAGCGCTTCATATTTTTCAGAAGACCGTCCGAGAATCGGAACTTGGTCTTCGCAAGAAACGTTTCCTCCGGCGACAACTGGTATCTCGTTCTGAAGTCGCTTTCTTCGTTTACAAATCTGACGAAGCCGTGAAGGAAACTGTCGACGTCGTCGGTTCCGAGCATCTGTCGCAGAAGCTCGATCGCACGCTGGTAACGTGCATGAACGGTTCGTGGATCTCGAATGAGCCGGAGAGGGAGAAGTCTGTCGCCCCGAGACGGAGACTCTTCGATGAGACTCTTCGCGACTCCAGTCGCTTTCTCGAGACTGTTATCGACTCTCCTGATTCTTTTTTTGAGCGTCTCCATCCTTTTCTTGAGCGATCTCTTTGCTTTCTGGAGAGACAGGATTGTATCCTTCCTTTTTGATATCGCAGCAGATATAGTTTTTACAGCTCTCTTTATTTTCTTCACGGTTGCTTCCAGTTCGCGTTTCTCTCGCTGTGTTTCATATATTTCTATTTCTATGGATCGAATTCGTTCTTCTGATAGTCTTCCACTTATAGTGAGCTGCTCGTTTTGATCTTCAAGGGCTGCGATTTGGTTTCTGATGCTGGTTCTAGCATTTTCGCGAGCCGCGAGTGTTCTTCGGGACGGAAGCGGCATTCTGAAACGGTTACTTTCTCATGCTCTTTATTTTCTTCTCTTCTTTTTCATATCCCTCTTTTCCCTTATTAAAAAGCAGCCAGAAACACGAACCGTGCTATTTATGACGACGACAACGTCGCAGCACGTGGCAGCAGATTGTTTCGAAAAGAGCCAAAGAGAGAGAATACTTTTCTGAAGAAAATCTATATTTTCTATCAGCTTATTCAATTTTAGTTTACTTCAATTAATGCGGTCTTCGGAAACACCGCTTCTCGATTGACAACATGTGAGATAACCTGAAGTATAACTTTGCACGCCATGTTAACGAATCCATCTTAAGAGTAAGCGAAAGAGAGAGTTACAATAAGCGAACTGGATATAAAAATAGCAGCAATGCAGATTTCGTTCTGATTCCGACGTCTGATACATCCGTTTTCTCGAAAAGCGAAACTAAATCATAAATTCCATTCGAGATCCAAAGTTGGCTGTGGGAAAAACCGATAGGCTCTCTGGTTTCTGAATAATTCCGGGCGCTTTTGGTGTTAAAATGTTCAGAAGACGTGTAGCTACAAAAGTTAGCTGAACATTTTCGAAAAAAATCTGAAATATTCCGACGCGCGCGAGTTTTCCGCTAAAAAATCGCATTTTCAACGGTAAATAAATCGAGTGATGCAAACGCGCTCCCCCGCACAGTGGTCCCGTTTTTGCCTCGCCGATTGCGGCCGCAGGGCGCCGTGCAGCGGAAAATCTAAAAAAGTGCAGTGGGGTTCTCGGCCACAAGGGCGGCAGCTAGGCCATCGCGCGTGTAGTCCACACGGACAAGATGTTTTTATTCTGGTTTCAGAGCCATTTCTTCTTGTTTTTCGAGTTTTTCCTTCATTTCATCGCGTTTTTTCAACATTTTCATAGATAAATAAGATTAATTCAAGGTAAAATGGACGAATCGCAACGCTATCATGAGATCGAGTCGGAAAACCGAAGCCGACGATGACGTCGATAAGATAATCGATGGCACAATGAAAGAACTCATTGATCTGAATAAGAAAGGAATGGACCGGAAGCGAAGACGTCATCGAGTTCATTCAGCTCTTTCAGCAACGTGAAGTGCTCTGGGATTCCGGAATCACCCCCCGATCTGAAAATCAATTCAGTGGATCGACATCTGGAATGATGGCACATGTGAGAGCAGTTCATGAAGAGTTGATGAAAAACCTTCTGAAACAAGTCGACTCCGTCCCGTCGAAGCACGGCTGCTTGCTCTACTCGGAAATGGTCAAATCGGAGCCAGATAATCTCGGAACGTCAATCCGCTCCTTGGAACGGAAGGCCAACCTCGCGGTGTTGGAGAACTTGCCGGACGCTAAGTCTCCGGAACAAGCGGCGCTTGTCGACACGTTCTGCGTGGATTCTTCGGAGGTCTTCCGGGTCACCTACCGTACCCCGGATGTCGTCTCTCGCCCGACTAAGGTGCGCTTCGCTAACCAAGAAGACCGCAACCGTTTCATCAAAAGTTACTCGACTGCTTGGAAGCGCTTTCCGGGTCGCATTCTTGGCCCTCGCCCGATTTGAGCGAGACGCGACATGACGATGGAGGAGCTCCCGATCCTGCGTAAGCTGCGAAAGGAGGTCTACGACGCTAACCAAGTCGCCGGAATGATCAAGTTCATTGTGAGTGATCTAACCATTATTGAATTGAAAACCCCATTCCCACCGGCTACTCGGTCGGCCGCTTTTCTCTACATTGACGTCGTCAAACAGAAATTCACTTTCGGCGAAGATTGATAACGAATTGATTCTGTGAGATCCCATTTTTAAAATCATTTGGTTCCCCACAATCGTCGGCTCTAATTGAAAAACAAGATCGAAGGCGCAAACACCGAGAAGGCGCCAGTAGGTTGCTGGCGCATTCTGCGCCCGATGAGCCGGTGCCATCGGCCGGCCACCAACCCGTCGGCCATCTGGCCATCGGGACCCAGTGTTGGGGCCGGTATTGGAACGGAGTCCAGGAGATCATGGCGGCCAGAGGCTGGGAGTGGCCGAAGCAGCTCGTGTTGAACGAGGAGAAAGAAGACATGGCGCTGGAGAAGTCGACGCCGACGACGATGAGGAATGGTGGCGAGAGGGCGATGCGGATGGTTCCAAGAAGCAGGCCATGGCCAATCGGGCCGTTTCGGAATGGATGGAGCTCAAGAGGAGGTAGAGGAGAACCGCGGAAGTCGAGGAAGGAATTGAACCAGCATCCAAAGATCATAAAAAGATAATATATTGTAGTCAGAGTTTTGTTGAAGTTTTACCCTAATACCGTGTTTGTTGAGTTTTAATTAATGTTTAATGTAATTTGATGATGATAAAGATAGCACCAGCCTCACAGTAGCATAAGGAAAACATACTGCAGACTTGGAAGAGAAACAGGTGGCGTTCTTTGTGGTTGGGCTTGAAACGGACGGAGATGTCGGACGTGCGCCTGGACGCAGCCCAGACCCGACAGATTCGAAGAGCTTATTCAAAAACCAGATCAAAGGCGCGAACACCGAGAAGGCGCCAGCAGGTTGCTGGCGCATTCTGCGCCTTGGCACGCTTGGGCGAGAGGCAGTTTTTTGTTATCATTCTTGGTTAGTTTTGTTTGTTTTGAGGCTGGTAGCAGTCGATATTTTCACCTCTTTCTTGTGTATGATTTGTCTTGCCTTGGCAAGGCAAAAATAAACTTTTGCGCATCGAAATTGTGTAGGCATCCTGTGTGGACGTCAGAGGTGTATTATATGTTCTTTTTTGAAGTGATCCCCGTACGAGACTCCGAAATAACGGGTCTCGCCACGCCAGGCGTAGTTGTTTAGTGTTGGGCGCGAGATTTGAAACGAATAAAATGTTTCAATCTCTTCTTCCGCAATTATTCGTTTCAAATCTCGCGCGGCGAATATTTCGCTAAACAACTACGCCTGGCGTGGCGCGTTATGTCGGAGTCTCGTACCGGGGGATCACTCCTAAAAAAAAGATAATACAGTTGAACATCATCGCGAAAATCCCGAGACAAACGGGCGGTCAGTGTCAGTGTCAGTGGCACTAAGAAGGAAGCCGTTGCGGCTTAGAAGGGAGTCTGCGTGACTAGGAGGACAGTCTGTGTGACTGAGAAGGAGGCCTGTGCGGCCGAGAAAGAAGAAAGGACCGTGTGTCCAGAACGTGTGGCCAGAAAGGTGTGTGGCGGAGAGATAGCCGAGAAGAAGCAGTGGTGGACAATCATATTTCGAGTAATTCAATTTCGCTCTAATTTGGTTCTCTACTAAATGCGAAATAATTTTCGAATACACTACTTGATTTTCCAGGAAAATTTTATTTATTTTTCTTTTTTCTTTCAATTTCAGAAAAGAATGCGTGTTAGATTGAATAAAATCGAACAAGTATGTGAGTTTTTGTTCTCGTGAATTAAACATGAAATGGGTGAAAATTCTAGGCCACGGCCGCCTTCATGCCGCCGGTAAAGGCAAGTACCGGCATGTGGGTATTATCGCGGACGCGTACGTAGAGAAGTCTGCAAACACCGCGCGACGCCGCTCACCGTACTCTGGGGCGATGATAGTTCAAATTTCGAGGTTCAATTATTGCTCGTTTTCGCTTATTCTTACTGTAGACACAAATCGTTTTTTTTAAATGAAAAGTACGGTGAAATACGAATATTTGCGGTCAACGCGTTGAACTCAAGTTCAAATAAAATAAAAACCAAGAGACGAGAATCGAGATCGCTGCAATCAGCACGGTGAACCATTTGGCGGTGATTATCGATTGATCGCTCCTCTCGGCGCCGTCGATTATCGATTGATTTTCGGCGATCGATTCGTTCTTCATCTCGTCCCGATTTTCCAATGTCTCGCCAGTTTTCAACGCGGCGGCCAGCTCTGAACACGCATCGATTGGTTTTACACGCGTTTCGGGTCTCACCACGAAAAAAAGCGGGTACCATGAACTTTAAAGGCGCAGGCGATTATTCGGGAAAAACGTTTATGGTAAGCACGTCTTTTCGTGGCGAGACCCATCGCCCGTTTTTCTGTAGACTCACTTTCGCGGAACAACGTGACAGAGGCGACGAACGATCCGTCGTCGTGTTTGCCGTAATACCGACGCGATATCTCGTTCCACTCGTCCTTCAGATACAGTATCGCGTCGAGACACTTCACAAGCGAGTCCGGATCGATCAACAGCTCCGCCTTCGAGCTCACTTCTTCATCCTTCCACGCGCACGCCATCGTCAACATTTCGAGCATTTCCTCGTGACTCTTCAGATTCACGTGACACAAGCCTAACGTGACTCGACCGTCCTCCGTGATCTCCATGCCTTTGTAGCACATGCCGGTGCGCAACGCCAGCTCGATGAGCTGTTTGGCGTGCTCGCCGAGCACACGATTGCCGATCGACTCGAGCTGCTGCTCGGTGCGCTCGAGCCCGCCGATCAGCTCATTTCGGCGGGCGGTGAGCTTTCTCAGAAATTTCACGATTTCAAGTTCGATCGCAGGTCCTGAATGTGCTTGATTTGTTCGCGCGAAGTTCACAAAAACAATAGACTCCGCAACGGCGATACTGCTAAACACAGCGCACCATCATTTTCGGAGTGTCGTTGGGGGATCACTTCGAGAGCCGGAGAACAATGCGAACCCCATCGCTTACCAGTTTCGGGAGGAGTTTGGTTTCTGTCTTGGGCGAGATAATGCCCGAAGTTGAGGATCGACATGATGGCCGCCTGATTCTCGAACATCACCTCGTGCATCATCTGATTCAACTCGTCCAGCCGTATCGGTTCCCGAGCGTCGCGTTTGTCAAGCTTCGCGGCCGTTTCGCGAGACATCAGTTCGATGAGCATCCTGTTCGTGGGATCCCAGTAGGACAGCATGTTGAACGCGAGCAGGAATGCAGAAGCAGGAAAACGCAATGAGATAGAGCCACGAGCACTGAAAACGGAGGACCGTTTGGTTTCACGTGAATACTCGCAACAAACATCATCGATTCGCTGTGTCTATCCCTTTTCGAAATGGGGGACACTTTTTGAGAGAAATTTGATGTAAAACCGAAAGGAGAGAGGGTACACACGCACACACACACACACACACACACACACACACACACACACACACACACACACACACACACACACACACACACACACACACACAACACACACACACACACAACACACACACACACACACACAACACACACACACACACACAACACACACACACACACACACACACACACACACACACACACACACACACACACACACACACACACACACACACAACACACACACACACACAACACACACACACACACACACACACACACAACACACACACACACACACACACAACACACACACACACACACACACACACACACACACACACACACACACACACACACACACACAACACACACACACACACACACACACAACACACACACACACAACACACACACACACACACACACACACACACACACACACACACAACACACACACACACACACACAACACACACACACACACACACACACACACACACACACACACACACACACACAAAACACACACACACACACACACACAAAACACACACACACACACACACACACACACACACACACACACACACACACACAAAACACACACAACACACACACACACACACACACACACAACACACACACACACACACACACACACACACACACAAAACACACACACACACACACACACACACACAACACACACAGACACACACACACACACACACACACACAAAACACACACACACACACACACACACACAAAACACACACACACACACACACACACACACACACACACAACACACACACACACACACACACACACACACACACACACACACACACACACACAACACACACACACACACACACAACACACACACACACACACACACACACACAAAACACACACACACACACACACACACACACACACACACACACACACACACACACACACACACACACACACACACACACACACACACACACACACACACACACACACACACACACAAAACACACACACACACACACACACACACACACACACACAACACACACACACACACACGCACGTGAAAGTTTAACACACTTTTTAAAAAAAGTTTATTCAAGTTCAGGGTTTCAATGAGATTCAGGGAGCACACCCTCGTGATCGAAGATGTCTCCGACTATGGTGATGTATTGCTGCGGTCCCGCAGCGACAGTGTCTTCAAATAAAGTAAGGGGAATTCTGCCCCGCTTTCGTAATTGAAAATCCATTCATTTTTTGTGGCGATACACTCGCCGATACCATCTATTTCCACTCGCCGATACCATCTATTCAGCATCGGCGGCGACGTCCTTGATCGGACGGATCGCATGGGAAGATGTAATCGTCTCCGGCTAGCGGAGGAGGCCTTGTGAAAACCTCGCGTCTTCACGTATCCGAGGTGACTGGCCAGTTTCAGTCAGACGATGTTGGCAGTCCGAGGACTCTCTCTTCCCTCGTTCAATATTTCTTGTGTCCGCATTCCGAACAAGCGAACGTCTTTTCCATCGATAGTTTGAAACATGTAGATTCCTTCGCATCTCGTCCTCGAATTCAAGCTGGTGGTTTGACTCGTACGCCAAATCGAGGAATCCGTGACTGCCACATCTTTCCGTAGCATACTTTTTTGAATCCGTGACCAGGTTGATCACAAAATGGCAGTCACTTGCTCCTACTCGTTTCGCAGCATCTGTTCCATCCGAATGGTGTGCATATTGTGGATGACCGGGCTCGTAGTTATATATTCCAGCGGCGACGTTTCTTTTTCGGCTCCGTAGAGGACGAGAGTTTGATTAATGACTGTGTTCAAGATATAGAAATTCTTACTTTTTTCGCTTTCACCGATTCGTCCTTTTTCCCAGCATATGCCCAAACTCTTTTGAGCATCGCCATGGTGGCGTACTGAGCACGCCTCAGCGACGAAATTCGAGCTGATGGTTTGTGTCTCGTATGTGCCAAATCTAGGGATCCATCCCGCGACTGCCACATCTTCCCGTAGAAAACGTCCTCGTCGTCCTGTTCGATGTCAACTTCCAGCATTCCCGAATCCGTGACGAGATTTATCACGAAGTGACAATCGCTAGTATTATTTTCGCACATCTTCTCTAGCAACTGCTCGTGCGGAACGTTTCGCAGTTTATTCTCTTCATGTCGTGCGTCTGGTGTGCCATCTTCTTCGATCAACTCGCGGAGTACTTCGCGCCAAAGACCACCCGGAAAATAGGGGAGGTCTTTTGGAGTGACGATCTTTTTCTCAGTTATATACTGAGCAATCGTCTTATACTCCTTGATTATCCCCAAATTGACTCCTTTGTCCTGCCAGGTGGGGTACCAACTTTTCAAGTGCTGACCATCCGGTGTTAGTTGCCGGGTGGAAAATGTAGTCTTGCCCTTTTTGCGGTTACTTACGGTAGCCTCGCTTTTTCATCGAACGTAGTTCTCTTGGTCGGAAGAAGATTGCAGAATCGAAATTGTCCCGATCTCGGTTCTGTAATAGATATAGAATAATAGCATACATAGTAATGGGGAGGAAAAGAAATAAAAATAATAATAGGAAAAAGAGGATAAAAAGAAGAAGAGAAGAGCTATCTCAGGTCACCTCACTCTGAGCACATCTCAACACACACTGACCATCCTCCTCATGGATTTGGGGCGGGGCTAAACTGCCCGCTGGAGACAGTGTGGGAGGAGGGAGAGACGCAGAGAAGCGACGAGAGAGTGTGTGAGGACGGAGAGACGCAGAGAAGCGACGAGAGAGTGTGTGTGTGCGAGAGAGTCTTCTCTGCGTCTCTCCTCCTCCCGTACTCTTTTCTCTATGTTGTCGGTTCGCCCCCCGCTGCGTTCTTCCCACAGGTGAGGTCACGCCAGCTGTGACCATCTGTCCCGGAATGCTAATTGAGCGCGGATCGATGTTATAACAAAACCATCGAGAGAGAGAAAGGGAGAGAGAGATAGAGAGAGGTCTCGCCACGAAAAATAGGGGTTCCATAAATGTTTTTCAGGATAATAATAATCATCTGCGCCTTTAATCTCGAAGACTCCAAAAAATTTTTGTACTGGAAATAAATTATTTTAATAAATCGAATCTTGAAACTTTAATTTGAATTCAAATTTTTCTTTAATTTTAAATTAATTTTTTTATGTAAAAAAGTTGTCTATTCAAATTTTTATAATATTTAAAATTTAATTTTTTAATTTTTGAAAAATAAAATTTTTTTTTTCAAAAAAATTAGGAAATTTTAAAATATTTAATTTTTAAAAATTCTAATAATAGTTAAAGTTTCAAAATTAAATCTCATGAAAAACTAGAAAAATTCAAATTTTGTAATTAATCTATTATAAATTTTAATATTAAATTTTCTAATTTTTCAAAAAAAAATTTTTTTTTTTAATTTGAATTCAATGAACTTTTTAAAGGAGTTTTGATTTTTTAATTATTAAATTTTGTAATTTTTCAAATAAATTTAATATTTAAATTTTTTTTTTAATTTTTAATTTTTCAAAAAATTTTAATTTCTGACTGATCTTTAAAATTTTAATTTTTATTAATTTTTGAGAATAAAAAAAAATAATAAATCAAGAAAATTGAATTTTTAAAAATTCAAAAATTTTTAACTTCAAATTCAAAAAATAAATTTGAATTTTATAAAAATGTTAAAATTTGATGATTAAAAAAATTAATTCAAAATTCAAGAAAAATCTGGATTTTAAAAAATCGAAAGTTAAAATTTCAAGATTTGATTTATTTAAAATAATTTATTTCCAGTACAAAAATTGGTTTCCCGTCTTCGAGATTAAAGGCGCAGATGATTATGATTCTGAAAGAAACATTTATGGAACCCCTATTTTTCGTGGCGAGACCTCTCTCTCTAATTTTTTAAAAAATTTATTTGTTGAAGGGCGAAATGCCACTAATACAACAATTAGTCGGCAAAAGTCAATAGGTGAACAATCAAGAAAAGTGAACGACCGAGAAAAATGAAACCAGGAGTAGTGAACTGAGGAAAAATGAGTATAATTGTGGGGGGGGGGGGGGGGGGGGGGACATGCATAAAAGATGGATAAAACATAACACGTAACGCTCTAATCGCATTCCGGGACAGATGGTCACAGCTGGCGTGACCTTGTCTGTGGGAAGAACGCAGCGGGGGGCGAACCGATGACATAGAGAAAAGAGTACGGGAGGAGGAGAGACGCAGAGAAGACTCTCTCGCACACACACACTCTCTCGTCGCTTCTCTGCGTCTCTCCCTCCGCACACACTCTCTCGTCGCTTCTCTGCGTCTCTCCCTCCTCCCACACTATTTCTCTCTCTCTCCACCTATCTAGACAGCCCTTTCTCTTCCCTTTCCCTTCCCATTTCATTCATTCTATTCACATTTTCCCTCTTTTTCTGACCGTCCGCGACGGTCCCTCCCTATTTTTTCCTAATGTTTTTCTACAATTTAATGTTTTTTTTTTTTTTTTTTTAATAATTAATGGCGTTATTCGCTATTATTTATCCAGTTCTATTTTATTTTTTTTCAAATATCCAGAACAAAACTGGAATTAAAAAAAGGTAATTTTTTTCTTTAAAAAAAACAATTTTTAAATAGGAAATATTTAAAAAATAATACGGATTTAATTTTGCAAAATCAAAAATTCGAATTCAAAAAAAATTTAAAAAAATTGCAAACTTATTTTTTTTATTCAAAAAAAAAAAAATGATTTCAACGATTTTATCACTTTTTAGAGGGAAAATTTGAAATTAAAAAAACAATTACTGGAGAAAAATTTTTAAAAAATTGAAATTAAACATAAAACTTTCAATAACAGAAATTTGAGGAATGTCGTTTTGTATTGACTTTTCGGAACCGCCCGAATTTTTACAGAGAGCTGATGAACGAAGAGCCGGAGGAGCAATCGGACGATGAGCTCACCGAGGAGCCCGCTAACTGTCACGGCTGTCACGGAGAGGTCTAGGCGAAAGAACTCCCTGAAGAAGCTCGTCTCGGAGTCTGGGGACAACGATGGCAGATTCAACGGAGGTGAGAGAGAGCTGAACTAGAGATCTCTAGCAGCAATTTCTACTTTCCAGAAGTTGTCGACCACGAAACCAATTCTTCGAGACGAGTTCGATGAATCTCCGAGTGGAATCGAAGAATGATCAGGGGGCTCTTCGCTTGTGTTCTGATGAATGTCGAGGTACAAAGCAACCGGAACAAGGTGAGCGAAATGAGATGGAATACTCTGGAAGAGTATTGATTTTTCAGACGGGCATTCCAAACGAGCAAAAGGAGTTCATAGAATACATCACATGCGCCAGGAAACATCGTTTCGGAAGAGTGCTGAGACAAGTCCGCGACGCCGCCTCAGTTGTTCTGGAGTCGATGCTTGAAAAGGTCAAGATGTTGTTGAAGCGACGACACAAGTTCCATCGAGAAGGAGGCGTCGCCGCTCTGGACAGGACGCGATGCTCTGCCCGCTTCATTTTTGCGTCGCCTGCAACAACGATTTGCGTAGACAGAGTGCCGGCTACGACAAGAATGACGGAGCCGAGCCGAAGATGGGCACATCGAAAACTGCTCGAGCAGTGCGCCGCTGATTGACTGCAATTTCTGCGTTCAATCGTTCCACGACGTTTGCAATCGAATGGAGTCTACCCTCTTTCGTCTCGGAATCAAACAAGCAGGAAATCGCCTCCTGCCCCTCTTCATCGAAGGAACCGCAAAGGCCCGCATCATCGGCCTATCGGAAGCTCAAACCCGGACCTGGAGCGACACGGTGAAGAACCTCGCAGCCGCCGTTCGAAGTGGCAGGAGATCGGCAAGTGGCCCAGGAAGAAGGAAACATGTCACTCGCGGAGTTCGGACAAAAGCTGCGGAATCTCGGAGAGTACGCATTCGAGAAGATGGACGAGGCGACACGAGAAGGTCTTCTGGTGGCGGAATTCGTGCGAAATGTCAAGCCGATTTCGAAAACACTCTCCACTAATGATTTCGATGGTCTCTTCGCGACCTGGCACAGAGGAAGCTGCGAATGCAGAGGAACACATCGATGCAGGAACGACGAGTGCATGTATTTTGCCGGCAAGTCGGAATGCCCCCACCGGATTGCGGAGATGGATGCCTGAACCGATGGCTCTCCGAAAGACCGAAACCGACGAGTGTCACTATCCGGAGTACGAACGATCGTGGGTTCGGTGTGTTCGCAATCGAGGACATCAAGAGTGGCGAGTTCATTGCGGAGTATTTGGGCGAACGAATCGACAACGAGGAAAAAAATAAATTATTTTTGTTAATTTGTGTTAATCTTCAATAAATTTTAATCAGGAAACTGTTTTGAAAAGGTAGAAAGTTCAAAATTAAAGTTTATGATAGATTAATATTATAAAATCGCGGTCTGTTGTTAGGTGGTGAACAAGAACGGTGTTTGCGGACCTGAGCGACTGTCTACCGTAGTTTTGGTTCTTGAGTGGAAGAGCCGAAATGTTGTCGATTTACGGGCGCCGTTACACAATCTCATCGGTGCCGTAATTTCGAGAACTAAACCGATTTTTCTTGTTTTTTCTCGTTTTTTTTCAATAAATTGCATATTTCAGCGATCAAAGCAACGTGTTGTTGTAAAAAAGGGAAGATTTTGATGAAATGAGTTGTGTTTCGATGAAATTTTAGGCACTTTCTAAAGTTTCGCTGAAAAATCGATAAATTGGTGAAATTTTGTCAGAATTTGGTCGTCGTACGGCACCGATGAAATTGTGTAACGGCGCCCGTAAATCGACAACATTTCGGCTCTTCCACTCAAGAACCAAAACTACGGTAGACAGTCGATCAGGTCCGCAAACACCGTTCTTGTTCACCACCTAACAACGGACCGCGATTTTATAATATCAATATTTTGAAATTTCCTAATTTTTTTTGAAAAAAAGAAAATCGAATTTTTCAGAAATTAAAAAAATTTTAAGATTAAATTTACTTTTTTACATAAAAAATTAATTCAAAGTTTTTAAAAAATCGAAAGTTAAAATTTCTTTTTTTCACTACCATTTTTCTAACTTTTGAGCTTTTGAACACTTTATGCTTATTTTCACATTCCCATTTCCAATTTTTTGGGTTCGTCCCATCACAATTTCGGCTTTCGGCAAAACTTTTTTTCTGACTTCTGATAGAACATGTTATATTCGCGATTCTTACTGCCCCTATTCGTGAAACTATCTGGCACCTCCAATGCGCCGTGCTGGTCAGAAAATTTTTTGCCCAAGGCCGAAATTGCGAAATTGGAAATGGGAATGTGAAAATAAGCATAGTGTTCAAAAGCTCGAAAGAGAGAAAAATGGTAGTGAAAGAGACGTGGTAGTGGAAGAGAAAAAGTAGTAAAAGAGATGGTAGTGAAAGAGTATCTGCCTTAAGGTTGCGGTATAAAAAGGGGTTTGACTGGTTGAAAAGCAATTGGAGCAGAACAAACAAACAAACAAATTTATTGATACATTTGGTAGAGCCAGGCGGTGATCGCGGAAATCGCAAAGAATCCCTGAATCAGTCTGACCATGTTTATCGATTTTTTGGGGTTCTCGATTGGATCGAGGTTCTCAGTTTGATTGGGATTCTCGATTGGATCGGCGTTCTCAATTTGATTGGGATTCTCAATTTGATTGAGGTCTGCAACAGTTATCGATTGATTTCATCTCCGCCTGCCTTCAAAAACTCACGATCGCGGAACGATTTGAGCGCCGCCTCGAACGATCCGTCGTCCGCCGTCCCTTCGCCATCGTATCGACGAGCCAGCTCGTTGAACTCGTCCTTCAAATAGAGCATCGCGTTGATGCCGCGCAGAAACTGGTCGGCTCCGTGACTGAGCACATCGTCGCCGCTCTTGTCGAGCCCCTGATCCTTCCACGCGTACGCCTTCACCATCGTCGCCAACATTTGCTCATGATTCTCCTTGTTCAGACGACACATCATCATTATCGGCGTCCGACCGTCGTCATCGAGCTCCCAACTATCGAAGCACCGGCCGTGTTTGAGCATTAGAGCAACGAGCTCTTTGACGTGCTCGCCGAGCTCTCGATCGATGCACTTCTCCCGCTGCTCCATCGTCAGCTCGCGTCCGGCGGCGCGCGCTTCGTATCCAGCGATAAACTTTTTCTTGAAGGCGCGCACCTCGTTGCGGCACTCGACATCGTCACGCGGAATGCCGTGAAGTTGGACGGACACCTTTAAGGTCGATGGGTCGATGCTCGACGTGTAACATGGATTCTCTGGATCGTATCTCTCCAGAATCGTCTCGACGGCTTTTTGGTGCTCTGCGAACGCCACCTCGATGCCGGCTTCACCGCCAATCCGCTTGGCCATCTCCAATTGCAATTGTGAGCGGTTGAACTTCTGGCGAAGCAACTCCGAGATCAATTCCTCGAGCTCCAATTGCTCTTGAGGAGGATTTCCGATTGGAGGCTCCTCTCGGACGTTGCCTGCAGTTTTTCGTATTTTTATCGATTTTCTCGAACGTTTGAATGGAATTTCCGCGAAAAATCATCTGATTTTACCGACTACCGACTTTTCAGAAAAAACCCATGTTTATTGCACTTTTCATCGATTTTTTAGAGAGCCTACAGAGTGAAAGTGCTTTTTTTCATCGAATGTCGAGAAAAAAAGAATTATTTTTATCGATTTTCTAACAATTAAAAAAAAACGGGTTTTTACCGATATTTGAAGGCTTTTCTAGCGATTTTTCAGATGAAAACCCAAATGGCATCGACGTTTTACCTCTATTTTATCGGATTGTCAGGGAATTCTCTCATTTTTCAGTTCTTTAGATTTCGAATCTTTACACAATCTAAAAAGCGAAATCAAGCTCAAGGAATTCTCTATTCGGCGAACGTTCGAAATTGCGTTTTGGTTGAGTATCCATCAAGCTTGACAGCAATTAGTGGCCGGGACGGCATAATCGTGGTCCAGCTCGATCGATTCACGGCCGAACCGAGATTTTTGAAGTTTATCGGATAGAGGACTACAATATCTTTGTTTTGGTTCTTAGATTGTGTAAAAATTCCAATTCTGGAGAGAGTTATGTGGCTGCCCGGAATCGGCGCGGCCACAAATTGGTTTTATCGACTTTTCACCGCCGCCGCCGCCGCGTCAAAAAGCTTACTGTTGAGAAGTGCGATGGCTACCGCCTGATTCTCGAGCACCACGTCGCTCGCCATCTTGGCCACCTCGGTGGGGTGGAACGGTCCGCGATTCGGAGGGCGCGCCTTCAGTTTCTCCACCATCTTTTTGGCCATCAGCTCCAGGAGCACTTTGTTGCCTTCGCTCCAAACTATGCCTCCGCGATTATACCTGGAAATTATTATCATAATTTCTGATTTGAGAAGCGAAACAAAATTGACTAATCAATAATGGGAACTTACATTTTGTCGCTTGGAGCCGATTTGCGTCGTCGATCCGAAGGCTTTTTTGAGGGAATGCGAGCAAATTGAAAAACAGCGCGATGACACGTGGAGATGACGTGGTGACACAGAAAAACACGGGCGGCCCGTGCCGCCCGGTGACACGTGGCAAAGTAAATAATTTGTCAAATTTCGATTTCTTTATCACGCAAAAAACGCCTCAATTTTATTTAAATGACAAAGTGAAGTCAAAGTTGCAGGATTTCATGAAAAATCTACGAGAAATGCTAGAAAAATGAAAATTCCTATAGCTTGAGGTCGGCTTCGAAAGTATTTTTGAAATGACTCAAGAGATTTCGAATAAAAATTTTAAAAAATTCTAGAAAACTATAAAAGAACTGACATGATATTTACGAAAACTTACTACTTTTTATTGGATTGTTTCCACGAAAGTATCGGGGAATGATGGGATGATGCACCACGTGCATGGCTCCTGTGTTCCCTCTCCCATGCGAGCACCAGAACGGGCGGACTCACTCGCCGAACCCTTCCCTCGTACACGGAGACTAGACAGTCAGCAATAACGACACGAACGGCGACCTCCCGAACAAGTGCTTCCCCGTCGTCATAGGCTCCTCCTCCGCCGCGAGCCAGTCCCACTCCCCAGCTCGACGGAGCACACCCACAGAGCCCCACACACCGCCCCCACTCGGCAAAAGACTACCGGCCAACACAGGAGCTTGCACGGACAGCAAACCGGTAGTCGTTTCCCGAGTGGGACAATGTGTGGGGGATGCAAGTGCGCTCTGCCGAGATGGGGCGCAGGAAAGGAAAGCGAACCTCCTCCAGGCTGGAGAAGAGCGGGCTAGGCCCGCTCGGATCGGCCCATCGGAACATGCTGGCAACATGATCAGTATGGCGATGCTTCTTATGGTCGCTACCCGGGTCTGGATCCTCCCCAAGCATGAGTTCCGGCGTTCCGAATGAGTCCGCCAAACGCCCCGATGCCCGTCATGGGATAGGTGCTGCCTGTCCCCCTCCGCGAACCGGGAGGGGGATATCCCTTTTCGAAATGGGGGACACTTTTTGAGAGAATTTTGATATGAGATCAAAAGGAGAGAGGGTACTAGACTAGAGGGCCGAATGATAAGTTTAAATGAAGTCGAACCTCTTTTTATACCGCAACCTTAAGCCACGCCCCCCCCCCCCCCCTACCTCTGTTAGCCACGCCGGAGGAGCCTATGACGACGGGGAAGCACTTGTTCGGGAGGTCGCCGTTCGTGTCGTTATTGCTGACTGTCTAGTCTCCGAGCATGAGCGAAGGGTTCGGCGAGTGAGTCCGCCCGTTCTGGTGCTCGCATGGGAGAGGGAACACAGGAGCCATGCACGTGGTGCATCATCCCATCATTCCCCGATACTTTCGTGGAAACTCGAAAAATCGGAAAAACATAGTCATTTTTCACTGAAATTGCTTTGGAGCACTGAGTTCTTCACGATTCCCGACATTTCTTTCACCAAAATGTACGAAAACTCTTCTTCTTTATGGAGTGACCCAAGTGAATAAAAGTGACATTAAAATGACATTTTTTCTGATCCATGTGTGCATTTTTTTGCATTAAAATGCAGCGGAAAATCTAAAAAAGTGCAAAAAAGTGCAGTGGGGTTTTCTCGGCCACAAGGGCGGCAGCTAGGCCATGTAGTCCACACGGACAAGATTTTTGAAGATTTTTGAAGATTTTTGAAGATTTTTGAAGATTTTTGAAGATTTTGTCCGTGTGGACTACATGGCCTAGCTGCCGCCCTTGTGGCCGAGAAAACCCCACTGCACTTTTTTGCACTTTTTTAGATTTTCCGCTGCATTTTAATGCAAAAAAATGCACACATGGATCAGAAAAAATGTCATTTTAATGCCACTTTTATTCACTTGGGTCACTCCATTAAATCTACGGTTTAACAATCACAAAAATCAAGATATTTCAAAAGTTATTCCAACTTTTCTATTCACTATTTCAAAATAACACTGAAGAAAGCAAAAAAAAAAACCGAGAATCGCGCCAACAGGTTCACTAGAAATTAAAAATTAAATTGCTACTTTCTACTAGTTTTCAGCTTGAAAACGCCAAAAAATAGACCTGAAAATCGAGAAGAATCGCGAAATCATTTTCGAAAAATGTTTCGTACGATGCTCCGCAATAACGGCAATCGGCTCGTTTTTCGATTAAAAACTAAATTTTACAATTATTTGTTTGTGTTTTGAAGGAAAGATAAGCAGTCAGCACACGGTGAACAGATGGTTGAAAAGCAATTTGCACAGAACAAACAAACAAACAAATTTATTGATACATTTGGTAGAGCCAGGCGGTGATCGCGGAAATCGCAAAGAATCCCTGAATCAGTCTGACTATGTTTATCGATTTTTTGGGTTCTCGATTGGATCGAGGTTCTCAGTTTGATTGGGAATCTCAATTGGATTGGGATTCTCGATTGGATCGGGGTTCTCGAATTGGCTCGGGGCTCTCAATTTGATTGGGGTTCTCAATTTGATTGAGGTCTGCAACAGTTATCGATTGATTCCATCGCCGCCACCGCCTTCAAAAACTCACGATCGCGGAACGATTCGAGCGCCGCCTCGAACGATCCGTCGTCCGCAGTCCCTTCGCCATCGTATCGACGAGCCAGCTCGTTGAACTCGTCCTTCAAATAGAGCATCGCGTTAATGCCGCGCAGAAACTGGTCGGCTCCGTGATTGAGCAGATCCTCGCCGCTCTTGTCAAGCCCCTGATCCTTCCACGCGTACGCCCTCACCATCTTCGCCAACATTTCCTCATGATTCGCCTTGTTCAGACGACACATCATCAATGCTGGAGTCCGACTGTTGCCATCGAGCCGCCAACTATCGAAGCACCGGCAGTGTTTGAGCATTAGAGCAACGAGCTCTTTGGTGTGCTCGCCGAGCTCTCGATCGATGCACTTCTCCCACTGCTCCATCGTCAGCTCGCGTCCGGCGGCGCGCGCTTCGCATCCAGCGATGAACTTTTTCTTGAAGGCGCGCACCTCGTTGCGGCACTCGACATCTTCACGCGGAATGCCGTTAAGTTGGACGGACGCCTTGAAGGTCGACATGTCGATCAACGACGTGTAACCTGGATTCTCCGGATCGTATCTCCGCAGAATCGTCCCAATGGCTCTTCGGTGCTCCGCGAACATTCCCTGAAGGACGTCTTCACCGCCAATCCGCACGGCCATCTCCAATTGCAATTGTGAGCCGTTGAACTTCTTGCGAAGCGCCTTCGAGAGCAATTCTTCGAGCTCCAATTGCTCTTGAGGAGGGTTTCCGATTGGGGGCTCCTCTGGGACGTTGCCTGCAATTTTTCGTATTTTTATCGACTTTCTCGAACGTTTGAATGGAATTTCCGCGAAAAATCATCTGATTTTTACCGACTTTCTGACAAGTTTGCATGAAAGCCTCTTTTACATCGATTTATCATCGAAGTTTAAAAAAAAACCCATGTTTGTCGCACTTTTCATCGATTTTTTAGAGAACTTACGGAGTAAAAGTGTTTTTTTCATCGAATGTCGAGAAAAAAACCATTTTTATTGATTTTCTAAAAATAAAGAAAAAACGGGTTTTTACCGATATTCTAAAGCTTTTCTAGCGAATTTTCAGATGAAAACCTAAATGGCATCGACTTTTTACCTCCATTTTATCAGATTTTCAGGAAATTCTCTCATTTTTTCGATTTTTCAAACTTTTTCTTCTCGAATTTTGAGATAAAACCGGACTTGTCGCCGAGCCGGCAGATAACTTCTTTTAGATTTCGAATCTTTAGACAATCTAAAAAGCGAAATCAAGATAAAGGAATCCTCTATTCGGCGAACGTTCGAAATTGCGTTTTGGTTGAGTATCCATCAAGCATGACCGCAATTAGTGGCCGGGACGGCATAATCGTGGTCTAGCTCGATGAATTCACGGCCGAACCGAGATTTTTGAAGTCCATCGGATAGAGGACTGCAGTATCTTCGTTTTGGTTTTCAGATTGTGTAAAAATTCTAATTCTGGACAAAGTTATGTGGCTGCCCGGAATCGGCGCGGCCACAAATTGATTTTATCGACTTTTCGCCGCCGCCGCCGCCGCCGCGTCAAAAAGCTTACTGTTGAGAAGTTCGATGGCTACCGCCTGATTCTCGAGCACCACGTCGCTCGCCATCTTGGCCACCTCGGTGGGGTGGAACGGTCCG
The DNA here is from genome assembly GCA_963966605.1 of Caenorhabditis sulstoni. NCBI lineage: Eukaryota > Metazoa > Nematoda > Chromadorea > Rhabditida > Rhabditidae > Caenorhabditis > Caenorhabditis sulstoni. The sequence goes on from OZ016477.1 coordinate 2,546,641, forward strand.
CGATTCGGAGGGCGCGCCTTCAGTTTCTCCACCATCTTTTTGGCCATCAGCTCAAGGAGAAATTTGTTGCCATCGCTCCAAACTATGCCTCCGGGATTATACCTGGAAATTATTATCATAATTTCTGATTTGAGAAGCGGAAAAAATTGACTGATCAATAATGGAAACTTACATTTTCTGTCTCTCGGAGCCGATCCGAAGGCTTTTTTGAGGGAATGCGAGCAAATTGAAAAACAGCGCGATGACACGTGGCGATGACGTGGTGACACAGAAAAACACGGGCGGCCCGTGCCGCCCGGTGACACGTGGCAAAGGTCACGCGAAAATTCTCACGTTTTCTTTCGCATTTTTTCGATTTTTGCACGTGAAAATTCGAAAATTTCGATTCGCTGCGCAGCGACTCAACACACAGTCTAGGCGATACGGAGCGAAAATTAGGAAAGCGTTTTTTTTTCGAAAATAAAAAAGGAAATAAATAATTTGTCATATTCCGAATTCTTTATCACGCGAAAACCGCCTCAATTTTATTTAAAAAAAAAAAAACTATTTTTTTTCAAATATTTTCAAACAATTATCGTAATTTAAAACGAATTTTTTCACAAATTTAAAACGCGAAAATCAATAAATATTTTGTAAAAATTAAATATTATCATTATTAAATTTTTTTAATTATAAAAAAAAATAAAGAAATTATAATTTAAATTTAAAAAAAAAAGAAAAAAACTGAAATAAAAATTTTGAAAAATTTTTTTTTTTAAAATTCAAATTTCCACTTTCTCATTATTTATTTTTTATATATCCCCCTTTTTTCTTATTTCTTCATTTGTCGGGCGAAACGAATCGCTTGCGTGTCCGAAAAACGTCGATTAGCGTAGAAAAGTGATTCGGTGTGTGATCATCGAAATTTCTTGTGTGAAATAAGAGAAAGAGAGTTAGAGAAAGAGAAAAAGAAGAAAGAGGAAGGAATGTGTCATTGGTTAGTACGATTTTAAAAAAAGAAGAAAGAGATCGGTCCAAAGTTCCAAACACACACACTGAAATCGTTCTTTGGCGCTGATTTTGTGAAAAGTACAGTGGGTAGTACAAACTTGATTTTGATTTTGATCTTCCAACGATGAAAAGCGGTATTCCAAATGGATCGAATTCAAAATAGTCATACTGGCGCTTTTCCGGTGCCTTGACGCGTTTCTCGTGCCTTGGCGCGTTTCTAGTGCTTTTTTTTGATGACTCGCCGGTTTTTCCAGCGCTACATTAGCCCTCACGCTTTTCTGTTCCTTGGCGCTTTTCCGGTGCCCTTGACGTGTTTCCGGTGCCCTGGCGCGTTTCCAGTGCCCCCCCCCCCCGTCCATCAAATCGACGCCTTCTTCTCTCTCTCTCTCTCTCTCTCGGTTTTCGATCGTTTTTCAATCACCCCGCCCCTCAAAAGAATGCGTTCGTTTCCTTCCCACCTCGTCGCCTTCATCTCTCTGCCGTCTCTCACTCTCCCTGACGTCTTCTTCTCCCTGACGTCTTCTGAATTCCGAGTTCCATCGGTTTTTCTCTCACATCATCATCTCATCTGTATGCGTCATCGGACCCTTCTGAATCTTCTCGTTTTCGTCGTCGGAATTGCGGCGGCCACGGCGACGACGACGAATCGATCGATAATCGGTCCGAATCTCAAATTGTTGGAGTGTTTCGAGTTCAAGAAGAACTACTGGATCGTCGGTCACGCGTTTCACACCTCGTCCGTTCAGGTAAGGCGCACTTTCGGTGCGTTGACGCTTTTCTCGTGCACTGGCGCTTTTGACGCGTTCCAGCCAAATCGTTTCGAATTTCACAACCAAAGCGTGTGCGTGTATGTGTAATACGCAAAAATTTGCTTCATTTCACGTTTCACACTTGAAATGACACAAAAAGACGTGTTTTCTTATCACCTCTTCTACTGCTGCTGATGACGTCATCATCAGATGACGTCGTTTTCGAAGTTCACCTCGCCACTTTTTGACGGTTCCTCTCTAGAATGGGTTCTCGTATCATTTTAGTGGAAATGTCTCATTTGTCACCCGAAATAATACCGAATACGATCTATTTTCGGCCAATCGTGGAGACCACAGAGAAGAAATTGATAAGACGTTTTCGATCTACCGGACGGTGGATCAAACATCGAACACGCGACGTTTGGCGCGTTTCGGTGCGAGAAAAACGAAAGATCGCGAAATGCGCCAGCGAAGTCGGTCACTGACGCGTTTTTGGTGCGCTGGCGCATTTCCAGCACCCTGGCGCATTTCCAGCACCCTGGCGCATTTCCAGCACCCTGGCGCATTTCCAGCACCCTGGCGCATTTCCAGCACCCTGGCGCATTTCCAGCACCCTGGCGCATTTCCAGCACCCTGGCGCATTTCCAGCACCCTGGCGCAGTTCCAGCACCCTGGCGCATTTCCAGCACCCTGGCGCATTTCCAGCACCCTGGCGCATTTCCAGCACCCTGGCGCATTTCCAGCACCCTGGCGCATTTCCAGCACCCTGGCGCATTTCCAGCACCCTGGCGCATTTCCAGCACCCTGGCGCATTTCCAGCACCCTGGCGCATTTCCAGCACCCTGGCGCATTTCCGGTGCTCCCCACTGACGCACTTCTCGATTTACAGTTCAAAGACGAATGTCTCCGAATGTGTCTGACGTCTTCGATCCGAAAAGCCAAATGTTTGTCGGCGATGCACGTGCCGAACGACGACGAATGCGTTATTTCCGACCAGAATCAGGTTGGCGCGTTTCCGGTGCACCCTTGCTGACGCACTTCTCGTGCCCCCCTCTCGTTTCAGGTCACAAAACCCGATTTGTTCATTGAAAACGACACGCCCGGCTCGTTCACGGTCAACTTTTTCCGCAATATTTGTGTGGATCCGCCAGATGCGGAGGGCGCGATGCGATTCGAGGCACGTCTTCAGGGATACAAGGGCGGCGAGGGGATCATCGAGTTCGCGCGTGTCGACGGCCGAAAAACGACACAAGTGATGGTCGTCATTTCGGGGCTGAAAGAGAATCAGGTAGGCAGCACACCGGAAAGACGTCAGCACCGGGATGGCGTCAACACCGGAAAGGCGTCAGCACCGGAATGGTGTCAGCACCGGGAAAACGCCAGCACCGGAATGACGCCAGCACCGGAAAGACGCCAGCACCGGAATGACGCCAGCACCGGAATGGCGTCAACACCGGAGTGACGCCAGCACCGGAATGGCGTCAGCACCGGAATGGCGTCAGCACCGGAATGGCGTCAGCACCGTAATGGCGTCAGCACCGGAATGGCGTCAGCACCGGAAAGACGCCAGCCATCTAATTTTCAGGTTTACGATGTGAATTTTGTGAACGAGAAGAGCGGTGAGGCGGGAAAGTGTCGAAAATCGCGAGAAGTCTCGGGAAAACGTATTCTGACGGTGGAGACGGATCACACTGGAATGGCGGTGCAGCCGTGGACGGACGTCGAACTGGATTTGGAGGGCGACGGAAAAAGCGCCAAGGTCGGTCGGCGGTTGGCGCGTTTCTGGTGCGACACAGTATGATAGAGCACTGACGCGTTTTTCTGTAGTTTCTCGAAATGATGGAGTTATTCTGGCGCGTTTGTTATCCCTTGACGCTTTTTCAGTGCCTTGACGCGTTTCCCGTGCCCTTGACGCGTTTCCAGTGCCCTTGACGCGTTTCGCGTTTCCTGCGCCCTTGACGCGTTTCCAGTGCCCTTGACGCGTTTCGCGTTTCCTGCGCCCTTGACGCGTTTCCAGTGCCCTTGACGCGTTTCGCGTTTCCTGTGCCCTTGACGCGTTTCCCGTGCCCTTGACGCATTTCCCGTGCCCTTGACGCGTTACCCGTGCCCTTGACGCGTTTCCCGTGCCCTTGACGCGTTTCGCGTTTCCTGTGCCCTTGACGCGTTTCCCGTGCCCTTGACGCTTTTCCCGTGCCCTTGACGCGTTTCCAGTGCCCTTGACGCGTTTCGCGTTTCCTGTGCCCTTGACGCATTTCCCGTGCCCTTGACGCGTTACCCGTGCCCTTGACGCGTTTCCCGTGCCCTTGACGCGTTTCCCGTGCCCTTGACGTGTTTCCCGTGCCCTTGACGCATTTCCCGTGCCGTTGACGCATTCTGTGTGCCTTCCAGACGATCATCGTCATCGAGAAGTCGTCGGAGACGATCGTCGACTGCGGCTCCGTCCGTCTCGCCCCTTCCACGTCCGCGACGCCTTCAACACACTCGAACAGTTCGATTTCCCAGGATCTCTCCCTTATTCTCACTCTTTGCCTCGTTTCCATCGTCTTTCTCCTCTTCTAAACGTCTCTTTTCGTTTCATTACGTTCGAAATTTATTAAAAATCATGTAAATACAATAGAGTGTTGGCCTTGAAAATCAGACGATAGCGACAGTGTACTCGACTTTCAGCGTGAAATAGGCCGACAAATTCTGGAATTCGAACGACACCTCCGAATCGCCGACGTTTTTCAGTGTGCCCTCCTCGTTGAGCTTGTTTGTGATCAGATGGAAACTCGGAAACACCAGATCGTGACGATTCTGCGAAGAAAAAATGAATGAATGGAAATTAGGGGGCACCGGAAGTGCGCCAGCAAAGTCGAACTGCACCGAAAGTGCGCCAGCAAAGTTTGAATGCACCGAAAGTGTGCCAGCAAAGTTAAGTTGCACCGAAAGTGCGCCAGCAAAATGATGCTGCACCGAAAAAGCGCAAGCAAAGTAAAAGTTGCACCGAAAGTGCGCCAACATAATGGCAGGGAGCTGAAAAAGCGTCAGCAATATGAATTGGCACCGAAATAGCGCCAAAAAAGTTTAATTGCACTGGAAGTGTGTCAGAAATGTTTAGTTGCACCGAAAGTGCGCCAGCAAAATGATGCTGCACCGAAAAAGCGTCAGCAAAGTTAAATTGCACCGAAAATGCGCCAGCAAAGGGGAACTTCAACGAGAACGCTCCAGCAAAATAATGCTGCACCGAAAAAGCGTCAGCAAAGTTAAGTGGCACCGAAAATGCGCCAGCAAAATGGTGCTGCACCGAAAAAGCGCAAGTCAAGTGAAATTGCACCGAAAGTGCGCCAGCAAGTTTGAGTTGATCCGAAAACGCGCCAGCGAAGTTTAGATGCGTGAAAGGAAATTGGGAGAAAGAGAAGCGAAACTCACGTTTCCCTTGAAAATGGCGAACTGGACCTCTCCGCTGGCGGTGAAATCCCACAAGAGGAGTTTTCCGGCGGGCACGTGGATGCTGAAGACGAACGTGTCGGAGGGCGAGACGTCCTTGTGACTCGGCTTCGGACGATCGATTCCGTGCGATTTGTAGTGCTGGTACGGTTTGTAGTAGTCGAGCGGCGTGATGCGGCGACGCACCGAGACGCCCGTCTCGTCGCCCGGCGGAATTGTGTTCACGAATTCGCCTGCAAAACACGCTAGCACACGTTGCTGACGCATTTCTCGTGCCTTCTTCTTGGCGCATTTCTCGTGGCCTATTCTACCGTAACCCACCTCCGTACTCCTTGGGCACAAGCCACGCGGGCAAGTGTTTCGTGGCGAGATCCGTCTGATTGCCGATGATCTCGATGCGTTTCAGATTCTCCTCGGACAAGAACACGCGCGCGATCTTCCACAACAGACTGATGAGACGCGGCGGATTGGTCAGATAGATCCTCTGCACCATTTCCGGATACCAGTCCTGCCACAGCTCGCTCCGAATCTGCCACAGTTTCATGTAGCCCGACATCGGGTTCACCTGCAAAAATCAAACGATCGAAATGGCTGGGAAGAAGGCGTCGTGAGTACGTAGTCGGTGATGTTGACGGTGTTCAAGTCGAAGATGACGATGAACTGGACGGGTCCTTTGTCGGCCGACTGCTTCTTTTCGCGTCGCAGAATCAGCTGCTGCAGCATCTCCGAGTAGCCGAAACAGTGGAGCAGGTAGTCGCTCGTCTTGAACGTCTTGATGAACTGCAATCAACCGTTTCATCTGAACTTTTCCAGATGGCCTAACTCTCCCAGGTAGCCTAGCTTTCACAGTTGACCTCATCTTTGTCTAGGAATCACGACTTCTCTCCCAAATGGCTTAACTTTCTCTGTGATGGCCTAGAAACCAGTCTGAACCCTCTTGACCTAACTAGTGCTCTTTTTGATTGTCTGGCCATCGTATGGCCTAGCAATACCTATTCGACGGGTGTTTTTTTTTTGTGAAACCACTCGTGGTCCCAAGTTGCTCATTCCTTCTGACGGCCTAGAACTCTGTCCGCCCAGACACTGGCCTAACTTTCCTTCCTTTTTTCCTTCCTTCACCAATGCTTTCAAAATTGTTCGACAGAATGCCTTGCTTTCCAATCGTGACCTAACATCCTTCCGAATGACCAAACCTTCTCCCCAAATGACCGAGCATTCTCCTGAATAACCTGACATTCTCCCGAATGACCTGACATTCTCCCCAAATGACCGAGCATTCTTTCGAAAGACCTAACATCCTCCCGAACGGCTTAACATTCTTTCAAATGACCTGACATTCTCCCGAATGACATGACATTCTCCCCAAATGACCTAAAATCCTCCCAAATGTCCGAACATTCTCCCGAATGATCAAACATTCGCTCAAATGACCTGACATTCTCCCGAATGACCTGACATTCTCCCCAAATGACTGAGCATTCTGTCAAATGAACGTACATTCTTCCGAATGACCTGACATTCTGGCACGTACCTCTTTGGGCTGCGACCACGCCCTCTCGACGAACAGAAACGCGTTGTGCTCGTCGGACCACTGTCGATCCTGGAGTCGCGACGAGGCGATGAACTGCAGAAACGGCGCGATGTCGTCCATTTCGAAGAACGTCTCCGGAAACTGTTCGCCGACGAATCCGGCCGCCTTGCGCGACGCCAAATAGATGCCAAAGTTTTTGACGATCTTCTCGAGGTCGCCGTGGTAGCCGCGAATCCAGCGACACAGATTCAGGTCGGTGTTGACGTCTTCTGGGATGCCGTCGGGCAGCTTCTGTTGGAGGAGGGCGCGGATCGATTGGATCTGCGGGCGCTCGAGGTCGGTGATTGGCGCCGAACTGCGCAGCTCGGTTTTGATTGCCATCTGCAAGGAAAAAGGGATGAGAATTGCGTTAAGGCACGAGAATTGCGTCAAGGCACGAGAAATGCGTCAAGGCACGAGAATTGCGTCAAGGCACGAGAATCGCGTCAAGGCACGAGAAATGCGTCAAGGCACGAGAAATGCGTCAAGGTTCGAAAAAAACACCACGTATCGAGAATCGCGTCAAGTAACGAGAAAAGCGCAAGGGGTCAAAAATTGCGCAAAAGATCGAGAAAAGCGCCAGGGAACAGGAATAGCGCCAAGGATCGAGAAGCGCGTCAAGGATCGAGAAAAGCGCCAAAGCACTATAAAAACGTCAATAATCACAACAAAAATTCGAGTCGGAACACTGGAAAAACGTCAACAGTCACTATCTCCACGTGTTTCTGTTGCAGTAAACAAAACGGGAAACCGAAAAAAAAAGCCAAATGTTTGCCGTCCATTTTCAATTTTCCCTAATGGAAAAGAAAACTTTCTTCGCCCCCCTTTCCCAGAAAAAAAAAACCAGTTTTTTCTACTCAACTTTTTTCCCCAAAAGTGTTAGGTCAAACGAGAAAAGTGTATGTGTGTTCGAGTACAGTAATCCTGTGCGCGACACCTTAAGGGAAACGGAAAAGTGAGAGAATGAGTGAGGAGGAGGAGGGGGGCATGTTGTGTAATTATCGAAATCGACCATCTTTCGATTCGGACGAGATATCCGGGTCACTCTTCTTCGCGCATCGCTCATCGTCGTCGCCTCGCTTTTGTCGCGCCGGTGTGATTTGCAAAAGTGTTGCAAGGATTTGAAAAAGTGACAGAGGGTTTGCGCGTCAAATCTGGTGTTTTGGACGCAATTGAAGTTTTGAGGCTTGCGCGTGAAATATGGTGTTTTGGAAGAAGTGGACGTTTTGAGGTTTGCGCGTGAAATCTGGTGTTTTGGACGCAATTGAAGTTTTGAGGCTTGCGCGTGAAATCTGGTGTTTTGGACGCAATTGAAGATTTGAGGCTTGCGCGTCAAGTGTAGTGTTTTGGACGCAATTAACGTTTTGAGGCTTGCGCGGGGAATATGGTGTTTTGAACGCAATCAAGGAATTGAGGTTTGCGCGTGAAATCGAATGTTTTAGACGCAATTAAGGTTTTCAGGTTTGCGCGTGAAATCGAATGTTTTAGACGCAACTAAGGTTTTCAGGTTTGCGCGTGAAATCTGGTGTTTCGGACGCAATCAAAAAATTGAGGTTTACGCGTCAGTTCAGATGTTTTATATGCAATTATAGTTATGCGATTTGCGCGGCAAATTAAATGCTTCGTACGTAATGAGATTCAGAGAGTTGGGCGTGAGATCAGTTGTTTTGTACGCAGAGTGAATTTCGAGATTTGCGCGTGAAATCCAGCGCTTCGTACGTAACACATACAGCTAGGTGGAAGAAGGATATGATATGAGGAGGGGAAGTGTGTGTGTCTTCTGTGATATTGTATTCAGATTCAGACACTCAAACTGGTCACACTTCTTCTCACATCCAATAGCCCCCCCCCCCTTTTTCTTTTTCTCTCCCTCTCCGTAAATGCGATATTCCTGTTTTTATGCGCGTGTGTGGAGAAAAGAGAGAGAGGTTTAGACACAAAGAAACGTGTCTTTGGATTCATTCGAACAACGGTCGAATGATAAAGGGATGGGCAAAAGTAGAACTATACATTTGCATACACTAATTGCATTCCTTCGACGATACACTTTTGCGCGTCAAATCGAGCGCATTGTCCGCAATCACCATCTAGGCCTTCGAGAATGAAAATAGCAGGAGAAGCCATCCGATTGTTCAATTTCCGATGGCTTCCGGCGAAAAAGTGGAAATCCCTGAGTGTGTGTCACTCTAATCCCGTCATCCGTTGTCACGTGCGTGCGACAAGTGCAGAGAACCAGTTTCCCGGCGAGACGTGCTGGTCACTTTACGGAAAAAAATTTAGACGAAGGGGGGTAATGTAGGGGTGAGAATTGACACTTTGACCTGGAAACGAACCAGTTAGGCCTGTGAGGCGGTCTGAGAGCTTTCAGCTGCAAATTTCGGGCTTTAGGCCATTCCGGCGACTTTGAAGGCTTATTGAGTGTAGAATTAGGCCTGCATACAAATTAGCAAGTAGGCCCGAGGAGCATTCCTAGCTCTTATGGTCTACAGTAATCCTCTGTTTGGGAGTTGTTTGGACTAGAGCCTTGAGCCGTATTTAGGCCAACAGTATTGGTCTTTAAAGAGCCGGTGGACTGGAAATAGGCTTGGAATAGTCTTCGGCTTGAATTAGTTCTTTCTAAACATAAAGTACCTGCACCTAGGCCCCCTCTGTGAAAGTTTAAGACAGATTGGCTCATGGAAAGCCATTCGAAAGGCTTCCGAAAAATTCTGGCCTTGAATCCTAGGCCCTAGTCCAACAGTCTAGGCCATTCTCCAGTCTCCTAGATAAGAAATGGGCCCTGGACGATCACAATTCGGCCTAAAGACTTCAAGGTCTTCGACCGTACACAGTGTGTTGCAGAGCTGCACGGAATTGAAAACTTTGACTTGCGGGTTTTGGAACGCGCGTTTCGGAATGTGAGTTTCGGAACTTTGCAACGATATTTGGTGTCGTTACAAATCTGGAATCAAACGAAACGCAAAACTTTATGGTTAAGTCCGAGAAACGCGTTGTTCTGTAGAATCCCAGTGAGTAAACCTAGTCAATGGTCTCGATTGAAACTCTCCTTTTTCTGATGGGAATTATTGGTTTTTGCGGGTTTCGGTATTCAGTGCAGCTCTGGTACCCACCCAATGAATACCATTTTCAGTCCCAATTCGAGTCCGAAACCAAAGAATCAGAGATGAACGGGGGGGGGGGGGGGGGGTCAAAACGTTTGTGTTGCGTGTGTGTCTGTAGATGTATTACACAACAGGAGCGAGATGGGGAGAAGATAAAATTGAGGAGCGAAAACCGAACACACAGAAGAGAGAAACAATCGAAATGGTGCGCGGGGAGAAGAAACAGAGGAAGAGAGAGAAAGAGTGTCTCCCGACGTCTCCGTCTCCGATTCAAGGTCAAGACTCCCTCCCCCCTCCCTTCATTTCCAAATCTTCTCATTCTTCTCTTACCAAAACGGAACAATATATCTAATTGAAAGAAAATTGTTTGGAAAAGACCGCGACGCGACCGCCGCGCGTCTCATTTTCTCGTTTCGTTTCCAATTGAATTGAGAGTTGAAGAAAGAGAAGAAAGCGGGTCGAATTGTGAATTGGATATGAAATTCGGAACGCCGCAATTAAATTGGGTTACTGTAATTTGAACTTTAGAGTCCAATGGTTTTCTATTGCGCAGTCGCATTCAAACAAACGCGTGTATCTCGCTTCCCGAGAATCGCAAACAGTCAAGTTGGGGTATCGATCGATTCCTCGTAACCAGAACTATCCGAAAATCTTGTTCGGAACACCTGAAATCTGAATTTTCTGAAGTTAAAAAGTCTAGAAGCGTTTAGGATGATTAGCCGACCATAAGAGGCCTTGCCACCTCATCTCTCACTAAATTACCCGAGAAAAATTGAATCTTATCACTAAAAATTTTAAAAATGAAAAACTTAATCGATAAATTTAGGAAAATACATCCGTACGGAATATAATTCAAGCCATTTCCAAGATACTAATGACTTGAACTTTGCCGGTCTGTATATTTTTTCCTGAAACTTCAAATCAGTCAAGTTGGGATATCGATCGATTCCTTACAATCAGGTCTACCCATTGAAAACATTAAAACTCAATTATCTGGCAAGTTTGCAAAGAAGAACAAAGTTAAAACACAACTCATTCAAATCACTCCAAAAAACTTTAAATTGGTCAAGTTGGGTTATCAATCGATTCCTCGCAACCAGATCTATTGTCTGAAAATGATAATACTAGTATAAAAACAGTGTCCGCCGAGCTCTCGGAGCCAATTGAGCAAGGTCAGTCATCCTTCTCTTGAGCCCCTGCACCAGACTTGGGCTCTTTTGCTGGCTCCCCAAGTCCCCCTCCCTCTTAGCTCAGAATGCTCCGTACTTTGAAACTTCCCGACATCCCTACCGTAATCCCCACCAGTCCCCCTCAATAAAAAACAAAACGTCATAAGCACTTCAATAATCGCCACCCGCCCTCTTCTCGCTTCTTCCAATGTTCAATTTTATTAAATTCCGTCTATCCGTCCTCGGCTCCGCCCACTTTAGAGTCCGGAAGCTGAGGAGCATCTGGTCGAAACGACGCACCACCACATTCCGTCGGCTCCTCGCACAAAAACAAACGGAGGTGGCCAGTGGAAGAAGAAGAGAAAGAGAAAGAGAGAGAGAGAGAAATCTTTTGACCCACTTCCGAGTGGCTTCTTCCAGCAAATTTGTTTCGCGTTCCTTTCCATGGTCAATTTTCTGTTTTTTTCTTTATTTTTTCAAAGTGAACTTTCCAGTTTTCGGAAAACCATTGGAAATTGTTTATTGGAAATCGGAGAACAGTTTGTAACAGTTTCCTTTTTCATTCAGTCGTCTTTTCACTTTTTTGTCACTTTCTTTTCACTTTTTGTCACTTTAGTTCCGAGTAGCCAATCGATACTGAGTTCGGATTGTTCTAGACTTTCACAAAGTGAGATACAGTCTCCCTTTCTCTCTTTCTCTGTAACTTTCCATTTAGCAGTTCGAAAACTCTCTTTGCTGATTTCAAAGTTATGAAAAACGACGTCCTGCGGACACTTCTGATCGCGAGAAATGCCCGTATGACGTTTTGTTTTTTTTTTATTCGCGTTGAAGGGGACATGTGGGGATTACGGTAAGGATGTCGGGAAGTTTAAAAGTACGGAGCATTCTGAGCCAAAGGGCAGGACTCGGGGAGTCAGAAAAAGAGCCCAAGTCTGGTGTTGGCTCCGAGAGCTCGGCGGACACTGTTTTTATACTAGTCTTTTTATTTTCAGACGATAGATCTAGTTGCCAGGAATCGATTGATATCCCAACTTGACCAATTTCAAGTTTTTTGGAGTGAATTGAATGAGTTGCGTTTTAACTTAACTTTGTTCTTCTTTGCAAACTTGCCAGATAATTGAGTTTTCATGTTCTCAATGGGTATATTTGATTGTAAGGAATCGATCGATATCCCAACTCGATTAGTTTGGCCTTATTACAGTTCTTACAGTTCTGATTCCTAAAGTTGGCAGTTTTCCAAAAGTTTGAACTTTGGATGTTTCTATCAAAACATCAAACTTTGAAACTCATCTTACTAGTCATGTATTGTTCGTGTTTGACAACTCTTTCGAAACTCGTGCGGTCTTTCAGGTACTTCCGGATACCTCGCAGATCCTCCTCCTCCTCTCCCTGCGTATGTATTAGATGTGTGTAGTGTGGAGTCAATACATCAGACATGCACGGAATTCCGTCTCCCGTCTTCCGTTTGGCTCTTCCGTGCATGTCTGCAATGCATGTTTCTTGTAGTTGCCAACTCTTCCGAAACTACTTCGTGCGGTCCTTCGAGTACTTCGGGATACCTCCCAGATCCTCCACCGCCCGTATATTTAGATGAGTGTAGTGTAGAGAAGAGTCATGCATTGTTCGTAGTTGCCAACTCTTCCGAATCTACCTCGTGCGGTCCCTCGGGGTACTTCCGGATCAGGGCTGGTCGGAATGCGCTCGGAATATTCCGAAACATTCCGAAATTCCGACTTTTTTCGGAATCGGAACGTTCCGAATTTCGTTCCGACTTTTTGAACTTTCTGAGTCGGAATTCGGAAATTCCGAATTTTCAGATTCGGAATTTTCGGGATTCGAAATTATTCCGACTCCGAATTTCGGAATTTCCGAAAATTCCGTAAAACTTTGAATTTCCAAATAAAATCCCGTACAGTACTTTAAAACACAATCGCTACGAGACCCGCACCACTTTTTGAGCATATGTCCTTTAAAAAATAGCAAAACTTCGCAAAAATTTCGAATTTTAGCGTTGGAAATTCCAAAATCCCGAGTCGGAATGATTCCGAAATTCCGAAAATTCCGAAAAATTTGGGATTTTCGGAAGTCGGAATAATTCCGAAATTATCATTCCGACCAGCCCTGTTGCGGATCCCTCGCAGATCCTCCTCCTCCTCCTCCTCCCCTTCGCCCGAGTATACCTCTCTTTTCAATTGTTTCCGGAAGTGCTTTCTCCCCCTCTCTCTTCCTCCCTCGCTTCTTCAAATTCTTCTTATCTCCTCCTCCTCCTCGCTCGCCGCCCCCTCCATTCTTTTCTTTTTCTTTTCTCTCTCTCTCTTCTTCATATCATTCTTCTGTCTCTCCAGACCGTCTTAAAGGGGAGACACACTACAATAATAATAAAAAATAAAAAATAATAATAATCCGCCCACGCACACTTCCATTTCCCCCCTCTTTTTTTTATCTTCTCATTTTGCTCTCCTTCTATTTTTGACCTACATTTTTTCAAAAAAATTTTTTTTTGAAAATTTTGTCTGAAAATGTGCAATTTCAGCCGAAAAAAAAACGCGTTTCAGACAATTTTATTTGTTTATTTGTCGCGAAAATTGTGCGAAAATTGCAAATTTTGCGGTTTTTTCGGAGAAAACAAACATGGTTTTCCGGTTTTTTTACGACAAAAAATAAATTTTTTTTTGAAATTTACTTTTCGGAAAAAAAAATTCATTTTCAAAAATAATCTTTATTCCCGCTTTTTTCGATAAATTTAGAAGTAGGTCAAAACTACCGTAACCCTACCTCCGTGCCTTTAGAAAAAAAACACTGATAAACGAGTGATCAAACGCAGGAAACGGCAACAATTTCGCGTGCTCTTATTACCATTTCCGCCCTCTCTCTTTCTCTTTCTCTTTCTCTTTCTCGAACCCTCTTTCTCTTTCTTGAACTCTCTTTCTCTTTCTTCTCTGTATATATAATCACTGATAACACATCCGGCGGCCTCCTTTTGTCAACCCTCCTTCCCCCGCACTCTTCGCCCCGTTTCCGGCCATTTCTCTCTTCTTCCTTTCTCTTTCTTGAACTCTCTTTCTGTTTCTCAGACTCACTTTTTGTTTCTTCCAGACGCTCTTTTTGTTCTTCAATACGTTTTTCACAATTCCACGTCATCACTACCGTAACCCTCCGCAACACTCGACGCAAAAATGCAGACACCGCCGAAAGTGCCGCCGCGCACGCATCCCGTCCATTTGCGAAATCAGCGGCTCAAAATGCAGCACATGCTGCTCGAGCACACTCTGTCACCGGATACGGTAGGTACAGTAATCCCGTTAAGAAAAAAAACACCAAACTACCGTAACCCCGGGCACACCCCCTTTAAGAGTCGTGATTCATCGAGGTTTTCTCTTCACTTTTGACATCATTTCCCCCGCGTGAATTAGTCACCTTTTCATCCGATAAGGGGTTTCTCATCGATTATCGATTGATTTTATCGATTTTTCGCTCCAGGAGCCGTCGTCGTCGTCTTCAGAAGAGCCCTGTCAAAGTCGGAAGGCGTCCTCTGTGGGATTCGTTGAAATCGACGAGTTGCTCAAATTTCAGGTGAGCTCCAAAAAAAATTTCAATTTTTTCGCAATGAAAAAACTGAAATTGCATTTTTTTTCTGAAAAATTCTGAAATTTTGAAATTAGAATTATTTTTTTTCAAAAAAAAATTAATTTAATTTTTAAATTTTTTTTTGCAGTTTTGTAAAAAAAAAAGAAAATTTACTTCAAAGTTGAGAATTTTTTATAAAAATTAAAAATTAAAATTTTCAATTTTTCAAAAAAAATTAGGAATTTTTTAAAATTAAATTTTTAACAAAAATATTTTTTTTTAATTTTTGATAAAATTTTCAAAATTAAAAAAACAATTTATTTTTAATTTAAAAATTCCCATTCAATATTCACTAGCAAAATCGAAAAAAAAAATTTTAAAATTTTAATTTTTAATTTTCAAAAAAAATTTTACATTAAAAAAATAATTTTGAAAAAAAAATTAATAAAACAATTTTCTCATTTTTTTTCAATTTTTCGAATTTTTCACAAAATATAAAAAAAAAGTTGTTTTTTTATTTTAATTTTAAATTTTTAACAATTCTCAATTTTTCCTCTCGATTTTTTTCACATTTCCCACCAAAATCAAAAAAAAATTTTTTGCAGGAAGAGTACGAGAAGAGGCGTTCGCCGTCGTCGTCCGGCGGACTGTGCTCGTCACTGCGTCACGTCTTCTTCTCGACGTCATCTGGCGGCGCGACGTCGTCTCGTCTGCCCGAGTCGCACATAAATCCAATGTTCTCGCCGAAACTATCGATTTCGCGCAGCTTCACACATCTACCGTATCCGCCGAAAAAGAAGCGAAAATCGCATTTGCGACGCGTCTTTTCCTGCTTCTCCATTTTCAAACAATAGTAACCCCCCTATTCCAATCGATTATCGATTTTTTCGCCCCCGCATAATTTCCCAATCTGTTTCATAATCGATACTGTCTCTCTCTCGCAAAACTACCGTAATCTCGTGTCTCACCCCTTTTCCGGAGCAATCGGCATAATGCACAGAAATGAAAATTATTGATTTATTTGGATTTTCACACAGAATAAAGCTAGAAAAGAAGAAGAAGAAGAAGAAGAAGAAGAAGAAGCACATTTGTTGCGGCGAAATTATTTTAGAAAATACATGCGGTTTTGTTTGGTTTATGCGTGCTGAACACCTTTTCTCGACAACTTTTTGTCCTTGTTCCGTTTTGGTGGGACCGGTGTCGAGGAGGGCTCCTGTCGTCCGAACCAGTAGCGATAGTCGTCGGTGCGGATGTGAGCCCACACGCCGGCGGCTCCGTTCGCGTCGAATTGCTCCTGGAACAACGGAAACGTGTGGGGGATTATGTGGGAAGAGAGAGCTCGCGCGATGTTTCGGAAGGATTACACCCCCGCTAAGACGTTTCCGTCTCTCGCTCCACTTTTGACAGATAAGAGGAGCAAGAATGCGGTGCGTACTGATTGTGTCTTGAACTGCTCCGCCCCCCTCTAAAACTATTGGAGTCTGCGGCGGAGGGGTGTGACTTGCCTGAATTCGCGGGATGAACGGGTTGTGCTCGAGCCGGAGCACTTGCTTCGGTCCGACGAGCTCGAGGTGTCCGAGGTCCGGTGGGATCATCGCCAGACGGTTTCCTGAAGAGAACCGACGATTTTGGCGGGGAGGGGGAATCGAACCCCCGAGTAGTTGGGCGAAAGGCAAAAGCGCTAGCCACTGCGCCAAGCGGAACACACAGGTAAGGCGCAGTGGTGAAAAAAGACTCAAAAAAGAGTGGCGCGTGATTAAGAGTCGAGGTACAAAAAGTGTGTCGAAAAAGAGTGGACGGTGCGGGCGCAATGTGCGAGAAAAGAATTGCAGCAGGCGGGTGTGATTCTTTTTCGACACATCGCGCCTTCGCTCCAGATTCACTTCTAACGCATTGCGCCCTCTCATCTCGGACCTTTTACTCCCCATTCCCCCCTCATTTTCATAACAGTAACTACGCATTTTTCTATCATATAACGATTTATTGAAAGAAAAATTTCAAGAAAAAATATAAGAGCAATACGAAACATATGGAAAAAAAACAGTATAATCAGAACAGGCAAAACAGAATTTAATTCTCTTTGTCGCGACAGTCGCGTATCCCTCCCAAACTTCTGATCTTCTCGAACTTCTCTGTGGGTCGTCTTGGATCTTCTCTGTGGATCGCCCTGTCCTGTAGAAATGCACTGATGGATGGTCTGAAAAAAAAACAGAAAGGGTTCGAATAGGGATTCTAAGTTATTAAACTCATTTTCTATTCGTATCCGTCAATTCGAGATTTGAACTTCTGTCGATTGACACTTGGAAGTTTTATGTAATACTCCTATAAAGCCACATAAGGAACTACAAATGTCATTTTCGGGTTGAATACTTACTACTTGAATCCATGAGCATTTTCCGAAGTTGTTTCCATAAAAAACCAGCTCGCTTGTTTTGATTTCTGCCTGAAAGTTACCTTTTCGAGAAAACTACAAAATTATGGGAACTCACATGTTTCTGATTGTCGTCCATCGAAATTTTGAATTTTTCCGAACTCGTGCGAAGCTTCCAGTCGTGTGCTTTATCCTGAAAATGAGAAATTCGACGAGAAAATGCAAAGTCCCAAAATCCTAAAATCCTAGGAATTGGAGGGAGGCGCGAAAGAGTCGGCGAGGTGGGCGCGATGGGTGAAAAAAGACTCGCCCGTGGCGACGAAGAGGATGGAAAAAGAGAAGGCAACACAACTCTACGGCCTAAAAAAAGTACAAGTTATTCTTCACTGTATATGGAAAAGTACAGTGATATGAGAAACAACTCCTTCTTTTGAAACTCTGTAACTTCACAAAAGTTCACAAAATGGAGAAAACTCGAAAGTTTCGATGTTTTTCTCTCCGTTAGTCTGTCTCAATTTCTCAAAATAGAATTGAGGAATTGCGACGAATAGTACGAGCAGTTCGTATAAATATGTCTCAGGAATTCTTTAATTTTTTTCCGAATTTCAAAAAGCTGAATCTAAGAAAACATGAAATATAATGAAATTTAAATAAACGGCAATATTACGAAGTTAGGGAAATAGTTGGGCCGAATCCTCTCATTAAAAATTATTTCTTCTTACGAAAAAAAATATTTTAGACAACTTTGAAGAAAATTCGCACAGAAAATATATAGGAATCACTGTGATAATCAAAGAAAAAAAAGACTTGTGGAAAAGAAAGTTCGAGAGAAACTGCATGCTGATAGCATTTTCTTCTCTTTTTTCACTCTTTTTCCGAAAAGAGTGCAAAATGTTCACGCGACGAGTCAAAAAAGACTGAAAAAAGACTCGGAAACGAACCGAACGAGACCAGTCGTCCATTTTGCGGCTCCACTCTTTTTTCACACATTTTCCGCCCCCTTCTCAATCTTTTCACTTGGTCGACTCTTTTTTGAGTCTTTTTTCACCACTGCGCCTTACCTGTGCACGAAAGTGATTAAATGCGTGGGCGGTGATAAAACGGCAACGAACCTTGGATATGGAGCTCGCGGAGTCTCGTCAATTTGCCCAGCTCCTTGGGAAGTGTGAGCAAATCGTTGTCGCGGAGCACGAGAATTTGAAGGCTCTGCAGATTTTCCACGTCACCCGGCAACATTTCGAAATCGTTGTCGCCGAGGTAGAGAGCGCGAAGACTTTCTGGAAAACAAACAGCGCATTGTTGACGAAATAAGCGCGAGTTTTTCACATACGAATGAAGAAAAAGTTGCCGGGAAGCGATCGCTCGCTGAGATTGTTGTAGGTCAAATCGAGAATCTCGAGCGCCGGAAAGTTTCCGAAGCCACGTGGCAGAATCGACAACTTGTTCATGCCGACATTGAGGATGCGTAGTTTCGGGAGCGAAGAAATCGATTGTGGCAACTCCTCGATTTGGTTATTCCAAAGATTCAGTGACTGAAAGTGGGAAAAAAAGAGTTTGAGTGCGCCGGGACTCGAACCAGCGAGCGTCTGGACCGAAGGCAAAAGCGATAGCCGTTGCGCCAACAATCCACTCTCAACACGGTAGTCGAGGGTGGTGATAAGAGGGCGCTTGTCACTTACCTGAAGGCTGACCAAATCCGCAATGTTCGGAGGCACCGAAGTGAGCTTATTGTGGCTCAATGTCAATCGCGTGATGATTTCCGCGTCGACTGGAAAAAAAGAACCAATTTGAAATGCATCGAATTTTCGAGCGCGGAAAGGCACGCGGCACGACGCGGAACAGCTGCTTCTCCGCGTCTCTCTCTACTGTGTTCTCTTAAAGGGGCACCGAACGGGATTACGGTAGCACTCACTCAAATGCGAAATTTGAGAGAACGAGGAAATGTTGCGATCCACGTGCTCCACTTCTGTCACTTCCTCCTTCTTTTTGTCTTTCGGCATTTTTCGATTACCTGCAACAGAAAAAAGGATTTTGAAAAATCGATAATTTGGAGAATTTGGTGGGAATTTGAATTTTTTTGAAAATTCGAATAAAAAAATCAAACAATTTGGAGAAAAAAATTTTGAGAATAGAAAAAATGAAAAAAATTCAAAAAAAAAGAAAAATTTTTAAAAAAATTGTTAAAAAATAAAATAAAAATTTCAAAAAATATTTAATTAATTTGAAATATTTTAATCATTTTTTACTGAATTTTCTTTTAAAAAATTCAGAAAAAAGCAAAATTTTGGGAAAATAAAAAAAATTTTCAATTTTTAAATTATTTTTTTTAAAGTTTTGCAAAATTAATAAATAAATGAATAAATTCCATTGAAATTCCCTCAAAAAAATTTTTTTCTCATTTTTCCCCCCAAAATTTTTTCTCGCTCTCCAAATTGACACTCAAACTTTCGATTCTTCCATTCGAAAAATAATTATAAATATAATGTAGTCTCAAACAAGAGAAGTGTCCAAAAAGAGAGAGAAAGAGAGATGGAGAAAGAGAGAGAGAAAGAGAAAATGTTTGTAAGAAAGAGAAGAAGAGGAGAAAAGAAGGGGGGGGGGGGGATTGTTGTGTTGGGGGTTGGGAGGAAAAGAGAGATGTGTAGGCGGCCGAGTGTACGGGGCAGGAGAGTGTTACACACCATGAGAGACGCAGAGAGAATACACACGCAAGCAACAGAAAGAGAGACAGAGAGGGGGTACAAGAAACAGAAAGAGACATCAAGAAACAGAAAGAGAGATGGAGAAAGAGAAAGAGAGACAGAAAGAGACTTCAGGAAACAGAAAGAGAACTCAAGAAACAGAAAGAGAAACAGAAAGAGACTTCAAGAAAGAGAAAGAGACTTCAAGAAACAGAAAGAGACTTCAAGAAACAGAAAGAGACTTTAAGAAAGAGAAAGAGAAAGAGAGAGAGAAAGAGAGAAACAGTTGTCTCCCGTCTGTCTCTCTTCCGCCGCGTTGTTATGATATTTCGGAATCGCTGTTGTTAGAGAGACTCAGGCAAATTTCCGCCAGTTAGCCGGACATCGTCGCCAGATGCGGCCAAAAAAAGTAGCTTGGCCGATGTACTTCGGCCATGCTACTTTTTTTGGCCGCATCTGGCGACGATGTCCGGCCAACAGGCGCCACTGCCCCGCCAACTGGCGCCACTGCCCCGCCAACTGGCGCCAATGACCCGCCAACTGGCGCCAGTGTCCCGCCAACCGACCAAAACAGGCAAAAATTTCCGGCCAAATGGCCGTTTCTGTTCACTCTAATAGCGCTGGTTTGGTAATTTCGTGTTATTTTGACTTCATCATACTTTTCATTCAAGAAACAGTGGCTAAGAACCAGAAGAAAGCAATGGGAAACAAAAGAACAGTAAATGAAACTAACAATAAGAATGAAACTTACAAAAAAGAGGAAATCATGAAACTAACAATTAAAGAAACCTACAATAACGAGGAAAAATAGGAAACTACTCGTCTTTCTTTCTTTTTTCCACTCGTTTCCGCAGAGTGAACTTTTGAGTGATGTCGCCGTCTTGAACGGGCAGAAACGTCCCTTGAGCCACGTCGACACTGAAAAAGGTTAGAGAGAAAATAATTAATTTCAAAATATCAACTAACAGGGCGTTTCGCAGCTGAAAGTCGAATGCCTGTAGAAAAAGGTCACTTCTTGCTGCAGATCTCAGATCGTATTCGATTTTTTTTGCATTCTCGTCTTTGTACATTCTGAGACATGACATGTTGGAGAATTCCGGCATGTATACGCCAGCATCGAGCTCTTGTTCTTCCAGCTGGAAGTAATATGATACCACGTCTAAAACGGAACTTGTATAGTTATTTGTTATTCAAAATCGCACCTCTCAGTACATGATACATTTCTTCCGGGAACTGCAGAGTACTAGAATCTGTCAGTCGCCACTTCTGCTGAATTGCGGTTTGCGGGGAACATGATGAAATCAGCACATGAATCATGAGCTGCTTCATCCTGATGTGGCTTGCCACGTTGTTCTCTTTGAACGATTGGAAATCAATTTTAGCTCCCTAAAAATGAAGATTCTTACGGTTTTCCGGTTTGCATACTCACTGTAAATGGTTTCACAGTAGGATAGAAGAATTCTTTTCGGTGAAGCCAAAAAATCGATCCGCGCAAATCGTCTATGGTCGCCGAAGTCTTTATTTTTTTGACGGAATTCGATAAACTGATACGAGCCTGAAAGATGTGGCTGGCAAGAAAAGAGGGATTGCGACTCACAACGAAGTCTGCGCCGTAGCTGACTCTCAGAGGCAGAAAAGGATCGGCGAAGTGGTGCTGTCGATCTGATATGACTTGAGTCACTTTGCGTCCGTTTTTCTGGATGAATTCGTCTATTTCTTCTTCGACAAACGCGAAGCGGTATGAATAGGCCTCATAGATAGCGTTCCCAGCGGCAAGTGGATTCAAGATTCCTCCATTGAGACATTTCTGGAGAGATTCTGCAAAACTAAGAATTTTCACTGAAAAAGAGAAAAATTCGCAGCTTACTCAGGAGTGTTCCTTGCGGTAAAGCAGAACTTCTCCGGTTCTCATTCTGAACATTCGCAACCTCCTGAAAGTGATGATTTTGAAGTCGGAGAGGTTCTCTATTTGAGTTGGATTGCTTCGGAGTGAACAGGATGTTTGAGCTGCGGTCACTTTGAATCTGAGGTTGCAGGTAAACCGGTTGGAGCTGTGAATAGGTCTTCTCAGTATTCTTCTCTACATCCTCAATTGTTGTTCTCGCATACGGGTTTCGTTGAAAGGAGGAAGAGTTGCCGTCTCGTGTTGAAAACAACCATGGCTCTTCATGCTCTGAAGGGACACGGTAAAATTAGCGAATTGTGAGTTTCTTACCTTCTAACAATTCGGCGTTTTGCATTCCTTTCTGAATAGAATTAAGCCGATTTGATGATTGATTGGAACGAAAAATATTGAGCCTGGTGTCAGGACGGACCAGTAGTAATTGTAAACGTTGAAAGGAAATCAAGGAGTAACATTATCTGTATATTTTCAAGTATGTAAAGTCTCCAATCACAAATTTGATAACGGGACACAAAAAGTATTCAATGGGAACTAGGGTGTGTGTTTTTTCAATGACATCGAGTTTCGCAATTAGAACAGGCAGTTGCGTACATAAATTTAAGACTTTTCGAGAGTTCGCTGAAATATCCTCTTCGGGATACAAGT
Organism: Caenorhabditis sulstoni; assembly: GCA_963966605.1. Taxonomy (NCBI): domain Eukaryota; kingdom Metazoa; phylum Nematoda; class Chromadorea; order Rhabditida; family Rhabditidae; genus Caenorhabditis; species Caenorhabditis sulstoni. Next base: position 2,568,816 of record OZ016477.1, read on the forward strand.
TGGCGATAGTTTGCTGAATCGGTTCCGTATTGTAGCGGCGACATACAGCGAATCTTCTATTCCGATGGTCAAGCAAAACTTCCACGCGGCCAAAAAAGGGCAGGCCGGTCGTTGGATCTCTCCACGCGGCCTCCGATTGTGTAGAACTTTTAGACTTCCAGTATTGCGAGCTCAACACGAAATTTCCGTAATGCGAGCGATACGGAGCTCGTTTTCTAAAAAAAACTTAGTTGAAAGCGTTGCGATAGGTCGCGACTAACAAAAGGAGACACCTATCCAGTCCGTACGCCTTCAAAAGTTCGGAATGCTCTCTGACTAGACTGTGATGATCCATGCGATTCCCCGACAGAAAACCACCGTTGTCAAATATTCTGCAATTTGTTTTTTTTTCTTCTCACTTCTTCTTTCTTGATACCGCTGTGAAGACTGTTTTCGAGCGTTTCTGATTAAATTCCCGAAGCGATCAGACAGCATAGGCTCGTAGTAATCCAGATTCTGTGCAACGAATTCTTTCGCAATGAATCTGAAAAGCGTTTGGTCATTCCTGATTTCACAAAATATTACCGACCGACTGACAATTAGTCTCTCACAGTTCGTCGCTTGACCGTTCAGTGACGTCATGAAACTTTTGTGATGCCGTTCGAAGATTTCCGTCGTCATCAAGGGTCCATAGTATTCTTCATGAGCTACACAATGTTTGAAGTAGGTCTGAAAGAAAAAAGTTTCCTTTTTCTGAAAATGTGAACAAACATGGATCTTGATAGTGATTTCAGAAGGTTCCAACTCCACAATTAATGCATAAATAGCGTCTTGTAATTCCTGCAGAGTGTGGTGAGCGGCAGTGGTGGTTCCCGTGAAGTGCAGTGAGAAGAGCATTCCCATACAGAAGACATTGAAGTTTTCGTTTTTGCAAGCCTTGGAGAAAGCCACGATTGCCGCCACAAAAACACACGTCTGAAATTGTGAGCCATTAAAATTAGAAGAAGATCCCAGCTTACCCGTTCGACTTCCCGTCCAGTACACATTCCTAATTTATTCCACTCTTTGATTTTCGAAGAAGAGTAGGTGTAGTCACCGATTGATTCCAGTGAAGAAGTGATGAGATTGGACCTTCCCGACTTCAATTTTGCAGACTTCCATTTATTCGGTGTGTTAATTTCTGAAATAAGTTGTAGAAAAGATCGTTTCGATTCGTTTACCTGCTAAGATTCGCTTGCAAATTCCCGCGCCTTTTAAGTGGAATGGATCGATACTGATAGTCACTGGATCAATGAAATCGAAGATATGCGGCACTGAATAACACGTTTGAATTACAAAAAAAAAAGGGAGGAATTACTTTTTTTCGACTGAAATCCGTCTCTTCCACATGCCGATGATACTCTCACGGAGTGATTGGTGCGAAGATTGAATGTAGAAGGATTGTTGTACGAAATGTGACCGTTCTGTTTCTTGAGTCCGACTGTTTCGCATTTAATACATCCTTTAGAGGCGTACCAGTTCGGCAAGCCACAGAGCGACTTTGACTCCTGAACATACGCAAAAATAACAACTGCTTGTACTTTTTTCACTTACTTTCATATCCAGGATCACTGTCAGAACTTTGAGCTTGAATAGAAAGTGTTCGTTATCGATTTTAACACGGATGTTCAAGTTTTTCAATTGCCGGAATACGCTGTAATGAGAAGTTCTCAGGCTAAAAATGCGGGAAACGAACTTACAGTTCCACAAACCGATCGATCATTCCTTTCATGATTCCGTGTTCGGAAAATGCTAATCCAACTAGCAAAACAGAGTTCAGAGAAGGATCAAACCCTTCCGGTCTGATGAGAATGGGAATGGCTTCTCTTCTGAAAAAGAACTTACGTGCAGTTCGAATGAGGCATTTCCGGTACCTGCTTAATCTTTTGAAAACAGCTCCATCTGTGCTGAGAGTTACAATGCAGTTGATGATGTTACTATCGAACTCTTCTCGCGTTTCCATTGCGTCCCGATAGGCAGGAAATCGACGAGCATCGGTGACCTCGAATCGAGATGTGCCATTAGGATCATAGTGAATTCTTTTGTGGGCATTCACGATGTCTTGTCCGTATGATTGTAACATTCGTTGAATCTGTCCGGCAATGTCCGCCTCGATGAAGGTAACCGTATCGGACACTTTTCCTTTCTGCCTGTAATGATAAGTTTAGAAAATTCCTTTAGTGAAAAAATACCCACCTTGAACACTGGCTACACTTATCCAGTTTTTTCGTTTTTCTTGTACCGCACTCTCTGCAGAAGTAGTCAATTTTTTTGATGCACGACTGCTCCATAGTGTCCAACTGCCTGATTACGTCTTTACTCTGCAAAACAAAAAGAAAACTGAGAATTAAGCGAGTGCAAACCGTAATTGGGGGAGTTTGATCATATAAAGCAGTCATTAGCATTTCGAGACGATAAATTGCTGATTTCGAGAGACCTTCGTTGATCACGAAATCCATGAATATTAGGAGTTTCGTGTCGTTTATGCTTTCGCCTTCGTAATTTTTATATTGCTGTGGGAACTCTGTTCGATCGAATTCAGCTTCATCTTGGTTTGCGCTCTCATCCATTTCATCTTCGAGTTTTTCTTCCTCTGGTACGCTGTGGTCTTTTTCTTCATCAGATTCGTACATTACTGAAACACAAAGGATGAAATGGTCAAGAAAACGCCTGAAAACTCACCTTCTGCACTACGTCGCTCCTCCTCGTCCGAATCGGAGTCTTTTCCCTCTATCGCATGAGAATTCCAGACTCTTTCATTGAAATTGTTCTGATGGAGCGCTTTCCTTGACTGCCTTCCCGCTTCAAATATATATTTTTTTTAATTTTGCACATTTCCCTACAATTTTTCTAAAAAATGCAAAAACTCACCGAATTGGCCTTTTTTTCGGTTAGGCACGTTCATTCCCGACCGAAGTTTCATTGCGACGTTTTTTTTTTAAACTTTGGTAGAAAAAAAAGAGAAAAAAAATCAAAAAACGCGAAGAAAAAGCGGAAAATAGGAAAGAAATATCGAAAAATATTTCGTTTTCGAAAAAATGTGTTGGCGCAACTTACGATCGGCTGGCGCAACTTACGATCGCGAGCGCGGCTGGCGCAGTTCCCGCACCCGCCAGAAACGCGCCAACTTGGCGGGACCTTGGCCATGGTGACGGGGGGAGACGCATCACAAAATCTGGCCAAAAGCTGGCGGGTTTATGGCTGAAACCTGGCCGATTCTGTCAAATGGCCGTTTTTCGCCCGCCAATGGCGGGTATACCCGCCAACCTTGGCGGAAATTTGCCTGAGGAGGAATCCGCCCAGAGGCTCATCGATCAATTATCGATTTTTTCCGCCCTTTTTCCTCTCTCTCTCTTTCTCTTTTTAAGACTTGAAAAATTCCGCTTTTTGCTGAAACTTAAAATAAAATCACTGAAATTGTTCTTTTTTTTGGTATTTTTTCCTTACAATTAGATATTCAATTTTTTGGTAAAAATTTTTTTTTCAAACTTTTGCCAGGATTTTTCTGAAATTTTTCAGTATTCAATAAAAAATAAAAATAAAATTTTTTGTAAAAATATCGAAAATTTTTACAAAATTTTCTTAACTTTTTTCTAATTTTTTTTTCTAATTTTTGAAAAAAAAATTTTTTTTAGTTAAAAAAATAAAAATTAGAGTTTTTAAATTTTTTTTCAAAATTAAAATTCTCGGTTGAATTTTATCTTTTTTTTAATATTTTAAACAATGATTTTTGAAAAAAAAAATTTTTTTAATTAAAAAAAAATTTTCCAATTTTTTTTCTTTTTCTATTTCCGTTTCGTTGTTTGACAATTTTTTTCTTTTTTTTCTCTCTCTCTCTTTCTTTTTTTTTCGGAAAAGTAAACATTTCGAGTCGATTCTCTTCTTTTTCATTTTCTCTTTTTTCCCGCCAACAAAATGTTTTTTTTCTTTTTTTCCCATTTTTTCTCTGGCAAAAATTTAATTCAAAATTCAAAATTCCCGCGTTATTTTTTTTCTCAAAAAAAAGAACAAAAACCACTGTTTCAATTTGTTTATTAATTTTCTCTGAATTCAAAAAAAAAAAAAACGCCGCTTCCCGCATCTGTTTCTCATTCTCGAACCGGTTTCCATTCACTAATCGATTTCCCATTCTCCCTATCCAAAAACATCGAGAATCGCCGGCAAAAACCAGTGAGAAACGCGAATTTTTCGAAAAGATCGAGAAACGCGTCAGCGATTTGACTGACGCGTTTTCGGTGCACGCTGGCGCACTTTTCGTTTCGAGCCGAATTAGTGCTCCGATGAGGCGCGTTTCGGTGTTTTCCGGCGAGAATGGCATGAAAATCACATGATTCTCTCTTTCTGTCTCGTTTCTCTCGCACTCTCCTCGTTTCGCGCACTCTCTCGCTAGTCGACGTCGCATTCTCGCCCCGCTCGCCCCGCTGCGCGTTTTTTTCCCATTTTTAATATTTATTTCGACAATAAAAAGCGATCGAAAGTGACTATTTCGTTGTTGGTTTCGATTGAAAAAAAAATCGGGACGATTTGAAAATTAAATTTTTTTTTTTTTTTGAAAATTTTTTTTCCATTTTTTTCTCTTTTTTTATTATTATAAAAAGTGGAAAATGTTTTGATAAATTTTAAAAAAAAATAATTAATTTAATTTAATAAAAAAATGATTGCAGGCTCGAAAGATGAGCGATCCGTGCGAGTGCTTTTTCGATCACGAGGCGGCGATGCAGAGACTCATCGCCATGGTAATTTACAAATAAAAATCAAGGACCAAAAATCGATAAATCACAAAAAATGAGTAAAAAAACCAAAAAATCGATTAATCTCCAAAAAAAATTTTTTAAAAAACCGCGAAAATTTATAGAAAAAAAATGTGCAAATGGCGAGTAGCCGCTAGACATCCGCCAGTCAACCGCTAGACATACGCCAAAATAGGCGCCCCGACCGCCAGTGGCGCCGGAATAGCGCCAGTGGCGGCCAATCGATTTGTGGACCCTGAAAAAGCGCGCGAATTGCTCTGAGATGATATTGGTTTTCGTTTGCAGCTGCGTAATTCGCAAACGGAGTGCACCGACACGGGATGCGATCTGACGGGCTCTTCGGCCGACGGAGCAGCCGATCCGATCGTCTTCTGGAGCCTTTTGTGGACTTTTGTGGCGATGGCCCTCTTCGTGATGAGACCCAACTCGATGAGAGCCGGCGGAGCCGCTGAGCACCCGCACAAGCCGAGCGGCGATGGAAGCTCCGGAGGAGCTGGAGGAGCTGGAGGATCATCTGGAGGAGCTGGAGGAGGACCGTTCGATGTTAGTCCACACTTTTCTTTCCTTTTTTTTGCTCAGAGAAATAGAAAAAAAAACGGAAAATAATGGATGAAATCAAAAAATATTCGGAATAAAAAAAAATTTCCGAAAATTTTGGAAAATTGGAAAATTTTTTTTTCAAATTGTGATGTTTAGAAAATCGTAAAATTTTTTAAAAAATTTTCCTGTTTTTTTTTTCAATTTCTCAATTCCAAGTTCCCTATTTTTTTCGAAAAATTATTTTCAAAGAAAATCATGTTTTTTTGCTATTTTCAGAGAAAATGGTAATTTCCAAAAAGAAATTTTCGGAAATTTCGGGAAATTGGAAAATTAAAAAAATATTTATATTTGCAATTTTTTTTGCTTGTTTTTTCTTTGAAAAATCTTCCCAATTTTCTAAAATTTGCAAAAAACAAAAAAAAATTTTCCTCGGTCAACTTCTAGTTTCACATCCCAATTTTTCCATTTTTTAATAGTCTGACCGGTCAGAAGAGTGCTGACTCACTTCTCGTGATTTCTCATTTTTTTTCCCAAATGATCATCATCATTTCTACTCTTATCAATCGTTTTTTTTTTGCAATCATTCGACCCTTTTTTTCCGGAAAAAAGTGTATCCTGGCAATGTTTCGGAAAAAAATCGAAAAACAAAATTTGAAAAAAAAAAATGTTGTTTCGAGGGATCGAAAAAAATAATGAAAATTTGGGAGAAAGGAGAAAAATTAAATTTGAAAAAAAAATTATTGCTTTCTAAAATTTTATTTGAAAATTTAATTTTTTTTTCGACAATTTTTTTTTGGAATTTTGAAAAATTACCTTAAATCGAAAAAAATTTCGAAATTAAAAATTAAAATTTTTCTCTCATTTCAGAACTCGCCGCCACCGCCGCCTCCGTCCGCAATCTGAAAACAATTTAAAAAAAAAACAAGAAAATGTCTTTTTTTTCCTATCCATTCCCCTCCAAATGTTTTTTTTTTCATTCAATTTTGTATAATTCAAATCCCCAATTTTCCTCTTCTATCAAGAGGTCCACAATATACAACCCAAAAAAAAAGGTAATTTTTCAAAAAAAAAAAAAAAAAATTAAAACGCAAAATTCTGGGTGTTTCCAATGCTTTTGTGGTGTAACTGTAACTACTGTACATTCTTTTCTGCCTTTTTTCCATTTTTTTTCCTATTTTCCTTTTGTCTTCTTCGCTGCTGTCTCTCTGGGAATAAAAACATATTTAGGGTGTCGTCCTCGGCGCGAAAAATACATGAAAATTGAGTGAAACAAATAAGAGTGCTTAGAATCGATGTCACAAACTTGGTGGGAATTATCGATTTTTTACAGTGGTGTGGGATATATAGATAGATGAAGAAAAGAGCGGAAACGAGTCGAAAGTAGAATGGATCTCACAAGGCAGGTCATTCAACCCCCCTGGTTTGGGAATCCCCTGAAAATTCGATCGTGTATAGTTTCGAAAGTTTCCTATCGATCTAGCTAGATCTCAACCTGCGAAACTTTTCTAAAAGTCTGAAAATTTTGGTCTGAAAATCCATCCAACCCGCTGTTTTCAACAGCGGACCATCAAAGAAGAGTATTCGGTGGGTGTCCGAGGTTCACTCCAAGATTTTCAGACCGAGATTTTCAGACATTGAAAAAGGTTTTGCAGGCTGGAGACCTAACTAAATCGATAGGAAACTTTCGAAACTATATACGATCGAATTTTCAGGCAATTCCCTCACCGGGCGGTTTAATGACCTTCCTTGTTAGCAATAATTGAGAGAGAGAGGGAGAAGAGAAAACGGGTGCTGCCCTGTATCAAAACTGTCCCAAATCAGAACCAACATCTCGGCACCCGGCGGGTCCTGTAACGTGACAGTAAGTCCAGTTCGACTTTAGTGTCCCGGACCAGTTCCAACATATGTAGTCCAACTTTTCTGGTCTAGTTGCCGCCGAGTGCCGAGATGGGAAGGAATCTTTCGTGAAAAGCGTCAAAAATGCAAGGAATCACAAAGAAACAGCTAGGTTTTCATGTTGGTTCTCCGTATTGTAGACGCGCGACACAGCGTGCGTGGTCTCGCAACGAAAGAAAAAAAAACTAAATTAGCCATACGCCTTTAAACTCTTTGGTAGCTCAAACAGTTCAAAGGCACATGACTCATTTAGTTCCTTTTTTCTCGCTGTGAGACCACGCAGGCGCTTGTCGGCGATGTGACACCGTGTCACGCGCCTATAATACCAGTTCTGATTCGAGACAGTTCTGTTACGGAGCAGCACCAGAAAAGGAGCTGGGGGAAATATAAGCGAATTATGGTGGAGAAAGAGAAAGAGAGAGAGAAAAGTGAGTGTTTCCTTGTGTTTTTTTTTGTCGAACGTGTGTACGTGTTAGAATGGGAATGAATCAGCAGCAGACGATAATCAGAGGAAGTAGGGGGCGACGACGCGCTCCGGCTTCTCGCGGCTTCCGTCCGGCACCGCGTTGAAGTATTTCGTCGAGCGACGCGCGCCGTCAATCTCGAACACCGCCGCCGCGTTGCCGCATCGGTAGCAGTAGTTGGGCGCTGCAATGGGACGTGGATTGACAGCTGTGTGTGGAAGCGTTCGAGACAATCGAGCACTTTTTCTAGAGGAGCTCTTCTGAGCTCATCGTTTTGTCAAGTTTTTTCCGCCCACATCAGAACTGAACCAAGGGTTCGGTGTTGCCTGAACTCTTCAAATCGTTTTCAAGCCTTTTGGGGCTACGGCTTCAAGACAACAACCATTAATGGGGACAGTTTCGATGCAAAACGGGGTTTTTTCCCAGGTTTCAAAGAGACTTCAATGCGGACAACTCGCAACTAACCGGACCAGACGGTGGCGAGTTTCTCGTCGAACATGTACTTGAATCCCTCGTCGACGAGCTGATGCGATCGGCACAGAAGGGACAGATTGTTCGCGTAGAGGAACTCCTCGGTCACTTTCGCGCCGAACACCTGAAAGGAAAAGAGGCTCAGAAGAGAGTGGTTGGGGGGGAAACTGACGAATCCGGCGCCTCGCTGACTTATGACCCACTCGTCGACGTCGTCGTCCGGATCCGACCACATGATGTCGCACAGTGGACCCTGCAGGAAAAGAGCATTTGCGGCGCGAAGCACAAATCGGGGTACCTTGTTCGGCACCTCCTGGGCTCTGTCGAGCAGCATCAGACTGTCGATCGTGCGAATGTCCGGCGAGAGGCCTCCGTGCACACACAGAATCGAGTCGTCGATGAGCGCGCCGATCGGAAGCACGTCGAACACCTGTGAGATCAGTGGGTGTCAGAGCACGCGTCGTATCTTCCTTAGGGGGGATGACTCACGCGACAGAACCACTTGTGCACGTTTCCGTGTCCGTACTTGTTCTGGCATTCGTCGTAGAAGCCGTAGACGTTCGAAATGCGACGAGACTCGTGGTTGCCGCGCAGAAGAGTGATGTGTTGCGGATATCTGAGGAGGGGGATTCGATATGCTATCGACTTGAAACTTGGGAACTAATCTGCCCCCACATTCTCCTCGTCAATTCTATCTCTCTCTCTCTCTCTCTCTCTCACTGAAATTTCTCGAATCTCCTCAGCCTAAAGGAATCGAAAATGAGTTCAACACCAAAAAGTTTAGGTTTCGAACTGTTTTTGCAACTCCGAAACTTTCTATTATAGGCGCGTGACACCGTGACACCTCGCAGACAACAACGGCTGCTGAGTGGTCCCGCAGCGGACGGAGGAAGTATTGTAACAGTGAAACACGGTTGAAACTACTGTTACAGTACCTTCTCCGTTCGCTACGAGACCACGCAGCGGCTTATCTGCGAAATGACGCGGTGTCGCGCGCCAATAACAATTCAATTTTTGATTCCCGGCAGCTCGAGTGTCAAACTTCTCAAAGGCGGTCCCCGAAAAGCTGATTTCTCGCATCACAATCCGTATGCGAATCGATCAGAATTGTCACCGTACCGACACGAACGCTCACACCGTTTCCGCCAGAATCGGAACGTTTACACCTCGTTCCGATGAAACGCATCGAATCACCGCTCAGGGAGGCCGAAATCAGGGTTAAGCGGCCGAGAAGTTCGGCAAAGAAAATGCCCAAAAAAATGGAGCCTACTTGAGAAGAAGCGCGAAGAGAAGCGTGACAGTCTCGAGACTGTAGTGTCCTCGATCCACGTAGTCGCCCATGAACACGTATTTCGTGTTCGGCACAGTGCCGCCGGTTCGGAACAACTCGAGCAAATCGTAGAACTGTCCGTGAATGTCGCCGCAGATCGTCACCGGCGAGCTCACCGCCACCACGTTCGATTCCAGCGAGAGCCGTTCGATCAGACTGCAAAAAGCGAATCGATGAGAGAGTTGCGTTGAAGAGGAGCAGAGAGAGAGATTACGTTGAGCAGAGGGCGATCGCATCCGATTCGGGCAGATATTTGCACTCCGACGCCCACGCGATCCACTGCTCCGGGTCTATTTTTCGAGTTCTGCAAGTATCACGAATCGACAGATATCAAGGCGAAATGCAAACGTTTTCTGCCTTTTTCAACGCTATTTTCAATGGAAAACTGAGCCTGTCACTTTAGACTGAAGGGTTTTTCGAATCTCAACACTTTTGCGAGGAGACAACCGAAAATCAATACACTTTCAGTCTTTTCCAACTGAAAATTAGCGCAAAACATCAATTTCCTGGCTAATTCATGTCGAAAAGTGGATATTCGCCTCGAAATAAGGAGAAAGGTCACATTTGTCACGTTTTTCTATGAAAAACATCTGGAACTCGATGATTCCTCCGGGTTTCCAGCCAGAAACGTTGATTTCTCGGCTGTAAAGACGTTTCTGACTATCATTTTCGAATCTGATTTCGAAAAAGTCAATTCTGCAGAAAACACCTATTCCCTAGCCAATTCAAGTAGAAAAACTCCTTTTCCAGCCTTAAAAAGTGTTGAAAACCATAGGGAATTCGAATTTCAGACGAAAAACGATCGAATCACGTGAACTTCTCGCCTTTCGGAAGCGAAAATTCGAATTTCGCGCCGCTTCGACGTGACATTGAATGCGTTCTCGACGGAACACGTATAAAACGGTCAGAATCGGCGGCGATCAGTCAGTTTACTCGACGAAACGAGAGAAATGGGACGGAAAAGTGTACGATTGACGTTCCACGCGCAGAGTGTCGACGTCGACATGAGCGAGTCGGAGGGCGATTCGGAGCACTCGATGCGCGTCGAGGTGGACATCGAGGATGCGCGCAGCCGTCAGCGACGTCTGCTCGCCGAGCAGCAGAAGCGAGGGCGGAAGCGAGCTCTTCGTCGTGGTTCTGTCAACGACCGCGACGCGACCGCCTCGCCGCCGCCACTTCGACGCAAGAAATCGGTGGGAGTGACACTGCTGCCGCGTCATCTGCACAATCGCGTCGGCGCCGAATACCGACGTCCGCGATCGTCTTCTGAGGAGAACAGTCCGCCGCCGACGAGACGGACGAGCCCCCGGATGCCTCCGCCGCCGAAGCAGATGGTTGCCCGGCAGGACTATCGTGACGAGATGAAGGAGAAGAAGACGTTGCAGAAGACGTTGCACGACGTCGACAGGTGAGTTGGATTCAAAACGCTGAGACTTTCTCATTGAATATTGGACTTCCCACAAAATACAGTAAACCAGGGTTGTCAAATTCCGGGCCGGGCCGGGCCGGGCCGGGCCGGGCCGGAGGGCAAAGTCTCCGGCCCGGCCCGGCCCGGCGGCCCGGAAGAAAAAAAATTAATTTTTTTCGAAATTTTTTTTTCCGTTTTTTCGGGAATTTCAACTTTAAAATGCGTATAAAAATCATAATTTGCAGTAAAAAAATCATATTGCTGCAAATTGAGCGTTTTCGTGGTTTTTTTTGTGTTTCTTTTTTCTCTTTTAACAGTAAAAGGGTTTCTCGAAGTATTTTTTTCGCTTCGAAGTACAACTAGCCTCAGTTTCTATAATTTTTGATACGAAAACATGAATTTCAGTGATAAAATGAGCACTTTGAAAATTTCACTGAGATTCCGGGCGGGCCGGCCGGGCCGAGCCGGGCCGAGCCGGGCCGGGCCGGGCCGGGCCGGTGGGGTCATATGGTCGGCCCGGCCCGGCCCGTGACAACCCTGCAGTAAACCACACAGATTGTTTCCCTCCAAAATTCAAATTTCACTGAAAAAGTCTGCATTTGTTCGTCACGGTGTACTCTGATTTCGTCAAAATCTCTAGTAGCGAGAGTGTGACGAAATCGGAGCGAAGAAGGCCACGGTGACGAACAATTGTCTGCATTTTCAGTCCGGACGAGACGATAATGAGTCCGGCGACGATGACGTCGACGACGACGTCCTCCACGTCTTCTTCTTCTTCTTCGTGCCGCCGCAATCCGCCACGTGCCGCCCGTCAAAAAGTTGCTCCGCCGCCGCCCCGTTCGCCGACAATCGCCACCGTTCCGCCTTCCACTCGCAACACCATCGCTTCTCGCTCCACCACTAGCACCAATCCAACGTAATCAACCAATCAATCAATCGATCGATAATCCGATCAATCGATAATTGCAGTCCGCCCAACTCGTCGCGTTCGCCGTCTCCGCCTCGTCGTCCTTGTCAACAGAAGCAGCCGTCGAATCGACGAAAGCTGATGCGAATGAAGAGAACGAGAGGAAACGACGACGACGATGACGATGACGATTGAAACGATTGCATTTTGAATGAATAGTGTTTTGAATCGAGCTCGTCCGATCGCAAATTGCTCAGAAATCACGAAAAAACACCGATTTTTGACTAGAATCGGTCGGAAAACCCATATTTTCAAAGATTTTTGAGCTGAACAACGTTTTTCTGGTCGAAATTTGGAGAATGGTTCGAAAAATAGCTTAAAATTTGGTATTTTGACGATTTTACTGAGAAAAATGCCATTTTTCATTGTTTTAAACGGGAAAAACTACAAAAAACCGGCTAGAAGCTGGGATTTTCCGCCGATTTTTTATTTTTTGAACTAAACCGTCCAGAATGGCGAATACACAGATTATCTGAGATTCTCGCGCGATTTGGACGCTTTTGAGGCGTATTTTCAAAGTTTTTCACGGTAAAACTGCCATTTTTCGCCGTTTTATCGGGAAAAGGGGCGAAAACTGTCAGAAAACGGCGTTTTTTGTCATTTTCCAGCGGTTTTTTTTCAAGTTTTTGAATAAATTACCCAATCTGATAGGCAGTGCTCTTTTCGAGCTCTCCATCGTCGCACACGGAGACCCGCAGCAAATCTTCGGACGCCGTATCGATCATTGTGCTGAAATTTGGCTGAAATTGAGGAAAATGCATTGAAAACGTTTGAAAACATTGAAAAATGGCTGTGAAAACCATGAAAAATCAATAAATTCCTGCAGGAAAACGCCATATTTTATACGAAATTTCACAGAAAATCGCAAAAAAAATCCTACGAAAACAGCGAGAAAAAGTGAAAGAGGATAGAAAAAACAATGGGGAAAACAAAGAAATTGAACTAATCTAGAAGAAATCTGCTCGAAAAATCGGGAAAAAACACGAATAGAGAGGGAATCTTGGTTTTGACAGTCACTGGGAAACGACGCCCACTTGAGCCGGACGAATTGGGCGTTCTTTGAGGCTGTAGCCGATTTTCGTGCACACTTCGATGTTGCCGACCGGTTGTTTCGCCTGAAAATCGCGAAATTTGTGTGAGAACGCGAGAAAAAACGATGAGAAATGGTGATTTTTCAGTTTTTTGGGAACTTGTTAAACACAGTGCAGTACGATGCTCCGCTGCTGTTTCGAGTCGTTTTGGAGGGAGGAAAATGAATTTTTAGGCAGTTTTTCAGCTATTTCAGCGTACATTGGCCGACGGGATCTGGAAGACGGCCTCGTGAAGGTTCGGATCGAACTTCTCGCCGGTCGGATCGACGGAAACGAGTCCGTGCTTCGAGAACGTCTTCGCGAGCACCGTCCGCGTCATCGAGACGCCCTCGAACAGATCCTTCATCGCTTTTCCGCCCGCCTCGAGATCCGTCGGCTTCACCGACTTCACCGCAATGTCCAAAATGTCGGAAACCTGGAAATCGAGATGAGCAAATTGTTGGCGAAGAGAACGCGAGTGCGAACCTCGAGAAGATCCTTGCAAAACGATTGAATCGCAAAAACTTTCGCGTCGTCGGTCTGTTTCACACCGCGGCGGCGAACATTTTCGGTTTCCGCCAGAGATCGCTGATATTTGTCCTGTAAGAAGAAAAACGGGGGCGTTTTCATCGATTTTCGGGCTCGGGCACCTTGAAATCGGCGCTTTCCGTCTGCAATTCGTCGTATTCCTTCAAAAGCACGTCGAACGCCGCCTTCGGAATCATCGTTTTATCGTCGCCGGCGATCGACGAGACGACGAGCTCCTCGTACTCGGCTCCTGCAATTTCGATTGTCGATTCGCGCGTTTCTTTCCTCATTCTCGACACCTTTTATCCGTTTTCCGGCCTTTTTGATCTCGAAATTGACTTCTTCTGAGGATTGCGAGGCGGTGGCGCTGAATGGCCGCGCGCGAACCATTTTTTGGGCCTTTCTGAAGTAATTCCGGGTTTTTATCGAGATTTTTTTGAAAATCGTGACTCACAGCGTGTTTTGGACGGTTTTTCCGACAAGAGCCGCTCCTCTTCTGAACATTTTCTACCTGAAAACTGAAGTTTGCAGAAAAATTGGGAAAAATTTCAGGAAAACGACTTTTTCGCACGCGATAAGCAAGAATCTTGTTGAAAACATTAGCAAATTTGAGGAAAATATAATTTTTTCAAAGAATTCGCTGAAAAAAACCAAAAAAATCGCTGAAAACTTCAAAAAACGCTGGCTAAAATTTCATCATTGTCAAATTTTGCGTCAGCGCCGTCAAAATGTGCGCCAATAGAAAGGCATGGCGCGATTCGCGTGCTTCTCTTGTTGGACAAATAGCGGCGCCGTCGAAGCATCGTACTGCTTGCTTTTTAGCATTTTAGAGTCGCAAATTTTCAGAATTTTCACGGAAAAGCACGAAAAAAAGAGGAAAAAAATGCTCAATAAGTTTGATAATCCTCTAAAAAAGCGATTTTCAGTCAAAAGTAATCGTGACGAGCTCGCCGCGAATAGTTTCGACAGTTTTCTGAAAACTTCGATAGAAAAAATTGCAAATTTCAGATTTTCAGTCGAATTGTTTTCGTCGTTTGGGAAATGAGGAAACGATGGTTTTCAGAGTCTTCGAGCCGGTTGAAATTAACAATTTTGCTGGAAATTTTTAAAAAACAGACAGAAAAAGTTTATTTTTATGAAAAACTTCAAAAAGTTCTGGAAAAAACCCAAAAATCCACAGAATTCTTGTAAAATGTGCGATTTCAAAGGGAAATCTCTGGAAACAGAGTCCGCGGCACAAAAAATCGATATTTGAATCGAATCCGTCTTCATCACTTCAGAATCGAGTTTTTCCCGTTTGAAAACTCGAAAACCGTCCAGTTTCAGCGTCAAAATCGATTTTCAGTCGGTTGAAAAATGGCCGAATCGCTGAAATTCGCTGTTTATTGTGTTTTTTTTAAAAAGTAGAAACGAAAAGTTCGACAAAAATCAGAGGAATCCTTGTGAAGCTGCTTTAACAATTCGATTGGACCCTCTAGTCACGTGACCATGTGGATGCGTGACAGATACAGAAGAACCGTCTACAGAATAGAACCAGGTGAGAACTGGGATTTCCGAATTCCGCGAAATCTGTGCCGCGTCCGTGTGACATTGTCACGCATCGATTCTGTCACTTCACTTCTACTCAAGATAACCGGTATCGTTGGCAATGATCGAGAGCCAATACGCTTCGATGCTCATCCACAGCTGCTGTGACACGTGTCACACTTTGTCCCTCTTTTTGTCTCGATGACAGCTGCTCATTGAGCATCATTGCATCTGGGAATTCACAGATACAGAGGCAGACAACCATCTACAGTTCGTTGCAATTAGTGGCGAGAGCAGGTGTGACCTATTAGCCCTGTGGGAAGGAAAGGGGGCGGGGCGAAGGCGGGAAGACGTGGACTAACTGGCTGGAGATACTCTCAGTCACTCACTCACTCAAACAGTCAGTCAGTCATTTCTCTCTCTTCTTGTCTTCTTTCCCCTTCTTTCTCCCGTCTTTTAAGATTCGTGTACTTACAGATATCAATACTCGACATGCCTTCAACCATCGAAAAGATCGAAAAGGAGATTCGCCGCGCCGCTCTCCGCCTGGAGATAAACAGCGACGTTTCGATCGCTCTTCTGACGATCGACATGCTGGCCGACGTGGCGAGCCGAGACCTTCTCATCGAGCTGGACCTTCAGAACGCCGTCGCGCGGTTCATTATGGATCAGAACGGCGAGGTTCGAGGAGATGCCCGAAAGGCGTTGGCGAAGATTCGGCGACGCGTTTTGGATGGAGCTGCGAAGCCGGAGAGGAAGAACAAGAAGGAGGATGAGGAAGCAGGACGTCTGGAGAAGATGTTGGCCTCGAAGAGAACGACTCTGACGATCTACAGTGGGAAGCGAAAGGCGAAGGAGACGGACGACGACGACGATTGCCGGATCATCGAGGTGGTAACTCCACCAGCCGCGAAGAAGCCGCGCACTTCTCCGGCGATCACGAAGACGACGTCGGCAACGATTCGACTCACCGACGCAGGGCGAGTCAAGCAGACGGAGGAAGAGAAGGCGGCCGACGCGAAGAGGAACAGGACGGCGTTCGAGACGGCACGACAACGACGGATCCTCGAAGCGCAGAGGATAAAGAGAGCCGGAGGAGTCGTCGAAGAGAGGAAGAGAGCCAGAAGACGTCACTTCTGACGATTTTTGCCGATTTGTTCTCTGCAACTTGTTTAATTTATTGTAATTTGATGTCTTTTTTTGTGTAATATCATTGAGAACAATAAACATTCAAAAGTTTCAAGTTATTGTTTCGATTCAAGGAAACATCTCACCATAGAAGTTGAAAATCATACTTCGGCACACTTTGGAGCCTTCGCGATGTTCTAGACTTGCTTTTTCTTGTTAGCTTTTCAAAAATCTGGCGAATTTTCGAAAAATTCTCGTTCTTATTGATAGTTTTTACGTCAAAAAAGAAAACTGGCGAGAAATTATTTGAATCGAAGCACAGTAAACTTAAAGGCGCAGCACTTTTTTGTTCGCTGGGTCTCGAAGCGAATTCAAAAATTTTGGATTTTCAAGCTTTTTTGAGCGCATTTTTCGATTTTTTCTTGATTTTCGTTTCTTTTGCTCACATTCCAGTGATTTTTCGCCGAAAACAAATAAAATTTTCCAGAGAAAATGTTTATTTTCCAAAAAAGAAACTAAAATTTTCGAAAAAGCAAGCTCGCCGATTTTTTTTCGAAATTTTTTGTTGCGAAAATCGATTTTTCTTCGATTTTCAGTTGAAAACTCACTTTTTTGTATTCATTTCGTCCATTTTGTTTTTCAATTTGAATAGTTTTTTTTTGAAATTGTAATATTTAATTTTTCAAAAATATCACAAATCTGAAATTGAAAGATTGGAATATTTTCAATTTTGAAAAAACGTTCCAAATTTTCGTTTTTTCCCGAAGGCTGATCAAAAATAAGAAAAAAAAGTGACTTTTTCTTTGAATTTTTCGAATTTCCACGAAAGTATCGGGGAATGATGGGATGATGGACGTGCATGGCTCCTGTGTTCCCTTAAGCCACGCCCCCTCCCTCCCCCCCCCCCCCCCCCCCCCCCCAGCCACGCCCCCCGTTAGTCACGCCCCCTGTTAGCCACGCCCCTTCCATACTGATCTCCACACTTTGGCGGTATAAAAAGTGGTACGAATTCATTTAGACTCATCATTCGGCCCTATTGTCTACTACCCTCTCTTCTTTTGGTTTCATATCAAATTTCTCTCAAAAATTGTCTCCATTTCGAGAAGGGATAGCCCCCTACCGGGCCCGGTCGGGCCGGTGAAATTACAATTTCGGCCCGGCCCGCTCTGAAAGAAGCAGTTTTCGAATGAATACCGTAGGCCAATGAGTTTAAAGGCGCATGCCTAATTCAGTTTTTTAAAGCGTCGCTCTTTGTGCGCTGCATTTTCCCACCTCTCTAGTTTGTATTAAAGCAAACTTTTTTCAAGTTGGCACCCCCCCCCCTTTAAAACTCATCATTCGGCTCCCTAGTGTAGTACCCTCTCTCTTTCATACCAAATTTCTAAACCTGAAGCCTGAAGGCGGTTCGTTTTCCTTTCCTGCGCCCCATCTCGGCAGAGCGCACTTGCATCCCCCACACATTGTCCCACTCGGGAAACGACTACCGGTTTGCTGTCCGTGCAAGCTCCTGTGTTGGCCGGTAGTCTTTTGCCGAGTGGGGGCGGTGTGTGGGGGCTCTGTGGGTGTGCTCCGTCGAGCTGGGGAGTGGGACTGGCTCGCGGCGGAGGAGGAGCCTATGAAGACGGGGAAGCACTTGTTCAAGATCAAATAAAAATTCCAAAATGTTTCGAAAAAGCAGTTTTTGAATGAATACCGTAGGCCAATGAGTTTGAATGCGCATGCCTAATTCAGTTTCTTCTGTTTTCGTCGCGAGACCTCCACAATCTGCGCGAACTCCCACTTTCCGTCAAATTAAATTCAATTTTGATCAAAAACGTGACCTTCCCATGTGCACCTCCCTTATAAAATTGAAAACAAAAACGCCACGTGTCCGAAAAAAAACCAAAAAAAATTTGCGAAAAATTGGGAAAAATCTGCCAAAAACCAGCATTTCGAATAATTGAAAAGTGATGGTTAACGCAAAAGAAATAGGATTACAGTAAGCCGATGGGTCTCGACGCGAAAATCGAATCGTCTCGATGTTTTCAGCAATGCCAAGGCGAATCTCGCGAAATATAGAATGTTCGAGGGGGTAATGAGTCGATGAAGGGACTAGAAAACTCGCGAGAGAGTTTTCTAGTCCCTCCTGCCGAAAAAGTGAATCGGATTCGTTTTGAAGGAGCGCGAAACGGGATACGACGGGCATCAGGAGTGGTCGGACGACGATCCGCTGGTGAGGCAAACGCGCTCTGTCGCGAAACGAATCTAGCAAATACACAGATGCTCGAGGCGCAGGCCTTCTTTTACAAGGCCGTCAAAAAGAGGTATTTTCTCGAGGTGCGCTCGTTTTTGGGGATTCTGATGCCGAACGGCGCCGACGACGCACGTCTTCCGGAGATTCAACGTCTTCTCACCAACATCTTCTCCGAGGAGGCGTTGAAGGTGCCTAGAGCGAATCGATAATCGATCGATAGTTGATTCCAGGAGGCACTCCTTTTATCGATTGCCACGGGAAGTCGTCCGCTTGTCGAGTTCGTGCTCGCACTTTTCATCGATTGTCCCTATTTGGAGAGATCCGGTACGTCTCATCGATTATCGATTGATTTCGGTTGATTTCGCAATCCCATTGATTATCGATTGGTTTCGTAATTCTATCGATTATCGATTGATTTCGAAATTCCATCGATTATCGATTGATTTCGCAATTCTATCGGTTATCGATTGATTTCGTGATTTCGTGATTTCGCAATTCTATCAATTATTGATTTCGCAATTCTATCGGTTATCGATTGATTTCACAATTCAATCGATTATTGATTGATTTCGCAATTCTATCGGTTATCGATTGATTTCACAATTCAATCGATTATTGATTGATTTCGCAATTCTATCGATTATCGATTGATTTCGACTGATTTCGCAATTCTATCGATTATCGATTAATTTCACAATTCTATCGAATATCGATTGCTTTCGGTTGATTTTGCAATTCTATCAATTATTGATTTCGCAATTCTATCGATTATCGATTGATTTCGTAGTTCTATCGAGTATCGATTGATTTCGTGATTTCGCATTTCTATCGGTTATCGATTGATTTCGCAATTCTATCGATTATCGATTGATTTCGCAATTCCATCGATTATCGATTGATTTCGCAATTCTATCGATTATCGATTGATCAGCCCCTCGTCACAGGCTGCTCGGATTCGAAAAACTTTCCGCCGCACATGACTCCGCTGATGCTCGCCTGCATCCTCAACAACATTTCCATCGTTCAGTGTCTCCTCCGTCGCGGACACACCATTCAAATTCCCCATTTTCTCACGTGTAAGCAAGTGCGCTCCATTGAGAATCCCCATAAAAATCAATGAAAAACTAATGGTTTTCAAAAAAGTTTTAAGTATCCGATTTTTTCATTTCAAACGTGCAATTTTTAGAAAATCTTAAAATTCTTTGTAAAAAATTAAAAATTCCAAAAAAATTCCAAAAAAAAGTTCCACTAAAAACTCTTGAAAAACAGGTCTCACCACGAAAAACAAGAAGCTACCATAAACTTTTTCCCCGAATAATCGCATGCGCCTTCAGATTAGAAAAAAACGCGGTAATTCAAAAACAATGAGGTTAAAGGCGCATGCGATTATCATTATTCGGACGGGAAAAAGTTTATGGTAATTCCTCCTCTCACTTTGACTTTTCGTGGCGAGACCCGTGTGTGTGTGTGTGTTTTCTCCAACTCATCGCACACAGGCGAGTGTGACGTGTGCAAACGTCAAACGTTGTCGACGCGCTCGAACGCGCGCATAGTGGACGTGATGCGTGCGGTGTCGTCGGAAGCGTACCTGTGGCTGGCCACCGACGACGTGATGGCGGCGACGTGCGCCGTCGCGCGCGATCTGCAGCAGTTGATACGCGACGACTCGCTCGAGCAGGTGGAGACGTATCGTGTGCTCGAGACGAACGTGCAACGGTTCATGGCGCGGCTGTCGGATTGCGCGTGGCGCGCCGACGAGTTCAACGTGCTCGTCTCGAATGTAAGCACGCGGGGGGGGGGGGGGGTTGGAAAAAGACGATTCACATACGGGAGGCGTTGCAGAAGAGTCACTGCGCGCGTCGGAACACGGAACTGCCAGCGCCACGGCTTCACATGGCCATGGATTCGCACATGAGACAGTTCACGTGCTCGACGAACACGCAGAACGCGATGAAGTCGGCGTTTCGAGCTGGTGAGTCATTCGGAGGGACTAGAAACCTCTCAGGATCATATGTAGTGGTTTGGGAGTCATTAAAATCGTCCAGAACAGTTTCTGACTGTTTGTGATGGCCTAAAAACTTTTGAGATGATCTAAAAACTATTTGAATGGTTTGAAAAGATGGGAATTGTCTCCAATTCCTATAGAAACTTCTGACAAAACCTTCCGACCGTTTGGATAGCCTGGACTACCGCTATTAGAACGACCCCCTTTAGTGCGTAAACTTCAAACCTGAATATCTCGGAAACTAGGCGAGTTATCAAAAAGTTGTCAACTACAAACATGATCAGCTCGAAATTTCCCATCGTTTTGTAGTTGACAACTTTTCTCGAACTCTGCTAGTTTCAGAGATATACCCGGTCAAAGTTAAGCTACGGCAGTTAGTATGACTTTAAGTAGTTCCAAAAGCCTATGCTCGAATGGCCTAGAAACCTCTAAAGTGCTCCAGAATAGCTTAAAAAAGGCGCATGACCAGATGCAACCGCGCTCCAACGCACTCGATGCCTGCGTGCTCATTCCAGACTGGTTCAATTTCGGCAACAAGCCGAAGCGTGACACGTGGCGCTTTCTGCGTGCCACCGTCCTCATGCCGTTGCTTGTGCTCATCCACTCGGCTCTCCCGAACCAGGCCACCACGATGGCCGTCCCGCTGGCCCGTTTCATCGCCCACATCGCCACGTACGTGCTGTTTCTCGTCGCCGCCGTCGTCCGTCCCACCATCGCCTTCTATTCGGACTGGAATGTGGCCGGTGAGTGACGGTATACATCTCTGAAACTGGCAGAGCTGGAAAAAAGTTGTCAACTAGAAAATGGTGGGAAATTTCGAGCTGATCAGGTTTGTAGTTGACAACTTTCTCACAACTCGCCCAGTTTCAGAGTTATTTCCAGTTTGAAGTGGACTCGACTCAATACACGGCCTGTTCCAGACGATCCGATCGCGTTCGGTCTGGAGGCGTTCATGTACGCCTACATGATGGGTCTGCTCGTCGAGAAGGCGTGCCTCTTCTACCCTCTCGGCTCGGCGACGTTCTTCGCGTTCTGGTGGCGTTGGTTCGACGTCTTGCTGATCGTCGCCTTCCTCCTCGCGTTCCTCTTCTTTGTCGCGTCGCATCACTCGCGCGAGCCGTTCGATCCGCGCACCATCGATCGAGCGCACTGGCCGTCCGGCGAGTTCGCCCTCCTCCACGAGATCTTCTTGTCCGTCTCGTGTGTGTTGGGCGTCTCGAAATGCTTCTACTACATGCAAATGATGCGCGGAATCGGCGGCTCGGTGGTGAGTGACCAGCTCCGGAGAGTTTTTTGAGAATCTCTCGTTTTGTCTCTCTAGATCTCGGTGGGAAAGTGTGTGGGCAAGACGTACACGTACCTCATCATCATGGTCACCATCATCTTCTCCTTCTCCGTCGGCCTCAACATTCTCGTCGGTCCGTACGCGAACCGAAAATCGATGAGTGCCGACGGAAAAGTGGAACAGCAGACGACCGACAACTATGACAAGTGAGCCCCGTTTCGCGACGACGTCTATGCTCCTCGCTTGCAGCCTCGGCACGTCGTCAAAGAATCTGTTCTGGTCGATATTCGGCTATCTCGGCCCGTCGACCTACATCACTGTCGTCGGCAACACGGGTCTGCACATGGAGCCCGTCGCGCATCATCTGAACTCGGCGACATTGGAGGTGCTCGGCGCCCTCTACCACGGCATCATCATCATCACGGTGATGAATCTGATGACGTCGTTGCTCGTCAAAAAGGCGGACGAGGTGCTCGACAACGAGGAGATGGAGTACAAGTACACACGCGCCGCCATCTACGCCGAGTTTTTGCCGTGGCAAATGGCCGCGCCGCCGCCGCTCAACTTGATTCTCATTGTAGCGCACTGGCTGCATCGAAAGGTGAGTCCGGAAGGTGTCCGAGGAACTAGCACAGTTGCCCATCGTTTTGTAGTTGACCCCATTTTTCAAACTCTGCCAGTTTCAGAGATATACCTAATCTGTTGTAGGCTGGTAGAAAACTGGCGTCACCGAGTTGGGGAACGAAACCGGAAAACGAGGACGACGAGAAGAAGAACGGGAAGCAGAAGAGGCAGAGTGGCGGCGCCGACGAGACGACGACGCAACGGGCGGAGCATCGTTCGAAAGAGCAGACGCTGGCTGCTGCGGCTCCGACAGCGGCGACAGAACTCGTGACGATAGAGCAACAGAAGGAGAAAAAGAAGAAGGACGAGCCGGCGGCGGCGACGGAGCCGAAGAGGCGCGGGGAGGAGGAGAAGAAGGTGTGCAGCCGACATCCGTATCTCGCCGTCATCCTCGCACTCTTCAATCGATTCTGTGCGGCGAAAGAGTGCAAGTACAAATCGGTGTGGAGGACCGAGTTCGAGGTGAGAGACGAGTGAAATTGGTGTCGATTTACGGGGAAACCCACAGTGCACCAGTCTCTTCTGTGCGAAACCTGAACGCCAAAAAGTAGCCGTACCGCGATCCGAGCGATGCTCAATTCTTTGCAGAAAGAGGAGAAGCAGTCGTCGGTGGTGTCGTTTCTGCCGTCCGGCTACCGTCCGTTTCCGATGGACAACACGTACGAAGGGTTCCGGATGCGGAAGAGCCGCAAAATGCACATGGAGCCGGCGGACGAGATGGGACACCAGGACGACGGGAAGAAGGCGACGTCCGTCCGCTATTTGGGAAAAGGCAAATTGCGAACGGATGCGAGACTGCGGTTCGAGCAGGAGGAGGAGGAGAGGAAGAAGAAGGAGGCGGCGGCGGGAGCTCAAGCGGCGGCTCCGGGAGCACAGGCTGCTGCTCCGGGAGCTCAGACTGCTGCTCCGGGAGCTCAGGCTGCTGCTCCGGGAGCTCAGGCTGCTGTTCCGGGAGCTCAGGCTGCTGCTCCGGGAGCTCCGAAAGCTCCGAAATCGAAAGAAGATGCGACGAAGAAGTGACATGTTCTTTTTCTTCTTCTTTTTCTTTTTCTTCCTTTTCTTCTTTGTTTGTTTTTCTAACACTACTTGTATTTTCTGTGATTTGTTTAATATAAAAAGATATATAATTGATGGATGCCACCTGGCCACCCGACTTTTCCAGTTTCTTCGCCGATATTCGGACGATGACGACGAGGACGATGATGATGATGATGATGAATTGGAAAAATGAAGATGGAAATGGAAGAGGAAGAGAAGGGGGAAGAAAGTGATAAGAGGCTGCTGTGATATGATAAGCGAGAAAGAGAGAGAGAAAGAGAAAGAGACACTGAGAAAGAGAAAGAGACACTAAGAAAAGAGACACTGAGAAAGAGAGAGAGAAAGATAATCAGTTTCGTGTTTATCGGTCCACTTCCCCCCCCCCCCCCCCCCTATTTGATTCTCTCTCTCTCTCTCTCTCTCTCTTTCTTATTGTCTCTTTCTCTTTCTCAGAGGTCCCTTTCTCTTTCTTGGTATCTCCTTTCTCTCTCTTTCTCTCTTTTTTGACAAATTTTTTCGAATATTTTCTTGTCTTTCTTTTTTTCCCCAAATTTTTCGAAGCTTTAAACGTTTTTAAATTAAAAAAATTTTTTTTTTTTTGGAATTTTACCTCAAAAATAGCCGTCTTTTTTTTTAATTTTAAGAATTTTCAATTAAAAATAAGCGATTTTTTTTTAAATTCAAATTCTAGAAAATTCCAGAAAATCTAATTATTTTTTCCATTTTTATAGGAATTTTTGGGAATTTTTAAAGAATTTTTCTGTAATTTCGGGTTTTTTTTTTCAAAATTTCTCCAGAAAATAAAAATATTTTTTTTTTCGATTTTAGCTATTTTCGCAAAAAACCAAAGGAAAAAATAGGAAAATTCAAAATTTTCAAAAAAAAAAATTTTTTTTTTTTGAGAAATTTTATTTCCTTGTTAATCAGACAGTGTCAACACTATCTCCGTCTTCTTTTCATTTTTTGATTGTTTCGAAAATAATGTCTGAAAATGGAATTCGTGATCTTTGATCGAAACCAGATTCCGAAGTTTTGCGAGTGTGACGTGGCAGTGCCACGTCACGGCAGTTTCCATCAAAAGTGGCAGATGTGTATTCGCATGGGAATTCGGTTCTCACCACGTTTTCGGCGCCTCCTCTGTGTTTCGCGCGCATATCGAATCCATGTCTCCATCAATTGTCAATGACGTTTTCGTTGTGTTTCTCAACTCGCATTTCTGTTTCTTGAAGTCGCATTTTTGTTTCTCAACTCGTCTTTCTGTTTCTTGAAGTCGTTCTTTCTCTTTCTCAACTCATCTTTCTGTTTCTTCGAGTCGCATTTCTGTTTCTTGAAATCGTTTTTCTGTTTCTTCAAGTCGCATTTCTGTTTCTTGAAGTCGCATTTCTGCTCCTTGAAGTCGCATTTCTGTTTCTTGAAGTCGCATTTCTGTTTCTTGGAGTTGTTCTTTCTCTTTCTCAACTCATCTTTCTGTTTCTCAACTCGTCTTTCTGTTTCTTGAAGTCGTTCTTTCTCTCTCTCTTTCTCAACTTTTCTTTCTCTTTCCCACAAGTCTCTTTCTGTTTCTTGCCGAATTCCCAGATGGGCAGAAATGCGGGGGGAGGATTAGAAGTGGCCCCCCTACTCCTCCTCCTCCTCCAAAAATTTTTCCCTTCTTCTTTTCCCACCGACCGACCTACCGTAATCCTTCGCCCTCCCCTTTTTCGTCGTTTTCACGTGGAATGTTGATCTTATTAGATGGAAAGTGACAATTCGACCGAACCGAAACAACAAAAAAAGAGAACATGTGGCGCACTGGAATTTTCATTTCACATGCCCCTCCCATGAAAACCTGGTGCCACATGTTCCCAGAAAACATGTATTTGAAAAAAAATGGAACGTGTAGGTCAAAAAATTGTCGAGTTTTGATCTACACTTTCGAGTTTCGAGCCGCAATCTCGTTTCGCTTCGTTTTTGCACATCTGTTTGTGATTTTGTTTATTTTATATTTTTGACCCCCCCCCCCTCGCTCTGCCTTTACCCGCTTCTCCTATTCATTTGTGCTCCGCCGAGCCCACACACACACACACACACACACACACACACACATATTTCGTTCAGTTTTTATCCCAATTATTTTGGGGGGAACCACACCCATTTTCTGATCGAATCGATAAACAAATTTCAACGGCGGCAAAAGAGAGGGGGGGGGGTAAGAAAATTGATATGATAAGGTCAGAAACAAAAGAAAGAGAGAGAGAGAGAGAGAGAGAGAGAGAGAGAGAGAGAGAGAGAGAGAGAAAGAGAGAAAGAGAATTCAAGAAAGAGGAAGAGAAAGAAAGAAACACGCCAAATTGAAAGATTGGGGCGTTTTCTCCCCCCTCCCCCTCTCATCCGCCACCGTTTCTCATTTTTGATCTACCAAACATTTCCCAGGTACGGACCTTTTTGATCTACCACACACTTGCCCCACGTGTTTTGACCTACTTTCATGATTTGACCTACTTCCGATACTTGACCTACATTTGAGGATTCTACTCGTTTTAACCACAAAATTTTGATCTACCGTTCGAATCTTGACCTACTTTTCACAGATGACTATCAAAAGTTGACCTACATTTCGAATACCACCTATGTACTATTCAAAGTTTTTTGAAAATGTAAAGTTTGACCTACTTTTACTATTTGACCTACTTCCACATTTTGACCTACTTCCACAATTTGACCTACTTGCACGATTTGACCTACTTTTACTATTTGACCTACTTTCGCATTTTGACCTACATTACTGGCCAAAATGAATGTCCCGAAAATGTATTTTCGAGCATAACTTGGCTGCTCAAACAAGTCCCATCAGTCCGGAATGCACATATTCCAACTCCCACAATTTGACCTACTTTCAAAAATTTGATCTACCTCTCCCGATTCAATCATTTTTTAAACTCAATTTTCGATCAATGTACCCCCCCCCCCCCACAATAAATGATAATTTCATTGTCTCCCCATCCAATGACAATTTATTAATTACCAGTTTCCGCGTGAAATGTAATAGATAGTAAGCAACAAAAAAAAGCGAGAAAAGTGTGTATAGTTTGAACTGTACCAGTTTTTTTTTCAGACCAACTACAAATCAGGAGAGGTCTTTTGATCTACCACTTTTTCTGGCTTTTATTCGATCTAGAGCCCACTTTTATGCTGAAAACCGAGTGTTTTCCGTTGAGTTCTATGAAACTGACAGTTGTTGGTTCGACTCCGCGTGGTGGCCAATCCCTTTTTTCCCTCGTTTTTTCGCTCCTTTGGGGGGTACCGTAATCCAGTATATACCTCTTTAGCTCTTAAAAGAGATTCCCGCGTTGCCACGTGTCATTGAAACGGGAAAGAAAGAGAAAGGGACGCTGAGAAAGAGAAAGAGAGAGAAAAAGAGGGGTGGGGGGGGGGGGGGTGATAATTTATGCCCTCGTTCGTCTTCTTCTTCGTCTTCCTCTCCACCCATGTCACAAATGAATTCTGATCTCGCTGCCCAAAACAGACGAAGAAACTGGTTTCAATTTGAGAAAGAGAAAGATACGCTGAGAAAGAGAAAGAGGCACTGAGAAAAAGAAAGAGAGAGAGAGAGAGAGAGAGAGAGAAAGAGAGAGAGAGAGAGAGAGAGAGAGAGAGAGAGAGAGAGAGAGAAAGGGACATATGGAATTCGAAACGAATACTACTGACGGGTGAGGGGCGGTGGCATCCAAGGTGCGATGGGTCAAAATGCAAACATTCCTTCTCTCTCTCTCTTTCTCTTTCTTGAATACTCTTTCTCTTTCTTTAGTTCTCTTTCTTTTTCTTGAACTATCTTTCTCTTTCTTAGATGCTCTCTTTCTTTTTCTTGAGTTTTCTTTCTCATTCTTACAGTCTCTCTTTCTCTTTCTTGAAGTTTATTTCTCTTTTTTAGATGCTCTCTTTCTCTTTCTTGAACTATCTTTCTCTTTCTTAGATGCTCTCTTTCGCTTTCTTGAGTTTTCTTTCTCTTTTTTACAGTCTCTCTTTCTCTTTCTTACAGTCTCTCTTTCTCTTTCTTGAGTTCCCTTTCTCTTTCTTGAGTTCTTTTTCTCTTTTTTAGATGCTCTCTTTCTCTTTCTTGAACTATCTTTCTCTTTCTTAGATGCTCTCTTTCGCTTTCTTAAGTTTTCTTTCTCTTTCTTACAGTCTCTTTCTCTTTCTCTCTTTTTTTTTTCCTGTACACCATCGTTTTTTTCCACGTTTTTTTTTTGAAAAAATAGAAAAAAAAACTATTTTTTCTAAATACTCTATAACTTTCCATTTGAAAATTTCCAGATTTTCATTCATTTTTCAGTCATTCTCTCTCTTCTTTTTTTCCCAAATTTTATTTACCAGTGTCACACACACGTGAACTTTCGCACCAATTCTCCAAATATTTACCTGATTCAGGTGACAAAATGAAACAAAAAAAAATGTTCTCTTTTTTTTCGCGCGCTTTTTTTGCCCCCGTCTTGTTGTTTGCCCCCCATCGTTTTTTTTTGTTTCATCTCAAAAAAATCGGTTTTTCAAAAAAAAAAATTTTTTTAATTGTGTCATTAAACTTCAAAAAAAAATTAAAAATAGAGGAAAAATTTACAAAAATCGAAAAAAAATTTTTTTTTAAATCAATATTTTTAATTTTATATTTTCTGTAAAAAGTGCTGAAAAAAAAAGAAAAAAAAAAAACTAAAAAATTATTTCAAAATACATAAAAATAAATTCTGGAAAATTGTAAGAAATTCAAAAAATCAAAAAAAAATCGAAAAAAAATTTCAAAAAATTCGTTTAAAAAATTCCAAAAATTCTGGAAAATTCCAAAAATTCAAAAAAAAATGTAGAAAATTCCGAAAAAAAATTCTAAAATGCTAGAAAAAATTCCAAAAATCCTAGAAATATTTTTAAAATTCTAAGAAAATTCCAAAAATTCTAAAAAAAATTCTGCATATTTTTTTTTGAAAAATTGAACAAAATAAAAATTTCAAAAATAAAAATTTCAAAAACTCCAAAAAAAAAATTAAAAAATTCTTCTCAAAACCGTGAAAATGTATTTATTATTTGTAAAAATCCCAAAAAAAATCCCAAAAAAAAAAGTCAATCCCTCTGGAGTTTCGTCTGGATTACTGTATCTCTCCCAGTCCCTCCGGCTTCGAAAAATGGGCTGTCCCTTGGCAATTCGCTCGTCCAATTCTCTGGTTAATTCGATGATCGAAGGGGGGAGGGGACACGAAAAAAGAGCCCGATTGTTTCAAATCGAGTTACGCGTGACACACACGGCTTCGTTTCGTTTTTCCTTTTCCCGCTGGTTTCACATTCGCTTTCTCTGCCGATTATGTCGGTTTCACGAATGTGCGCGCATTCCGCGTCGATTTCATTCCAGTTTCCACACTTTTCTTATAATACACTCCATTCCGATTCTACAGTAATCCGCGCGGCGAAAAAGAAGTCTGCAGTTGCGCGTCAATTATGATGTGCTACACTGATCAAAAAGTGTGGTGACCTACTTTCAATGAATTTTGAGCTTTTCGTCCATCTTACAGTAATCCCATTCGTATTCCACTTTTGACCTACTTTTTTGACCTACTTTTTTGACCTACTTTTCTGACCTACTTTTATGACCTACTTTTTTGACCTACTTTTTACAAAACTACGACCTTTTCCGACCTACCATACAGTAATTTGATCTTCTTTTTTTACCTACCTTTTTTACCTACCTTTTCTGACCTACTTTCCTGACCTACTTTTTTGACCTACCTTTTCTGACCTACTTTTTTTGACCTACCTTTTTATGACCTACTTTATTCAAAACTACGACCTTTTCCGACCTATCAACAGAAATCTCATCATTTGACCTACTTTTTTGACCTACTTTTCTGACTTCCTTTTTTGACCTCCTTTTTTGACCTACCATTACCGACCAACCATACAGTAATCTCATCATTTGACCTACTTTCTGCTCTTCCTTTCAAACTCTTTTCGATCTACAGTAATCGTTCAATTTGACTTGCCTCTTTCTGCAATTCCACGTCATACCCATTTCCGCTACAGTACTCTCTGACCCACTCTCTCCATCTCCACATGATTACAGTAACCGTGTCCGCCCGACTACAGTAACCCTGTGTGTGTGCGGGTCCGTTCTCAAATGCTCTCTGGAAATGTTCTATGAAGGTCCTCCTGCTACTCATCATGATGCTCTCCGCCCTCGTCTACACATATCCACACAGTTCGTCTCCTTTTTCGTTTTTTTTGAAAATAAATTTAAATGTTTGAAAAAAAAATATATATATATATATATATATATATATATAAATTTAGAAATTGAAAAAATATATGAGAAAAAAATTTCGAAAAGTTGAAAAAATTTTTTATTTAAAATTTTTTATTAAAAAAAAAAGTTTTTTTGTTTAAAAATTGCATTGAATTAATCGAGATTCTTGAAATCAATAAAAAAATCAATAATTTATGTTGAAATGTTAATCATAAATTTGCAGAGCGATCGTCGGGATTCGATCGTCTTCGTGACCGTATTCATCGGAAACGCCATCGACACCATCACCATCATCATCATCATCACGAAAAGGTCTTTTTTCTCTCTCTTGGAGCCTCTTTTTCTCTTTCTTGGAGTCTTTTTCTCTTTCTTGAAAACTCTTTCTCTTTCTTGAAGACTCTTTTTCTTTCTCAGAGTTTTTTTCTCTTTCTTACAGTCCCTCTTTTTCTTCCTTGAGTTATTTTTTTGTTTCTTGAAATCTTTTTTCTCTCTCTTTGAACCTTTCTTCTCGTTCTTAGAATCTCTTCTGGGTTCCTTTTCTTCTTCTTCAATTCTCTTTCTTTTTCCTAAAGTTTCTTTCTTTTTCTTATAATCTCTCTTTCTTTTTCTAAAGTTTTTTCTCTTTTTCAAACTTTCTTTCTCTTTCTTAAAGCTTCTTTCTCTTTCTTGGAGTCTCTCTTTCTCTTTTCTGAGTTACCGTTCTCTTTCTTAGAGGTTCTTTTTCTTTCTTAGAAGCTCTTTTTCTCTTTCCTAAGTTACCTTTCTCTTTCTCAGGGTCATTTTCTCTTTCTTAGAACCTCTCTTTCTCTTTCCTGAGTTACCTTTTTCTTTCTCAACGTGTCTTTCTCTTTCTTAGAGGTTCTCTTTCTTTCTTAGAGTCCTTTTCTCTTTCTTTCTCTTTCTCTCTCTCTCTCTCTCTTTTCTCAATTTGCATTTCAAATCGGACTCTTCTTCTTCTCCGTTTCTTTTCTTTCTCTCAGCTGGAGGTCCTCGCCGAGGAAGATTTATCGATGACAGCTTAAAGAAAATAAAAAGGAAAGAGGTGGAAGAGAGAGAGAGAGAGAGAGAGAGAGAAAAGAGAAACAAACTGTGGGGGGAGCGCGCGAATTTTACGAGAAATTTGAAAAAATTCAAATAAAATTAAAAATTCAAAAAAAAACTTCAAACGGGTTAAAAAACAGAAATTAAACTATAAATTCGAAAAAAAATTATGAAAAAAAATTGAGAAAATTTTTTTCTTTTTTAAAAATTATATTTTTTTTATCCAAATTTTTATTTTTTTTTCTCCAAAAATTTCTACATTTTCAGAAATTTTTCTCACTTTATTCCTAATTTTTCAAAAAAAAATTTTTTTTTTCAAAATTTTCTAATTTTTCAAAATTTTCCAAATAGTTTCCCAAATTTCCGACAATTTTTCTTCCAGAAAAAAAAATTTTTTTTCAAAATCGACTGCATATATTTTTTCACAGGTGAACGAGACGGACGAGTTGTTCGAGATGTCGTTGACGTCGCCAGCAGAAGACGTCGAGGATTCAGATGGCACTTCGTCGTCGTCGTCGTCGTCGAAAATTCGATCGGAGAAGTCGATCGGATCGGTGACGTCGTCGACGACGCCTTCGGAAAAGAAGACGTCCGGTCGACGCGAGAAGAACGAGGCGTTGTGCCAGTCGCGACGGACCACCATCGAGTTGAACAGTCACAGGTGTGTCACAGTGTCACAGTGTCACAGGATCGCAGACACACTGTTTAATGTGCCGAAGGCCATTGAAGGGGGGGATGTCCCTGTCACGGTCACTGTCACGGAATACGAAATATGAAAAACGGAAGAGGGGTCCCGCCACGAAAGCTAACCCCCCGCGCCTTTTAAACAAACAGTCACAGGACAGAGTTGCACGGCATTACGAGTTCTGTGATCCGTAAAGTGCGTACAGTACTCAACGGATGTTAAAGGCGCAGCACTGATTTCCTATTCGTGGCGAGACCCAAAAAGGGGCGTGTTTTAAAGGCGCAGATGATTATTCGGCGGGAAAAAGTTTATGGTAGCGTGGCGAGACCTGTGGACTCTCTCTATGGTTTTCAACTGCATAATAGTACTGACCAATCGCAGACACACTGCTAATCGATTCTCGAAAGAGACGGCCAGTCCCTGTCACGGTCACGGTCACTGTCACTGTCACGGAATACGAAATACGGAAGAGGGGTCCCGCCACGAAAGCTAACCGCCTGCCCTGCGCCTTTCAGCTTCAGATCAAATTTCTTCTCTGAAACTGATGAAAGTTAGAGAAAAGTCTATGGTACCCATTTCTTCTATTTTCGTGGCGAGACCCGCTTTTTGGTTCTACCGGCGGTTTTTCGAGCATTGGAAATTTCAGAAAAACGCTGAAAAGTCGGTCGATCTCTTGAATTTTAGGTATTTTGACGGGCGATTCGATGCATTTTATTGGAAACTATTCCGATTTTTCTCGGCTCCAAAAATCTTCAGCACATTTTTCAGCCACGAGTTCGAGCCGCCGTTTTTCGTGGAAGTGCGTTGCCTGAACACACCCACGTCTTCTTCTTCGATCGGAAACGCGATGATGTTGGGAGGAGGAGGACAGGAGGAGCAGACGTGCTTCAAAGGCATGCTCCGATGTGTTCAACAGTACCAGGATGTTCGTCTTTTTTCCGTTTTTGCAAATCTCGGAGAAAAAACAAGCCATGTGTCGATTTACGATAAACAAAGTGCAGATGGCCGTTATTTGCGGAGTGTCGTACTGGAAAAATTTCGGGAAAACTCGTAAATTCCACAAAAATTCCGCAGAAATTTCTTGGAAATTCCGAAAAATCCGGAAAAATTTGAAAAAATTCGAGAAAATTCCAAAAATTCCGAGAAAATTTGAAAAAATTCCGGAAAATTTGGAAAAATTTCTTTTTTTTTTTTTTTTTATTCCGGAAAAATTGAAAAAAAAATTGTAATTTTTTTTTAAAAATCGGAAAAATTCCGGAAAAATTGAAAAAATTCCGAAGCTTTTCGGACAAATTCAAAAATTTAAAAAACTTTCGAAAAAATTCCGCAAAAATTCCCTAGAAATTCCAGAAAATTCAGGAAAATTTTGAAAAATTTCGGATAAAAGAACAGGAAAATTTTGAGAAAATTCCGAAATATTCCGAGAAAATTTTCGGAAAAATTCAAAAAAAAATTCCAAAAATTCCAAAAAAATTGTAAAAAATCGAAAAATTCCAAACAAAAAATCCGGAGAAAAAACAAGCCATGTGTCGATTTACGATAAACAAAGTGCAGATGGCCGTTATTTGCGGAGTGTCGTACTGGAAAAATTTCGGGAAAAAATTTGAAAAATTCCGGGAAAATTCCGCGAAAAATTCGAAGAAGTTTCAAAATCCGAAGAAATTTCAGAAAAAAATCCAAAAAATTCTGGAAATTAGGAAAAATTTAAAAAATTTCGGAAAAAAAATCAGAAATTTTTTAAAAAAAATTCTAATAAAATCCGGAGAAATTCCAAAAAAATTCCGGAAAAATCGAAAATTTCAAAAAAAAAATCAGGAAAAATTTTGAAAATTTCTGGAAAATTGACAAAAATTTGGAAAATTCAAGACATTTAAAAAAAACCCGCAAAAATTCCGGAAAAAATTCAAATAAATCCGGGAAAATTGCGAAAAATGTTTCCGAAAATTCCGGAAATTTTAGAAAAAATCCAAAAAATACCGGAAAATTTGAAAAAAAAATTTCGGAAATTTTTTTTTTAATTCGGAAAAATTCACAAAAAATTCAAAAAATTTCACAAAAAATTCAAAAAAATTCCGGACATTTTAGGAAAAATTCCAAAAGTTCCGGAAAAAATCAGAAAAAAATTCCAAAAAAAAATTCCCCAATTTTTGCAGGTGCATGTGTCACGTCGCGGCGTCGGCTCGGTCCACTGGCACCCGTACACTCTGAGTGACGTGGCAGTCTCGTGCGAGTGCATGTGGCCGGTCGACAAGTTCGGCCATCAGGAATTCTAGTCCCTCCCCCCTTCCTTTTTTCTCTCGCCACACTGAGAAATTCTTCTTACAAACAACATGCGGGTCGGATGATGTTCGCATAATTTCGTTTTCCGATTTTTAAAAACCAAAAAAAAATAATTTTTCGGAATAAAAATTTTTAGAAGATTCAAGAAAAAGAAACGATCAACAGCAACGTATAACAGAAAAAAAAATTAAAAAAAACAAAAAAACAAAAATCGCAAAAAATTCAAATTTTCCGCCGAATCTCGATGATGCGTCTCGGCACCGAGGCGACGATGATTTTCGCTTCAGAAGACGTCAGAATTCCGCGTTTTTCGACGAATTCACGAAACGCCGGCACACTGCCGCCGACGCCGAAATAGAAGAATTTCGCAGCGAAATAGCTGCAAAAAAGAGAAAAATTAAACAATTTGGGGAGGAATTTTCAGAAAAATAGAGAGGAAAATTTTAAAAAAAAATGCAAAATATTATGAGAAATAAGAATTTTCAGGTAAAAAATTTTTTAAAAAATTCCTAGATGCCCTGAAAAATTTGAGAAAATTCTGGAAAATTCTGGAAACTTGTCTGAAAAAATCGCAAAATTTCAGAGAATCGAGAGAAAAAATTCGGGAAAATTTTGGAAAATTCTGGAAAAATTCCAAAAAAATTATAGTAGGACATCTAAAAAAGGAGGGAAAAATCCAGAAAAATCTAGAAAATTCTGAAAATTTTTCGAGAAACTCGTCTAAAAAACCGAAAAATTTTTTTTTTAATCGAGGAAATTCTAAAAAAATTTTCAAAAAAGGGGAGAAAATTAGAAAAAATCTGGAAAATTTCTAGAAATTTTTCTTTAAAAAAAAAAGGAGAAAATTTAGTGAAATTTGAAAAAAAAATCTAGGAAATTCAAGAAACTTGCCTGAAAAATAGGGAAAAAATAGGAAAAAATCCAGAAAATTCCAGAAATTTTTCTAAAAAAAAATGGAAAATTCTGGACGTTTTTTTAATGATTTTTGGGAATTTGGAGTTTGAATTTTTTAATATTCAATTTTCGGAAAAAAAAGAGAAACGAACGCGACACCGTCGTCCTTGAGAGTGGCGACGATGGCGTCGTGAAGTGCCGGATAGTCGTCCTCGTTGTAAATTGTCTCCGATGACAGAATCACGTCGAATCTGCAAAAATGAGAGCAAAATGAACATGGAAATTGTTAAATTAACTTTAGGGAAAATTAAAATGAAATTGAAAATATTTCGGAAGAAAATATAATTAGTGTAAAGTAAATTTTAGAAATATTGAATTAATTTCAGAAAAAATATGAAATGAATTTTCAGAAAAATTGAAAAAAATTAGAGGAACTTACTGAAAATTGAAAAAAACTCAGACGAAATTTTTTGTTACAAAACTAAAAAAAAATTTTTTATTTTTTAAAAACAATTTTTTTTTCAATTTCGTTTTTTTTCACACTTAAAAAACTGTTTTTAGAATTTTTACGAAAAAAAAAACTTAGAAAAATGAAATTTTTTTCCAAAAATTCAAGAAAAATGAAAAAGTATTTCCAAAAAAACACGGAAAAAAGGCCGCCATGCCCATGTTTGGAAAAGTCGCCATACCTATGTTTGGAAAAGTCGCCATACCCATGTTTGGAAAAGTCGCCATGCCTATGTTTGGAAAAGTCGCCATGCCTATGTTTGGAAAAGTCGCCATACCTATGTTTGGAAAAGTCGCCATGCCTATGTTTGGAAAAGTCGCCATACCTATGTTTGGAAAAGTCGCCATACCTATGTTTGGAAAAGTCGCCATACCCATGTTTGGAAAAGTCGCCATGCCTATGTTTGGAAAAGTCGCCATGCCTATGTTTGGAAAAGTCGCCATACCCATGTTTGGAAAAGTCGCCATACCCATGTTTGGAAAAGTCGCCATACCTATGTTTGGAAAAGTCGCCATGCCTATGTTTGGAAAAGTCGCCATACCTATGTTTGGAAAAGTCGCCATACCTATGTTTGGAAAAGTCGCCATACCCATGTTTGGAAAAGTCGCCATACCTATGTTTGGAAAAGTCGCCATACCTATGTTTGGAAAAGTCGCCATACCTATGTTTGGAAAAGTCGCCATACCTATGTTTGGAAAAGTCGCCATACCTATGTTTGGAAAAGTCGCCATGCCTATGTTTGGAAAAGTCGCCATACCTATGTTTGGAAAAGTCGCCATACCTATGTTTGGAAAAGTCGCCATGCCTATGTTTGGAAAAGTCGCCATACCTATGTTTGGAAAAGTCGCCATACCTATGTTTGGAAAAGTCGCCATGCCTATGTTTGGAAAAGTCGCCATGCCTATGTTTGGAAAAGTCGCCATGCCTATGTTTGGAAAAGTCGCCATACCTATGTTTGGAAAAGTCGCCATACCTATGTTTGGAAAAGTCGCCATGCCTATGTTTGGAAAAGTCGCCATGCCTATGTTTGGAAAAGTCGCCATACCTATGTTTGGAAAAGTCGCCATGCCTATGTTTGGAAAAGTCGCCATACCTATGTTTGGAAAAGTCGCCATACCCATGTTTGGAAAAGTCGCCATACCTATGTTTGGAAAAGTCGCCATACCTATGTTTGGAAAAGTCGCCATACCCATGTTTGGAAAAGTCGCCATACCTATGTTTGGAAAAGTCGCCATACCTATGTTTGGAAAAGTCGCCATACCTATGTTTGGAAAAGTCGCCATACCTATGTTTGGAAAAGTCGCCATACCTATGTTTGGAAAAGTCGCCATGCCTATGTTTGGAAAAGTCGCCATACCTATGTTTGGAAAAGTCGCCATACCTATGTTTGGAAAAGTCGCCATGCCTATGTTTGGAAAAGTCGCCATGCCTATGTTTGGAAAAGTCGCCATGCCTATGTTTGGAAAAGTCGCCATACCTATGTTTGGAAAAGTCGCCATGCCTATGTTTGGAAAAGTCGCCATACCCATGTTTGGAAAAGTCGCCATGCCTATGTTTGGAAAAGTCGCCATGCCTATGTTTGGAAAAGTCGCCATACCCATGTTTGGAAAAGTCGCCATACCCATGTTTGGAAAAGTCGCCATACCTATGTTTGGAAAAGTCGCCATGCCTATGTTTGGAAAAGTCGCCATACCTATGTTTGGAAAAGTCGCCATACCCATGTTTGGAAAAGTCGCCATGCCTATGTTTGGAAAAGTCGCCATGCCTATGTTTGGAAAAGTCGCCATACCTATGTTTGGAAAAGTCGCCATGCCTATGTTTGGAAAAGTCGCCATGCCTATGTTTGGAAAAGTCGCCATACCTATGTTTGGAAAAGTCGCCATGCCTATGTTTGGAAAAGTCGCCATACCTATGTTTGGAAAAGTCGCCATACCTATGTTTGGAAAAGTCGCCATGCCTATGTTTGGAAAAGTCGCCATGCCTAGTTTTTTCAAAAAAATTCTCTGAGAAAAAATTACAAATTTAACAAAAATTCAAGAAAAAAAACATAAATTTTCGAAAAAATTGCGAGAAAAAAATATTTAAAAAATTTCCCAAAATTTAGAAAAAAATCAAAATCAATTTTTTTTTTCCCATCATTTTCCAATTTTTCCTTCTCGCCTCTTACTTTTTTCCATTCATTCTGCGCGGCACATCGTCCCAACTCATCGCCTCGCCTCTGATTTTTCGTTTCTCAATGTCGTTCGCCTCGAAGTTGGGCAGTGTGAAGAACTCGATGACCGACGCGTTCTGCACGAATTTCGCGCGTATTTTCGAGATTCGTTTTGTTTCCCAGACTCACAAAATCCTGCGCGAACACCTCCTGTGCGCCGTGAATCGCCGCCAAAATCGACGGAATCGCGGCTCCGCATCCCAGCTCCAATATCGATTTATCGGCAAATTTCGACGCGTTTTCTTCGATGAAGTCGCACAAATCCAGTGTGCATTCCCAAATCTGATTTGAAACATTTTTTTTTAAAATCAATTTTTAATTAATTTTTTGAAATTTTTCTCATAACGATCTTTAAAATTCTTTAATAATTAAAAAAAATTCAATTTGTAAAAAAAAATCTGATTATTTTTTTGGATATTTTAGAGGGGAGAAATAGGAAATATCAAGAAAAAAATTTAGAAAATTCTGGAATTTCAGAAAAATTCCAATTTTTTTATTTAAAAAAATCTGAAATTAAATAATTTTTTTTCAAATAAAAAATTGTTTAATATTTGTTAGGATTATACTATTTTTCTAATGTTTTTTTTGAAAAATCTGTGAAAGTGAGAAAAAAAACTCATAAAATGTATTTTTCAAATTCGAAAAAAAAAATTAGAAAAAAATCCGATAATTTTCGAAATTATTGAAATTTTTTTTTTCAAAACTGTGATAGAAATCACAATTTTTTCTATTTTTCAAACTTTATTTTAATAATTAACTTTCAGTTTTTTTTTCAATTTTAAAGAATGTTTGTCGAAAAAATTTTCGAAAAGTTGGAAAAAAATATTTTCAATTCAATTTTTAAAAAATTTTCCGTACCAAAAAATAGAAAAAAAATTTTTCGAGAATAATTAATTTTCAAATTTTCAAAAAAAAATTTTTTTTTTAAAAAGGGGGATATAAACTTTCATTTTGAAAAAAATCTTTAAAAACAACAAAAAAAATTTTAATTTAAAAAAAAAATTTTATGGGAAAAAATTGTAAAACTGTTTTTTTTTTCTGATTTTTCGATAAAAAATAATTTTCAAATTTTTTTTGAAAATATTTCGTTTTTTTCCGAATAAAAAAATAAAAAAACCTTGAATCCGCCCTCGTATTTGTGCACATCGATATCGGATTTCTGCACATTCTCGAGCTCTTTCCCATATTTTTGCTCGCCGTCGTTCTCATCGATTCCGATTCGAATCTCCACTTCCGTCAGATACGGTATCTCTCTTCCGGACGCCAATTTCAGCACGTTCATCTTCTTTGCAAAAAAAAATATGATATGCAATTTTATAAAAACCTAAAAATTTACAGGAAAAAAAATTGAAAATTTTCAAAAAAAATCTGAAACCTTTTTTTTCATTAAAAAAATTTTTTTTCGAAAAATTACGGAAAAAATATATTAAAATTCTAAAAAGTTTTCCGGAAAAATATGAAAACTTTCAAAAAATATCTCTATTTTTTATAAAATTTTCTTTAAAAAATGTTTCCAATTAAAAAATTTTCTGAAAATTTTTTTCGAAAAATCTAAAAAATTTCCAGAAAAATCTGAAAACTTTCAAAAAAAAATCTTTAAAATTTCCAGAAAAATCCGAAAATTTTCGGAAAAAATCTGAAAAATTTCCAGAAGAATTTGAAAATTTTTTAAATTTTTTTTTTAATTTCTAAAAAAATCTGAAAATTTTCGAAAAAAAAATCTTTAAAATTTTAAGAAAAATCTGAAAAAAATCGATATGTACAGCATTAAAAAAGCTGAAAAAAAATTAAATAAAAAAATTCGATAAAAAATAAAACAAATTTTTTATAAACCATAATTTTTTTCGTTTCGCTATTTTTTATGTACAATAAAATAAATCACTAGAAATCGCCAAAAAAAAATCGAAGAAAAAATTCGATAATCACAGTTTTAAATGAGGGCTTATTTTTTTTTTTGAAAGATTGAATGAAAAAGAGAGAAGTACATCAGGGAAAAAAAGGAAAAAAAAGCGAAAAAGTCTATGAAAAATTAAATTCTAACAACCGGTAAATGATATCCAACTTTTTTTTCACATTTTTTATATTTTTTTCAATAAAATTATTTGATTTTTTGTTAGAAATTCACCTATTTTTCAGTGTTAGCTGCTCTAAAAAATTCGAGAAAATCGAGAAAAAATCAAAAAAAATTTTCAAAAAAATTTCGAAAAAACCATGGAAATCTTCAAAATTCCAAAAAAAAATTCCAAAAAATTTTCAAAAATTCGGAAAAAAATCACAGAAAACTTCAGGAGCTCTCGAAAATTTTCTCAAAAATTCCTCAAAACAGAAAGTGTTTCAAGTGAAAGTCGGGGAAACAAATGTGATTCGACGAGCATTAGCAGTAGCATCAGCAGTAGCATCAGTAGCATCAGCATGACCAAGTTGATCATCTGTTGAGTGCGTGCGAGACGGTGCCACCGACGGCGGCCGCCCAACTCGCCTGTCTCGACTCCTCGCTGCTGATCACTTGCTTCATTTGGGTGTCGTCGAATCGCGCCACCGTTCCGATCACTCGCGCCAGCGTCTGCAATCATCGCATGCATGGCACAATCGCGTCGAAATCATCGTCTGATCGGTGCGGCCCCCCCCCCCCTGCTTTTTGGGTCTCGAACGGAAAACGCTGAGAAAAAACATTGGGCCGCCTTCGGAATTCGAAATTGCAACAGAAAAACTTTCAAGTGAAGGACTTGGAATCGCGTTTTACCTGTTTTTTTCGTTCGAGACTTAAACATAACATTTTTTTAAAAAATTTCTCGATTCGATTAATTTTTTTGTTTAAAATTTTTTTCCAATTTTTCAAAAATTAAAAAATTAATTTTTAACTCTGCCGGAGCACCGTCTTGTGAGCCATTTTGATTGAAAAGTTTCAAAAAAATCAATCGATTGATTTTCCGTTTACACGCTCCTTTTTGGGTCTCGAACGGAAAGAAAACAGGGAAAAAACGATTCAAATCGCCCTCAAAGGTCCCAATTTCCCCGGCTAAACTTGTCGATTTTCGACCTACCACAGACTCTTTGCCAAGCGACTCTCGGCTCGTCATGTACCGATAGAGCACGTTTCTGAGGTACTCGGCCTCGGCCGGATCGGCGATTCCGTGCAGCTCCATCGCGGAGCTCTTGCGTGTGCTCTTCGAGCCGCCTCCGCCTCCGCCTCCGTTCGTCGTCGTCGTCGTGCGTGACACCTGCATGCGCAAATCGTCCGCCTCGTTGAGCGATGCGTTCAGTTTCTGTCGCAACGCGGCGATCTCCTCCTTGTACGAGAACTCGCTGCGACGGTCCTCCTCCTCTTGCTCGGCGCGCTTTTTCTGCGTCTCGATCGCCTGAAGACGTCCGTTCTCGTCGGATGACGTCGACGACTTCAACGATTGCAGCTCTGCGTGGACGGCGTCGAACTGCTGATTCTTCTCGTTCAGCTCGTTGTACAACTGTTTCACCTCTTTTTGCAGCTCGCGGACGACCTGAAACCGAGCACGGAGTTTCGACTTTTTGCTGATTTTGCCCTTTTTCAAAATGCTTGAAATGCGCGAGAGTCATGCTATTACAAATTGCTCCGCCGGAGACAGTCGGCCGAGCGATTTGTGAAGCCAGCCACTGGCGGTCGGGGCGCCATTTTGGCGTATGTCATGCGGATGACTAGCCGATGTCAGGCGGCTGCCCGCCATTCGAGTTATAGCTGTTACCGTGTAAATCAACACTCCAAATCGTCTCTTCCGTGCGAGACCCAAGCTCTACCCTCTGAAACTACCGTAATCCCCCCTACCCGGTATCAAGCAGTCTACCGTAACCCAGACCCCTAACCCTCCTAGAACTACCGTAACCCTCGCCTGGTCACCTTTCTCGAGTCGGACTCCGCCTTGATGGCCTTCGTCTCGTTGGCGGCGGTGAGCCGCTTCACCTCGGCCTCCATCGCCTCGATGCGCTCGTTGAGCTCGACGGCCTCCGTCTCGAGCATCTCCCTCTCGACGTCCCAGTGCTCGCGCTCTTTCAGCGTCTCCGCCTCTTTCCGCCTCATCTCCTCGACGTCTTCTCTCGCGCGTTCCGCCTGTTTTTCCGCATTCCGCCACCGCTCCTCCAGCTCGTTTCGCATCGTTTCGTGTGCGGTTTCCATCGATTTCAGCCGGGTTTCCGCCTCTTCCACACGTGTTTTCAGCGATTTCTCGTGCTTCTCCTCGTTTTCTCTCGTTTTTTCCTCGAATTCCGCTCTCTGTTTCGCCAGTTTTCTCTCGGCCTTCTGCTTCAGTTCCGTGTACGCCGTCTCTTTCTCCTGCAACGATTTCGCCACGTTCTCCAGCTCTGCCGCGAATGTTTCTCTGCAATAAGAAAAGTAAATTTTAAAAAATTTAAAAAAAAATAAAATAAAGCAAAAAATATTAAGAATTTTTCTAATTTTCAATCTAAAAAAATCAATTTTTTTTTGGAAAATTGAAACTTTACTCAATTGAAAAAATTCGATTTTTTTCCAAACAATTCCCTAAAATCACATTTTTTAAAACAATTCCCAAAAAAAAAAAAACAATTTTTCTAAAAATGCAAGAAAAAACCGAAATTTTTCCCCCTAAATTTGTTTTTTAATTTTAAAAAATCAAGTTCTCCCAAAAATTTCGCTAAAAATTGAATTTTTTCATCCAATAATTTCCAAAAAATTTAAAAAAAAAAAATTTTTTTCAGCTTCAAAAATCAAGATTTTCCCCAATTAATTCTCAGATAAAAATTAATTTTTTTTTCAAAATTCCTCAATAAAAAAGAGGTTTTTTTTTCAAAAACCACTTAAAAATAAAAGTTTCCCCAA
Source organism: Caenorhabditis sulstoni (assembly GCA_963966605.1). Lineage (NCBI taxonomy): Eukaryota > Metazoa > Nematoda > Chromadorea > Rhabditida > Rhabditidae > Caenorhabditis > Caenorhabditis sulstoni. Next base: position 2,610,809 of record OZ016477.1, read on the forward strand.
AAAATTCCAAAAAAATAAATAAATAAATAAAAATTTAGAACTTATTCCCGCGAAAATTCCAACCCTCATGCGTCAAATTTTAAATTCTCTTTTTCTTGTTTTTAGAATCTTTTCCTCCTTCTTCAATTCTCTTTCTCTTTCTTAAAGCTTCTTTCTTTTTCTTAGAGTCTCTCTTTTTCTTCCATGAGTTAATTTTTTGTTTCTTGAATTATCTTTCTCTTCCTTAAAACCTTTTTTCTCGTTCTTAGAATCTCTTTCTTCTTCTTCAATCGTCTTTCTCCTTTCTGAGTTATCTCTTTCTCTTTCGTCGAGTCTATTTCTCTTTCTTAAAGGTTCCCTCTCTCTCTCTCTCCCTTTTTTCCCTTCAACCAAATCAACAGAAATCAATCAATAAATCAATACTGACCTCAATCGTATTTCCTCGCGCCGCTCGTTCTCCCTGTCGTCGTTGGCTCGCTTCTCTCTCGTTTCCCACTCTTCTCGGTCCATTTTCGTCTTTTCGACCGTCGCCTTCTGCACAATCAGCTCCGTTTCGAGCGTTTTCAGCTCGCCGCGCAAATCCGCAATCACTTTTTCCTGTAGACCAAAAACATTTAAATTTAAAAAATGACAAAAAAATTCCAAGCCAGAGAAAAGAACAAAACAAAAAAAAAATTAGCAAAAAAAAGCAACATGACTATTAATTAGCATTGTTAATTTTTTTTAATCCAAAAAAAAAAACAAAAAACTACTATTTTTTTTCGAAAAAATTGTTAAAGTGAGCCACATAGGATTACTGTAGATGGCAATAAAAACCGCAAAAAACTTCCAAAAAATAGGTGAAAACCGCGCGAAAAAGCCCCCAAAATCACCGTCAGAACCCCGGAAAAAATCAATAAAAAAAAATCACAGGCACCTTTGCGATGAACTCTATCCGCATCTTTTCGTTCAGTTCGCTCAACTCGCGCACTTTCAGCTCGCCGCCAATCTACAATTTTTCGATGCTTTTCAGTGGAAAAAAAACGGACACACGTGTTATTGACACACGAAAATGAAGAGAACGCAATCGGGGAAACGCCAGAAAAGAGCTCTACCGTAATCCCGTCATTTCCCTCCTCACCTGCGTCTCTTTCAGCTGCTCCATTTCGGCTCGCAACGCTTGCTCGGCGGAGCTCGAGCTCTGAGCCGCCTGCTCCATTTCGAGTCGCACCACGCCCACTTTCTCCTCTTGCTCCGTCTCGAGCCGCGCCACGTGTTGCTCTTTGTCGGCGAGCGCCGCCGTGAGCACGTTGATCTCGGCGGTCAGGGCTCTTTCCGACTGCTCGCGCGCGTCGAGCTCTTTTTGAAGGTGCTCCAGTGAGTTTTGAAGACGTTGAAGGTCATCGGAGTGCTTTTGCGATTCAGATGACGTCACCTCTTCCAGTGCCTTCTGAAGACGTTCGACTTCAGAAGACGTCGTTTCGAGGGTGTTCTGCAGCTTCTGAATCTCCTCGGCGTGCTTTTCGGATTCAGAAGACGTCGCCGCTTCGAGTTCTCGAATCGTCGCTTCCGACTCTTCCAACGCCTTCTTCGCCTCAGAAGACGTCGCCTCGGCGGACGCGAGTGCCTTCTGAAGCGTCTCCACTTCAGATGACGTCGATTCGGACGTCTTCTGAAGCTGATCCAACGCGTTTTTCAGCCTCTGAATCTCCTCCGATTCCATCGCATTCTGAAGACGTTGAGCCTCCTGAATTCTCGCTTCCGACTCTTCCAACGCCTTCTGAAGACGTTCGACTTCGGAAGACGTCGTTTCGAGAGTGTTCTGAAGTCGTTCGACTTCAGAAAACGTCGTTTCGAGGGTCTTCTGCAGCTTCTGAATCTGCTCAACGTGCTTCTCGAATTCAGAAGACATCGTGGCTTCAAGTTCTCGAATCGCCGCTTCCGACTCTTCCAACGCCTTCTGAACTCGTTCCACTTCCGACGACGTCTGGCGACTCTCGTCGAGCGCTCTGCGGGTCTCGTCGAGCTCGCGGAGCACACTTTCGCGCGCGACAATCTCCGCCTCGTGCGTCTTCTCGATGCGCGACATCTCGTCGTGCCACGCCTTCTGCACCCGCTCGATCTCCGCTCTCGCCGCCTCGTGCTCTTTTCTCTGCTCGGCGAGCCGCGCGTTCGCCTCGTTTCTCTCGTGCTCCGCCGTTTCGCTTCGTTTTTTCGCCTCCTCCATCTGTCTTCGCATTTCTTGCACCGCGCCGTTCTCGTCGGATTCGAGTGCGGCTCGCAGATTTCGCTCGTTTTCCACCTCTTTTTTCAGCGCTTCAATCGTTCGCTCGGCCGTCTCGACGTCTTTTTTCAGCGTCTCAAGCGATTCGGCGTGCGCTTTTTCGGCCGTCTGAAGTGCCTCGTCGAGTTTCGTCTTCTGAAGTTCGGACTCTTCGTGAAGACGTTCCACGTCGTCGAGCTTCTGCTTCAGAAGCACCACGCCTTCCTCTTTTTGCTTCTCCGTCTCCGAGAGCTGCAATTTCAGCGAATCGGCCAGCGACGCGAATTCGGCGAGAGCTGTCTGCAATATTTCCGAAAAAAATTATGAAATCGAGGAAAAAAATTGTTTTAAAGGGGGGGTGCCAACTTGAAAAAAGTTTGCTTAAAAAGAAACTAGAGGGGTGGGAAAATTCAGCGCACAAGGAGCGACGCTTTAAAAATAAGTGCAAGTATTTTTAATTATCGATTTTAGGCCAAAATTAATATTCCTGTGGCCGTGGCCTAACTGCTGCTTTTCGCCGGAATTCTTCGCGCGGCCTCGGTGCATTTTCGAGATTTCTTCGCGAAGAGACGTGTCTGTAAGCGGAGCATCGAGCGGCCGAAAAATATCGCAAATCAATCGATATCGCGCATAGGCGCGCAACGAAATTTGGGTTTTTAGGTCACGGCCACAGGAATATTAATTTTGGCCTAAAATCGATAATTAAAAATACTTTTACTTATTTTTAAAGCGTCGCTCCTTGTGCGCTGCATTTTCCCACCCCTCTAGTTTCTTTTTAAGCAAACTTTTTTCAAGTTGGCACCCCCCCTTTAAAAATAATAAAAATTGGGTGATTTTTTTTTTAATTTCGAAATTTTTTTTTTTAATTTTAAAAATTATGTTTATTTTTAGAAAAATTTCCTTAATTCAAAAATTTAAAATTTGGGTGATTTTTTTTAAATTTCGGGAAAAACAATTTTTTACAAAAAATATCAAAAAAAATTTTTATAAAAAAAAACAAAAAATCAATTTTTTTTGAATATTCGAAAATTCATTCAAAAAAAATTTTTTAAATTTGAATTTAATTTTTTAAAAATTCACCTCAGAATTTTGCAATTTCGTATTTGCTTCGTCCAAATCGGTTTTTGCAAGATTCTGAAAAAAAAATTTTTTTCAAATTTTAAAAATAAGTGTAAAATAAATAAAATTAAATAATGAAAATAAAAATAATTTTAAAAATAAAAAAAAATACCGTTTCTTTCTCTGACTCTTCCAATTTTTTCGTCAATTCTTCGAGAGCTTCTCGTGTGGAGTGCTGCAAAAAAAAATTTTTTTTGAATAAAAATTAATTTAAAATGCTGAAATTAATTTTTTTCTCATTTTTTTTTAATTTTTGAGGGAAATTTTTTTTTTGAAAAAATTGTTTTTCTAATTTTTGAGGGAAAATTTGTTTTTTTTTTAAATTCCGATAAAAAAATGTTTTGATTATCAAAAAAATAATAATAAATAAATGAATAAATTCACCGTTTCTTTTTCCGATTCCTCCAATTTTCGATTCAATTCCTCCAGTGTCGTCTGGGCGAGATTCTGAAAATAAATTTTTTAAAAAATATTTTTTTCAATAACAATAAAATTAATACCAATTCTTGAAGAGCCTTGCTCATCTGCTCCACTTGTTCTTGCTCTTTTTCTTTCTAAAAAAAATTGAATTAATTTTTTTAAAAATTAAAATTAAAATTTTATTTTCTCAAAAAGTTTTTTTCAAATTTTTAATATAAAAAAATTTAAATTATTTCTAATTTTAATTTTTAAAAATTAAAAAAAAAAACCTCAAAACTTTAAAATTTTCCCAAAATTTTTCTATCGAGAAAAATCGCATGAAATTGTGATTCTTAAATGTTTTTTTTTAACTTAATTTATTTTTCATTCTTTTTTTAATAAAATCTAACCATGAACGCCTCGTGCTCGGCGAGCACACTTTGGCGGCTCTCGTCGAGCTCCGCCTGCATCGTTTCGGCTCGTTTTGCCACGTCATCGTACTTCTTTTGCGTCTCTTCGCTCAACTTTTTCGTTTCCGACAATTGCGCCTCGAGATTGGCACACTTTTCGAGCATCTCCTCTTGAAGACGAGATATTTGGTGCTGCAAAATTTGGAAACGCCTTGTTTTTTTCTTTAAAAAATTAAAAATATGTTAAAATTTTTTTTTGAACTTTTAAGTGAAAAAAATTTTTGATTAAACTTTGAAAAAATTTGATAAAAGCATTTTCTGAAAAAAAACTAATTAAAAAAATGTTTAATCAAAAATAGATGTTTTTTTTCTAAATTAAATTAATTGGTGCTGAAAAATTGGAAACGCCAGTTTTTTTTCTGAAAAATTCAAATATGGGTCTTAAAATTTAAAAAAAATATATTTCAACATTTAATCGAAAAAAAAATTTTTTCTGAAATTTTGAGTGAAAATAATTTTTTTCTTAATTTTATTGAATTTTTAAAAATTAAATTTTTAGAATATTTAATAAGAGCATTTTCTGGAATAATTTAATTCAAAAAATTATTTATAAAAAATACAATTTTTTTCAAAAAAAAAAAAAAGAAACGCACCGCCATCTCATCCTTTTCTTTTTCAGCTTTTTCAAAATCGGCCGTCAATTTCTCACATTTTTCAGCCAATTCTCGTTTTTCCGCTTCGAATCTGCAATTTTTCAATTTTTAATTTTTAATTTCAGCCAATTTATTGCATTTTGTTTTCGAGAATTTAGAATTAAATTTTTTTTTTTTGAATTGAAAAAAATTAAATTTAAATTAGTTAATAGTGGAGAAACGGTGTGAGTGCAAGATTTTAAAAGTGAAGAGTGACATGCAGAATTTTTATTTTATTTTTGAAAATTTATTTTTAAATTTTTTCAAAAAGGTTTTTTTTTAATAAATTAAAATTATTTTAAAAAATCGCGAAAAAATTGAAATAAATTTTTTAAAAATCGCGGAAAAACATTATTTTGATTGAAACGAAAAAGAAAAAATAAATAAAGTAAAAATAAAAAAATGAAAATAAAAGGTGTCAGTTGTTGCGATTTTCGATTTTATAGGCTATTTTCCGTTTTTTTTTTTTTTTTTTTTTCTTGAACAACTGCAATTGTTAGGAAAACAGCTGACAAAAAATCGAAAAAAAAAAAATAAATTCTCAATTTTTTTGTTTTTTTTTTTTGAAAAAAAATTTCAATTTTCCACTACTTTCTACGATTTTTTTTTCAAAAAACAAATTATCAAAAAATGTTTTAATTTTAAAAAATAAATTTAAAAAAAAGAAACGTCGTGCTCCAAAATAGTCAACCGGGAAAAAAGAGGGAAAAGAGGAAGAAAAAAGAAGAAGAGCCCGCCGACTGATGTGCTCCTGGAGCACATTTCCCCTTTTTCGCCGTCTGTTGTCTCTTTTCGCTCGCCGAGCACAAGATGGAAAAAAAGGGGAGCAGCGATGTGCTCATCACACGATTTGAGTCGCGAAAAAGATGGAAAAGAAGAAGATAGAGAAAAAAAAATGGACGAGTGCCAATTTTGATTTCGCTCTTCTCCATTTTGAACAGAAAATTGGCAAGTATTATTGAAATATTTTTGTTTTGTTGTTGAAAAATATTCTTTTCCAAAACTTCTACTATTATAGGCGCGTGACACCGTGACACCTCGTAGACAACAACGGCTGCTGAGTGGTCTCGAAGCGAACAGCTGAGGAGGTACGGTAACAGTGATTTCAACTGTGACAGATAGTGATATATTCCATTTCTCTGACAGTTTTCAAACATCTTCTACTGAAAAACGACTGGAATTCAGCACTTTTACCACGAAAAAAGTCTTATAACTGGCAGAAACAGGAACACAGACGACGAATGGAGGGGGTACTGTAACGATGGAGGGGGTACTGTAACAGTGATTTCAACTGTGTGTTGCACTGTCACTTGTACTGTTGAAATCACTGTTACAGTACCCCCTCCATCCGTTCGTCGCGAGACCACTTTGACGCATTTTCGTCGTTTTTATTCCTTTTTCTTTCAACTATCAGACCTTTTTTGCGGTAAAAGTGCTAAATTCAAGTCGTTTTTCAGTTAAAGATGCCTGAAAACTGACAGAGAAATGGAATATATAACTATCTGTAACAGTTGAAACCACTTTTACAGTACCCACTCCATCCGTTCGCTGCGAGACCACTTTGACGCATTTTCGTGAAATGGAATGAAAACGACGAAACAACGTGACTCCGCCTCTCGTAAATCGACACCCGACCTATGCGCCTCCAAAATTGTTCTACAACAGGGCGAGCCGATGATACCATGAAACGGATTAGAACTAAGCTAGGGTGTACTTCAGAGCTGCACAGAATTGAAAATTTGACTTGCGGGGTTTCGGAACTTTGCAACGATATTTGGTGTCGTTACACAGCTGAAATCAAGCGAAACGCAAAACTTTATGGTAAAGTACGAGAAACGCGTTGTTCTGTAGTATCCTAGTGAGCAGAGTTGCACGAAGTAGAAATATTTTCTACGGAAATCGGAATACGGAATGCGGAGTAATAGTTTTTCTACGGAACGCGGAACTCGGAACTCGGAATTCCTCGCGTTTCTGCACCGTCAACTGGAAGTTTTTCATCCCCTAGCAGAGTTTCACGGAAAAGGAATTTTCATTTTAGGGTTTCGGAAAACGGGTAACGGAACCCTTTTTATTTTTTAGGGTTTCGGAAAAAGGGTAATGGAAATTTCAAAACTTTTTCGGGTAACGGAAAAAGGGTAATGGAAATTCTGCATTTTTTCGGGTAACGGAAAACGGGTAATGGAACGCCAAAAAACGCGGAAAAAGGGTAGTGGAAAAAGGGTAATGGAATTCCGTGAAACTCTTTCCCCTAGTCACGGCCCACTTCACGAAATACAGAGTACGGAGCTCGGAACAGGAACTTTTCTGCGGAGCGCGGAATAAAAAAATTTATACGGAGCACAGAACACGAAACTCGGGATTCCGTGCAACTCTGCTGGTGAGAGTAAACCTAGTTGATGGCCTCGTTTGAAACTTCTCATTTTTCGGATGGAAATTGTTCTTTTTGCAGGTTTCGGAATTTCGTGCAACTCTAGAGTTCCTCTTCTTGTGAAGCAAGTAATTCCCCCGAAAAGCTGACGGAAAGACTGTGGAAAGCAAACGCGCTCCACTGATAACCAGTTCTAATTCATGAAATCAAGCTAATTTCAAATTTCCAAGAATGCAACCACATACTAAGTACTACTAAGAAGCTCTCTATTCCTCCTTCCATCTGTTTGTCTCCGCGGAGAAGAAGGGAAAGAAGAAGAAGAAGAAGAAACGGATACGTCTTCTCTTTCTCCTTCTTCTTCTTCTCTTTCTCCTTCTCTTTCTCTTTCTTCTTCTTCTCTTTCTCTTTTTTCTCTTTCTCCTTCTCCATCTAAGAGATTGGATTACTAATTTAGGAACAGACGGACGGGTTCGGCTAACCAAATGGAACCAGCATAACCGAATAAGAAAGAGCCGACCGGAAATACGAAACGAAGTTCGAATCGGCCGCCACGTCACAGCGCGTTTAGAAACTTTCTTGTAGATTTTTGGAAAAATTACCAAAAATTGAGCGTTTTTGTTAATGCTTGTTGCCGTATTTTGAAATTTTTCTGATAGTTTCTGTCCGCGCTGGAAAATTTAAGACTATTTTCAGACAAAATTCGTTGAAAAAAACATAAAACTTTTCCCGCAAATTAAATCGTGAGCATAGAACAGCCTATTTTTTCCGCAAACTTCTCTTTTCAAAATTGGTCCGTAAACCCTCTAATAAAAGTCTCTCAAATTAGTTAGAGCGCTTTTAAGTTTGTTTCAGAGATCGGGGTTTTTCGGGGTATCGCTGGACTGAAGATTTATTGGGATCTTGCAAGAAAGTGATACATGTTTTGTCGATTTACGGGGGGAAGCCATCACTGTTCGTGACAGTGACATGAGCAGCCCCCGTAAATCGACACCACACTCGTCTCTTCCTTTCGAGACCCGTAAATCCGCTTCTTTGCCGTGTTTTCGTACAATCTCCAGCTCAGAGCAAAACAAAAGAAAACAGATCGTGTATTTTCGATATGGATGGAAAAAACAGCCAGTCAAAGATGTATTTCGACTGCGACCTTTCATATCTAGTCTCGAAAATCAGGGTTTTTTGTTGGGCGAAAAGCGTTGAAAACCAGAAAATCGCTCTCATTTCAGGTCGAGTCTCATGGAAAATCGCTCGCGGAATTCACAATGGAACGTTTTCAGAAATGAAAGAAACAGTTTTAAGGCAGCTGACTACTCGAATCGCATGAATTTGTTTGAGAGTTGCACAGAACTCGCCCAAACTTTTTCGTGCTTGGGCCTATGAAAATGGTGCAGTTGCAAAAAAGATGCAACTTTCTGAGCTGTTTCGAATGGTACAATGAGCATTTGAAAAACTTCATTTTGAAGAAAGTTGAGCACGTTTTAGAAGAGTTTCTCTCGATTCTCCACTAAAATCAGCATAACTTTCTTCAAAATGACGATTTTCAAGTTCCCATTCCACCATTCGAAAGGTCTCAAAAAGTTTCATCTTTTTGACAACTGCACCATTTTCATAGGCCCACGCACAAAAAGGTTAAGGCGAGTTCTGTGCAACTCTCATCCAAATGCATGCGATTCGAGTAGTCAGCTGCTCGCAACTATTTCTTTCTCCTCGAATTTTCAAATTCGTAATGCTCAAGCTGAGCGGGAGTATGACATCACTCCTCAAACAAAAAAGTGAACGAGTTTCCAGTGTGTTGCAGTGTGTTGCCCACTTTCAGTTGGAAAAAACACGTGCCGCTGTTAGAATGCGTGTCCATGCGAGATCAGCAGATCTATAGCAACAACGACAAACGAAACAAGAAACGAAACACGGAAACGGAAAAAGAAAAATCAAACACAGCACAAAAATACTAACAGTGAACTAACACTATTTTTTGGAAAATTAATTTAAGTGAGCGACGCTTCAAAAATAAGTGTCAAGTATTTTAAATTATCGATTTTAGTGGCCAAAATTAATATTCCTGTGGCCGTGGCCTAACTGCTGCTTTTCGCGGGAATTCGAATTCTAGGCCACGGCCTCTATGTATTTTCGAGATTTCTTTGCGAGAAGACGGGGCGAATAGTATTGCAAATCAATCGATATCGCGGAAACTTTGGTTTCTAGGCCACGGCCACCGGAACATTAATCTTGTCCTAAAATCGATAATTAAAAATACTTGCACTTTGTTTCCAGCTGCATTTTCCCACGCTTCTAGTTTATTTCAAAGCAAACTTATTTCACGTTGGCACCCCCTTTAAAAGAGCCCCCGAGCACAAAAACAGTGAGGGTTGAGCTCGGTGAATGTTTCGTCACACACTTTCAGTTTGTGTGTGTGTGAATACGTACAGTTGTGTGCGTTGCGTGTCCGTCTCCAGTGTCTCGAATTCGACAGTGGCGATGTGCTCGGAGGCGGCCGCCCGCTCCTCGTACTTCTCGCGCCACGTGTCACACTCGCTGATCTTCCGACTGAATCTGCACACACTTCTTCTGTTTTTTTGTTTTTGTTGCACCGGAACGTTTCGAGGAGAAAGAGAAGAGAGACAAAACAAAAACAATCATCAGACCGCGCGTTTCCTGCTTTTTGGGTCTCGAACGGAAAATGAATCGCGAAAATTCAGATTCAACGCAAAAAAAAGTTTAAAGGGACACGCCATTGATCGTTTTTTTTAAACCTATATTTTCCGTTCGAGACCCGAAAACAGGGAAGCTTTGCGCGCGATCTGCTGATAATTTGAGAATCGAAAATCATAGGACATTCGGAACCAGCCGATTTTAGAGAAATGAAAATTAATGTTTGAAAAAAAAACTTTTAAAAAAAATTATCCAGTTATTGGGAAGAATAACTAGATTTTACTTCGAAATTTGTGAAAAAATTTTTAAAATTTCCAAAAAATTATTTTCATACCTTTTTCGATTCTTTTTTAAATTTTCGACAAAAAAGTTTTTTTTTCGTCGTTTTTAAAAAATTTAAATTTTCTATTTTTTTTTAAACAAATTTACAACAAATAACTGATTTCAAAAAAAAAAAAACAAATTAAAAAGCAAAGGGAAGGGGGGAAACAAAGGGAAAAAAACATTTAATTTTAATTTTTTTTTTAAATTTTTTCTTACACTTTTTCATGCACTGACACCGATTCCCAGGGAAATTTCGAGAGGAAAAAAACAAAAAAAAAATTAATTTTTGAAAAAAATGGAAAAAAAATGGAAAAGAACTAACTGTTCGTTTGCCGCAGCGAGCGTCTTTTCGGCTTCCAATCGATAAATATCGAAATTCGACAAGTGATCCGAGATTCTCGTTTCCAGTTCGCTTTTCATCGATAGTGCTGTCGCGAGCTCCAATTTTAGCTGCATCATTCATTTTTAATTTTTGAAAATTTTCGAAAAAATACTTTTTTTTAAATTCCAAAATATAAGTTTTTAAGAACTTTCGAAATTTTTATCAAGAAAAAAAATGATATTTGAGAATTTTAGAAATATTTAGAAAAAAAAATGTTGTTTTTTTTTTGAGAATTTCGGTAAAATTTCAAAAATACATTGATTTTTTTAAAAATAAAAAAAAATTTTGAAGAAAATTCTTAAAAATTAATCAATCTTTCATTTGATAAAATTTGAACAAAAAAAACGAAAAAAAAATTTTTTTTTGAGAATTTCGGTAAAATTTCGAAAATACATTAAAATTTTTAAAGCAAATTTCTAAAAATTATTCAAACTTTCATTTGATAAAATTTGAACAAGATTTAAAAAAAACGAAAAAAAAAATTTTTAGTTCCCCATTTTTCCATCAAAATTAAAAAATAATTTTTTATTCAATTCTTTTATTTAAAAACTTTCAAAACGAACCGCCTCGACATCCTCTTTATTCTCATCGAATTCTTTTGATTCCTTGGCTTCAAGTTGGACTTTCTGAAAAAAAATAATAAATTTTAGGTTTTCAAATAAATTTCCAGCAAAAGAATAGCACTGTTTAAAAAAATCGTATTTAAAAAAAAATAAAAATCGAAAAAAAAGCTTGAAAAATTCGAAAAATTAAAAAAAAATTAATAAATTTAATTTTTTTTTAAATTTAAGAATTTTTCCAAACTCTTTCTGTTACTGAAATTTGAAAAAAAAATAAATAATAGATTTGAAATCTAATATTAAAGAGCCAAAAAAAAAGAGCCAAACCAGTGTGGCCATTTCGAGTCGCATGTTCTCGGTGAGCTCGTTGAGTTGCTCGATTTGCTCGCCGAGCTCCGCCTCGACGCGGGCTCTTTTGTGCTCTTCCTCCTCGAGCACCGCTTTCACGCCCTGCGCTTTCGCTTCCGACAGTTTTTCGATCATTTCGTTCTGCAAAAATCAGGGAGAAATTGAAAGAACTTCGACAGAATCGACACTTTTTCCGCTTCCAACGCCTTGTTCACCGCCTGCACTTTCTCCACTTTCTCGTGCCATCTCTGATTCGCGTCCGCGTCTTGTTGCTCCAGAACTGCACACTTTCGACGCCATTGCTCAATCTGAAACATGGCAAGAAAATATACACATATTTCCGAAAACATTCTCAAAGGGAATCGGAAAATGCTTCAAAAATAAGTGGCAAGTCTTTAAATTTATCGATTTTAGGCCAAAATTAATATCCCTGTGGCTGTGGCCTAACTGCTGTTTTTCGCGAGATTTCTAGGCCACGGCCTCGATGTATTTTCGAATGTGGATCGAGCGGCCGCGCATGGTGCGGAAACTTGGGTTTCTAGGCCACGGCCACAGGAACATTAATTTAGGCTCCTAAAATCGATAATTAAAATTACTTGCACTTGATTTTAAAAGCGTCATTTTTGCAACTATGTGTCCAGAATCTTTCAGAACCCTCTTCGAACCAATTTGAAGTCGTTCGATTTTCTCGAAGTCAGCACAAGCTAAACCAGAATTGTGCACAGACCCAATTCGGGAGTTTTTTACAGTGTTCATCCTCATTTCATTGTGCTTTAGTCTATTGAAAATGATGCAGTTACAAAAAATGTGAAGCTTTTCGTGACCTTTCGAATGGTGAAATGGGAATTTGAAAATCTTCATTTTGAAGAAAGTTGAGCAGTTTCTCTCGATTCTCCACTAAAACCAGCATAACTTTCTTCAAAATGACAATTTTCAAATTCCCATTCCACCATTCAGAACGGCTTGAAAATTTCTTTTCTTTTCTTCATTCTTTTCGTAATCTGCACCATTTCTATAGGCCCAAGTATAAAAAAGTTGGGGTGAGATCCGTGCATGTTCTGGAATTCAGTCCGCACCATTCTGCTCCTCCGCCGTTCCCCCATCGTTCTTCTTCTCACCTCAGAGTCCTTGATCTCGAGCGCCGCGTGCATTTCGGCCTTGGTCGTGGCGAGACTGATCGCGTGCTGCTGATCGCTGTCGTTGATGCGATTCGTCCACTCCTCCTCGGTCTTCTGAATGCGTTCCTCGAGCTCGCGCACTCTCGGATCTTGCTCTTTTTGCTCGCCGTGCTGCTCCACCTCGATCAGCTGCTCCGTTCTCTTCTCCTGCAGCCCTTTGATCTTGATTCGACACTGCTCCAACATCTTTCGATACTCTTCGCACTTTCTCTCCGTCTCCTCGTTTCCCGCCGACTCTCGCAGCTTCTCCGCCAGAATTCGCTTCTCGCCGCGCAGTTTGTCCACTTTCTGGAGACACGCGTCCTGCGTCGTCTCGAGCAGCTTTTTCGTGTTGTTCACTTCGTCGACGAGCTTGTTGTGACGGTGCACCGCGTCGCGATACTTGGCTTTATAAGTCGAGAGGCGCTGTTTCAGACGCGACGTGTACGCCTGGAAATGGTCGAAAAACGCCGTTTTCTATCGACAAAAAAGTCATTGATCTCACCGGATCGTTGGTGGATCGGACGGAGAACGCGTCGCTGGCCACCGACTCGGAATCCGACGGAATCGTTTCGAAAGCCGACGAAATCGCGTTGGGAATCGAGTGGAGGAGCGAGGCGAGTGTCGATTCGTTCGAATTCGTCGAATCCTCCGACGCCGAGCGTTTTCGACGCGTTGGAGACGGCTGGGAGGAGAGTCCGAGGCCTAGAAGGTCCGCTTCCGGGATTTCCGACATGATTGCCGACGACGACTCCTGAAATTCATCGATTACCTCTTTTCTATCCACTGTCTTATTGATTTTTCTCGAAATATCGCGGATTCCAGCTGAATTTTTGAAAATGTTTTTACGATGCTCCGAAAATACGCCAATGCGCGTTGTTTAGCGAAAAAAATCAAACTTTTTTTAAAAAAATTTTCTCAGAAAACTTGTAAACAGTGTGTGGTCTCGAGACGAGATTTTACGAGAACGAGACGAGTCTCGGTCTCGTCTCGTCTCGTCTCGAGATTTCTCGAGAAATCTCGGTCTCTTCTCGAGAAGTCTCGAGATTTCTCGAGACGAGACTTCTCGAGTCTCGAGACTCTCGAGACTTCTCGAGAAGTCTCGGTCTCGGTCTCGAGTCTCGAGACTCGAGACCGAGTCTCGAGAAGTCTCGAGAAGTCTCGTCTGCAAACACCACCACGCAAAATTGCACCGTTTCTGAAAAATTTAGTTATGCGCCTTTAAAAGTTTTGGGCTACGGTATGCAAAAATGTTTTATGTCTCGTCTAAAAACACTATTGGTGTTTCGCAACTGCGAAATAATGCACTTTTTTCAGAAACATTCGGTATAAAGTTGAAAAAAACGTTTAAAAAATTATGAAATGAACACGAGGCGCGGAAATTTCTGAAAATTGCATTTTTTGCATACCGTAGCCCAAAATTTTAAAGGCGCATACCTCAATTTTTCAAAAACGGTGCAATTTCGCGTGGTGGTGTTTGCAGACGAGACTTCTCGAGACTTTTCGAGACTCGATCTCGAGTCTCGAGACTCGAGACTCGATCTCGAGAAGTCGAGTCTCGAGAAGTCTCGAGAGTCTCGAGACTCGAGAAGTCTCGTCTCGAGAAGTCTCGAGACTTCTCGAGACGAGAGTACCGAGTCTCGAGATTCTCGAGACGAGAAAAAGCCGAGAACGAGAAAATTCTCGAGACGAGATTCTCGAGACCACACACTGCTTGTAAATGTTCGTTTTTTCTTCATTTCATTCAAAAATTTCACTTGCCATAGACGTGTCAGCATCAGGTTTCTCTTCCAAACCGCCACTTCCAGCGCTTTTTTCAGCGTTTCCTCCGACGGAATTCAGAAATCGCTTCGAAATCGACGCAGACACATCACTTCCACCGCCTCCTGGCTCGTTCTGAACCGAAAATTGGTTGAAAAATTGAATTTTAGGCGGAAATCACCATTGCCTGCCTATATTGTCCGATTTGGGCGGTCAACTGCTCTCCATACTGACTTGCGGACTGTTTCAGTTTGCTCGTTTCACTTTCCAGTCGATTTTTGAGATTTTTAAACATCTGGAAGCTACTTGATGTTATTTTATGCAGTAAAATCAAGTAGAATTCAATGAAAATAGGTATTTTAGAGAAATTTTCCAACTTTCGTACGATGCTCCGAAATAACATGTGTTGCGCGTTGTTTATCATTTAGGTTTGGCGGTAACTTGAATTTTGAGTTTTTCGGTTAAAGTTCCGGAAGATGAGATCATTTTTATGATGAAAAATATTAAACAGGATTTGAAAACCTGATTTAAACTAACAAATCACACAAATAAATTATTTTTTCTTTGCAGTTCACTTTAAAAAAGTTTATTTTCCTGTTTTTCGTTGAAATTTTTTGGGAATCTCAGTCAATAAAACAGACAAAAACAAAACAAATTTGAGTGAAACATTAGCAAATTAACAACAAATCATCGGTATTTTTCGAATTTAATCTTGCGATTCGTCGGGAAGTTCGCGCTTCAGCTCGTTTTCCGACGGTGTTTTGTATTTCTCGCACACTTTTATCATTCTTATCGCCACCTCGATCATTTCGAAGGCGTTCGCGATGGTTTTCGATAGCGATTTATGATCTTTGCTCTCGACTTTCCTGAAAAACGATGGGCTTTTGAGCGGATTCTCGGACTTTTTGGTAATTTTTGGGGAACTTCGGCTTTTTTATCAACGCTTTTTCTGTTTTTTGATAGCTACAATGCGATTTCAAGACTTTTCAGCCGTGATTTCAAGGTTTTTTCACTCACACCACGACGAATTCGCCATTGAAGCTCACTTGTCGTCGCGCGCCGCTTCTGCTCGGCTCTTTATCGACTTTAATGATGTCCGCCACTGTTTTGGCTGTTTCTTCATTTCCGACAGACAATTTAATGCTTCTGAAATCGAAAAATGTCACTTTTTCCGCCGATTTCACAATTTTCAGCGATTTTCCCGGAATTTCAGGTGAAAACTCACGCAGAATGAATGTAGGTGGAGCGATCCGTGCCAAATTCGCCTTCTTCTTCCGAAGACAACGACGAGCTGCTGTCCACCTCCATTTTTTGTTTGAAAAGCTGAAAATTAGCGAAAAATTGATTTTCGAGTAGAAAAGAGCGATTTTAGACGTGATTTTAACGAAATTTTCATGAAATCCGATAGAAATACCGATAAAATCACGAAAAACAAAAGGAAAAGTCTCGAAAATCCTGTTTTTTCATGGAAAAACTGGACATTTTTGCGCTTCATGCCAACTCATGTTTAAAGGCGCATGTGTCGATTTACGCGGCGGGTCTCGCCACGATTTCGAAATTTTAAAATCATTCGAAAGTTTTCCGATTTCCCGCGCCATTCCCGCCAGCTTTTCGTCTCTTTTTTCGCCATTTCTCGATCAAATTCTCGATAGTTTTTAATTTTTAATAAATTCATCACGAAAAATCGCTCAGAATAGTGCCAGAAACGCTAAAAATCTTAAAAAGTAGGCCTGGAATCGATTTTTTCGGTGAACTTTCAGTTTGGCGCGAAAATTTGAATTCCTTCATGAAAGGCGGGAATTTTTATACCATTGCGAGTTTTTTAGTGCTTGTCGCGGGTTTTTTCGCTTTCGTTACCACGGCAACAGCCATCCTCTGCTTTCTTATCGATTTTCGCACTAATCCCTCACGCGACTCAATTTTTTCTCTCATTTCAGCTCACCTTCTTGTCGTAATGAGCGATCAGAAGACGGTAAGTTATTCGAAAACGGTATGAATCTGTTAAAACCGTTGTCAAGACATTGCAGAAGTTCACTCACATCGTTTCGAGCGTCCTCGACGTTCAACAGACGATGGCCACACAATTCGAACAACTGACGAAGAGTCTGGAGGCCTTGAAGGTAGGAATTGCTTGGAAGCCGCTGAAAATAAACTGTATTCAGATCGAACATCATCAGGGAATCACTCAGCTGCGCGAAGACCTCCGTCGCTCAGATGACCGCGCACAGCAGCAGTTCGCTGACCAGAATGCTCTACACGGAAAAGAACTCGAGCGTCTGCATCAAATCATAAACACGATGCTGGCGCGCGACACAGCTCAGGCTCAAGTCCAGCAGTTCGGCGCGGCGATCGCTCAGGCCACCGGCGGCGTCATGAATCCACTCCAGCAGCACCAGGTGCATCAGTTATTGTTGCGGCAGCAAATGGAAATGCAGGCTCAAGCGGCTCAGGCTCAGGCTCAAGCTCAAGCTCAAGCTCAACAAAGTCTGCTTCAAGCTCAGGCTCTCGCACAAGCTCAAGCCCAAGCTCAACAAAATGGACTAGCCGGTCTGCTGGCCACCACCAACAACCTGAACAAGACGGCTCCGGCTCCGGCTGTGCCAGCGATTCCACAGCTTCCAGCTAAGCCCGCCGCTCCAGCCGCTCAGCCAACTTTCCCAAAGGTATGAAACCTCGTTAGTTTTAAAGTTTATCATTCGAAAAGTTTCAGCCAGCCGAGCCACTGTTCCCAGTGAAGAATGAGACCGAGGCCAAGCCACTCGTCTTCCCACCACCAGCCGCAGCCACTGCATCTCCTGCAGAGAAGCCAAAGGCGCCAGTCGTGTCCTCGACCACTTCTACCACCACTGCAGCTCCTGCGGAGAAGCCAAAGGAGCCAGTCGTGTCTTCGACCACTACCACTGCTCCAGCCGCCCCAGCTTCCACTGGATTCACCTTCGGAGGATCGTCGATGTTCGGAAAGAAGCCAGAAGCGGCTCCCGTTCTACTGCCGGCCAACCAAGTGGTTATTCCAAAATCAGGCGCCGGCAAAGAGGAGGAGGAAGAGGAGAACGACGAGGAATACGAGCCGGAGGCCAACTTTGCGCCCGTCATCCCGCTTCCTGACTTGGTCGAGGTGAAAACAGGCGAGGAGAGCGAGGAGGTGATGTTTAACAACCGCTCGAAACTCTACATCTGGTCGAACGAGACGTCCGAGTGGAAGGAGCGCGGCACCGGCGATCTGAAGGTGCTCCACAACAAGGACACGAAGAAGTGGCGTGTGGTGATGCGACGCGAACAGGTGACCATTTCGGAAGAGGCGTTCCCTTCAAAGAGCAGCAGCAATGCAGAGGAGGAGTTGTGCTGGAATATTCAGGTTATTCCCATGCTCTCTTTTGAACTGTTCTCTCTTGAATGGATTGCTTTTCAAACTTGTTCTCTTCCGATTTCCACAACTTCCCATAATTTCAGGTGCTGAAAGTGTGCGCCAATTTCCCGATTGTCGGCTCGATGAGCATTCAGCAAATGCGCGCGAGCGAGAAGGCCTACACGTGGTTCTGCGAGGACTTTTCCGAGGACGAACCGGCTCATGTCAAACTGTCGGCTCGTTTCGCCAGCGTTGAAATCGCCACCGAGTTCAAAAATCTGTTCGAAAGAGCCGTCGCCGAGCACAAGGGCACTGGAACTGGCTCCGGGGCTGATAAGGAGAACAAGAAAGAGATCAAGAAGGAGGAGCCGAAGAAAGAGGTGAAGGAAGAGCCGAAAGAGGTCGTCATTCCGGCGAACAAGCAGGAGAACGGGTTCGGAGACAAGTTCAAGGCGAAAGCCGGCGAGTGGGAGTGCCCCGGATGCTATGTTAATGTGAAAGCCGGTCTGACCCAATGCGAGTGCTGTGGAACCAAAAAGGACGGCACTGCCGGTGAAAAAGACATCTTCTCGAAGCCGTCGATTCTCAAGCCGGCTCCGGGAACCGCTAAGGTCGCTTTCGGCTTCTCGGCCCAATCGCCAGCTCCTGCCGCTGCTTCTCCGGCTGCCACAACCGCCGCTTTCGGAGCCTCCTTGAACGGCTCGCCGAGCACTGCCAACTCAAGCATCTTCGGCGGTGGAACACCGAAACAGAGCATCTTCGGAGGCGGCTCCTCGAGTGGAACTGCCGCCCCGTTGTTCTCGTTCAACGCCAACAAGTCGGCGTCCACCGCTTCCCCGGTCACCACCGCCACCGTTCCGTCGTTCAATTTCAATAAGCCGGCCACCTCCACCACCGAAGGATCATCGTTGTTCGGAGGAGCCAAGCCGGCCGATTCGACGACCTCATCAGGTTTCACTTTCGGAGGCACTCCAAAGTTCTCGTTCGGCAAGCAGGTGACGAGCTCTCCGTCTGTCTCTAGCCCCGCTGCCGAGGAGAAGAAGACCGAGCCTTCGAAGCCGTCGGTGTTCGGAAGCATGGCCACAGGCGGAGTCTCGTTCGCCTCGATGGCCGCCAACTCGAAAGGCAGCATTTTCGACCAGAGCAACACGGACAAGGCGAAACAGGAGCTCGCATCGCAGAAGAAGTCGAGCGTTTTCGGAAGCAAGACGAACACGGCCGTCAACAGCTCGTTCGGAACGAAATCCGGAGCTGGTGGCGAGGAGGAGGACGAGGGAGAGGACGGAGAGTACGAGCCGGATGCGGAGTACCAGCCGGCGATTCCATTGCCGGATCTCGTGGATGTGGTGACCGGAGAGGAGGGCGAGGACGTCGTTTTCACTGCCAGATGCAAGCTGTTCAAGTACTTCACCGAGACTCGCGAGAACAAGGAGCGCGGAATCGGAGATCTTAAGGTATGATGGTTTTAAAGCTGGAAACTTACTTTCGCGGTTTAACATCATCAAAATCGTCGAGTTATCATTTTTCCAAAGGACAGTTTCATTTTTCAGTTGCTCAAAGACAAGGAGAACAAGTACCGTATTGTGATGCGCCGTGAGCAGGTTCACAAGATTTGCGCCAACTTCCGCATCACCAAAGACATGAAGATGACCGAGAAGCCCAACATGCCACAAGTGCTCACTTTCGTGTGCCAAGTAAGTGAAACTGCCCACTTTTGTCTCTTTTCCTCTCCGTTTCTTGATAAAAGCAATGATTATTTGACGAAAATCGAGCCGAGTGTTCTGTTTTCCAGGATTTCTCCGAAGACGCGACGACCGCCGAGCCGGCCATCTTCACCGTCAAATTCAAGGATCAATCGATCGCCGGAGACTTCCAGAAGGCCGTCAAAGAGGCGCAGGAGTCGATGTGAATCACCTCGTCTATTCGTTTTTTATCCCATTATCATTGCTAATTTCTCATTGTTATCTATTTATTTCTCCCGGACTCGGATCATTAGAAACCTGTCTGTAAGTGTTTAGTATCGTCTGAAATCTGCAGACATTCCCAAATGACTCTTCTTTTTCGCCCTCTCCTCCCTCCCTCCCTCAAAAGTCACTGTTCTCATCGCAAAAACGCGTCGCCCCCCACCTCTTTTTTTCGATTTTCTAACCCCCCGCCTTCTGGCTCTATAAAAGAATCTTATGTTAGTGTGTGAGTATATTTTATTTTTAAAATTTAAAATTTTATTCGTTCTCTGTCTCCTTTTCTTCCCCCCTCTCTCTTTCGCCTCACTTCTTCCCCCCCCCCCCCCCCCCTTAGAAGCCCCAAAATGGAGAACTCAATGAATTGTGAAAGATTCCCCCCGAAATAATTTATTGATCGCTCTCTGCATTTCATGTCCAATTTATCGTTGTATCTGATCGTCGAGATGAGTGACTTCCGAGTAGACCAACGTCTTCGACGGCAACGAATTCTGCGGGCAGAGGATCGTCATCGTGCGCTTCTCCATGTCCACCTCGGTGACGAGACAGTAGCCGTAGACGGCCGACGTCAGCACCGTCTCGTCGAGCTTCGTCGCCGGCGAGAACGCGAACAGATGGTGTTTGCACTCGGTCGACGGATCCATTTTGACGACCTTTGTCTCGTGATTTTCCACTTCCATTCCGAACGGAAGGCACGAGTCGGGCAACTGAAATTGAGAAAGATTTGCTTGGAGAGAAGAAACGAAACTGAGAAAGCGCAAGAAAAGGAAAAAAGTCTGCAAATGTGCGTCACGGTGTACAGAGGAGCGCATGTTTTTGTGGCTTAAAAAGACCGTAGCCCAGGAGAGTTTAAAGGCGCATGCCTAACTCTGTTTTTCCTGCTTTCGTTGCGAGACCCGCTGCGTGTCTGTGAGCGTGCTAACCTGTTCGGCTCCGATTTTGCAGAGAGTGACGTCGTCGAAGTGAACGTCGAACGAGAACGGATGGAGGTTGTTGGCGCGAGTGCCGTAGAAGTAGCGATGGATGTTCTCGCCGCGCATTCGGCTGCGCGTCTGGCTCGTACGTTGCTCCACTCCGCCCGATTTCGGCTGATGCACCAGCTGCAAATTGATCGGAATCGAATGGAATGGAATGGAAGTGTGACGGTGTTGAGGCGTGACGATACGCTGCACGGAACTATGTTCGGAAGTTTCGAACTCCGTGCAATTGGCGCCAATTCAAATTCTATGTAGTTCTATCGCAAAGTGTACCCGTTAACACTCACTCTGACGAAATCGGGCAGCTCTTTGCCGAGATCGCTGTAGAGTCGTTCGTGATCCAGCACGACGACGACGTCCACTTCGAATGCGGACGCCGCCTTCACGAGACACTTGTAGCTGCAAAAGAGGGCATTGAGGAACGGACGAGGGGGGTTTTCGACTGTCCCTCGGTTTGGGGACTTCTGTGGAGATTCGATCCCATATAGTTTCGAAAAATCCCTATCGGTTCAGCTAGGTTGAAAGCTGCAAAACCTCACGATAGTCTGGAAGAAATCTTCGTCTGAGAGTATGTCGAGTGGCTTCCAGACGAAGATTTCCAGACTATCGGGAAGTTTTGCAGCTTGAGACATAGTTGAATCGATAGGGAATCTTCGAAACTATATGGCATCGAGTTTTCATGAAACTGCCCAACTGATAATTCTGTGAACCGTTTGTCAAGCGGATGTCTGGCCGATGTCTGGCGGTTAGACTCATCGGCCAATCGCCATTGACCCCGCCAACTTTGGCGCGAAACTTCCTGAGAAAACACCGAAAAAAACGGGGGCGGAGCTTCGAGTCTCGAATAGAAGAAAAGTGTCGATTTACGGGCATCCGGAATGACACAAAAAAGGAGAATCCGTGGTTTTCTAGGGATTCCTTGCCCATTCGACGCTTTTCACAAATGATTCCTATCAGATCAGAGCACCGCCTTACCCCTCGCCGTCGACCCATCCGCACGTGTTGATGATGACGCCGCCCATGCGCGCCTCCTCGTGCTCGCTCGTCTGCGTTTTGATGGTGGCGGCGAGCTGCTTGAACAGCTCCTCGTACACCGACAGATTCGCCGACGGCGACGCGTGCCCAAAGTGGAACACGATCGGATTGTTGCGCTCGAAGCCGTCGACGACGTCGGCCGTCTTCTGGATCAGAAGCGCCGCCACGGTGCCCGGCACCGAGATGTTGTTCTGGCCGACGTCCAGCTCGACGAAGATCGGCGTCCGTCCCTGACGAACCGAATAGTTGCACAGGATCCGAGACACTGTGCTCTTGCCGACGTCTGTCGAGCCAACTGCAAAAGAACAATAGTTTTTTTCGAGAGAAGAAAGAGAGGGAGAGGAAAAAACGAATTGGCTGCGTAGCGCGGATACGGAGCCAATAATCGTGCCGGAATCAATTCTTTCCGGCTTTTTTCGATCGAATATTCCAAAAAATTGACGCTTTTTCAGCCGAAATTCGCCGATTCCAATTGGAACGAATTCGCTGCGTAGCGTCGATACGGAGTTGAGGAATCGACGAAAAACGCCGATTGTCCTTTCGTTTTTCATTATTTCAGATAGTTTTCGCTGGATTTTCATCGTTTTTCTGTGCGAATTTACTGCGTAGCGTCGATACGGAGATAAAAAAGTTTTCAACGAGAAACGAGGTGAGTTCGTGGTTTTCCGGGCGGGAAAATGTTCCAGTGCGTTTTTCACACCAATTCTTCATGAATTTGACCAGTTTCTGGGCTTTCTTTCGTCAAAAAAACCATCAATTCAACTCTGATTCTTTCTTCACTCTCGACGAATTTCGAGCATCATTTGTGCGCGAAATGGTGTCAGTTCGCAGTCAGCAGCGGGTCTCGCAACGAAACGGAGAAATACTGAGTTAGGCTTGCGCCTTTAAACTCTCTGGTCTACGGTTTCAGAGAGAAAAACGGCGGTACCTCGGAATCGAACTCGACCGGAATCGAACTCGACCGGAATCGAACTCGTACGGATTGGAACTGGGACGGATTGGAACCGTTATCAGTGGAGCGCGTTTGCTTTCCATAGTTTTTCATCAACTTTTTGGATTACTTGCGTCACAAAAAGAAGTATCTTAGTTCCAATCCGTCCTGGTTCTCTTCCGGGGTACCGCCAGAAAAAGCATCGATCCGTCGCGACTCACCGAGAAGCACGCGCGGTCCTCTGGCCTGCGTGCCCGTGTCTCTTTCCGTTTGCTCTCTGTTCTGGCGCACTTGTTCCATCGCCGCGTGCGTGTTCAGGTACACGACCATCGGCGTCTGCTCTGCCACGTAGGCGCTTTCGGTCACTCCGACGAGCTCGACGCGAGCCGTTTTCCACGTGAACACTGCCACTCGCGATTCTGCAAACGATTGGACTCGTACTGTGGAATTCCCGACTATTTTGGTTGTTTTCTGTTATTTTCCAATCTTCAAACTGGTTAAAACGTTAGAAAGTTTGAAAAAAACGTGCGGCAGACTTGCAAAAAGGGGAGGAGCTTATCCAGGGCGGCTTATTCGATAAATTTCGCACCTAAATTGATAAAAACAACTCACTGGCCGGAAAAGTGTATTTTTTGTTGAGAATGAGCTCGGTGCCGAATATCTCGGCGTATCCGTGCACCAATTCGAGACACACGTCCGACTCGGCGGCGAATCGCAGCTCGCAGTCCTCTTTCAGCTTGAACTCCTGCACATTCTCCTCCGACATCTGAAATTTCGATTCGACACACTGAAAGGCACAGGAAAAATCGAGCAAAAAACAGAGTGAGAAAGAAAAGCGAAAAAAAATTATTGAAAATGGAAAGAAAATCCGTCGTTTCATAGAGAGAGAATTGTGAAAAATCTGAAAGAAACAACTGATGATTTATTGGAAATCAATTTTTTAAAAACGCTCTAAATTACCTAATTTAACCAAAAAAAACGAGAAAAAAAGAGAAAGTCAACAGAAAAATGGGAGAAAAACAAGAATCCTGATGGTGGTTCGCCGAAATGATTCAATTTTGTTCCGCTTTTCGAATCACTTCGAAACGAATTTCTTGATTTTGTCGAGGAGACCCACGTATTGCGAGTGCTCGTAGTGTGTCGCGTAGGCGACGAGCGTCTTGCAGAAACGAGCGTCCAGACCGCGCTCCTCCAAATAGCGCACGAAAAGAAGGTCGTGGAGGTCCTGCAACGAAAATTTGAATGCCGCACGTGAAAGCAAATGCGCTTTATTGAGAATTTGAGCGCATTTCTATCGACTTTTAAGAGAAATCTGTTTTTATTCACACAAATGGGAAGGAAACGATATTCGGACAGACCTAGCACATTTTTGTCTAGGAATTATCGATTCTTGGACAGAAAACCTTTTTCTATTGAGTTTTTCAAGTCAAAAAGCGACGACTCGCTCGCTTACCGGGTCGATATACTTTCCACTGCTGGCGTACACCTCAGACGGCACATCCTCGTTTCCGTTCTTCGCCGACGGCGCCACGTAGAACTCCTCGACACGGAAGTCATCTGAAAACGATCCGAATCTCGTCTTCCGTTCATTTTTCGCGCTTCTTACACTCATCCGGTTGATCGTCGACTGGAACAAGCTCCAAATGGAAGCACAGCCGCTGATCTCCTTTGGTGATTTCGACGGTGAACGGCGGAAGAGCCACTGGCACCGGGGCGACCTGTAAAACGGACTTGTTTGATTCGGGCATTGACAATTGATGATTTGGGACTTACAGCCTGCGATGGCTCGTCATCAAAGCCCTCCTCCATGTCGACCGAGTGATTCACGTTGAAAACGACGAGAATGCTGGAAAATTTCAGTTTTTTTTTGGTTTCGCCATAAAGTACTCACTCCTCGTTTCCATTTTTCTTGGTGAGCCGCACCTCAGCTTCTTTGGTGACAACGGCGAATCCGGGGAACGTCGGCGCGACGTCTCCCTGCAGATTGTCCTTGCTCAACTGCTGCTCGGCCTCGATCTCGCGGCTCAGCGCCTGCTGCAACTCCGGAGTCACCGACAACACTGAAAATATTCGATATTTGAAGCCCGTTAGTCAAGTGGCAAAATCTACCCTTGGCGGACTGCGAGAAGTGACGCGGTGCGGCCATTTTGATGACATTGGAGGAGCGAAGAGCCACACGCGAAAGCGAACGAACAAGAGTCGAAGCAGTGTTCATTTTACCTGAAAAACCGATTTCTCCAAATAAAAATACGGAAAAATGAGTAGGAAATGTGGAAAAACAAATAATGATGCAAGAAATGAGTTGTTGAGAGTTTCTGGCCTATTCTTCCCTGTCCTAGGGGTAATTTGCATCGAAAAAACGAAAAAAGTGACGAGAAAGTTTTCAAAACAACAATGTAACCTGAAAATTGGACGGAAAACTTTGGAAAAGCCGAGAAAATGCGTAAATCCGACGGAAAAATTCAAATGTTCACATTTTCGTGGCGAGATATCGGCGCCGAAAAATGACATGCGCCTTTAAATTGGCGCGCTCTCAAATCGGACATTTTTCGAATTCCCGACCGATTTTCTTCATTTTTTGATATATTTTTCCTGTAATTTATGTTCATGACAATAAAATAATTGAGAAAAAGCTGAAAATAAGCAGAAAACGTCAGAAAATCCGAAAAAAACGAAACAATTTCGAAATCGGCTCGAGAAATCGAGAAATCGATGAGTCATCATTGATTCACGCTCGCAATTTACACTTTTTCTCTGTATTTAAAGTGGAATTCAACGGGAAATTTGCTAATTTACAATCTCCAGCAAGAAAAAAAAGAAAATTCAAAATTTTCCAAAAAAAAAAAAATTTTTTTGCGAAAAATTATTTTTTATTATTATAGGATCGCGAGAAGCGCGGAGTCCGCAGCCACGCTTCTTTTTGAGTCTCGCCACGAAAATTTAAGAAATCAGTGCTGCGCCTTTGAAATCCGTTGAGTACGGTATGCATTTTTTCGTCGTAATCACGGAAAAAAGGGTGAAAAAATGCATACCGTACTCAACGGATTTTAAAGGCGCAGCACTGATTTCTTAAATTTTCGTGGCGAGACTCAAAAAGGGGCGTGTCAATGGACTCCGCGCTTCTCGCGATCCTATAATATTTTGCTTTAATTTTTAAAATGCATTCGAAAATTTGTAAAAATCCAAAAAAGAAAGATTAAAAAATTAAATTTGATTTAATTTTTTGAAAATTTTGAATTTGAAAAAAAATTATTTTTAGAAATTTTAATTTAAATGGAAAAATATTTTTTTCTATAAAATAAATAAATCAATAAATTCAACATTTCGTTTCTTAGATTAATTTCTATCTAAAAACAAAAATTTTTTTTTCCAACAAAAAACAATTTTTTTCACTTTTCAATTTTTTTTCGAAAGTCGAAAAAAGTTATATTTAAATTCTCCAATTTTACCAAAAAATTGTAAAAAAATTTTTTCTAACTAGAAAAAAAAAACATTTTTTCACTGAATTAACAGAAAAAATGCTGTTTTTGCTCAAAAAATGCTTCAAAAAGTTCAAATATTCCATTTTCCCTCCCAAAAAAAAAAACCATTCAATTCCGTGTTCTATCGCGTCCGAAATCTATCCGAATTCGCAATCTTCTTCTCCTCCTCCTCGTGAGTGTCCTTTCCGCGTAAATGTACACACAAGAACCGGTCTGTTCAGTTGTACCCCTCCGTTCGTCGCATTATCGATCGATAGTCCTTATGCGACGACCAATGTTTGTCCCGTTTCCCATGTGATTCATCGCCTTTCTGGCGCGTTTTTCGACCGAAAAACGCCCAAAATATACAGATTCTCAGCGATTTTTCGTCGAAAACCGATGAGAATCGACAGTTTTTCGCCAAAAAACTGCAGAAAATTCTCGAAATCTAAGAATTTCTCCGACTTTTCCCCCGATTGTTTTCGGTGTGTTCGCCGAGGAATTGACCTTTTCCTTTTTCCGATAGGCATCTGAATTGACCCACTTTTCTCGAATAACTGTCATATTATAGAGTTGAGAATCATCGAGAGAGAGTCCTCAGGTCTCGCCACGCAACCATAAACTTTTTCTCGCCGAATAATCATATGCGCCTTTAAATCTACTTTTCTTTAACTGTCATCAGTTTCAGAGAAGAAATTTGATCTGGGAGAGAGAAAATAGAAACGCGATTCGCAAGACAATTGTTCAAAGGCGCAGGGCAAGCGGTTAGCTTTCGTGGCGAGACCCCTCTTCCGTATTTCGTATTCCGTGACAGTGACCGTGACAGGGACTGGACGTCTCTTTCGAGAATCGATTATTATCGGTTCGCCGTCTGCATTGGGAAATCCTACGGTTGACAGCGAACCGCGAACGCGACCGCGGACGCGTACGCGTACGCGTACGTAGAGGAGTCTGCACACACCGCGCGCCGTTGCTTACCGTACTCTTGGCGATGATAATTAAAATTTTAGGTTCAATTGTTGCTTATTTTCGCATATTTCACCGTACTTTTCATTTAAAAAAATTATCTGTTTCTAAAAATATTTGCGGTAAAAAAGCGAAAATAAGCAATAATTGAACCTAAAAATTTTAATTATCATCGCCCAGAGTACGGTAAGCAACGGCGCGCGGTGTATACACCGTCCTCTACGTACGCGTCCGCGGTTCGTTGTCAACCGTAGGATTTCCCAATGCAGACGGCGAACCGATAATAGAAGTGTGCCTGCGATTGGTCGGTACTATTATAAATTTGAAAACCATAGAGAGAGTCCTCAGGTCTCGCAACGCCTACCATAAACTTTTTCCCGCCGAAAATCATCTGCGCCTTTAACCTAATTTTTTCAAACCGCTCTTTTCTAGATCAAATTTCTCATAAAATGATGACAATTCGAGAAAATGAGGTTAAAGGCGCATGCGATTATTCGAGGAAAGGAAAAAGTTTATGGTAGCGTGGCGAGACCTGTCCAGGGATTTTCTCGATGATTTTGAACTGTATAATATTTCAATTCGCCGTTTAGCGCTAAAATTTGAAATTTTTTAAATTAAAAGTGGAAAATTTTAGAAAAAATTAATTAATTTTTTAGTCAATTTTGAGAAATCTCAATTCAAATCTTTAAAAAAAATGATAGAAAAATCGTACAGTCCCTTTTCAATTTTTTTCGCAATTTTTCCAATCGAAAAATGGCTCGTCCTGAATCGTAATAAAATGACGAATAAAACAAAAACATTCCAATATATATATTTTTCATTTTTTTCTCTCTCACCGATGACTCATCGTTTTGTTATCATCAAAAAGAAAAAAATGCGAAAAAACGCCCACTTTTTTCATTTTTTCTCCTCCCAGTTTTTTTGATTTTCGCCTGCTGTGAGAGCGAAAAATTTTTTTTGAGAGAATCTGAAAAAAATCTAAAAAATTTGAATTTTTTTTCATTTTCAAATTAAAGAAAACAATTCAATTCTGTGATAACTAAAAAATTTTCAAAAAAAATTTTTTTTTTTTAATTTTTCTGTTCTTTTTTTTTCAATTTTAAAATAATTTTGATTTATTTTTTATTCATTGAAATTTTTTTTTCTTTTCATAATTTTTTTTCCTCCCAATTTTTTCCTCCACTTTTCACGTGCTTCTCTTTGTTTTTTGAGAATAATTTTCATTTTTTTTCAATAATCATTGATTTTTTTCCAGTCGAAACCGTCGAAAAAATGGCGTCGCGCAAGACTGTGAACCGTCGTCAACGGCCGCAAAGAGCCACTTCCAACGTCTTCGCCATGTTCGATCAGGCTCAAATTCAAGAGTTCAAGGTGCTGCTGAAAAATATTAAGAAAAAAATAAATTTGAATTTTTAGTCACAAAAAAAATGATGCGAGAGTTTTCCATGACCGCTAATTAAATTTTTGAAAATACAAAGTTTTTTTTTTCGAAAAAAAAATTTGCAAAAATTTTTAATTTATTTTTTAAAAATGCGGAATTTTTTTCAATTTTTTTTCGTTTCTCAAAAAAAATTTTTTTTTCAAATTTAATTTACAAAAAAATTGTTTGTTCGAAATCCATCAAAATAATGCGAAAATTCGAATTTTGGAAAAAAAATTGAAAATATTCCCACAAAATTTTTTTTTTTTTCGAAAAAAAACAATAAAAATTGCGAAAAAGAGGGAAATTTCTATCAATTTGTGTTTATTTTTTTAAAAAAATCTTTTTTTTGCAGGAGGCGTTCAACATGATCGACCAGAATCGCGACGGATTCATCGATCAGGAGGACCTCAAGGACATGTTCGCTTCGCTCGGTTAGCACTGAAAGAATCTCGAAACATTGGGCTGAAATTGAACTGAAAATGTGGGATTCTCGAGGAAAACGATGAGATTCCCATCGAAATGCGTCATTTTTCATCAGAAATCCCAGAAAAATCAATATTATAAGGTCGCGCGCGAAGCTTGGAGTTTGTTGACACGCCCCTTTTTTGGGTCTCGAACGGAATCCATGTCACGTGACGTGAAATTGCGTGTCCCTTTGAACAATGCTTCTTTTTGGAGTGTTTAAAGGGACACGAAGTGTCACGTCACGTGACGTGGATTCCGTTCGGGACCCAAAAAGGGGACGTGCCGACGGAGTTCCGAGCTTCGTCGCGCGACCTTGTAATATTGATTTTTTCGGGTTTTTTGATGAAAAATGACGCACTTCGATGGGAATCTCGTCGTTTTCTTCGAAAATTTCACATTTTCAGATTTTCCGTCTCTCTAGTATCAGTTTTCGGCGTCAAAATCGCGTTGTCACTTGCAGGCAAAGAAGTGTCGGAGCAGTTCATCGACACGATGATCAACGAGGCGCCGGGCGCCCAGCCGATCAACTTCACCATGTTTCTGACGCTGTTCGGCGAGAAACTGACGGGCACCGATCCGGAAGAGGTGATCCGCAACGCGTTTCAGTGCTTCGACGAGGACAACTCGGGCAAACTGAACGAGGAGCACCTCCGCGAGCTGCTCACCACCATGGGCGAGCGATACACCGAGGAGCAGGTCGACGAGCTCTTCCGCGACGCTCCCATCAAGGTCAGCACGCGAAACCCCCGCATTGTCACACCGAGAATCACGAGAAAATGACTGTTTTTCACTGGAAAAAGACAGTGTGACAAAACCGGAACAGACGAAACCGGAACATGCGTTGTGAAAACACCGTGACGCACAAATGCAGAATTGCAACACTGCGACGCGCTTTTTCTGCATTTTCTAGAAAAAGCGCGCCGCCGCATTGTTGCAATTCTGCATTTTCGCGTCGCGGTGCTTTCACAACGCATGTTCCGGTTTTGTCACTTTCTCTCTGATTTCGTTGCGAGACCGCGAAAATTTGCAGAACGGTCAGTTCGACTACGTGGAGTTCACTCGCATGCTGAAGCACGGCACCAAGGACAAGGACGAGGCCTAAACGACGTCTTCTGAATCGATCGTCGTCAGAAGACGTCGTCCTCCTTCCACGCACACACATCTTCTCCTTTTTTCTTTGCTTTTACTCGAAATTCATCGCGCCGCGCAATTCAAACTCTATTTATTGTCTAAAAATTACCGCTTTTCGGCTTTTCAAAAACAATGATGATGATGATGTGCATATAAATTTAATCCGTTCTTTTTTTTGAATAATTTATCCGAAAACCAAAAAAAAAAGAGCAAGAAGAAGCGCAATCACAGGAGCAATGAATTCCGAATTTCGTCGTTGTTCGCATTCAGAAGCGAAATCAGCGAGACGGGCGACTTTTCGAGTTGGCGCGAAAGTTCTGGAATACGGTAAGCGGTAGGGGGGAGGGGGATTACGGTAGTCTCTGAAAATTACCGCTGAAAATGGACTGAGTCTGGGCGAGCGAGCACTTTTTCGTTTTGTAAATGGCACAGAATTTGGCGAGTGCGGCGGCGTGAAGTGACGCGAAAAACGGATAGAGACCGTCGGAATGGGTGCCGAAACTGCAAAAAGAAGAAGAGGAAGGTACAGTAATCCCCGGGTCAAAGTACAGTAATCCGACTCACCTGTCGAAAGCGCCCTTTTTGAGTTGGGTCAGCAAAAGACTCGTGATATTGATCGAGACGACGGCGAGAGGAAAGTCCTGGAAGAAGCGAGAATGAAACCGGGCTACTGTAGGGGTACGGTAGGTCGGCGGAGCAAGTCGATGGGCTCATTGGATAGATCTCGTCACGAGCAATCGATTGATATCCCGACTTGACCGATTTGAGCCGCTGAGCCGCGAGTTGGAGCCGAGAATTGATTGATTCCGAGAAAATGCGTGTATCTCGCGGCTCGGCGGCTCAAATCGGTCAAGTTGGGATATCAATCGATTGCTCGCGACGAGATCTATCGAATGAGCCCATCGACTTGCTCCGCCGACCTACCGTACCCCTACAGTAACCCATGAGACGGGTTTTATGAATTCTCCCAAAAATGGGCGACGGGTCTCGCCACGAAAAACGTCGGAGCTACCATAAACTTTTTTTTCCGAATATTCCTGCGCCTTTGAACTTCTGGATTTGAAAACTCCATGAAAAAGTACCGTTACACCGTGACACCGTGACACTTTTTCAAACTTTTTCTCTACCCATCTACCGTACCCCTCCCTCCTACAGTAACCCAAAGAAAACTCGGGCTCACATTCGGCTCGGTGGTGGCCAATTTGACGATGGCTCGCAGCACCGGTCGGCTCAGTTTCAGCGTGAACGTGTGCATTTGGAGGAGTCCGAGCACGCCGCACCCGCGAAAATCCGTCTCGGGCGTCGCGCTCTGAAATCCGACCGTCACCCAGTGCGGTCCGCATCGCGCGGGTCTCGGCGGTGCCACGTCGTCGGCCTCCTCGGAAGAGGTGCGCATCGCCGACGCGACGTGCACAAAGTAGTCGGACAAGAGCAGCCAGTGGGCTCCGTTCGAGCCGTCGTACCGGCTCCGCGCCAGTCTCGCGAGCAGCAATTTGTGTGTGACGGTGCGCGGGCTCAGTGAGCCCGTCGAGCCGGCGGGTCGACACAGACACACGTCGAGAAGGCGTTCGAGACGGCTTCTCGAGTCCGAAGACGTCGTCGTCGTCGTCACGTCTTCTTCTTCCGGCTCCGCCTGATTCTCCGATGAGCTCGTCGTGAGCAGCACCGCGCACAGCTCTTCGAGACTCGTCTCCGGAGCCAGAGCCGCCGAGCCCGTCGCCGGCTCCGTCGTCACTTCCTGTTTCAGAGCGTCCGCCCCTTTCAGCTCGATCTGAAAACGTTCTCGATTTGAATCGATCGAAAAAAAAACTAATTTTTTTAAAAGGATTACTGTAGTTTTTCTAAAAATAAGGTTTTTTTTTCGATTTTTTGAAAATTTAAAAATTTGGAAAAAATTTAATTAATTTTTCAAAAATATAGTTTTTTTTAATTAAAAATTTTTTTCAAAGATTTTTATTTTTATCGATTTTTTCAATTTTTTTTTTGAAAATTAATTGAAAAAAAAATTCCCAAAAATTGGATTTTTTAAATAAAAATTTTCAATTTTTTTTTTTTGGAAAGTAATAAAAATTTATTCTTTTTCAAAAAAAGAAAAAAATTTAGATGAAAATTTTTCAAAATTTTTTTTACCAAAATTTAATTTTAGAAAAATTTCTAGATTTTTTTGATAATTTTTTAAAAATTGTGAATAATTTTTTTTTTTTTTTGGAAAAAATGCGTATTTTTTACTATGGAATTTTTTTAGGAATCCGGAGAAAAAAAGTAAAATTTCCAGAAAAATCGGACCTCACACCATTCGTCGAGCACCCGCATTCTTTCTTTTTTCCATTCCTCCTGCTCCGCTTCCAGTGGCTCTTTTTCCATTCGATTGAGGGGGCTGATTCTGGAATCAATCGATATATCGATTGACTTTCAGAGGATGCTAGAAAAGCGGCGAGTGTTAGGAAATAGGGGAAAGGAAGCGTGTTGCCTAGGGAAATGAAGAAGCGAGAGAGAGAGAGACGCAGACAAGGAAGAGAGCGAGAGAAGGAGAGACGCAGACAAGGAAGGAGAGAGAGGCAGCTGCCACGCGCGCGCGAGGTTTCCAGCCACCTCCAACACGATTGACATCCCAAAGTGCCCCGACTCCTTGAAACAATCCGTTCAAAAAGCATCAGCCCAATGCGGGGCTCGAACCCGCGACAACCAGATTAAGAGTCTGGTGCTCTACCGACTGACACAGAAGAATCGCTACTGAAGCATTACGGACGCATGATGGACGCATGCGAATATGCTCGCATAATGCTTGTATTATATGCGCACACACGTGTGTTCCACCCCAGCATATATGGAATATGGGTGGAACGGCACACGAAATCGGGAGTCGGCGGCGCGAGCGCGCATGGATGGGCGTGGATGGAATATGCGATCGCGCATGGATGGAATATGGGAGGGCCGAGGGCCGTGGCCTAGAGTTTCCATTATGCAACTTCTCATATTAATGTAATACAGGACTTTTTCGTGCCTCCATTATGCGTCCGTGAATGGGTGCAATATGGATGATTTTCGTGCATCCATCATACGTCCGTAATGCTTCCAGTAGCGATTCTTCTGTGGAGCTAACCGGGCGGCGACGGCGCCCAGTCCACGAGGCGTATACTAGCGCACTGCCCAAACTCCCTGGCGCCATGCCAAGAGACGCATTATCGATTTTGGCGCGCCGACGGAGAGGACGGCGACACTAGCGCCGTCTGTGTCATCTCTAGCCGCCTCTCGGATTCTCAGTCTCTCTCTCTCTCTCTTCCCTTTCTCTTCTTCTTCTTCTTCTCATTCACTTCGTCGCGTCGCATTCGAATGCATTCGTCGCGGCGGTTCTCCCCCGTGGCGGCTGGCCCACTTATCCCCCCTCTCCCATCGCTCCCGTTTCTTTTATTTTACTTTTTCCGAGTATTCTTTTCTTTCGATTAGAAAAATGAGAAGAAAAGTTCAGCGAAGAGAAAGAAGGGAAAAGCGAAGAGAAAAAAAGGAAAAACAAAAAAAAAGCGCGCGCGCCAGCGTGCGTTGTGCGTTGTCATGGAAATGAATTCGATGACTCGAGCTCACCACTTTGTTTTTCGCGATTACCCCCCGCCTCTCACCAGACCTACTTTTCAAACCGAAAAAAATCGATAATATTTCGAAACCGCCCGTCTACCGCGATATTTATCGTTTTTCGCGCGCCAAAAGCGAATTCTCCGCTAAAAATCGCGATAATCGACATTTTATCGACCAAAAACCAGAGAATTCACGTGTTTTTCCCATGTTTATCGACTTTTTCTCTCGCTCTCTGGCCTAAAATTCAAATGGCCGCCGTGTTGTCGTCGCGGTGGCCTAGCTTTTTCTCGACCGCCGGCCGCTCTCGTTCAAAACACCTCCCATCGATCGCTTGCGCTCGTGTCCGCCGTGGTTTTTTATCGGTTTTTTTTTTGAGGGAACAACTTTTTTTTCCGGATCTGTTTTTTTCTCCATGTTTTCTCTGTTGTATCGATTTTTCTTCCCACGAAAATTTTTGTTTTTCCAGCAGGAGATCACCTTTTTTTTCGATTTTTTGGCCCGCTAAAAACCATGTTTTCCGTTTCGAATTTTCTGTTTTTCTTCCATTTTTCTGTTTCAAACGACATTCTCATCCTCTCGACTAACTGTTCAAATTGAAAGTTCCTCACTATTCGCGTGCTTCTTCCTGTTTACCCGGAGGTTTTCCGTCGATGGCTGCTGGCCTAGCTTTTCCGCTTCGACACATTCCTAGGCCACCGCGCGTTTCGTCTGTAATTCTTCGTCGTTTTCAGCCCCGCCGAGAAATGGCTTCGGACGAGGATGCCGAGATGCGCGAGAAAATGGCGGGCGACGAGACGGAGCTGGCGCTGCACGAGCTGGCGTCTCTGCCGCTGGAAGCGATATTCCAGTACACGACACTCACCGAAATGTAGGAGCTCTCTTCGCCCAGAAAAATCAATAATATTCTGTTAAAGATTGGAGTGCGCGAACATGACGAAAGACATGTACACGCAGGTGCGAAGTGTCGATCTGAAGCTGTCGGCGATTCGCGTTCTGTTTCACGCGCAGAAGCCGTGCATCAAACTCCAGTACAAGAACAAGTTCTACGAGTGGTCGTTCTTTTTGCTCGACGGCCAGCGCGCCGACACGACGCAGAAAATCGGATGGCAGACGTTTCGGTGGTGAGTTGCGGCGAGAATCGATATTTCCCACTGAAAATCGATGCAGTGCTCAATTTGAATCGAAGAAAACAGCGATTCGCCACGCAAAAATAGTTGAAAAAGCGAAGAAAATTTTTCGAAATGAAAAAGTGTGCGGCGGCATTGCAGTAGGCCACGCCCCTTTTTCCGCGCCGCAGACGACGCGTTCCTCGGCGAAATTGAACGTTTTTCAGAGTGTTCTAGCACGAAAAAAAGAGATTTTGTGTTAAAATTTCGGGAATAAGAGGTTTAAAAATCTTTTTGATTTAAAAAATGAAAAAATGACCACGAAATTGTTATTTTTCACTATATTTTTTGACGAGAAGCGGCCGAATGGTCTCGCGACGAAAACTACAGAGTCGGGTATGTGCC
Source organism: Caenorhabditis sulstoni (assembly GCA_963966605.1). Taxonomy (NCBI): domain Eukaryota; kingdom Metazoa; phylum Nematoda; class Chromadorea; order Rhabditida; family Rhabditidae; genus Caenorhabditis; species Caenorhabditis sulstoni. The sequence continues at coordinate 2,645,976 of OZ016477.1, forward strand.
TTTAACCTCTTTAGGGTACGGTACGCATGAATTTGATTATCGGGGTTTTTTCCCGTTTTTTGACCAAAAAAGTGAGATTTCTTAGAGATTCTAGCCATTCGCAGCGATTTCGAGCCAAGAAACGAGCAAAGACAAGAAAAAACAGAGAAAGTATTACACGATCGCGCGAAGCGCGGAGTCCGCAGTATCGCCCCTTGGCGGGTCTCAAACGGAATTGACGTCACGCGACGTGAAATTGCGTGTCCCTTTAAAGTTTTTGTGTTGAGTTCAAATTTTCGCGGTTCAAAGTTTTTAAAGGGAGGCACCTTGATTCGTTTTTTACCTGTAGATTCCGTTCGAGACCCGTCAGGGGGCGGAACTGCGGACTCCGCGCGATCGTGTAATAGTGCATATCGTAGCCCAAAGAGTTTAAAGGCGCATGCTCCACTGGTCTCGGCGCGAAATTGTGAACATTTGAACACACTGGAAACGTTTCTCTCGTTGTTGCAGTCACAAAACGGCATGGGGCGTGCACGCCGACCATCACGACATCGAGCACAGTCTGACGCGCGTCTTCTCGCACTTTGTCGGCTTCTTCAACTGCAGCGACGCGACACTCGCCGAGCTCTACATCGATTTGTCGGTGATCGAAGACGTGCGGCTCGTGCTCGAACACTTCAAACACTTCAAAAACGTGCGTCGTGTGGCCGTCGTGCGTAGCGGCGCGTCGGATCGTCTCGGCAAAGAGGTGTACGCGGTGCTCGAGTGGATTCTCGCCAAACTCCGACCCGACCAAATCCATCTCGGCATCGAGTTCGACGATCCGAAGAGAGATCGGTTCGAGCTCGAGCGGCTCGAGGACATGCTGCTCGCGCGCGACCACGTGTCGATCGATCACTCGAGCTGGGTGAACAAGGAGAAGTTGTACACGTTCGCCGGAAAAACGCTGATACTCGACGGCGGACACTTCAACAGCGAGGACTACTGCCGCTTCATGGAGGTGTGGCGGAAGCGGCCGACGCCGAGCAATCTCGCCTGGATCGACATTCGCATCGGCCATCAGCCCGTCGAGAACGTGTTCCTCGAGATGGTCACGCCGCGCAACATCATCCGCAAGTGGTCAGTTCGCGACGAGTCTCGCACGAGACGGTTTTTGGTGTCGATTTACGCGACGTCTCTTCCATTCGAGACCCGCCCGCAAGGCTCGAAGATTCCGAAAGAAAAACGGATGATAGGCGGCGACGTCTCGCGTAAATCGACACCAATTCGTCGCTTCCGTTCGAAACCCGCTTGAACGTGTTCGTTTTCAAATCCACCGTAAACCAACTGAAATATCTCGGAAACTAGGCGAGTTGGGAGAAAGTTGTCAACTACAAACATGATCCGCTTGAAGTTTCCCATCGTTTTGTAGTTGACAACTTTTCTGCGCCTCTTCTTGTTTTCGAGATATCCCCCTTCTTCGTCCCCCTACATCACAAAAGTTGCAGCGCGTGTCCATGGCGAATCATCGACGGAATGCCGCAGCACTACTACTTCTCGCTGAACACCAAAGAGGTTCTGCACTCGAACAAGGTCGACACGGCGCGAGTGTCGCTCGACCGCAACCACTTCTTCTTCCACGTCCGCGACTTTGGACCGCCCGAGCGTCAGATTCCGTTTGCGCGTGCCGCCGCGCAACGCGTCCGCTTCCTCGATCGCGCCTTCGAGCAAGGAGCACAAGCGGCGGCGGCGGTGGTTCTGGCGGCGCCGCCGCCGAACGCCCCGCACCGTTCCATGCAAGCGGTGTTGATCGTGTTGAGGCCCGACGTGCGTGACGAGATCGAACGTGTGCAGCTTCCGGTAGTGCCACATTTCGTCGTCGGCGCGAACGAGGAGGCGGTTCGACGTCGCGTGCGCGCATTGCACCGTCAAATGCGTCGCGAACTGGACGGACAGGACGTCGACGTTCAGGAGGAGCTCGACGAAAACGACGAAGACGCGGAGCGCGAGCACGCGCGGCGACATCTCGAGCTCAGTATGAACGTTCACAACGACGTCGACTCGTTCGAGTGGATTCCGTTGCGCGACGCGCGCATCGAGTACGAGCGAATCATCGAGGGCACGGCGGACGACTTCCGTCTCACGCACCGACGACCCGCACAGCTGACGGAGACCGAGCAGCGCGCGCTCGAACTGTGGGTCCATCGGGAGCTGCGAATCCGCAACGCGTCGGAGGCGGGACACGAGCCGGCACGCAATCTGCACGTGCGACCCGTCCGCGAGATCTTCTTCAGTCGGCTCCAGAAACTGCTGAATCCCGACACAATTCTCACCAACTGGATGTACGCGCGCAGGGAAATCGAGCTGCTGCTGACGGTCATCGACGAGGAGCTTGCGATTCACGAACGACACCTGACGAAGGGCGTCGGCGACGAGATTGGATTCTTGCGATCCGAGGAGTGGGCTCGCACTCAGAAGATTCGCGCGGTGAGTCGAAGCGGGAAACTTGAAAAACGTCCTAGTTGGCTTGGTGGGACAATCGTACGTTCGCGTAACGTTACGCCTCGTGACCACATGACGTTTTGTTCGAAAACTATTGAGAAACGATTGTTTTTTTTTCTGCAGGAACTCAACGCCTATTGTTCGAGATGGCGCAAGGCTTGCAAGTGGCAAGAGCAGAGCATGAAGATGAGAGACGAGGTGAGCCGCCACTGAAAAAACGGGAAGAGATGTCGAAAAGTGCTCAACTGCAAAGTTGTTCCTCGCAACGAGAGCTATCTTTTTGCAGTTGACCACGTTTTGATAGCTCGTCCGGTTGGCGAGTTATACGCCGATTTCGACGACGCAGTCGAATTCGCTGCGTAGCGACTCGGCGCGCGGAGATACGAAAAAGTGGTCAACTGAAAAGTTGTTCCTCACAATAAGAGCTATCGTTTTGCTGTGGACCACTTTTCGATATCTCTTCTGGTTTTCGAGTTTCAGACGAAATACTGTCGTTTTCAGCTGCAAAAAGAGGAACACGCCCGCCTCCATGCCAGGAGTGCGATGCTGAGCTCGAAGAGTGTCGAAAGCACCGCGGAGCCGAGCGGAAGCAACGCGGTACCATGCGGAAGCAACGCGGTACCATGCGGAAGCAACGCGGTACCATGCGGAAGCAACGCGGAGCCGGAAACGCCGCCTAAAACGGACGAATAAAAAAATTTTATTGTTTTTCTTTTTTTCAAACTTTTCAAACTAATATCACATAATATCGTCGTGTAGTCAACTTTTTTCTGTTTGTAAATTTTTTATTTCTCATGATTTCTTTTTTTTCTGGTAATTTTTAAAAATTTTCTGGCACCTTGAAATCATGTTCAACAAAATAGATTGCGTAATTTCTATTTGTTTAACATTTTTTTCATTTTTTTTCTTTTGCAAAAGGCCTAAATCCCCTTTGAAATGTCTCGAATTTCAACGTTTTTCATGCTTTTTCATCCAATTTTCTAATTTGCTCGAAAACGAAAAATCGATAATTGCAGGCTGGCGATGGATTTCGAGGAGGGCAGACGTCTTCCAGACGACACGTCGGAGCTGGAACTCTACAATTTCAGCCAGGTGCCAATCGCGAACATTTTGAGAGGTGTCGCCTTGTCGGACACGTGAGTCAGCACTCTTTTATCGCTGAAAAACTAGATTGTTGTTTGCAGTGTCGAGCTCGGTTTCGTGTCGAAAGAAATGATGAACTTTGTGCGAAAATCGGGCCGAAAAATCGATAATTTTACCATTTTCTTTGGCGACGATCGACCGCGAGTGAGTTTTGAATCGCGAAACGAGAACTTCACGTGGAATCTGTACACGCCGGAGGAGAAGGATATGGATGAGTCGACGAAGGAGACGATGCGCAGGATGATGGCCCAGCAGCCGTTGGACCGCAAGATTGGCTATCACACGTTGAAGTGGTAAGCGAGGAGCATCGGCCCGATGCGGGGGCTCGAACCAGATCGTACAGGTGATAAGCCACTGAGCTGTACGCTGATCTGAGCTCCTCAGCTGGGGAACAACTGGTGGCCGAATTAGCGGTCGTTTGGCGCGCGCGCGGCACTCCCGACTCGCTGATCGCTCACCAATCGCGTTTTGAATTTCCTTTTCGCTGTTCACTGTTCGTTGAAACGTGGAAATTTTCATAGAAACAGTATATAACAGAAAGTTAACAAGGAACGTTGGGCAACAAAGGGAAGTAGGAGAATCGAAAAGTTGAGTTCTCGCCGTCAAAGCCGGGATCAAAAAAGATCCGGACTGTGGGGGAGGAAGGAATGGAGAACGAGTCGATGTTGAAGGTGTGAGAGGGATTGGCTCGGCCTAGACGAATGAGAGTGGTTTTAATGCTGGCTAGGAGGAGAGCGTTAGTGGATGACCAGTTAGTGATTAGATCGATGGCTTTCTGGACTCCTGGCGGGAGGGGGGAGTCAATTTTGATGTCATCGGCGAAAAGCGGTGATGTTAGTAATCCTGGCAAGGTCGATTGATTGATTGATATTTATTTGCTTGAAGAGAAAAAGAGACATTTCCTCTGACACAAGACAAGAACAAAAAAAACAGGATGGCAGAGAAATTAGAAGTTATAAACGGACAACCGGAGAAATTTGGATAGGTCGATCCGGTTGATGTTAGAGGCAAAGATATTGCTTGAGATCTTCAGGGGAAACGCGTGTAGAGGAAGCCAATTCCACGGGTTAAGGATTCGTAGCGCAAAACTCTGATACGATATCCTGTTGGGCTTCACGGGACGGGATGGCCGTAAATAGAATGGATGTCGTCGAAGTCCTCGTTCGTTAGGAGTAACGGTAAACAGCTCGATATCAAGTTTGACCTCCCTCGACACAATAATCTTGTAAGTGTAAACGAGATCAAAAAGAAGTCTTCGATATTCCAGGCTTTCTAGTCCGCACACTTCCAGACATTCGAATTAGGACTTGTAGGTCTTGTTGAACTTCTTGTACAATCGGTAGAGAAACGATTTCTGGACGTCGATCAGGAGATCATTAATAAAAATGAGGAAGAGTAATGGGGAGTGGGCCTTGAGGTTGTTGTCGTTTATAAACCTTCGAACTCATCGAATTGCGGTTCTCTGTAGGGCTGGTAGGGCTGGAAGCCGTTATTTTCGTATTGGACATCTTCCTGTGTTCTCACCAGGTGAATTGGCGTTTCTTGACGACGGAACTGGGCATCCCTGCAAATCAGAGTTCGTATATGATTTCACTTCACCTCATACTTTTTCAATTGGGTTCTGAAGAAGTCCAACTTTTCGCGAATTTCTGCTTGCGAAACTCGCGTCGTACGGGCATGGCTGCTGAAAAGAAGACAGGCAGTCACAAAAACCCGAGATAAACTCACATGAAGTTTCTGACGATGCCTTTCACGTAAGCCGGGATCGACAAAGATCCGGCGGTAATGTCGAATCCCTCCTTCATGATCACTGAATTCATGTGTTTTATACGAAGTTCGAACAAAACGTCTACTAACCAGCAAGCTTTTCGAAAAAGTCGTTGTTGATCACCGGGTAGACACATTTTCTCGACGACTCCGGAGCCGAGAAACTTCCCTCACGCTTCAGTCGCCCATAGCACGTCAATTGCGTTCGGCCGTACGCCAGTTACCGTACGATGTGGGAAAATCGCCATCGCCAGGGCGTCTACGCGTCGGGTGACAGACGAATTGGGCTCCGGGACATTTCGAAACCGATGGAACATGAATAGGTCAAAAGAGGCGCTGAAAATGCTGAAGTTCATTAAAAAACAAAATATAAAGAACATTGGGTGAATTTTCGTGGCGCTCTCATCGATTTGAAAAACTGCATGAGGAGCCAAATGTGTTGTCTGGGCTATTGATTTGATTTTCGCTTTCGCGAATTTTGACTTTAACCCCCTTACATGGTTTGCAAGTGTTGTAAAGAGAAGAACTAACCTGCACTTTACCGTCATCAGGGTCACGACCTGCATGCGGCTTGCCAAATACGAGAAATTGAGCCGTCGATGTGCCACAGCTCCGCAGCTGACTGTGGTTTTTCTTTCAGTACAGTGAAGAAGCTCAACTCCAATTCGAAAGAAAGAACTTTCGCGGGACGCAAAGCGAATCCATTTCGAGCATAGATTGGGCGGAGATTCCGTTTGCTCATTTTTACCTTAACAACACATGTTTAGAATAGGCTAACAAAGTTAGAAAGAAAGCGAAAATCAATGAAAATGAAATGAAATAAGGATGAGCAATGCTTTTGGCGCCAAGCCTATTATTATAGGCGCGCGACATTTCGCAGAAAAGCGGCTGAGTGGTCTCGCAACGAAAAACGACTAAACTAGTCATGCGCCTTTAAACTATTTGGCCTACGGTATCAATTTATGATTAATGAACTTGATGGCGCAGTGGATGAGTCACAGGGGCACCACTCAGCCATCCCAGGTTCGAATCCTCGTTGCTCGAAATCTCTTTCTCACCTCTTTCATCGCCCCGAAATCCCGAATCTCCAGCAAAATCGTCGGTTTTTTTTTTCCAGCTATCGCAACGGCAGAAACATCTACACGTCGCATCACGATCTCGAACACGTCCTTCCGAAGATCTTCATCCACTTTGTGAAGATGTTCGACTGCACCGAGGCGTTCATCGCGCACCTCCACGTCGACATGAACACTGTCATCGATTTGCGCTCGATTCTCGAGCACTTTGTCTACTATCGCATCCGCCGACTGTCGCTGGTTCAATCGAATCGCGACACTGGCGACGTGTCGAACATGACCCACATGGACTGGTGTTTTCAGAATCTGCGAGTCACACAGATTCATCTCGGCGTCGAGTTTGCGCGAAACGTGCGCAACGAGCTGGAAGTGCAACGGATTCGCGACAAGGTGAGTCGCGGATTGCCGTTGACCGCGACGCGACCGCCGACGCGTCTCCTCGATTTTCAGGTGCTCGCGTTCGATCACGTGTGTTTCGACGAGTGCACGTGGCTGCGACCGGAAGAGTTGCTCGGCTTCAAATCGAAGACGATGATGATCGGACGGCCGAACACGCTTCAAATCGAGCACCTTCACCAGTTCATCCGCGGATGGATGGAGGGCGACGAGCATTCGCAGCTCATGTGGCTCAACATCAAAATGAACGAGAACTGGCGACACAAGGAGATCCTTCGCGATCTGAACACCGAACCGTTTGCCGTCGCCGACAAACACACGTGGTGAGTCAGTCATTATTCGCCCGACATAAATGAGCCAATGGCGACGACTCGTTTCCAGCGACTGCCCGTTCCGAATCCTCAACAACAAGTTGCGTCCGTTCTATTTTCTGCCGTCGTCGGTGCAAGTGAAACGAAAAGACGGCACACGGGCGATCATCTGCGTCTCCGCGTCGCAATTCTTCTTCCACGTCGCCGACAACGGACCGCCGCAGCTCGACCCGAAAGTGCCGGACGTCAGCGAGTACGAGCTGCTCGACTTGCACTCGCAACTCAGACGAATGGCCTCGCTGCAGTCGGCGCACGGAATGCCGCTGCCCCTGTCGGTGGCGGTGATGAGGAACGCGCGACGGTTGCGCGCCGACGATCTTCCCGAGTTGCGACGAAATCTGGCGATTCTCGACGTTCGCGAAGAGGCGCGACTGCATCGCGACATTGAAGTGCCGCGGATTCGCGCCGAGATTGCAAGTCTCACGCGTCGCATCGAGCGACTCGCCGAGCGACAGACCGAGAAGCGGCGCGAGTTGATCGAGATTGCGCAGGAGGCTCTGCAAGTGCAGGTAAATCGGAAAAACGGGAAGAGATGTCGAAAAGTGCTCAACTGCAAAGTTGTTCCTCGTAACAAGAGCTATCATTTCGCAGTTGACCACATTTTGATAGCTCGTCCGGTTGGCGAGTTATACGCCGATTTCGACGACGCAGTCGAAATCGCTGCGTAGCGACTCGGCGCGCGGAGATACGAAAAAGTGGTCAACTGAAAAGTTGTTCCTCACAATGAGAGCTATCGTTTTGCTGTGGACCACTTTTTGATATCTCTTCTGGTTTTCGAGTTTCAGACGTATTACTGTCGTTTTCAGGGCGACGAGCGTCGTCGCGCATTCGCCGACGCCCGCTTCAAAATGCTGTACGGCGGACAAGAAGTCCGTTTTCTGATGTCACGCCAAAAGTCACATTTTGAAAAGCGCAAAGAGTTGGAAGACGTGCTGCGACACATTGGCGCATCGCTCGATTCCGACGACGTCGTCGTCGAAGCTGGCGAAGACGTGGCCGAAGAGACGGTCGACGAGCGACGACGTCGTCGCGAGAAAATGCGCGACGCGATTCAACTCTCCGACTCTGTCCACCTCATCACAATTCACCGCTTCAACGGGGATCCCGAGTCGGCGAAACGATGGGCACGCGCGTGTCGCGACGAGATTGTCCGAATGCGTAGCGATCTGTCGACGTTGGAGACGATTCCCGACCTGGAGGTGTATCAGAAGCGACGAGTGCGACACATTGACATCGAGGAGGAGATACGCGCGCGCGTGCACGGACCGCCCGTCCACGAGATCATCGCGAGAGAGCAGTGGTTGGAGCTGTTCGCCGAGCACGAGGCGCGCGGAGTCGTCAACCTCGACGCCGAGTGATGACGTCTCCTGATTCCGAACGTCTTCTATTCTTCTTTCTTCTTCTTCTTCTTGAACGCTTCTCTCGACTCCATTACGGTTCTATGCTTCTCTTCTCTTCTCAACGTCTTCTATTTCTCACGACGTCTTCTATTGAAATGTTGCATAATTTTGAACATGTGCGTATGTCTATTCTTTTGTGTATATTTTTATTTATTTATTTATTTCTCGGTTCTCATTCTCTCTCTCCCGATTTTCTCGAACATTTTCCCCGGCTGACACAAAAAAATTTTCGCAAAACGCAATTTTTTTCTTCCTCTGAAATCTTGAAAAACGGTTGAATTTACCGTTTAATACTTGTTTTTTCAAATTGATTTTCATTTTTTATTGATTTTTTTCAATCTAATTTTCCAGTTTTCGGGAAAACCTCCAAAAAAAAAAGCGCCCTCAAAATCATGGATGTTATGGATATTTCGGCAGAGACGCCGATCGGCACATTGTGAGTTTTTTCTTTTTTTTGTTGAGTTTTTAGAAGAAAGAAAGTGCTCAATTATGGAATTCTATTCAGAGTTGAGATCGCTCTGCGCTCGGAAGAATTCATGGAGGCTGTGAAGAGTGTGGAGAAGAAGGTGGAGAAGATGAGAGTGCAAATCAGACCGGGCGCGTCGAGAATCGAGTTCGAGTCGGACGAGAAGCGATTCTTCTGGAACTTCTTCTATCCGGTGGAGCCGTCGGGCCAGAAAGCCACTCTCACACTCGGATCGCAGACTTTCAATTGGTAGGCGATAGGGAGAAGAAGTTAGGGGGGAGGGGGAGGGGGGAGGACAAAAAGCCATCAGCCCAATGCGGGGCTCGAACCCGCGACAACCAGATTAAGAGTCTGGTGCTCTACCGACTGAGCTAACCGGGCGCCGAAAACTTGTCATCGCCGGGGCGTATACCTGTCGGGATGGCAGGCAGATTGACCTAGTTCCCAACGGGGGAAATTGGCGGGCGCCAATATGGTGTGCCTGATAGCGCAGTGGTTTTTTCATCGATTTTGTATTTTTGAAGTCATTTTGCAAGCTCGTATTGATGACAGGAACCGTTTTACAGCGTGAAAGACGACTCGGGGTTGTACAGCGGCAGTGAGAATCTCGAGCAGGCGCTTCCGGCCGTCATCGAGTTCTTCCTCCAACTGTTCGACTTCTCGCAATGCGAACTCTCGCTTCTCCACATCGACATTGCGGCCATCAACGATGTGCGTCGAATGTGCTCGGTTCTGAAGCCGTTGACCAACGTGCGACACGTGGCGATCGTGAAGAGCGGCGAGCCGACGGCTCCGAAGCTCTCGACACTTGCGATCATCGAGTGGATTCTGATGCACGTGCGAATGGCCGGCATTCGCATCGGATGCGCCATCGATCGAGACGCGTACAGCACGACCGACATCAATCGCGTTCGCGACATGGTCAGCGATCGCGACGCGGCGCCCCTCTCCAGTCTCACTGTCATCTCGTTTCAGCTGCTGACCCGTCCGCACGTCTACATGGACAATTGCGATTGGCTGACGCCGAGCGACATTTCGCGCTTCTACGCCAAAACCGTCATGATCGGGCAGAAGAACAAGTACACGCCGTTCAATCTGAACACCCTCATTCGCAGCTGGATAAACGGCGAGCACTCGAATATGTGGTGGTTCAATGTGAAAATGAACAAGCACTACTCGATGGACGAGGTTATGCTCAACGTGCCGCACAATGAGCCGGTTCTACCGCCCAAATACTGGTGAGTTCCGTCGACCGCAACGCACCCATTCTGTCTTTTCAGCTCGTGCCCGTTCCGTCTTCTCAACGACGAGCCGGCGCCGTTCTATTTTCTGTCGAACGCGAGACAGGTGCGTCGCGCCGACGGAACGACGGCCGTCGTGTGCGTCTCCGCGTCGCAATTCTTCTTCCACGTCAAAAGCGAGGGACCGACAGAGCCCGAGCTGACGCCCGAGACGCGTCGGCTCCACGAGGTTCTCGACTTGCTCAGCCAGATACGCGACATCACCGGCCCGTCTGGCGGATCGTTGGGCGACGATGCGCGTGAGAAGATTCTCGGTCCGAATCGGCTGAAGACGTCGCCCGAGGAGTTGAAAGAGATTTTGGAGGTGAGCAGACGGTTGGGCGGGTTTTTTTCAGGGTTGTCACGGGCCGGGCCGGGCCGGGCCGGGCCGACCATATGACCCCACCGGCCCGGCCCGGCCCGGCCCGGCCCGGCCCGGCTCGGCCCGGCCCGGCCCGGCCCGGCCCGGCCCGGCCCGGCTCGGCCCGGCCCGGCCCGGCGGGCCGGCCCGGAATTTGACAACCCTGGTTTTTCTAGACCATGGCCGAGGTTTCTCGCGCGACTAGTCGATGGAAACACTACGATAGAAGGGTCCATGAGTGGTGGTACTTCAAAACTGGATATCTCTGAAACTGGAAGAGTTGTGAGAAAGTTGTCAACTAGAAACATGACCACCTTCCAATTTCTCGTGTTTTTGTAGTTGACAACTTTTTGGTAACTATTTTAGTTCCCAAGATATACCTATGTGAAGTTCACCACTCTACGGGCTATCCGCCACATCTGCAGAATCTCTGGCTGGTTGGTCGAATGGTTTTGGGTTGGGCTGACACTTTGAGGGCTGTGAGTTCGATCCCCGCGCCGGCGAACCTCTTTTCTCTCATTCCAAACGTTCATTGGGCCCTTCTTGCAGAAGCTGAAACTCGACCGCGCGCAGGCGGTGCTCAACTTCGAGGCGAGCCGCTTGCGTTCGCAACTCGACGTCGTCGAACGTCGTGTGACGGTGCTGCAATCCGACCTGGCCGGCTTCCGCGCGGATCTCGATCAAGCGCAGGCGGCGGCGGTGGTGAACGGTCGCGAGATGCTACTCAACGAGCTGCGCATTCGGATCGTGAACACCGAGCAGAGTATCGAGATGTTGCGTCGCGAGCAGGGCGCGCTTCAAGAGATGCTTCGCAATCGTCAACGACAACCGGACGCGGCGGCGGTGGCGGCGGCGATGGCGGCGGATCCGTTCGCCGCCCGTCCCAACAACGTGATGCGACGCTACGAGGCGCTGATGCAACGTCGCGCCGAACTGTACCAGCAACGGCAGCAAGCCCGTCAACAGGCGCAGCAACAGCAGGAGCAGCAGAGAGAGCCGGCCGCTCTGTTCGGCGGTCTCGGCGCCATGGTGCCGGGCGCCGGCGGCAGAAACGGTCGCGACGGCGAGCAGGTGCTCGGCGAGCTGTTGCGCGCCCACGCACGTCATCTCCACGCGAACAACGCGTTGATGGGCGGCGACGTGCCGTTCCTCGAGGTGTTCGGCGACATGCATCAAATCGAAGCGTTGCTGCGTCGTCGCGAGCAGCAGCACGGCCCGAGAAACGCTCACGAGCCGATGCAGGTGGAGGAGGCGGGGGCGGAGCACGACGAGCCGATGCACGACGAGCTGGAGCCGCCGAACGACGTCGTCGAGATGAACGTCGTCGCCGTCGCCGCCGCCGCCGACGAGACTGGCGAGTCGGACATGGAGGCCGACGTCGTCGTCGTCGCCGCCGCCGCCGCCGAGATTCGTCGTGACGACGACGCAGCCGCCGACATGGACGAGTAGATCGGATTGACCTACTTTTTGAGAGACAGTACCGTTGCTCGGAGCTCGGAGTCTTAAGCCACGCCCCTTCTTTTTCTTGGGGGGTCTTGAACGGAAATTTAAAGGGAGGCATACGGTATCTTTTTCCGTTCGAGACCCGAAACGTGGGCGTGGCTATTTGGCTCTGAGAGCGTGGTACTGTAATAATTGTGCATTTCTTTTTTCTTTTCTTTTTTTTGTCGCCCCCGCGAAAGTCCCATCCGTTTTGACCTACTTTTGACTGTTCAAATAATCCGAAAAATGTTGTGAGGGTCTGTCAAAAAACTCGAATTCTGGCTGTTTTCATGGCGAATTTCGAAAAGATTCGCTGAAATTTTTTTCGGAATTTTTTCGCGAGTTTTTTCGAATCGCCCATTGAAATACATGAAATTTGAGCGATCGACTGGCCTAAAAAAATTTTTTTTTTTTTTGCAAAATTTTTTTCTATTTTTCCTCACTTTTTTTATTTTCTGAATCGCCCGGCAATCACAGTTTGATACGTTTTACCGATGTTTTTTTTTCCCCCCATTGAATTTTCCCCCCCGCTTGACCCATTTTCTTCCTAATTTTCGGTGAAATTCCTTATTTTTCTCGTCTCAAAACTAACCCTGAGTTCCCAAAAAAATGTATAAAAATCCCCCAAAAAAAAACCGATTTTGAATTTCCCGCCCATCCCGTTATTAACCTGATTTTCATGTCTCCGCAATCGCGCCCCATTGATAAACAACAACAACAGCAACAACCGAACTAAATAATAACTGTTGTGTATTTCCATTCGTATTCCCCCGCTTTTTCCTTGTTTCGAAATTGCCATCCTTCACTCTCTCTGTTAACACACACACATTTCCAACAGCTTCTTCTTCTTCTTCTTCCTCTTTTTCCTCTCTTTTTTTCCAATAAACCGACCGAAAATGTTCAAAATGTTCAGTTCTCGCTGTTATCCACATGTTTGTCAAGGACACCAAAAACAGGCATAAAACGGCCGTCGAGCGTGTGTGTTATCAGATCACGACGACGATTTTTGACGCTTTTTTTTGCCGTCTCTCCGCACCAAAAAAATGTTTTCACCGTTTTTGCAGCACTTCCCAAGAACTGAGAATGCGAAAATACCACGTGAAACTCTACGCGAAAGCGTTCGAATCGCGGAAAATTGCAAGGATTCAAAGAGAGTTGGAGAAAAATTACGGAAAAGTCGATGTTTCCGCGGAGTATTGTTACCATTTGATTGGAAATGAGGTGAGAAAAAGAACTAAGGGTATAGGGGTTCGAACCGGTGAATTGTTGTTTGGTGCCGAATGATTAACCCACTGCGCCATCCGCTACGCCATAGTGGCGCCCGCCAATTTCTCCCGATTGGAATTAGTTAAATCTGCCCGTCACCCGACGGCTATACGCCCTGGCGATGACAAGTTTTCGCCGCCCGGTTAGCTCAGTCGGTAGAGCACCAGACTCTTAATCTGGTTGTCGCGGGTTCGAGCCCCGCATTGGGCTGATGTCTTTTTCTCAAACCTTCTCTCGATTTCAGCTGAATTTCGTCGAGAAACACTGGTCGAAATTGCAAACTCTTCTCTCGCATTCTCCTTTCGAAACCTCTGTCTTCCGTGATTCGCAACTTGCGGAAAACAACGGCGAAGACTGGAAAATCATCGAAATCGGACCTCGGACCGCCGTGAAAACCGCCCAATGCACCAATATTTTGAGCGTTTTCGCGAGTGCCGCCATCGAAAATATCGAGAGAATCGAGCGAAGTATACGGTATCGCGTGCCGAAATATTTCGATGAAAACGCGTTTTTCGAGGTGGCCGCCGACAAAATGACTGGTGAGAAGAGAAAGAAAACCAGGGAATTCGGGTATCATTTCGCGTTTTTTTTCCAGAAGCAATCTATCAAGAAGACGTGACATTTGACAATGTTCACGAAATCGAGCAAGTGTTCGAAATCGATATTCTTGGCTCCAAGGAGAATCTGAAGAGAGCGAACGAATCGCTTGGATTGGCTCTCGACGAGTCGGATATCGAGTTTTACTACGATTTCTTCAAAAATAAGGTCAAAAAGTGATTTTGACGAATTCCTCAAGATGAACATGAAATTTTGCTGCTCAGAAATCCAACCGACGTGGAATTGTTCGATTTGGCGCAATCCGATTCGGAACACTCGAGACATTGGTTTTTCCGCGGCGAAATTTGGATCGACGATCGGAAAGTGGAACAATCGTTGATGTCGACAATCCGTGACACGTTGAAGTGGTCGAATGACAACAGCTTGATCGCGTTTTGTGACAATTCGAGGTGAATGGGTTCAAAAAGACATCAGCCCAATGCGGGGCTCGAACCCGCGACAACCAGATTAAGAGTCTGGTGCTCTACCGACTGAGCTAACCGGGCGGCAGAAAATCGCCATCGCCAGGGCGTATTTCTTGTCGGGGGAGAGACAGGTTGACCCAGTTTCCTAAGGGAGAAATTGGCGGGCGCCACTATGGTGACCTTGATGGCGCAGTGGACACGTCTCTTGGTCGCCAAAAACACCCATAGGTTCGAACCCGTATAGGTTGAAACATTTTTTTTTCACTTTTTTAATGTACTGAAAAACTGAAAACTTTCAGCGCAATTTTCGGTTTCGACCGAATCTGGCGACTTCGCCCCACGGACACCTCCACGGTGTCCCAAATGGTGCCAGTTTCGCCGCCATCGCATTTGATCTACTCGGCGGAGACGCACAGTTTCCCGACGGCCGTCTGCCCGTTTCAAGGGGCCACCACAGGTACCGGCGGCCGAATTCGCGACATTCACGCGACCGGAAGAGGCGCCTACGAGATCGCAGGTAGATCAAAAGCGGTCGGGTAGATACACTGTGAAAGTACGGCGCAGGTACCGTCGGCTACTCGTTCGGAAATCTGAATCTCGCGGATCTTCCGCTTCCCTGGGAGGACGACTCGTTCCACTATCCGAACTCCATCGCCGAACCATCGCGAATCGCCGTCGAGGCGTCGAACGGAGCATCGGACTACGGTAACAAGTTCGGCGAGCCGATCGTGTGCGGCTTCGCGCGCAGTTTCGGACAACGTTTGGCGAGCGGCGAACGGTGCGAATACCTGAAACCGATCATGTTCTCCGGCGGCATCGGAACCATCGGTAGGCCGTGGGGCAGAACGTCGGTCCCTCCCTTCGGATTACTGTACACTTCCAGACGAGACCCAAGTGCGCAAAAAACCGTGTGCCGCCGAGCAGAAGCTCGTCAAGTTGGGCGGTCCGGTGTATCGGATCGGTGTGGGCGGCGGCGCGGCGAGTTCGGTGTCGGTTCAGGGCAATCGCGACGATCAGTTGGACTTTGCGGCGGTGCAGCGCGGCGATCCGGAGATGGGCGCGAAATTGCATCGGGTGGTGCGCGCGTGCGCCGAATCCGACGACATGAATCCGTTGACGTCGATTCACGATCAGGGCGCCGGCGGCAACGGTACGTTTCGTTCCGAGACCCAAACACGCCATTGGCGTATGCCGAGCGGCTATGAGCATGGGCAACGCACGCGACGCACGACCGCTTTGCAGGCAACGTGATCAAGGAGCTGGTGGAGGGGTGCGGCGTCGAGATTCGCACCGATCGATTCGAGTTTGGCGACGAGAGTGTGTCGGTTCGCGAACTGTGGACCGCCGAGTATCAGGAGAACGACGCGGCGCTCGTCGAGCCGACACTCTTGTCGCGTCTCGAGACGATCGCGCGTCGCGAAAAGTGCCACGTGTCGGTGATCGGCGACGTCGTCGACGGAGAGACGCAGACAGTGCGACTTGTGGACACGCGCGGCGGCGGCGACGGACGCGTCGCCGTCAGTCTCGACACACAGTTGCTCGGCGAGAGAGCCGCCAAACGGTTCGATCTGAGACGGGTGCCACGTGGCGTCGCACCGCTCCGCATACCGTCGGATGTGACGGTTCGCGGCGCACTGTCGCGAGTGTTGCGACTTCCCGCCGTCGCGAGCAAACGGTATTTGACGTGTAAGGTGGACAGATCGGTGACCGGATTGGTGGCGCAGCAGCAGTGCGTCGGACCGCTTCACACGCCGCTCGCTGATGTCGCAGTCGTCGCGATGTCACACTTTGAGACGGTACGTCGATTTGATTGGGTGTCTTTTGGCACGCGTTTTTGGTGCCCTGGCGCACTTTTGGAGCACTGGCGCGTTTTTGGTGCCTTGGCGCGTTTCTGGTGCCTTGGCGCGTTTCTGGTGCACTGGCGCACTTTTAGCGCACTGGCGCGTTTTTAGAGTCTTGGCTCGTTTTTAATACCTTAGTGCGTTTTTGGTGCCTTGGTGTGTTTTTGGTCCTTTGGGATGTTTTTGGTGCCCTGGCGCACTTTTGGTGCACTGGCGCGTTTTTGGTGCCTTGGTGTGTTTTTGGTGCACTGGCGCGTTTTTGGTGCCCTGGTGTGTTTTTGGTCCCTTGGCACGTTTTTAGTGCCCTGGCGCACTTTTGGTGCACTGGCGCACTTTTGGTGCCCTGGTGCACTTTTGGTGCACTGGCGCACTTTTGATGCCTTGGCGCGTTTTTGGTGCCTCGGCGTGTTTTTGGTGCACTGGCGCACTTTTGGTGCACTGGCGCGTTTTTGGTCCCTTGGAGCGTTTTTGGTGCCTTGGCGTCTTTTTGGTGCCCTGAAACTTTCTCGGTTTTCGATGCTTTTCTAGTTTCTTTTTACGTTTCTGGGCTCTCCGGAACTTTCTCAGTGCCTTGACGCACTTTTGGATCCCTGGCGCTTTTCCAGTACCTTGACGCATTTCCTGTTCCCTGACGCTTCTCCAGTTCCGCTTCTTTTTGCCACCCCTCTTCAGCGAAAAAAGCGAAACGAATCAGTTAGCCAGTCGACCACAAACCTCCGAATGTTTTCATTTTCGTCGCGTTCCGTTTGCTCGACCCCCTGGCTCCCCGGCCCGGAAATTAGTTTTTCGTCTTCTTGTGACACGAGTAATACGATTTAGTGTGTGTGTGTAAATCTTCCCCCCTCACCACACTAAAAAATAAGGTCTCGATTTGATTTGCGATTGCTTCAAAAGAGTAAACAGTCAACAAGTAGTTCCACCCCTCCCTCGTCTTTTCTTCCATTGTGTTGAGAGCCGAGCAAGACAGATTTCGATTTCCGGCCGGAGAGCGGAGAGCACGCGCGCGCGCCCAACGTCTTCACGAATCCCCCGGAGAATGGCAGTCATTTGAATGTGGCGCTGACATGTCGGATGACAAATCGCCTTTGATTATGCAACATCTCTCTCTTCCGAAGAACCAAAAACATCAGCCCAATGCGGGGCTCGAACCCGCGACAACCAGATTAAGAGTCTGGTGCTCTACCGACTGAGCTAACCGGGCGGCGAGAACTTGTCATCGCCAGGGCGTATACCCGTCGGGTGACAGGCAGGTTGAATTAGTTCCCGAAGGGAGAAATTGACGGGCGTCACTGTGGTGTACTTGATGGCGCAGTGGATACGCTCTATGTCGAATGTTCTACTACCCATGAGTTCGACTCCACATTAATCCTAAACCTTTTAGTATGCATCAAAACTCGAAAAACACTTGTCAAACATCAGTTTATGTCAAAAAAACACCCGTAAAACTTCCAATTTCCTCTAAGAAAAATGTTACAATCTGACGGGCGACTCGACGAGCGAGATGCGCTTGTACACAAAATTCGCCTGTTCGGCCCACTTTCGATAGGCCAAAAAGCCGCCGATGAGCGCGGCGACGATGGCGAACGCGATGACGAAAGTGGTGATGAGAATGGAGTAAAAGTTGCGGGTCGAGTCGACGCACGGCTTCACCGACGCGAGGTACGGTAGAAGCGGGTACTGCCACGAGCCGGAGAAACAGTAGTAGAGGAGCGGATCCGAGATTTGGGACTGGTTGAGCAGATGGGGCACGATGTCGTACAACGAGCAGTCGCATCGCAACGGGTTTTGATCCACCCGCAAATCTCTGCAAACATCTACAGTAATCCCCCCGCCGCAGCACAGTAACCGCCGCCTTACCTCAATTGTTCCAATTTCGAAAAGTTCGAAGTGAACTGAATGCGATTCTCGCCCAAATCCAGAGTTCTCAAGCGATCGGGCAACGATTTCGCGTCGATCGTCCGTATCTCGTTGCCACGTAGCAATAGCGATTTGAGTGTTCGCAAGTGGGCGAGATGAAGCGAGAACTCGAGTCCCGAGTTGGAGACGTCCAAATCGACGAGAGACGTCAACTCGTCCAAATGGTCACTCCAGCACGGCGACATGACGTTCGGACAACGCGAGAAGAGTGTCGGGTTGGAGGCGATTCGGAGTTGTTGGAGCATCGGAAGGCCGGTGAAGAAGTGCGGATCGAGATGGGAAATGGTGTTGGCCGAGAGGTCGAGCAGCAAAAGTGACGGCAGAATCGGGTGCGGCAGTGAGGAGAGCTGGTTGGAGCTCAGATCCAGAGAGATCAGACCGAGTCCGATCGATGGAAACGCTTGCGGGTCAATCTGTCAATGGGTTACTGTAGCTAGGCGGGTGATCGTGGTTACTGTACCTCGCTGAGTTGATTGTTGGAAACGTCAAAGTGTTGCAAGTTCGGGTAGGACTGAAGCGCGTGCGGCGGCAGCGACGTCATCAGATTGTGCGACAAACTCAACGTGTGCAACTCGGTCAGCTCGACGCCGGGCAGTGGAATCGGAAACTCGCTGAACATGTTTCGCTCCAAATGCAGCGATTCGAGCGAGACGGCGTCGATGTAGACCGTCGAGAGCAGATTGTCTCTCGCGAAAACTGTCCGAATCGGACAGAACCGGGAGAGCCGCAAACGTTTGGCGCCGATTCCCGAGATGTCGAGAGAGTGCAGGAATTGACCGCACGCTGTCCATGTGTCTTCGTGGAGTGGAAGCTGAAAGGGAGGATATTCGGAGGACGAGGGGGAGGACAAAAAGCATCAGCCCAATGCGGGGCTCGAACCCGCGACAACCAGATTAAGAGTCTGGTGCTCTACCGACTGAGCTAACCGGGCGGCGGAAAATTGCCATCGCCAGGGCGTGCTTGTTGTCGGGTGACAGGCAATTTAAACTAGACCGCCACGGCAGAACTTGACAGACGCCGCAATTGTGTGCTTGGTGGCGCAGTGGATAACGTTCTTGTCGTAAATTGACCCCCCAAAAGTTCGACCTCCGCACATAGTCAATCGTTTTTAACCGTTGTGATTACCTGAGAACCACTAATGTTCAAGCTCTTCACTCGACTTTTCCGCTCCAACCAGTCCTCGAATCCAACCGGAAGACGTGTCCGACTCAGATCGATGTACGTGGCATTCGAGAACACATCGAGAGCCGTCGAGTCGATTTGCAAGTCGACGTTTCCGGAAAAGTCGACGGTCGAGAGAAGCGACGTGTTCAAGTTGTGAAGTGGCAAGTGCCGACACACTTCTTTCTCGCACTTTCCGGCGAGCTTCTGCAAATTAGTTGATGCGGTTAGTGTTTGTTCAAGTGGGGGGTTACGGTAGCTTTTTTTCCCGCCAGAAAGAAAGTGTACCTTGAAAACGATCGCCGACTCGTTCAAACTCTCCATTCGCGTGTCGGCCAGGAAAATCTGTCGAACCGGCGGGAATACGGTCATCGACGTGGCAATTGCGATGGGATTGCCGGAGAGATCGAGTTGCTCCAGAATGAGCCCTGGAGCAAGAATCCAGGCGAGCTGGTCGAGGTTCGCAATTCGATTGTTCGCCAGTATCAACACTCGAAGATATTTGAGACTTCGGAGTACGGTAGGCGGAAGGGTCTCGAGATGATTGTTCGACAAATCGATGACCTACAAAAAAGTAGGTCACACACACGAAGAAAACGTCGAAAGTAGGTCAAACCTCCAATCCGGGCAGCGGTAGAAAAGAGCTGGCGGGAATCTCGTGCATTCCACACTTGCTCATTCGGAGCACACGCAGATTCGGGTGAAACAGAAAGTGCGGTGGTTGGGGTAGGCTCAGCGAGGTCAAATGCAACTGTTTGATGTTGGGAAGCATTGAGACGGTGCGGACGAGCAAAGAGGGACGGTTGCAGATTACGGTATTTGAGAGAAAATCGCAATCGCAATGCGAGCACAGATCGCCGATTGCTCCGCTGACCGCGAAGAGCAGGAGAAGAAGCCGCGGCATTCTTTCCTTTTTTGGCTGCCTCGAATGCTCTCGGGGAAGAGGGGAGTAGTCGAGAAGAGGGCGGAGTCTGAAGAGAGAATGCGTGATTAGATTGGAAAACGAGAATCGAGGGAGGGGAAGAAAAAGGCGGGAGGAGAAAGGAGAGGAGAGCAGAATGCAGAGATTGACTGACAATAAAAAAGCATCAGCCCAATGCGGGGCTCGAACCCGCGACAACCAGATTAAGAGTCTGGTGCTCTACCGACTGAGCTAACCGGGCGGCGAAAACTAGTCATCGCCAGTCCGTCTTTCTTGTCGGGTGACAGGTAGATTGACATTGTTCCCGAAGGGAGAAATCGGTGGGCGCCACTATGGTGACCTTGATTGCGCAGTGGGTGTTTTTTGACATGATAATCGGAGGCTCACGAGTTCGGACCCATTATATGAAAAATCTCTTTTGCCGTTGCCAGAAACCTATCTCAATTCTTATTGTCGCTGAAAGCTTCAAAGAAATGGAAGGAAAGAGAACAAAATGTGGAAAAGCAGCCGTCAACAAAACGTTTTTCATTGTAATTCCGCTCACATACTCGCACACACACCACACAGAGAAAAGCAACAATGGCAGTTCATTAGGTTGATGATGCGAGCCGTCTCTTCGCCCCGTCCCGGCTCCGGAATCCAATTTTTGCGGCACGTCGCGACACGATTCCGTCTCGTTTTCTAGGCCACATAAAAGACGATTCAAAAAGAGGAAAGAGGAGACAATAAAAAATTGGATTTGAATGTGTGTGCGGGCCCGCGGCGGGAAGGGACGGGGGAGAAAAAGGAAAGAGAGGAGAGAGAGAGAGAGAGAGTGCTTCTCTACCGAAAACAACAAAAAGTCGGGCTTAGAAAAGGGGAGCAGTGGAATGGGTGCGCGCCCCTTTTATGCATCACTGAGCCCTTTCGAGCCGTCGGGAAGAAATGAGTAGTCGTTGCGACGAAAGGCGAGCAGACAAATGGGCGAAAAGAGCCGGACTATGGAAAACTGACCTAGGCACGACTTATTCTCAGTCTATGTGAAAGTTTGAAGTCGCAAAAGAGAAATGACGTTAGAAAGAGTCGAACTTGAGGGTGCTTGAGTCTCAGTTCAAAACTTATCCACTACGCCATCAAGTACACCATAGTGGCGCCCGTTAAATTTTTCCCGCCGGGTAACAGTTTAATCAGCCTGTCACCCGACAACAAAGACTCCCTGGCGATGACAAGTTTTCGCCGCCCGGTTACACAGGTGATTCGCGATACATGTATTGTACATGGGCGATACACAGAATATACACCATTTGGGTACAGGCGATTGCTAGTATTGTACATGTATTATACATGTATCGCGAGCCGGCGTGTATAATACACGTATAATACGTGTATCGCGAGCGTACAATCCGTGTATCGAGAGCTTGTATCATTTCGATTTTTGTTCGTTCGTAGGAACACAAAAATTGATAGGAAATGCAATTTATTCATACAAAAAGATCGAAAAATTAGAAAATTCGATAAAAACAGTGTTTTCCATGCTCGCGCTCGCCGCCGACGATCAAATTTCGTTGTTTCGGTCGTCGGAATGGATCTTTTCGCTGAAATCAATGGAAGTTTATTAATGCGGAAGAAAATGCGCCGTCTGTTCTTTTTGTCGGTTGCTTTTTTGCGCCGCTCCCCGCCTTCTCAACCGTTTGGCCTCGTTCCCACTGGCTGGACGAAAGGGAAACAGCTCCCCTCTACTGGAAGCTACTCTCTTACGATATCTAGAAGATTCTACTCTCAGCCTCAAATTCTTGTCAGTTCGTTTCGCTGTCGAAACGTTCGCTCTCGCTCCATGTCGATTGCATTCTTGCTCTATCGAAGTGGATGTTGCTCACCTCAAAGAGCTCGTCTTGCTTACGGAACGATCCGATCTCTAGTTCGCCGTCTACTGTCCTATGTCTCGCTTAATCCTCGCTGGTCGAGCAAGCGAGTAATTCGTTCTCTTAGCTGGGAAAAGCGGGAGCTGAGGAAATCTCGTTTTCCCGACCAGTGAGAAATCTGCGAGACAGAGGAGAGTCCTTGAAGAAGAGACCGGATTGTTCGGAAGGCGTGACCAGCTCGCAAAAGGAGCAACTGGTGAGATCGACAACTCAGAATTGGTCGGTCCCAGCTGAGAGGAATAATTGCTCGCTTGCTCGACCAGCGAGGATTCGGCGAGACCGAGGAGAGTCAGCGGAATGGAGAGGCGGACAAAGGATGCGGACAGATCGTTCCGAGTCCGAGTATCGCCAAATCCTGGTCGAACAAGGTCTCCCTAGTTTCCCCCCATCTGCTCGCACGTCCTGTCATCAGAACGAACGATTCGTCGGTCTTACTCCGCTCTTCGTCTTCCCCGCGACTGGAGATTAGAGAAAATCGCTAATCATTCTCGGAACCGAGCGAGCTGAACTCTTTCTAGCGCTCGCTTCGATGAGCTGAATGAGGAGCGCGCTCAGTTCCCGCTCGAGTCTGGAGAGCTGATATTTTTGTGAAAGGGTTGGCGGTATGAGGTTCCTTTTGTGGAGCAAAGTCTCTTTATCGTTCCTCGAATCTCGACATCCCGTTCTATCGTAAGAGGTAGTTCTGATGGCGGGACGAGATGGTAGAGGGAGGGAAGTTAGAGGTGATACGAAAAGTCGGTTGGGAGCAGTGCGAGTCGAGTCGACCCTGCTTGAGCAACGCTCGAGCCGACAATAATCGCTAGCTCGAGTATTACTCAGCCATTTCTCGACTTTGTTACACTCGAGCCGAACCTGGCGTAGTGAGGTTCGCCCGAGGCGACACACTGCTCAACTGCGCACCTAAAATGACGAACCCCGGAAGCTGAGCGGCGGGGACGACTGACAAGTTTTCAGGAGCTCTCCCATTTAGAGTGAAATCAGTACCTGTTTCTGAGTCTATCATGTTCGTCTCTCGTCCGCCGGCTAGACTTCCACGTTCGTTTTCGCTCTTACTGAGCGCTTGCCGACTCTCGATCAAACTGTCGATGCGAACGGTGTCTTTTTTGATTTACGGAGTCAGACTCTCCTTAAAGAATCGTTTTCGGGTCTGCAAAGAGCTTACAACGTACCTTTCGTATTTTCGTCAAAGTGCTTGTACGTGAGCGGGGGGAATTCCTTGTTTTATCGATGAAATCTGCTGAAATTGGCAAAAACAGGCTGAGAAGACATTAAAAAGTCAGTTTTCTGAAGAAAATACTCAGTGAATCGACAAAATGGCAGGAAAAACGAGAAAAATATGAGATAAATCATCGACAAGAAAAGCAATGAGCGAGATGCTGATACATGTATTACACATGTATAATCAGTGTATTCTCGGTGTATCGCGAATCGCGCGCGCACGGTGTATAATACATGTATCCGCAGCTCTTCCCTCGATTTTCAGCCGCGATACATGTATTATACATGTATTATACACAGTTATGTACAATACATGAATCGCAAATCACCTGTGTAGCTCAGTCGGTAGAGCACCAGACTCTTAATCTGGTTGTCGCGGGTTCGAGCCCCGCATTGGGCTGATGCTTTTTTTCAGTGACTCTCGTCACTTCTAAAGTTTGTGTAACAGAACGTACCTTTTGCAGGTCGGTGGAGCGGTATCAATCGGTGAGCAGCCAATCAAAATGCTTGTCGATCCCGAGAAAGGAGCCCGAATGTGTATCGCTGAAACAATCACGAATCTGATTTGGGCTCCGATTTCTGATTTGAAAGTGAGACTCAACTCTTTTCAGGAAACAAACTACACACAAACTATACGTTTTACTTGTAGGACGTGAAAATGTCGGGAAACTGGATGTGGGCGGCGAAATGCGACGGAGAGGGAGCTCGTTTGGTGGCCGCCGTCGAGGCTCTTTGCGGCGGGCTCCGCGAGATCGGATGCGCGATTGACGGCGGAAAAGACTCGTTATCGATGGCGGTGACCTCGCGCGGCGAGGTGGTGAAGGTTGGTTTTGGTTTTTGGCGTTAGAAGCGAGAGAAAAAAGCTTTGGCACTAGGCGGGCTCGAACTTGTGAGTAGTCGGATGAATGTGGTTTGCGAATCCACTGCGCCATCAAGTTCACCATAGTATCGCCCGCCAATTTCTCCTGTCGGAAACTAGATCAACCTGTCTGTCACCCGACAACAAAGACACCCTGGCGATGACAAGTTTTCGCCGCCCGGTTAGCTCAGTCGGTAGAGCACCAGACTCTTAATCTGGTTGTCGCGGGTTCGAGCCCCGCATTGGGCTGATGCTTTTTGAACCTACTCCTCTCCCCACATTTCAGAGCCCCGGCACCCTGGTGCTCTCGGCATACGCTCCCTGCACCAACATCACTAAAGTTGTCAACCCGGCGCTTACCGGAACTCGCGGCTCGAAAATCGTCTGGATCAAGTGTGGCGGTGCCGCCGATAAGATGCGGCTCGGCGGAAGTGCTCTTGCTCAGGTCTACTCTCAAATCGGCGACGATTGTCCCGATATCGAGCACTTTTCGGAGCTGTCTCGAGTCTTCCGAGTCGTCCAACAACTTCTGAACGAGGAAACGGCGCGCGTGCTATCGGGTCACGACGTCTCCGACGGAGGCCTTCTGACGACGATTCTCGAGATGGCGTTCGCCGGAAATCGATCGATCGACGTCCGAATTCCGAATCCACGTCACGTTCCGCTTCTGAATCTTCTGTTCGCCGAAGAGTGCGGAATCGTTCTAGAAGTGCGAGATCCAGAAGACGTCATCCGAAAGTTGTCACCAATCGAGTGTCACGTCATCGGAAGCGCTTCGGAATCCGTGATGGGTCCGGACGCTACAGTAACCGTCCACGTCGACGACGTCCGCATTCTGGAGGAGAGTCTGGTGACGTTGCGCGAAGAGTGGGAGTTGGTCGGCGAGAAACTGGGTCAACTCCAAACCGACGCGAGATGTCTTCAAGAGGCGAAAACGGTGAGTGTGCGCCATTTGGCGGCAATTCAAAAAACACATGTTCGAACTTCCCGCCATTTTCAAGGTGCGCGAGAAAACGAGAGATTTGACCTACAAATGTGATTTTGACTGGCACTACGACACCGAATTCATTGTACACCCCGAATATTTCAACGGAGCGCCGAAAGTGGCGATTTTGAGAGAGGAGGGCTCGAATGGAGACCGTGAAATGGCATCCGCCTTCTCGTTGGCCGGATTCGCCGCCTATGACGTCACGATGACGGATTTGTTGGGCGGACACAGTTTGGATCAGTATCGGTGGGTCAAATCGGATAGCTACATCGAAAAGAAGGCATAACTTTTTTGTGGCAAGTTTTCTGAATTTGGTATAGAAACAAAAAATGTAGGAAATTTTAAGATCTATTGATTGGTTCAAAGAACGTTTGAAAATTTCAAACTTGAAGCGAGTTATGCTAGTTTTTACAACTTGACCTTAAAACTTGCATAACTCGCGTCTAGATTGAGATATAAAGACGTTTGTTAAACCATTCAAACGATCTTTTTGTTTTCTACATTTTTTGTGTTGACATTATTTTTCTAGCTCCGCCCACAAAAAAGTTATGCCCGTACATTGTTGGTAGATGGAAAAAAGTTGACCCAATTTCAGTGGAATCGCGTTCGTCGGCGGTTTCTCGTACGCCGACGTGTTGGGCTCAGCAAAAGGTAAGTGTGTGTGCTGCCACGTCACACGACCTACCGTAATCCGGCTGCAGGATGGTCGGCCGGTGTGCAGTTCAACGAGCGCCTGAAACGAGAGTTCGAGGCGTTCCGCGCGAGACCCGACACATTCTCGTTCGGCGTGTGCAACGGGTGTCAGTTGATGGCCCAGCTCGGATGGATCGGCGACACGGGCTCCGCGGAGCAACCGACCGTATTCCTCGACGAGAACGAGTGCGGTCGCCTCGAGAGCGGTTTCGGGCCGGTTCGGGTGAGTGTCGTGCGATTCGGCGCATTGTACGTGGCGTCGCTTGCAGATCGAGAAATGCGTCAGCATCATGCTCCGCGGCATGCACACCGCCATTCTCGGTCTTTGGTCGTCGCACGGCGAGGGTCGCTTCACCTACCGTAACCCGACGGACACTCTGGCTCGTCTCGTGACGCGCGGACAAGTTTGCCTACGGTATTGCGACGATCGTGGCAAGACCGCACGCGATTACGGTACGCGACGACTACCGTATCCGTGGAATCCGAACGGATCGGCGGATGACGTGGCGGCGGTGTGCAGCGAAGACGGACGTCATCTCGCCATGATGCCGCACGCCGATCGATCATTTATGACGTGGCAGTGGCCGGCGGGCGGTGTGACGTGGCAGACGAGATTCGACGATGAGGGCGGAAACGAGAAGACGAAGAAGGGGGTCGTCGCGTTGGCGCCGTGGATTCGAATGTTCCGGAACGCCTTCGACTGGTGTTCCCAGTGATTTCTCGTAGATTTCAATGTTTTCCCCGGATAGAAATAAAGTTTGATACAAGTCGCGTACAATGCACTTGACCTCACGACAGTTCACGTGATGTTGCGTAAAATGCATCTGATCTTACGACAAATTACTTACATGTCACCTAGCGTCACGAAAAAATGTGTACAATGCACCACATGTGACGATAAGTTGCGTACAGTGTACTTGACCATACGACAAGTCACGTACAAAACAACTTACCTTACGACAAGTTGCGCCCAATGCACCCGACCTTACGACAAGTCACGTACAAAACACCCGATCTCACGACAAGTTGCGTACAATGCACCCGACCTTACGACAAGTCACGTACAACACACCCGATCTCACGACAAGTCACGTACAAAACACCCGATCTTACGACAAGTCACGTACAAAACACCCGATCTCACGACAAGTCACGTACAAAACACCCGATCTTACGACAATACACGTACAAAACACACGATCTTACGACAAGTCACGTACAATACACCCGATCTTACGACAAGTTGCGTACAAAACACCCGACTTTACGACAAGTTGCGTACAAAACACCCGATCTTACGACAAGTCACGTACAAAACACCCGATCTTACGACAAGTCACATACAAAACACCCGATCTTACGACAAGTCACGTACAAAACACTTGATCATACGAAAAGTCACGTACAAAACACTTGATCATACGACAAGTCACGTACAATGCACCTGACCTCTCGACAAGTCACGTACAATGCATCAGACGTGACGACAGCGTCTTCTCCAAGTGCACCATTGCATAACCGTCTCGGCTGGCCCACCTGTCGGTCAGTCCTTCTACCCGTGCGTGTGTGTGTGTATGTCTCCGAATCTCTTGGTCACTTATGATGACACCCCTGTAAACCTGTTCCACTTCTCCGCATTTCGAATCAAATGGCGTAAGGAACCGGTCGGTGCGGCCACTCCTCAATTTACATTTCCAGCCCGTACGAAGGACATTCGACGTCTTCTTCATCATCTTCTTCTCCTCCTCCTTCTTTTATTACGTCTTCTGCGTCCACACTTCTTCAGCTTCTAACATGAAATTGTGAGTTGTCGTCGAGTCGGGTGCACTGTACGCAATCACCCCCTCCGTCCCACTCGTTTTTTTTCAGTCTCTTCCTGTTTTTGGTGCTTCCCGCGTTGTCAGATGCTCAAAAATCGGGACCGCCCGGTCCGATGTCCTCTCATTTCGTCGATTGGCTCATTGCTCACGGGTAAGTCCATCATCGGGCTGACCTACCGTAACCAAGTTCGACGCCCCTTTCCAGATACGAACAAGACGCGTTCGACCGTCCGGACGTCGGCCCGAACGGCAGTTTCGGCGGAAAACGTCGATCCGGCGATCCGGTGGAAAAAGAGCCCGTGATATTCATCCACGGCTCCGGCGACGCGGCTCTTTACACACAACAGCCACTGGCCACCGGCTTCTCGCGCAGCATCCAATACTTTTTGGAGCAAAACTACACAGAGGCCGAACTGTACGCGACGACTTGGGGTGACACGTGGGGAAGTGGAAGTATGCTCGACACGTACTCGACGATGCACACTTGCGGCAATTTGATCTTTTTGCGAAGGTACGCGGAGGTTGGAAAACACGTGGAATCGATAGATCTTTTCACGCCGAATCGATCGATATCCCAACTTGACCGTTTTGGACGCCTACGGAGCGAGATGTAGCCTTTTCAACTTTCGAGGCCTATAACTTTTCAGCTAAAAGTCGAAAAGAGTCAAGTTGGGATATCGATCGATTCCTCTCGACAAGATCTTCATCAATACAGCACACATTTTCAGATTCCTCGAGTCGGTGATTGCGTACACCGGCGCAAAGAAAGTCGACATCATCGCGCACTCGGTGGGAGTGCCACTGATGAGAAAAGTGGTCAAGGGGGGCACTTTGATCGGAACCGATGGCAATTGCACGCTGGGCCCTCCTCTCGGCGCCAAAGTCGACACTTTTTTGGGAATCGCCGGCCCCAACTACGGTCTTTGTGTGTGTCAGTTGGCGCAGACTGTGCCCGCCTGGTGCAACGCTTTGGACGGTTTGTACCCGGGATACACTTGTCAAGACCAGGTACCTCAAAGTGTCGTAAGGTTCGGTGTTCAGTACGTGGGTTGCAGCTGCTGTGCGGTTACACGTCGGGAAGCTGCAAACAGGAGAACTACTCGAATCTGCTCCAGAAGACGAACGATGATCCGAATCGCGAGGGGGATCACGTTTATGCCATGTGGAGTGATGGTACGTCAATTCTGCCAATTTTCAGATTTTTTGAAGCAAGTGTCGTCAGGTGTGATGCTTGCGGACTTTGCACCATACCTGACGACACTTTGTCGAAAAACTCAAATTTTGCGTTTTTTCAGTTGATGAAGTGCTTCTGAATCGTGGAATGGTTTGGGGAAAGCCGACCGCTCGAATTCCAGGTGACTAACACTTCGAAATTTCTTAATCTCTCTGTTTTTTCTAGGAATGAACGGAAGATGGATTAGTGACCGGAATGGCCACGTGGCAATGAAAGATTTGACAGAATTGCGGCAATACGAGGCAGTTGTCCATCATTCCATCTAACCCATTTTTTCTCGTTTTTTTTGTTACTTCTTGTTTTCGCCTCACCACTTAATTTATTGATTTCTGTACATTGGGTCTTTCTCAAAAACTGCAATAAAAGTCGATTCTCTTGAAAACCAGAGTGTTCCGCACAACTGTCGTCAGGTATGATGCAAAGTCCGCAATCACCACGACTGCGTACCTGGCATCATACCTGACGACACTTCGATTTTTCAGCTCCCAAATGCGAAAACTTGTAAATTTCCACGTGAAAACGGCCGAGAATAGCAAACCGCTCTTATCTCGCCCCAAAATCTCGCATTTTCGGCGCTCTCAAGGTGTCACACCCGTTTCTCTCGCGAAATTCCGGCCAATTCCCAGTGCATCTCTTCTCTAATTCCGAATCGTCCCTCAAAACGATGCATACCAGTTTTTCGCATTTCGGCCTTCAAAACGAACACTTTTTCCTGCCCTAATTGCCTTGGGAGAATTAATCGACACTGTCTTCGCCGCCGAAAATTTCGCTCATTTCTCTTATATTTTTAGCATTGCCGGCGGGGTTGAGAAATGAGAAAACGCGGCGAAAATGGAAAGTTTTGTGTTCAGCGACGAGAAATTTCTTTCGCCTTTTTGCGCTTTTCCGGAACTTTAGCATTCTCGCTCTTTTTTTCGGCTCAAAAACTCGGATTTCTCTGTCGCGAGCCGCTCAAGAATTCAATTATTAGCTCGTGAAGCCATCCATTCCCTCTCTCCCGCTTATTCTCAAGTGCACAATGCCAACGGCTTAGGAGGAAGTCATTCAAAAGTACAGAATGGCTAGTACACATCCGCGTTCGCCTCCTCGCCCAGAACCCGCTTGTTTCCGAGTGGTCGAACCCGAACCCGTCACTAACCATACTCGCCGTTGTTTAACTTGCCAGATCGGACGGGACTGCGCGCTTTCACCGTAGGGACCATGCAAAGCTTGAATAAGGCGCTTGAAGGCGGTCTTAACCTGGAGACCGTCGTAATCTTGACGAAATAATTTCAAATTTTCGATTAAACCGCCGCTCGCCCGTGTTAGAAAGCCAATTCTCGCTAAATTTCCATTAAGAAAGACACTTTTTGTGCGTGCTCGCTTCCGCAAACACATTTCTTCGTCATCTCCTTGCTCAAATATGCCCACCCCTTTTCCCCCATATCCGTCAATGGCCTTCCCTGCCTCTGCATCTCTTCCCCTCTTTCACCTTGATTTCCGACGCAAAAGTAAAAGAGAGAGAGAGAGAGACGCAGAAAGAAACGCCCTGCTCTTTTCTCTGCGTCTCTCCGCCCGCCACACTCTCTCACCGCTCCTCTCGCCGTCTGCGTCTCTTTCCAGGGGGGCCCCCCGTTCGTCCCGTTCATCGTCATATATAGTAGTTAGTTGAGGCATTCCCCCCTTCACATGTTCTCTACTTCACTCGTCAACGGATGATAACAGAAATCATAACAAGGTTTTACGGATTTTTTTCGCGGACGACGGATTACGGTGGACAATTTTTGAAAAACGCGGTTTTTCTCGGGTTTTTAATGATTTATCTTGACTTTTCAGTTTTAAGTTAATAGAAATCTGAGTTTTCACTCAAATTCATCGAATTTCCCCTGAAAACGTGCGTTTTTCCATCAAAAACGCGTCAATTTCAAGTGAGCGAGTGCCCGAAAGTCCGCAAACACCGTCACGTCAGAATGCACACTTTTGTCCGCTTCTCAACTTTTTCGCCCAATTCCGCCGATTTTTCGCCGTTTTCCAGTCGCATCGCGCACTTTTTTGCAGAGAATTTCTGAATGGAAGTCTCTGAAACATCGCACAACGAGTCGGGACCGCCCGTCGTCGAGAAATCAGGTGAGAAAACGTCGAATTTCTTGAAACCTCGGGAGATTTTCAGGTGACGACGTGGAAATTGCGGTGGAAGACGAGGAGAATGACGAGGAATTGAATATGGAAACAGTGGATTTGGGACTCGACGACTCGTGAGTCGATTTTCAGCCCGAAACTTTTGAATTCCCGCCGAAATGAGCGTATTCTAGGACGGTGGCGCCGGTTAGTCCGAACGTCTTCAAGAATATTGACGACGACGGCGGTGGCGGCGACGACGACGACGTGACGACGTCGTCAGAAGCAAGACCGAGTTCAGAAGACGTCGTCGCGTCTTCTGAAGTGACGTCGCCGCCGACGCCTTCAGAAGTATCGCCGACGTCCGCCATCGAGTCACTTCCGCCGCTTCCCGAAGGAAAAGAGCTCGAATTGGAGGTAATGAAGCTTTTTTTGAGCACAATTTGATAAAATTTAAAAAAATTTTAAAAACAAGAAAAACCTATTTGAAAAGTTTTGGTGCTTTTCCAAAAAAAATTTCTCAACAAAAAATTATTTAATTTTTAAAAAATCCAAAAATCGCAAAAAAAATGAATGAGTTATTTCTGTGCAAATTTTAAAAATTGAAAAAAAATTAATTAAAATTTTTTTTTTTGATTTTTTAAAAATACTTGTTAAAAAAAATTAAAAATAAAAATAAATTATCCGTTCTTTTTTTTCAAAAAAAAATTTTTTTTATCCGAAACTTTTGCTATCAATCGACGAAAATTTCAAAAAAAAATTAAAAATTTCAAAAAAAAATCTCTCGCACCTCACTTGTCCGAAATCGTCTCGGCCCGGCTCACAAGAGTTGCTCTGATTTTTTTCGAATTTTTTCGTTCTCACTGCGTTGGTTTTCATCAAAAAACGATAGGATTATTTTGAAAAACCGAAAAATGTCCAAAAAAATGATTGAAACTCATCGAAAAGGTGTCAAAATGCGAGTTATTCGTGTCGAAAAAAGACTGTCCCCTCCTCCTTCACTCACCGGCACCTTTCTCGGCCCTCCTCCCTTTTTCTGTTCCCACTCCTTTTTCTCTCTGAAATCGAATGAAAATGGCAGCCGGAAGAGCTGACGCCGGCGCAGTTTTTCATCGAGTACGACCTGACTCAACCGTCGACGCCGGGCACGCAGTCGCGTCGCGACAGCTACTCGGCACTCGGAAACATCTCGCGGCGCGGCAGCCTCGCCTCCTTCTCCAAATCCTTCAACATTTCCGTTCCGTTCAGTGTGAGACACACAGAATCGCATGATCGAATGCGAAAACTACATTAATATTAGAGGCAGCGCGGCTGCTGAGTGGTCTCGCAACGAACGCAAGAGGTACTGTAACAGTGATTTCAACTGTCACTCTGTTCGCTGCGAGACCAAACGCGCTCCACTGATAACAGTTCCATCCTGTGTACCACGCCCCAAAATCTCTGGAAATCGCATGAATTGACCACGAAGATCGCATGACTCGGCCTAACTTTTCTGTGCTTGAGCCAATGAACATGTTGCAGTGACAAAAATTATAAAGATTCTCGAGACCTTTCGAATGGTGCAATGGGAATTTGAAAATCTTTATTTTGAAAAAAGTTATGCACGTTTTAGTGGATTTTCTCTCGATTTTCCACTAAAAACAGCATAACTCTATTCGAATTGAAGATTTTCAAATTCTCGTTCCGCCATTCGAAAGGTCTCGAAATTTTTTATATTTTTTAATGTAACTGCACTATTTTTATGAAAAAAAATCGCCGAATTCTCACCAAAAACCTCGATTTCGAGATAAAAAACGCTTAAAGGAAGAAATTTTTTCAAATTTTTGAAAAAATCCTCAAGAATCGATGAAAAGTACACGAAGTGCCTTCAAGATTTTTTTCAAAAAATTTGCGAAGAAATCATCGAATATTGCTCCGAAATGCCTGAAAAACGCTTTGAAACGCCGCAAAATTGCACGAAAAACCTGGGTTTTTCTAGTGAAAATCGCGCCGATTTCAGTTTTCTCTAACTGTTTTTTTTGTTTTCCCCATTCTCGTTTCAATGTTTGACAATTTGTCGCGTGACTTCAGGACGACGTGACGTCATCGCTGCCACGTCTTCTCTCCAAGACGACGTTGATTCATTCGAACGAGGAAGGCGCCGACGAGACGATTCAGAGGCTCGTCGCCACGTTGCATTCTGGCGGACACGCCACCGAACGCACCCAAATCGTCAATAATCTCTTCAATTTGGTACGTTTTTATCTCGTCTGCGGGAAATCTCACGGCTCCGGGACATTTCGAAACCCGGACATCTCGAAACCTAGACGTTTCATGATCGGACGTTTCAAAACCTGGACATTTCAAAACCAGACGTTTCATAACCCGGACGTTTCACTACCGGACATTTTTGAAACCCTGACATTTCGAAACCCGGACACTTTGAAACCGGACATTTCGAAATCCGGACATTTCAAAACCAGACATTTCATAAACCTTCGAAATCGGACATTTCAAAACTTAGGCATTTCAAAACCGGGACATTTCAAAACCCGGACATTTCAAAACCGGACATTTCAAAACCCGGACATATCAAAACCCCGGAAATTTCAAAACTCAGAAATTTCAATACTTAGGCATTTCAAAACCCGGACATATCAAAACCCCGGATATTTCAAAACTTAGGCATTTCAATACCCAGACATTGAAATGACAATAGAACTGAGTTTCGAAATGTCCCGGTGCCTGCTCGTCAATTCCATTTCGTTTCTTTCAGTTAGTGGGCGGTCATTTCGATCAAGAGTCGAAGTTTGTGATCGAGGACGCGGCGAACGTGGATCACATGCTGACACTGCTCTCGCACTGCGACTACGATCTTCAGAACGAGATATGGGTCATCTTCCTGGCAGTCATCCGGAAAAGCAATCGCAATCTGGAGGCGTGCACGCGTGTCGGACTCATTTCCAAGTGAGCCCCACTGCTTTTCGTCGTAGGGTCTCGCCACGAAAACGACAGTTACCATAAACTTTTCACGCCGGCGCCTTCAACACCTCTTTTTTCTTGGAATCGCACATCACATTTCGCTTGAATTGATGACAATTCGAAAAAGATAAAGTTGAAAGCGAGAAAGTTTATGGTAACCCTCGTTTTCGTGGCGAGACCCATTCTCCGAGTTGATGGCGAGCCCGAATATATCACTTTTTCCCTCCAAAGCTCGATCGAAATCGGAGAACCATTGAGTAGAGCACAAACCAATGCTCCGATTCTCTTGCTCGAGCCCGCTCTCTCTCGTTTCCAGAGTGCTCGACCTGCTCCCGGAAGCTCCGCCCCTTTTGGCGGACCTCCTCGTCCAGATCATCGCCGCCCTCGTCGCCTACTCGATCAACGTGAAACAAACGAAACACTTGCTGCGCGCGCTGAAAGCCACCAACGATCAGTGGCCGCCGAACTCGCTGAAACTGTTGCACGTGCTGAAAGGGATGCCGCACGCCGACAACGCCGACGTCTTCTTCTCGTTTCCGGGGCGCGATCAGTCGGGCATCATGTTGCCGCCGATCAAAACGATGCCCTATCAGCAGGGATGGACGTTCGCCACGTGGCTTCGCATGGAACCCCTCAACAGTGTCACTTTCGAAAAGGAGCAGCCCGTTCTGTACAGGTGAGAGCAAAGAGAAAGAGAGGAAACAAAGGAAGGGTTTTGCAGCTTCCGCACGTCGAAAGGCATCGGCTACTCGTGCCACATCACCGGCAACTGTCTCGTCGTGAACGTCGAGAAGACGAAGGGAAAAGAGCAGTCGAGGTGTGTGCGCAACGAGCTGCAAGCACGCAAGTGGCATCACGTCGCCATCGCGCACTGCTACTCGCGATGGGGACGATCCGACATCAAGTGCTTCATCGACGGACAACTCGCCGAGACGATCGAGCTCTCATGGTGAGGACCACCAAATGAACCGGCGGGGCAACTAGTACAAGATTGCGCGAAGATCAGAGTCTGCAGGGCCGTGGGTCTCGAACGGAAATGACGTCACGTGACGTGAAATTTTACCTGTATTTTCGGTTCGAGACCCAAAAGGGGCGTGATTTGGCAAGGCGTAGAAGACGATACCTCGCCGCCTGAATTCGGAGAAAAACATATGAATATGCCTCGTTGGGCCGCCACTGGCCGAATTTGAAGCGCCACTGGCGGCTAGAGCGCTTATTTTGGCGTATGTCAAGCGGATGACTGGCCGATGTCAGGCGCCCACCCTCCATTTGCCTGACTTATCGGCCAATGGCCGAATTGGAACTCCAATGGCTATTAACCCCGCCATTCTCCTCCCGATTTCCAGGTTGGTGACGTCGGCGACGAACTGGGACCGCTGCTCGATCGGCGTCTCGGCGGACGGGACGGCGAACAGCGCGTTCTGCGGCCAGATGGGCGCCATGTACCTCTTCGGCGAGGCGTTGTCCCTTCAACAGGCGAACTCGCTGTTCTGTCTCGGACCCGCCTATCAGTCGACATTCAAACACGACTCGGAGACGAGCCTGCCCGAGGGATACAAAAAAGTGAGACGAGCCCCCCCCCCCCCTTTTTTTTTGCGCAATACACTCCTCGCCACACTTTCTTTCAGCACCTGTTCGACGGTCACCTCCACCAGTCGCTGATGTTCGCCTACTGTCCGAAGAACTGTCACGGACAACTGTGCCTCTACACACCGCCCAAAACGGCGGCCAACTCGTTTTTCGTCCAAATTCCGCACGCCGTCATGAAAGAGGTTTGCCAGAAGGATTCGCGGAGAAGAAATTTGCAACTTTTTCTGTGCAGGGTGTGGAAGTGATCACCACTCATTCCATCCACAAATCGCTTCAATCGGTCGGCGGCATTCAGATCCTTCTTCCGCTGTTCGCCCAGATCGATCTGACGTCTTCGCACGACAACTCTGTCGACGGAGACGTTTGGTGAGTGCGAGACAACTGCCCGCCGCCCCCGAACCGTGCGGTATTTTCAGCCAAACGCTTCTCTCGCTGATCAACGTGCTACTGTCGAGCTCGCAGAGTTCGCAACAACAACTGTTCCACTCGAAAGGCTTCCTGATCATCTCGTCGTGCCTTCAGAAGGCGTCGCCGTCGCATCTGTCGATGAACGTGCTCGAGCAGCTCATCCACATCGCCAAATTTCTGCTGAGGTGTCCGGCGGGCGGACCGCTCCTCAAACACCTCTTCGACTACATCCTCTTCAATCCGAAACTGTGGATACGGGCGCGCGCCGAAGTGCAAGTCCACCTCTACCAGTATCTGGCCACCGACTTTCTCGCCAACAACAACTTCTCGCAAATGTTGCGACGCGTGCCGACGGTCATCGAGATGTGTCACACGCTGAAACACTTTTACTGGCTGCAATTTCCGCAGCAGGCCTCCGATTACACGGTCAAAGCCACCGAGCGGCCCGAGAACTTTTCGACACAAGACATTGTCGCCATCAGGTCAGGACTAACTTTTTCGTGCTCGGGCCTATGAGAATTTTCAAAATTTCGAGTTTTTTTCCAGAAGCGCCATTCTCACATTCATCCACCGCATCATCGTGGCGACGTCGCCGGAAGACGAGGAGCAGCGGGCGCGCGATCAAGAAGTGCACACACTGCTCAATCTGCTCGCCACTGTGCGCGAGGACGACAACCTGTACGATGTGCTCGCACTGGTGACCCGACTGCTCGCCGAGCATCCGGCCATCAT
Source organism: Caenorhabditis sulstoni (assembly GCA_963966605.1). Classification (NCBI taxonomy): domain Eukaryota; kingdom Metazoa; phylum Nematoda; class Chromadorea; order Rhabditida; family Rhabditidae; genus Caenorhabditis; species Caenorhabditis sulstoni. The sequence continues at coordinate 2,682,808 of OZ016477.1, forward strand.
GATACCGGCCCTCGACAAGAACAAGGCGCTCGGCATCGTGTTCAATCTGCTCGGCGCGCCGAACGAGCTGATCCGCATTCCGGCGCTCAAAATACTAGGCTTCTTTCTGTCGCGATCCACACTGAAACGGAAGACCGAGTCGATGGGCAACCAGAATCTGTTCTCGCTGATCGGCGAACGCCTCCTCTCGCACCGACGCACGTTCTCGCTCGCCACCTACAACGTGCTTCTCGAGATTCTCGTCGAACAAATGACGCCGCACTTCACCTACGTGGCTCATCAGCCCGCGCAGCCAGACTGGAAGTGAGTGACCGCGAGTCCTAGCAGTTTCTAGATGAGCGTTCTCATGCTGAAAGAAAAGAAAAAGGGGGAGTGGGTGGGATTACTGTAGTGCGGTAGGAAAAGTGCTGAAATGTGTCGTTACTTTCTTCAAAATCGAAACTTCCCTATTCTCAAAACGGACTTTCTACTTTCTTTCTGAGTTTTGTTAGAATGACCCAGTTATACGAAACTTTTAAATGCATTTCGAGATCTTTCGAATGGCACAGAGAGCATTTGAAAATCTTGAATTTGAGCAAGTTATACCGATTTTTAGCTTGGAATCACTGAAAATTGGTATAGCTTTCTTCAAAGTTGAGGTTTTCAGACGTATCTGAAAAAGAGAGCAATTGAATGTTCAGATTCGAGAATCCGCAACTGCTGAAAGTGATCGCGCACGTCATCAGCCAGTGCGAGGACACCGAATCGCTCGTCCAAATCAAGAAGTGCTTCCTGATCGACATTGTGAATCTGTGTCGCGAGTCGAAGGAGAACCGTCGCACGATCCTCCAGATGTCCGTGTGGCAGGACTGGCTCATCGGACTCGCCTACGTGCTCGACACCACCGACTCGCAGACCGAGGTCTCCGAGCTCGTCTGGGAGGCGTTCTCGATCCTATTGCACCACGCGCTGCGGCACGAGTACGGCGGATGGCGTGTCTGGGTCGACACGCTGGCCATCGCGCACTCCAAAGTCAGCTACGAGCAGTTCAAGAAGGACGTCCGCGAGGGACGCGTCTCGTCCGTCGATCCGCAGCAGAGTGTCCGCGACGGCGGCGCCAAAGAGGGGTGAGCGGGACTTTTCCTAGATAGACTTGACGGTCGAACCGGGGCCGGCCCGTTCCAACTCGACTTTCCTCATCTCACTTCAGCGTTTTCAGAACGCAGGCAGCGGAAAAGTTGACGCCCGCCTACCGAGCGCCTCAATTCACGTTTTCCGCCGTGCACATCCGACTGCTCGCCGACCTGATCGCCGGAATCGAGCGAGTCGTCGACGAGTGGAAGACGATGGAGGGCGGCGCCGCCGAGCAGTGCAACGCCTCCGAGAATCAGGTGTTCGTCGGCAACGTCGTGCACGTCATCTCGCAACTCGCCGACTCGATCACGATGGCGTGCGGCGGACTGCTGCCGCTTCTCGCCCACGCCACCGCGCCGAACGTGAGTTTCCGAAATCAGCCCTTCTCCTACCGCACTACAGTAATCCCACCCACTCCCCCTTCTCGTTTCTTCCAGAGCACCTCGGAAATCGAGGATCCGTTCTGTCAGCAGCTGCCAATTCCGACCGCCGCCGACTTTCTCGTCCGTTTCGCGCGTCTCGTCGACACGTTCGTGCTCGCGTCGGGCGTCTCGTTCTCGGAGCTCGAGCAGGAGAAGAACATGCCGTCGGGCGGTGTGCTGCGTCAATCGTTGCGCGTCGCCGCCACCATCTCCGTCCGACACATTCTCGCCTCGCGCATGCAACAACCCGACGGCGCCGCGCGGTTCGACGCGCAGAAAAGCGAGTTCATCGCCGCGTTTGTGAAGGATGTGCTCGAAAAAGTGAGTGCTCTCGTGCTCATTCGCGATCCTCGAAAGAGAATCCGACGTTTCAGCGATCGCCGGAAGGACTCGAGGACGCGGATCGTCTCATCCAGGAGTCGGACGTGGCGCGCATCAAGGGCGTCGTCTACCGCGACATGGTCGAGGAGAACCGCAACTCGCAATTCCTCGCCCTTACCGTCATCTATCTCGTGTCGGTGCTGATGGTCTCGCGCTATCGCGACATTCTCGAGCCGCCCGCCGCGCCGTCGCCGTTCCACGACGCCGCCGCAGCTGTCAAGAACAAGAGTGAGTGCATCGGCACAGCAATCGATACGTACTGTAATCTCGGAAACGTCGCTTTTCTTCGGATTCGGTAGAAATGACGTTGAACTTTTAAACTTCAAATCAACTACCGTAACCCATTACCGGCCCCCTTTAGCTTATCGCCATCTGTTTCAGTGCGAAACTTTGCAAAATGACCTAGAAACCCGTCAATCGCAATTCGCGGTGTGGGTCTCGCCACGAAAAGTTTCTCACACGTCTAGAACGACTACCATAAGACCTAGGGGCCCCTTATTATAGAGTTTTCGATAGCGTTCTGAGAAACCTTTTCAACCTCGTTCCAGACGTCGTCGGAATCAGCGGCACCGCTTCAGAAAAAGCGAACGGACGCGCGGCGAACGGAGATCTCGCTGCCGTCGAAAACGGAAAAGAAGCGAGAGAGGAAGGCGAATCGGAAGAGAACGGCGGCGGCGGAATCGGCGAAGAGGGACAAGGCGACACAAATGGAGAAGAGGGCGGCGACGAGGCGGAAGGCGCTGGAATTGCAGCCATCAAAGTGGCGAACGCGGAAATGCGGCGGGAGGAGGGCAACGAGTACGACGTGAGTTTCCTGGAAACATCTGCGAGAGAAAGAGGCTCTCATTTGTCTTGTTTGCAGGAGGAGGAGCTCTCGCGAATCGCGTCGAACGGCCGCCGCCCGTCGACAGTTCTACCCGTCCAGCAGACCGCCGAACGACGAGCCTATCTGACGACACGGCTCCAGGCGGCTCTCGAGACGTGTGCTCCGTTGCTCCGCGAGATCATGTCCGACTTCCGCTCCTACCTTCAGAAGACGTTGCTCGGCACACACGGCCAGGAGATAATGAACGACGCGAAGGTGCTCGAGACGCTACGCAACCGCAACGCGTCGGTCATCGAGCTCGTCATGCTGTTGTGCTCGCAGGAGTGGCAGACGTCGTTGCAGAAGCACGCCGGGCTCGCGTTCATCGAGCTCGTCAACGAGGGACGGCTCATGGCGGCGGCGACGCGCGATCACGTCGTACGCGTCGCCAACGAGGCGGATTTCATTCTGAATCGACTGCGAGCCGAAGACGTCAGCAAACACGCGCAGTTTGAGGTGAATCCGCAGCCGGAAATTGAGGGTGTCGTCAGGTATGATGCAAAGTCCGCAAACACCATGACTGCGGACTCGGCATCACATTTGACGACAATCTGATTTTCACGACAAAAATTGCGAAAATCTTCGATGTTTCAGGCGGAATCGCGCGAGCAGCTCGAAGCGCGCCACGAAGAGTACAGTCGATGCGACCTGCTGATCGCGTCGGGACGTCTTCGCGACTCGCTCAACGCCGCACGCCTTCTCGAGAAGATGTCGGCGATTCTGAGCGATCCGAACGACTCGAAAAAGTTAGTGAAACTAGAAGAGGGGGGGGGGGGGGGGCATCGAAATCGACAGTAATCCCGGTTTTCGTCTTCAGTAGCACTCAATTCTGGAAGCTCGACGTGTGGGAGGACGATTCGCGACGTCGCAAACGATTCGTTCCGAACGCGAACGGCAGCCGACACGAGGAAGCGAGTCTGCCGGAAGGCGAAAAGAACGAGGCGCCCGAGATTTCCGAGCAGGAGCGAATCCGCAACATTCTCAAGGGGTACGGTATCTCTGACTCGAGTTTTGACCTCTTTTCGGGAAAAAATTTGCGGGTTTTGAAGTTTTTGTGGGTTTTCGAGCGATTTGTGGTTGGTTTCATTGATTTTCACCGTTTTCTCGAGTCCAAACTCATCGTTATACGCTAAAAAGACATTCTATGCCGATTTCAGCGGTTTTCGACCAGTGTCGATGTTTTTTGAGCCGATTTGACATGATTCTCATTGGTTTGAAGCTTTTTTTGAGCTCAAACGCATCGTTTTACAGCCCAAAGTGACTTTGAGCCGGTTTTTGAGCTCTTTTCGGGCTCAAACACGATCTGTTCACCGCCAGAGAGTTGAAAACGAGTTGTGACCGATTTCTCGAACTTTTCACTACTTTTTTGGTGGATTTCTGATTCTCCAGCGATTTCTTGACGGTTTCCAGTTCGAATTCGATCGTTTTCAGGCTGAACTCATCGCGCGCCGCCACCACGGGCTCACACGAGCTCGTCGACGAGTCGGATATTGACAAGTGGGCTCAGGAAGTGGATCCGACCCCTTCGAGTCGTGAGTACTTTCGAAACTTGAAATCGTAAAGTGTTCGACGACGACCATTAAAAACCGACATTTGAACGCGAAGAAACGCGAGGAACCATCGCTCACTTTTTCGGTGTTTAATTGACGAATTACACCATTTGGGGACAGAAAAGATTAACATCTAGAGAACGACTAGGGGCGAGCGAAACAATGCGATGTTAAATTAGGAGAGAGAGTAAGAGAGAGAAACGGTGGTTTTATGAGTGCAAAAGTGAGGAAAATGACGGAAAAAGTGGGAGAATTGAAGGGTTTTCGAGTTGAAAACGCGATTTCGCAGTGTTTTCCCGATCGAAAAGTGAAAGTTTTGGTGGTTTTCTGCCTATTAGGGACTCTTTTCCATTACCGTAATCCTTGAAGATCCCCCTTAAGAAAGAAGGATTGAAATGGCAGCAAAGGTTTCACCTGAAAATGTGGTTGAAAACGTGGTGCTCTTCTTCCAATTGTTCCCTTCACTACCGTAACCCTCGACGATCCCCCGTTGAGAAAGAAGCGATTGGAATCTCGTGGAAAAACGGAGAAAATGAAGAGAGAAATAGGATGAAGATGAAGAAGCAGGTGCCATCTGTTGATTCGGAAGGAAGGAAATCTTCCGGGAAATGCCTTTTAATTGGCTCATAACGAGAAGATTTGACACACAAAGAGACAGAGAGAAGCGATTAATGGGGAGCTCATAATGGGACGAATTTGAGGGGAGTTAGAAGCGGAGGAAGATGAGAAGGCGCATGTGTCGGGAGATCCGGTGCATTGTACGTGGTACGACGTGGAACTGAGTGTTTTTCTGCAATGAGATTACGGTAGAGTCTGTATGGAAGTGGAATGGTACAGAGATCGTGAGATCAGGCGCATTGTACGTGGAGCTGAGTGTTTTGCTGCCATTGGACTACGGTAGGTAGAATCTGAATTGAGTTTAAATAGTGCTGGTGTCGTGAAATGTAGTGTGCGGTACGCGAATAGTCGATGAATAGCCTGTTTTGCTGCTTAGATTACAGTAGAATCTGCATTTGACTACGGTAGTCATAGTTTCGTGAGATTCGGTGCATTGCACGCTATTCTTCAAAAGATCATCTGCAGCAACCGTAGGATTACGGTAGAATCCTAGTCCGATTGCGATAATGCATGTGCCGGAAAGTTTGGCGCATTGTACGCGGTTTTCCGTCGGGTAGACAGAACCGGATAGTATAGACTACCGTAACCTATCGTATCCCCTTTCTCTCTCTCTCTCTCTTTCTTGTTTCAGTGTGAAACGAGAAATAAGTAAGAGAGAAAGAGAGATTGAGTGGAGCGAGAGTCAGTTGTTTTGGTAATTCATCACCGCCGGCTCTTTTTGCTCTGCGAAAAGAGGGAAGAGTTCGTTTTGTGCTCGGAAGAAGTTACAAACATTCGCTGGAATCGCGAATCTTTTAAGCCCCCCCCCCCCCCCCCTTCGTCTTTTCGCCTCTGGCATTTCCGTGACTCCATTCGTTTTCTTCTCTCTTTTTTGAGATGGAAAAGTGAGAGAGAGAGAAAGAGAAAGAGAGAGAGAGAGAGAGAGAGAATGTTCTGGAGGTCCCTTTCCTGTTCTCTCATCTACCTGAGAGAAAAAGGAAGCAGCACACTCTCTCTCTTTCTCTCTAATTGCTCTCTTTTCCCATTCATCACTCGTCAAAACGACGATGATCTATGGGGACATGAGAAATATGAAAATGGAAGGAGAAGAAAAAGGAGGGCCTCGGAAGACGAAGGAAATAAATGATGCGGGCGGGAGAAAGAGAACACGAGAGCACTTATGGGCTCCGAAGGAAACGAGGGTTACGGTAGCTCTTTTTGTGAAAGAGCGGAGGCAGCGGTTACGGTAGACCCGGGGAGCAATACTATCAAACTGGCTGATTTGCACGCGAGAACACCGCGAATTCGGATAAAAGATGACAGGGTTACGGTAGCTCTAGAATTCAGTGATTCTGCAGTTACGAAAGTGTGTTGAAGGAGACACTCATGGGCTACGGTAGATCCTGTTGGCATGACGGTTGTTTGAATGAGACGGGAAGGTTTTGAGCCATCAGATCTTTATCAAAATCTGGGAAGCTATTGAAAGTTGAGAAAGAGAGGAAGGTTACGGTATTCGAAAAAGGGATAGAAACGGGTGGGTTACGGTGGATGGACTCTCACAAGAATCGTTGAGCCAACTGAACAACTCTCAAATTAATATAGTTTAGAAGAGCTGACGGCCTCAGAAGAATTTGAAAAGAGGCCCACTCATCGATCGACTTCTCCTCATTTGTGCTTTTTTCAGAAAGCGCGTGCTTCTCAACGTCGGCGAAACTGATCGCGCCGGGCGTGACAGTGCCGGGAACGTTGTCCGTGACGGCCACCGACCTCTTCTTCGACGCCAACGAATCGGACGTCACCTACAAGAAGCAGTGTGCTCAGGTCAGACAATAATTTATTAGAACAAGAGAGAGAGGGAGACAACGAGACGCAGAGACAGAGAGAAAGAGAATTTAAGCGAACCAGTTTGAGAATGGAAAACGAGAAAGAGAAAGTGAGAGAGAGAGAGAAAGAGAATCACAGCGACTGAAGGGCCAACGGATCGATCATGAGTTTTCGGACGAGTTGCCACGCGAGCTGAGCCGAATGCTCGATCGAGTGGACGGGTTTCGAGCGGAGCAAGTCCAACGAGGGCACAAAGTAGTGGGCGCATCGGCGGCACTGCAGACACGAGACGAGTTGAAGCAGAACGCCTGAAAAGCGAACACACACAAATGAGAATCGCTGGTTTTGAATGGGATTTCGACCCGAAAACGCGCAGATTTCCACATTTGAAAGTCGACGGTTTCCATGGGTTTTGGGGGTTTTTCCAGGTTTCAAAAGTGAAAAAACAGTGAAAATTAGTGGTTTGAAAGCGAATCGAGCGTTAAAATCGTAAATTTCCGATTGAAATCGATAGTTTTGACTGGAATTTTCGATAGTTTTTAACTAGAATCATAGCCGAACTCTAACAGATTTTTGGATAAATTTGGGAGTCAAAAAGCGCATGGAAACGTGGTTTTCGATTGTTTTTGACGGAAAATTGGAACGATTTTCATATTCGTGACACTATTTTTCAGCGATTTTGTATGAGGAAAAATCGATGAAATTTTGAGTTTCATAAGAAATTTATCAGCTCCAAAAACTGCAAATTTGTCGTAAATCGAGGGTTTTGGCAGGTTTATCAGTGGTTTTAATTTTTTTTTTTTTTGGTAAAAATTTTGAGCGATTCCCGATTCCTCTACTCCCACTTCTTTGTGGGAAATCACTGAAAAATTGTGGAAACATGGGTTTTCGAATGGATTTTTTCGGCGCGATTTTCGATTCTCCGATTCCACCGCGCGGTTTAAAACGGTGATTTGAATGGGTTTCGTCGGCCAATCGTCGCATTTCTTTTTTCTTTTTTTTTTGTTCGGGTCGCGCTCGTCTCATCAGTTTGACACCTCCTTATTCGATGTGACACCTCCTTCATTTTTCATTTTTCTTTTTCTCTTCTTCATCTTCTTCTTCTTCAGTTTGGTTGATTAGCGGAAAGAAGAAAACGGAAGGGGGGGAGTGAGAAGAAGAGAGTTTTTTTTCTTGTGTTTCTCTCTAATTCTCTGTCTCTTTCTCGTCCCAACGACGATTTTCGTTTTCGAGAAGGAGGAGAAGAAGAAGAAGACGTTGGAACGAGCGAGAAGAAGAAGAAGAAGAATGCATTAGGAATGAGCAGCTTTGCCGGAAAATATGGAGCAAAAAGAGAGAGCTCCGCGAGCCGTTTCCCAAGGAGCACACAAGAAATATGAAGGAATGAGGCGTCGTGGCACGCGATCCCTGTGTGTTTTTTTTCGCTTCACACTTTCGGAGGAGCATAAAAAGAGAGAGAAAGAGAGCTCACCGACGAGCCGATCGCCGATGCTCGTGTCCTCCCACTCGTACTCGCTGCAGTGCTTCTCGCACTCGTACAACACCAACGTCTTCAGAATGTAATTGGTGACCGGTGTGCCCGGAAAGTCCATGTGCGTGTCGCGCAGGCTCTTCAGAATGCTCAACGTTTTTCGCCGGCCGCCGGCTGCAACACAAAAAAAACCAATGACGAGGTTGAATGGCCGTTTGGATTCTTACTGAGCAACACGTTCTCGGCTCCGTTCATCTTCATCGCCCACGCGTCGGCCTCCATCGTCGACGCCTGCTTGTTGGGATTCGTTTGTTGTGTGATCGCCGTCTCGCGGCTCGTCAAATCGAAACCCTCGGCTTTCGTCTGAAATCGCGTCGTCGAAAAGTGTGGCCTCCTAGAGCTTTCGCTCTTCCACTCACTTGCGACGCCAGCTGGGCGTTGGGCCACGGGAGGCCGGCCATCGGCCAGTGGCTCGCCGATCGCGGCCAAATGCCGTTGCACCGAAACGCGCAAGTGATCTGAACGGTGTACTTGTCGTCGACGCGGACCCGAACGTCGGTGTTGTCCTGGACGAGTTTGCAGTAGTCACTAGAAAAAACCCCCTGCCGATGAGGGCGCGCGCGGATCGTTTCCTCTCTCACCTGAACTGTGGCATCAGAAGCACCTGCGCGACAATGTTCTGGAAGCGGTGGCGGATTTTGCGCGCGGAAAGGTATCCGGACGCGGTGATGAACTCCACCCACAACGACATTGATCGTTTGCGGCCGTCGCTCAACTTGAGCACAGCGCATCCCTGAATTGTGCCGTCGTCGACGAAATTGAACACGCCCATCTGATTCAGATAGAGCACCGCCTCGTATTCCGAAGGCGAGTGGACGGTGATCTGAAGAGGCGTGACAGGTTGTGACGCGTGACACTCTCGAGTATTGTTGTGTGTGTGTGTGTGTGCTCACTCACCCCGTCGTATCGTCCGTTGGCGCTCTCGCTGAGCGTGTTGATGAACCGCGGCTCCTGCGCCTCGACCTCTTTGAGAATGTCCTGAACGACTTTGGCGACGCGAAACACGCTTTTCGTGACGCGCGCCTTGCGCTCCTCGACTTTCTCGTTGAAATACGAGTTGACCTAAAACGGTTCGTGCTCTGGGCTCGATTTGCTCGGCTCCGCGAGCCCGTCACAAACCTGATAGACAATGTTCTGATTGTGTCCGAGCATCGTGGTAGGATGATGTTGATGTTGATGATGATGATGAAGAGGAAGAATGGAGAATGGACACACACACACGCAATGGGCGAAGACGAACTGGACACTCTCTCTATGTCTGTGTGTCTCTTGTTAGATATGAAGGAGGGCGAGAGAAAAAAGAGAGAGAGAAAGGGACGAAAGTGGGCGGAGCCTCCTGAAAGGTCCGTGTAATTGCTGAGAGAGAGAGAGAAAGAGAAGGAGGACACACTCTCTCTCTCTCTCTTTCTCTCTCTTTCTTTCTTTCTCTCTCTCTATCATCACCTTATCACTAGTTGATGATGGCCCCCCGTCCCCCCCTCCTTTTCTCTTCATCTCTTTTTCGACCCCTTGTCGATATCAGAGGAATGATGATGAGGCATGGCGGAGAGAAAGACAGGGATACAGAGAGAAAAAAGGAACGAGAAGGAAGAGAAGTGATAGGTGATGATGATGATGATGATGAGGGATTTGCGGCTGACGCGTCGACCCACCCGACCAATTTGTTGGCGGAGGTGTTTTTTGAATCGAAAGAAGCAGTACATACTGGCTCAGCTTAGTTCGGGTATAAGCGAAGGTAGGAACAATGAGCAGAAGTTATTGGGAACGTTGGAAGAAGAGAGCAGTACTCGTTACGAGGACTTCGATGTTTTGAGCCTCGTTCCGATAGAAACGATAGCTATGAGCTTTGAAACAGGAAGGGTTCGCGGGCTTTTTTTCGGCCAGAAGCTTCACCGAAGATGAGAAAGAGGGTTTTCGGAGAATAGGAGCATACATAACAGGGATAACCAGGAAAGTCACCTGAATGCAGTTCACTGATCATTGTCTCTAGCCAGGAAGTGACTTGAGCCAGGCTGGGACCACTGAAGGTGCTCACAGTGCGTCATCCTTCAACTTTCAATTCAAAGGCACTGGAAAGAAAGCAGTGGAAAACCCTCACTTTCATTCTGAATCTGAGCTCATCATGAGCTAGAAACTCATCCGACCGCTGAATCGAAGCATCGGAACTACAGTAGACCCCCCCCCCCTCCCGTCGAACCATTCAATTTCAGCTGCCATACTCGAAACTGTCCCATCTTTCGTTTTCTCTTCTTCCTTCCGGATGACCTTTACCTTTCCGTTCGTCACTCCTCTTCTGCCATTCACTGATTGCGTAAGCCGCCAAAGTTTTCGTTTTCCGCCATGCATCTCTATGTGGCGGTAGGAGAAGGTGATCCGTCGGAGAGAGCGAGAGAGAGAGATGCAGTAGTAGATGAGATCCGAGGGTGATAAGATTAAGCGAGTACAGTATCTTCTTCTTCTTCTTCTTCTTCGCCTTCTTCCGGTAGTTATTTACGATTTACGAGGCAATCGAGACGAACGGACGGATCATCGGCTTGGATTACGGTAGAGAGAAGACGAGCGAATTTGAAAGTTTCGGTTCGAACTTGGGAAGTGACGTGGTAGCCGCATCTCATTATTTGAACGTGAGAAATGACGTGGCAACGCCATGTCATCACAGACGGATAGTGACGTGGCGGCATCAGTATCATTTCATAGTTCGAGAGTGACGTGGCACTGTCATTCCATAGTTTAGAAATGACGAAGCAGACTACCACTTCACAATTCGAAATATCGGAAAAAAGACGTGACACTACCATTTCATGGTAGTTAGAAAGTGACGTGGCACTACCATAGTCTTCTTCGCGGATACAAAAGATGTGACATGCGGGCGAATGAAAATCGGTCGATTCGCAAGAGAAAAAGGTGTCAAATATCACGCGACTCGACGCGTACTCCTCAATTTGGTTCTCAATTTTCCGTCCTCTATCACATGTGTCACGCAGATTCGCTTCCCCCGCGCTTCCTGACACTATCGTTTATCCTCCCTTTCTCTCTCTTTCTCTCTTTCTCTTTCTCTCTCTTTGCCGTAATCGTTCACTCTCTCACCCTCTCTCTGCCTCCGTTCCAAACACATCATAATTATCCTCTTCCCTCCCGGTGGTGACCACCAGCAGCAGCCGGTTCGTCAGGGCTCTATCATCATTATTCATAAGTGCGCGCGCATGGATCCGGAAAATGGCACGAGAATGGGAAGAAAGTGAGACGGCTGATTCTGAGGAGAAAAAGGAAAAAGGGGTGGAGAACGGATTACGGTAGTTTTGGAGGGTTTGGGTCTCTTTGCGTGTCGCGACATTTAATTGAGATAAGGGAGAAAGAAGTCGAAAGGAGTACGGTAGTTTCAGTCTGTTTCTACGCTCTACTATCTTCTTTTCGAGCAAACGATAAGAAAGTACGGTGTTACGAACAGATTACGGTAGTTCGATGGAATATTGTAGTCGTCACGTACCATAAACTGATCTAGACAGCGTCTATCAGATTTTTGAGCTTTCCCAACCGAAAACCGTCGGATTCCAGGTACTGCGATACTGCGAGGCGCTGCACGGTCGATGGAATCTTCAAGAGATCCGCGCGATCTTCCTCCGTCGCTACCTGCTCCAGAACACGGCTCTCGAGCTGTTTCTCGCCTCGCGAACCGCCATCATGTTCGCATTCGACACCGAGGAGACGGTGAAGAAGGTCGTCTATCAGCTGCCGAGAGTCGGCGTCGGTAGGTGGCACACCTCTTCTGTTGAGCCCCCCCAGACCGTCGATGTGCTCTTTGTGATGGATTCTAGGAAAATGGTCCGAATACAAAAAAGAAAAAGCGTTTTAAGATCTTTCAAATGGCACAAAAAGCTTTGGAAAATGTTCACGTGCCATTCGAAAGATCTCGAAATCATCTTACTGTTCTTCAGTGAACGGACCGTTTTGATAGGAGTTGCGCACACAAAAAAGTTAGGCCCGATACCAAATACCAATTTCCTGAAATGTTCAAAAGCGAAAGTTTGCACGTATGCAGGAGTCAAGTACGGGCTGCCGCAATCGCGTAAAACGTCGCTGATGACGCCGCGGCAGCTCTTCAAACACTCGGACATGTGTGTGAAGTGGCAGAAGCGCGAGATCTCCAACTTTGACTATCTGATGTTCCTCAACACTGTCGCCGGCCGCACTTTCAACGATCTGAGCCAGTATCCGGTGTTTCCGTGGATTCTCACCAACTACACGTCCGACACGTTGGATTTGGCGGTCGCCTCGAACTTTCGCGATCTTTCCAAGGTGCATTTAAACGAGCTCCGAACATTGCTCTGATAATGATGATTGCAGCCGATCGGAGCGTTGAGCGAGTCGCGTCGAAAGTTTTTCAACGATCGCTACACGAGTTGGGACGACGATCAGGTGCCCGCGTTTCACTACGGAACACACTACTCGACGCCCGCGTTCACGCTGAATTGGCTGCTGCGAGTGGTGAGTGGCAACGAGCGGTCTCGCAACGAAAAAAAAGAGCCAAATTAGTCATGCGCCTTTAAACTCGTTGAAATTCGATATGCGTTAATGAACTGTTTTCTGAAACGGTAGCCCATCGAGTTTAAAGGCGCATGCCCAGTTTAGTTGTCCTTTTCGCTGCAAGACCACACGGATTGTTTCGTTTTGCAGGAGCCGTTCGCGTCGATGTTCATCAATCTGCACGACGGCAAATTCGACCATCCGGACCGGATAACGCATTCGCTGAAAGACAGCTGGGAGCGGTGTCAACGCGACTCGCACGACGTGAAAGAGCTGATACCCGAGCTGTTCTATCTGCCGGAGATGTTCCGCAACTCGTCGCACTTCAATCTGGGTCGCCGCGCCGACGGGACGCCCGTCGACGACGTCATTCTGCCGCCGTGGGCCGAGTCGCCCGAGCACTTTGTGCTGCTGCACCGGCAGGCGCTCGAGTCGGACCTCGTCTCGTGCCAACTCAATCAGTGGATCGACCTCATCTTCGGCTACAAGCAGCGCGGCGCCGAGGCGGTGCGCGCGACGAACGTCTTCTACCATCTGACGTACGAGGGATCGGTGTCGACGAAGCAGGCCGAGACGCCCGGCCAGTGTGCCGCCATCGAGCAGCAAATCCTCTCGTTCGGACAGACGCCGTCGCAACTGCTCGCCGAGGCGCATCCGCCGCGCCACTCGATCATGTCGATGGCGCCGACAATGTTCCGGCGGCACGAGGACGATCTGTGCATGATGATGAAGTACATCTCGAACTCGCCCGTCGTCTATCTCGCCGCCAACACGTTCCACCAGTTGCCGCAGCCGACCGTCGTCGGCGTCGCCCAGAATCTCGTGTTCTCGTTGAACAAGTGGGACAACTCGTACAGCTGTGAGTCGGATTTCCAATCGTTTCGTTCAGTGAAGCACATTGAAATGATTTATTGGAGAGTGAGGGGTTTTCTAGGCCACGGCCGAGAAATCGCGTTTTGACGGCCAATCGATTTCGCGCCCTGTTGGACGTGGCGCGAAATTCAAAAAAACAGTGTGGGGATTTCTAGGTCATGGCCTAGAAGAAAAACGGCGGGAAAAATGACATTGTTTCCCTCGAAAATCTCTGAAAACTGAGAATCCGCTGAGGCTTTATTGGATTGGAGCGCACATGAGAGTGATTCTTCGGTTTTTGCAGACGGAGCGACGCAGAGAAGCGCGCTGACGATGGATCCGTCGAACTCGGAGAATCCGGTGCCGTTGCCGCTGACCGCCGATCCGCAACTGGCGAGCGCGGCGACGGCGCTGCCGATCGCGCGTCGTCACCTCGGCGACGCGTTCGATCAGCGACTCGCCGTCCAGTGCTCCAACTTTGTCACCACCACCGACAGCAAGTTCATCTTCGCGTGCGGCTATCCCGACTACAGTTTCCGCATCGTCGACACCGATTCGGGTAGGAAGATGCGCGCGAGAGAGAGAGATCGGCACACGCTTCGTTTTGCAGGCAGAGTGCGTCAGGCGGTCTACGGTCACGGGGACGTTGTCACGTGCATCGCGAGAAGCGAGACGAGCCTCTTCAGCGACTGCTACGTGGTCACAGGAAGCATGGACTGCACCGTCGTACTGTGGCATTGGAACGGAACGGTAAGGCGTGGTTGATGATCGGAATAGGCCACGCCCACTTCTTTTCTTCGAGCTGGGCGGCCGCATCCTCACGATTTTCGGTTTCGTAGCACTCTCCACGTTGTTATGTTCGCTTGAAACGGAGCTTGTGCTCAAAGGGGGGGAAAAGACGATTTGGTGTCGATTTACGAGCGAAAGACCCAACGAAGAGTGTTTGCGGACAAAGCTCAGTAACCTTACAAGGTCAGCTTTGTCCGAGGTATATCTTGAGAACCGGAATAGTTTGAAAAAAGTTGTCAACTACAAAACCATGAAGAATTTCAAGCTGATTATGTTTGCAGTTGACAACTTCCTCCCAACTCGCCTAGTTTCCGAGATATCCGGGTTTTCAAGTTCACCTGCTAGAAGGGGGACCGTACGGCATTGCTCGTAAATCGACACCAAACTCGTTGTCGTTCAAAAAGAAACCTAGTTCAAACGGAACACGTAATCGTTTCTTGCAGACGGGCTTCATCGCCGGCGAGTACAATCAGCCGGGCGAGGTGCCGTCGCCTCGCTCGATTCTCACCGGCCACGAGGCGTCGATATCGGCGCTGTGCGTGTCGGCCGAGCACGGACTCGTCATCTCCGGCTGCGAGGACGGCGTCATCCTCATCCACACGACGTCGTCCGACCTGCTGCGACGCATTCGCGGCTCGGGCGTCGTCACGCACCTGTCGATGAGTCGCGAGTGCGTCCTCCTCGCGCTGTTCGACTCGAAACGCATCGTGACGTATTCGGCGACGGCGCGAAAACTCGACGAGCACGTGGCCGACGAGAAGTGAGCATTCCGTTTTTCGGACCATCTCGAAGCGTTCCTTCTTCTTTTTTTGCAGAATCGAGTGTGTGACAGTGACGCGTGACGGCGAGTTTTGTGTGACGGGAGCCGTCAACGGCCGCATTTCGATTTGGAGAATGTTTCCGCTGAGCAAACTGTACACCTATCAGGTAGGCGGAGAGCCGGCTTTATCGATTGATTTACGACAATCATGGGTCTCGCCACGAAAAGTTGCTCGCGATCGCACGCAACGAAACTCTCCAAGAAGAAAATAGTTTTTCGCGGCGAGACCCATCGATTTCGGCATTCTGAAAGTGAGAAAAGTGAAATGATAACGGCTTGGAATCATAGAATATCGATTGATCACCGATCGCTCGATCTCTCTTATCATTGTGTCTGTCTGCAGAGTCTGAACAGTGCGGTGCGAAGTGTGGCGGTCGTCGCGTCGCACCGCTTCATCCTCGGCGGCCTCGACTCGGGCGCCATCGTCGTCTTCAACGCGGACTTCAATCGCTGGCACTACGAGTACAAGCATCGATACCACCAAAACACTCAGAAGCCGCCGCTTCAGTCCGCCGCCTCCACCGCCTCTCAAAAATAACCGTCTTCTTTTTCTTTCGTCTCCTCCCCCCTCAATTTCACCAAAAAAAAAAATCAATAATTTGCGCGTTGTGATATTCCCCCAATTCTCCTCTTGTGGTTGTGATTTTAGTCCGTCGCGGGCCGAGAGATTTTTTGCTCAGCCCCCGCGCCGTCCGAATATTTTTATTTATTGATTTTGTTTTTTTTTTAATTCTCATTATTTATCGACTTTTCAGCTAATTTCTCGATCTTTTTTCGGATCTTTTGCTCGAAACGAAATGAAAACGCTCGAACTCGTGTAATAAAATTAGTTTTTACTACTCCTTTCCCTTACTTTTCGGCTCTTTTTTCGCGTTTTTTATTCGCTGGAAAAAATATTTTTTTTTGGTTTTCAAGGAACGTGTGAAGCAAAACTTTCGCGGGTCCCGCCACGATTACAGTAATCCGAACTGCAAATTTATTTCCGGCCGCCTGTTCGCCTTTTCGCACCTATTTTTTCGGTTTTTCGACTGATTTTTGAAAAAGAGTTTGTTTTTTTCCTGGAAATTAATTGAAAAAGCTTTGAATTTGAATTCTTACAACTAAAAATTGTTGAACATTGTGAAAAAAGCTCGAAAAATCAAAGGAGATACGATTTTTCCGTTTCAGATGTCGTTGAGCCGCCTGTCCTCCCCACAACTCTTCTCCCGGGTTTTCGTCGTCGCTCGTGGAGCCGCCACTGGACGTAAGTCTTTTTGTTGCGCAGTTTTTCAATGAATTAATCGAAAATCAATTGTTTCAGACGCCGCCGCGCCCACCTCAGACAACAGTGTCGGGTATTTCGAGAAGATTGCCTACAGATTCAAGGGTAAACTTCTGAGATCGATTCTCTTCACGATTACGCCAATACTTCCAGGAATCCCGCTGCCGAATGAGACTGAGGCGCCGAAGTCGATGTTCGATGCGTGCAACAAGGAGTGGTCGGCGCCAGAGCTTCTTCCCGCCGTGCCGAAAGACTTCAAAGAGCATCCGGACCGCGATCTCGTCAACTATCCGTATCCATCGCGTCCGATGTACGCGCCGAAGTCGCGCCTCTTCATGATGCCCGACTCCTGGTTCACCGCGTTCCAATCGGTGACCGGAACCTCCGGACCGTACCTCTTCTTTGGCGGTCTCTTCGCCTTCCTTGTCAACAAGGAGTTGTGGGTGTTCGAGGAGCAGGGACACATGACCGTCGGATGGATTCTCTTCTATCTTCTCGTCTCCCGAACCGTCGGATGTGAGGAAAAGTGGAAAAGACCGTGTCAATTCAATGATTTGCAGACAAAATCGACGCCGGACTCTACAAGGACTATCAGGAGCGCATGGGCTTCTTCAAAGGACTCATTCAGGAGGATTTGAAGGAGGCCGTCGAGTTCCGCAAGACGTCGGCCCTCCAATCCGACTCGCTCGCCGCCCTCAAAGAGAGCCTTCCCCAGTCGCTGAAGGAGACGATGCAGCTGCAACTCGAGGCCACCTACCGAAAGAACGTCCAAACCGTCGCCAGCGAGATCAAGCGCCGCATCGACTATCTCAAGGAGACCGAGGAGACGAAGGCGCGTTTCGAGCGTGACCAGCTGCTCAAACTGATCAACGAGAGCGTCGAGAAGCAAGTGTCGCAGAAGGATTTCCAGGAGAAGTTCCTTCAGAATGCCATCCAGCAGCTCAAGGGTATCGCCGTCTGAGTCACCGCAATCTTTTCGTTTCTTTTCTTCCTTTTATTGATCGATTTCTTGCTGCGACCGGATTGAAAAGAGAAAGAGAAATTGAGTGTTTATAATAGTAGCGTTGATTTCATTTCAATGAATCGTTGATTTTTTTTTCGTTTCCCAAGTTTTCCGGCATGGGGTTAGTTTCCTCGCTTCAATACCTTTATTTGACCGTTTTCACTTTCTTTTCTATCGACATTTCTGCAGAGAAATGGCGGAACAAGCGGAACAAATGCAAGTGGACGCCGAGCCGCAATTAGTGCTCATCCCGAAGCAAGAGGAGCCCGACCAGAACTACGAAGGCGAGCTGTTCCAGGGCCAACGGCAGAGTCTGGCTCCGCGAGCACCGTATCCGGGACTCGTGATGACGTCGTGCACTCGGCTCAACGTGGTCATCAAAAAAGCACATGTGAGTATCAAATGGAAATAAAAATCAGAGTTTTCAGAAAAATCAGCAGTTATCCCGTGAAAAACACGAAAAATCGATCAGAAATTCTCATTCTCGTTTCCAGATTTGCGGCGAATGGAAGTGGCTGCAGGGCGGCGAGGACACGTGCGGAATCTGTCGAATGGAGTTCGAATCGGCGTGCAACATGTGCAAGTTCCCGGGTGACGAGTGTCCGCTCGTCGTCGGCACGTGCCGTCACGCCTTCCACCGTCACTGCATCGACAAGTGGATCTCGTCGCCGTCGAACGCGCCGAAAGCGCAGTGTCCGCTGTGTCGTCAGGACTGGGTCGCCGCCGAGAACGTCATCGAGATTCGCGACTGACTCTCTCCCTCACCCCATTCTTACATCTTCCCATGATTTATTCCTGTTTTCTGTTCTGTCAAATGATCTTTCTCTCCTTTCGCTCCCTCTCTTCCCCCTGTTTCGTGTGGATTCTTTTTGCCTTTGAGTCATCTTGTAAATAATTTTATTTTCAAATTCATTCAATTATCAATGAGACTTCCTTTGCTGCTCCATTTTTTCATCCTCGAGATCGACGAGACATTCGTTACCGGTAGTGACATCCTCTTTCAGGTCGGTCTTCCACGTCGCACATTTGATTCCGAATGTGTTTTCAAGTGAGCCTAGCTGTCCTTCGTGGATTTTCTCCAAAGTCAGATCTCGGATTTCTGTATCCCAGTCGATGTTGTAACTTTCGGATGGATCGTTTTCGTCCAGCAACAAGCCTTTTCTCTATTGTCCCGACTCTCTCATGATCGATTTGCTGGTCTGGCCGTTTGGGTCCGTAAATGTCTCTGGTGCATTGGAAGACTTCTTTTGTTGGTTGGGTCCATAAATGTCTCTGGTCCGTTGAAAGACTTCTTCTGTGTCCGTTGGTTGAAGATTTCCTGGATCAAGCTGATGGTTCACCGCACTTGATGTGCATTTCGGAGGGATGACGTGTCTCGACGAGCACGATCGGTACGTTTCGGATGGCTGTGAAGTACCGATAGGCTCTGTCCGTTCCCAAGCGAACTTCGTGTATGTACCAGGAGAAGAGGGGCACGCCGAGATCTGAAAGTGTCTGTCGTGGGTTTCGAATGAATGTCAAACTGATCTCGCCCCAACGACACTCCGCTGTGACCGGGTCTCGAAGCGAAAAGTGAAACTGCGCTCGATTCCACGCAGTTTTGATAAAATACGAGCGAAAATCGATCAGAGTGTCGTTGAGTGGTTGAAAAAAACGGGAAAATTACCTTCATTCCGTCGTATCCAGACGATTCCAACGATAATTTTCGATGAGAATCGAAAGTTATTGATTTTTACCGGCTTTTTGGCCGTTTTCGCGCGCGAGCGCATTTTTTTTTTTTTTTGAATAAATAGTTGGGAATAATAGAACAATTTTTACATTTTTTTTCGATAAAGTGTAGAAAAACAGGTTTTTATCGGGGAATTCTTGCGAATCGCCGAAGACGAGACCGACGCGGTCGGTCAGAAAAAGAAAAAAAAGAGGATTAAATGAATATAAATGAACGGGTAAACGACGAAAAGACGCGTGCGTCGAGAAATGCGCACAAGTCGGTTATTGACGCGTTTCGCGTGCGCCAATTATCGAGCCACCGGCTGGAAGTGTTTCGGCTTTTCCGGAGCTTCGTAAGTGCGCGATGTTTAGCGAAACCGAAAAATTGAATTGAGAAGATGTAACTCGAAAACTAGAAGAGTTATGAAAAAGTTGTCAACTACAAAAATACGGTAAATTTGAAGCTGATCAAGTTTGTAGTTGACAACTTTTTCATAACTCTTCTAGTTTCCGAGATATCCGGGTTTGAAGTTCACCACTAAAGGGGGTCGTTTTGGAGTAACGTCGCGAGAAATGATATTTTCTGGTTGGCATTGATTGACTCAGTGAAACAGTGGTTCAAATTTTTAGAAGATTTTATTGATTTCAAAAAAACTGAGTTATTACAAAAGAAATGACAGAATTCAATGGAGAAAACAATTGAGTCTACGGTAACATTCAAAACAAGTAACGTCATCAGAAGTGACGCTTTCTGGCTCTCTTCTTCTCATCGACGACTCCTCCGGCTCTCTTGATTCTCTGCGCTTCGAGGATGCGTCGCCGTCGTGCCGCCTCGAACGCCGTCTTGTTTTTCGTCGCGTCGGCCGTCTTCTCCTCTTCCGTCTGTTTCACACGTCCCGAATCCGTCACTCGAATCATTGACGACGACGTCTTCTTCTTCTCTTCCGTCAGGCACACGCGGGACGTCTTCTTCGGTGCCGGTGGAGTCGTCATCGTCGTCGTCTTGGCGACCACTTCAATGATGCGGCAGTCGTCGTCGTCGTTCTCGTCAGTGGCCTTCCGCTTCCCAGAGTACATCGTCGGCACGGATCGCTTCGACGAGAGCATCGCTTCCAGAACTTCTCCGCCATTCTCCGGCTCCTTCCGCTTCTTCATCATCGGCTCCCTGGGCTCGGCAACTCGTCGTCGAACCAGCGCCAACGTGCTGCGTGCCTCGTTCCTCAGCTGCGTGTCCATGATGAACTTCTGCACGAGCCGCACCGCGTCGAGCTCGAGCAGCAGCTCCTTCGGCGTGACATCGGCCAGTGTCGCCAGTGTCAGCAGTGCGTCGCGGACGTTTTGGCGGACGTCGAGCCGGAACGCGGCGCGACGCACTTCCTTTTCGATTCTACTCGACATCGAGGGCATCGTTTTAGTGTTCGGATCTGCAAGAAAAACCAATAAGAAAGAGAAGAGGAGAGAGAGAGAAAGAGACGACGTCTAAATGGTTTGAATGCGAAAATGAGTGAGTGACTGAGAGTGTCTCCAGCCAGTCAGTCCACGTCTTCCCGCCTTCGCCCCGCCCCCTTTTCTTCCCACAGGGCTAATAGGTCACACCTGCTCTCGCCACTAATTGCAACGAACTGTAGATGGTTGTCTGCCTCTGTATCTGTGAATTCCCAGAGGCAATGATGCTCAATGAGCAGCTGTCACCGAGACAAAAAGAGGGACAAAGTGTGACACGTGTCACAGCAGCTGTGGATGGGCTTCTAACCGGATTGGATTGGTTTTCGATTATTGATTGATACAAATGATAAAAGTGACCTATCTCTCTCACCAAGTTTCGAGCCGATTCCTCTTTGCCACGTCGATTTCGGTCATCGCGAGTAGAAGTGACGGGATCGATGCGTGACAGTGTCACATGGCTTCGGCAGAGAAGTTGCCGGATATCGGACGAGTCAGTCAAGTACAGTACCCCGTCAAAATATTCCGCACTGTTCCATAGGACGTATACAGTATACCTTATCACTTCTGACACATTATTGTATTCAGTCAACTGAAAACCAGTGGTATGTATCTATTCCACATGATAGATGCACTATTTGAATAGAAAAAGCGGTACAGTACCTCTCAAAGTACTTCTTCTGGAAACTTGCGAGGTTTCCGATTCGATTCACCTGAAAAGCCGCAAATCATGGCCCCTTTGTGCATTCTCAAGTGTCACAATCGAGAACGTTTATCAATTCTAATTCAATGTGAGAAATGCGAGAGAAACTGTTGCAATCGATAGAAGAGATACACGAGAGGAGACCGGAGATTCGGAAGATCAGAAGACGTCGCACACGTCGTCTAGTAGCCGACGATGACGTTCTCTCCGCCGGCCGGATGCTGGCATCTCGTGCGCATCATCTCGTACACCTGCTGCTTGATCCAGGCGCGAGCCCGTCCAATGTACTGGCCAGTCTCCTGCAAAACGAGAGTCAGGAGAGGGTGTCTTCTGCAGGAGAGGGTGTCTTCTGAAGTACCCGATTGAAGATCATCATCGAGACGTCGGAGAGTTTGTCGAGAAACTCGAACACCTGATTGACGTCGTACGTGACAGCCGAAGACGTCGACGACGACGACGACGACGACGCCTTCTTCTCGAGAAACTCGACGAGCATCGAGCACAGCGCGTCGAGCGCGTCCGTCACACTCTCGTAGTCGGCCCACGTGCGCGAGTCGAGACGCGGCGTCGCCTGCACCAGAAGGATCGTGTGCGACGACGACAGAGCAGAAGCAGCAGAAGCAGCAGAAGCAGAAGCACCACGAGACGGCGACGACGAACCGCTTGAGGACGACGACGACATTCTGAAAAAAAATAAACTCAAATTTAAAAAAGAACAGAAAAATCGCATTTTTTTTAAACATTAAAAAATAAGAAAGCGTTTTAACTTTTTTTGAAAAACATTTTTTTTTTAATTTTCAGGATTTCGTTTTTCATTTTTTTTTAAATAATTATATTTTTCCTATTTTTAAAATTGGAAAATTCAAAATATTTGAATAAATTATTTTTTTTTGAAAAAATTCAAACTATTAGATTTTTCAAA
The DNA here is from genome assembly GCA_963966605.1 of Caenorhabditis sulstoni. Lineage (NCBI taxonomy): Eukaryota > Metazoa > Nematoda > Chromadorea > Rhabditida > Rhabditidae > Caenorhabditis > Caenorhabditis sulstoni. The sequence goes on from OZ016477.1 coordinate 2,705,118, forward strand.
AAAAAATTTCCATTAAAAAAATAATCAATTTCTACATTTTTCCTGTAAAAATAAAACATTTTTAGAGAAAAAAAATGTCAATAAATATTGCAAATTCAAATAAAAATCGGGGATTTTCAAATCGACCCGTTGAAAAATTTCTCGAAAAAATCGATGCAAATTGGGGAACATCAACAGGTCTCATTCATCAATATTTACGACACAATGCGAGAATTTCGAGAAAAAAAATGAAAATGAGAGGCGATTTCACGAGGTGGGGAAAAAAGGGCACTTTTGTAGCGTTTTGATGAAGAATTTTACAAAAAAAATATATAATCGAGTTAGCAAAAGAAAAAAAAAAGATTCAAAAATAATAAAGATAATAATTGAATCCGAGAAAAAATAGGGAATAAAACGGGTGTAAATGCGTCAATGAGGATCGAAAAAATGGAGGGAAAATGCAAAAAATCAGAGAGAGAGAGAGAGAATGATCGAGTTGTTTCCGTTCCGGCAATGAAAAAAAAAGAAGACGTTTTCATGATTCGTCGTGCTCTTCTTGCTCTTCTTGCTCGCTTTCTCTCGTCGTCTTCCTTCTCGATCTCGTCACCGTCGCCGCCGAATTCGAGCGTTTTGTCGGCGGTGTCGTCTGTAAATTAGAAAATTGATTAAATTTTTTTATTTCTAGAAACAATTTTTATTTTATTTTATTAAACTTTTTTTTCAAAATATTAATTTTCATTTAAATTATTTTTTTTTAAATTTCTGGGAAAATTTTTTTGAAAAAAATATTTTTTTTTAAATTTTTTGAAAAAAGTGTCTTATTTCAAAGTATATTTCATGTTTGAAAAAATATTTTAATTTAATTTCATTCGAAATAAATATTAAAAAATTCAAAATTCCAAAATTTCAAAAATAATCTACAAAAAATTTGAAATAAAAAAGAGCAATTCATTTTTTTTCTATTCTAAAAAAGAATTCGCACTCACGTCGTCGGGAGTGGTGTCTCTCTGTTTTCGTGGAGTTCTCGGGTTGGGCGTGGTGTTGGCTCCAGATGGTCGAGCAGAAGACGTCGTCGAAGAAGCAGTGGCCGACGGACGAGATGGTGCTCCAGATGACGAAGAAGAAGAAGACGTCGGAGCAGCAGGAGCGGAAGCAGAATTCGTCGAGGAAGAGACACGTGCCACGAGACGAGGAGCCGGCACACGCTTTTCTGAAAAGAAAACAACGTTTCTGGCCTTCTCAATACTCGAAAAACGGGGCGGAAAACCGTAATTCTGAGAGAGAGAAAAGGAAAACGGGCAAGAAAACGAACGATTGACGGCGCGAGAGTCGGGTCTCTCGGTAGCGTTGGTGGTGGCTCTGGAAGGAGCCCTCGATGAGCCGGGAGCATCAGTGTGCCCACTGGCAGTAGAAGGTCGTGTCGTCGTCGTCGTGGTGTTGAGCTGCTTCCGCACGCGTCCCTCCACGCTCACAATCTTCTCGGCCTTTGCGATTTCCGAAGTGGACGGGAAGTTCGGGTACTGCTTCTCTTGCGCCGTCATCTCCTTGTTCTGGCGGGCCATCGTCTCGTTGAATCGTTGCGAGACCTCGTCCGGCAGCGTGCACGTCGCCTGAAAACACGTCGGGTTTCGCTTTGTTTCACTGATTTCAATCAGGAAGACGCGAAATGAGAGCACCTGCGACAGTACCTGGCCCAAACTGTCCGATATGATTTTCGCCGTTTGGCACACTGCCAACGGATCGATGGCCACGTTCTGAGTACATCCGTCCACTTTGTAGATGCCGACGAGCCGGTTCGCGAGTTCGAACATGTTGTTGCGCAGCGAGATGATGATGAACTGCGCGTTTTCCGTCTTCTGACGCACGTACTGCGCGATGATCGACACGTTGCGATAGTCGAGCGCCGCGTCGATCTCGTCCATCACGTAGAACGGTGTGGGTCTGCAAACGGCTCACGATAACGAATGGCCAGAGGCGCCTGTCATCGGCCAGTCATCCGCTTGACATACGCCAATACGAGCGCTCCAACCGCCAGTGGCGCGCTCGGCGCAAAACCTCGGCCATGACCTAGAAATCCGCAATCTCACTAGAGCAGTCACTCTCAACCTAGAGCCAACTATGAGCAGCGGATTTCTAGGCCACGGTCGCGAGGTTGTCTGAAGGGATGAGAAGGCGATACCTGAACATGTGAAGAGCAAAGATGAGTGCCAACGAGGAGAGCGTCTTCTCTCCGCCCGACAGGAACTGAATCTGTTTCCACGCCTTCTTCGCCGGTCGAACCCTGAAAACCGTCAAAGTGTCCCCCTTTGTTCGAGCCATCCATCGCGTGCTCTCAACTCACATGAAACTGATGCCCTGCGTGAACGGATCGTCCTTATCGATGTACTCGAGTTTCGCGTCGCCGCCGTCGGTGAGCATCTTGTAGACGGCCACAAGATGTTTTCCGATGAACTCGAACGCCGACTGGAACTCCTCGAGCCGCATCTTTTTGATGCGCTGCAGCTCGTTCTTGTGCCGCGTGTAGTTCGCCGTCACCTCGGCCATCTTGGCCGCCTCGGCGTTGAAGTGTTTCACCTTCTTGATGTAGGTGTCGATGGCCGACAGATCGGCCTTCTTCTTCAACGTCTCGAGCTGATCCTCGGCGGTCTTCAGCTTGAACTGAATCTCCTCGGCGTCACGATCCGAGATGGTGCGCAACTCCTCCTCGCTCAACAGCACCGCCGCCTCGCTCCGATCGCCCTCCATATCGTCGACGTCCTCGAGCTCCTCGAGCCCTCGCTGCCGCATCTCGAACTCCATCGCGTACGCCTGATCCGTCATCGTCATCACGATGTGTCGCTTCTGTTTGGCGACCGCCTCCGGACTCTGATTCTCGTCGACGTTCGGCATCTCCTCGTCGTACACGGCGTCCATGTCTTCGGGACGAGCCGAGTTCGTCAAGAATCGGAAGTGCGGAATCTTGTTGACATGCAGCGAATCGAGCTGAAAAGAAGGGATGATTGAAAAGGATCCCAAGTAGGGAAGTTCCGAACCTTATTCTCGATCTCCTTGACCTTCTCCTCGTAGTTGCTCATGCGCTCCTTGACCGCCCTCACCGCCTCGACAGCCTCCTTCAGCTTCTGCTCCAACTGTGTCTCCTGCTCGGCGAGCTCCGACCGCTTCTCTCTCATCTCCGTGAACTCCGCATCCAACGCCTTCATCTTCTCCTCCCTCTCCTTCAACGCCGCCTTCTTCTCGGCCATCGCCGCCTCGTCGGGCGCCTTCTCCTCCAGCTCGGCGATCTTCTTCCGCTTCTTCTCGATCTCCCTCTCGAGCCGGCTAATGTTCTCCTCGCACTTTTTAATGTTTCGGCCCGAACTGTCGATGTTCGCCTTCTCGCGAGCCGAGTCCTTCTCCAACTTCTGCTTCCGCTGCTTCGCCTCTTTGGCGGCCGTCCGATGGCACTCGACCATCTCGCGATACTTTGCGTCCATCTTCTCCTGCAACTCGTGCTGAATCTCCTTCGCCGCCTCCGCCTCGGCGCCCAGCTTGTCGCGCTTCTTCTGCAGTTTTTTGACGAGCTGCTCCTTCGCCTCCAGCTCCTTCTCGTCCACTTTCACCGCCGCCACCTCTTCTCTCAACTGACCGACCGTGGCTCGCAACGTCTTCAGCGCCGTGCCGTTCATTTTGACCGCCGTGTCCAGGTCGGTCATCTGCTTCTTCATTGTCATGAAACGCGTCCGCAACTCGTTGATTCGGCGATCGTTCTGCAAATCCGACTCGTCTGACCATCGTTTCGTCTCGCCTCTCTCTCACCTTATAGAACTGCTCGCGAACCGCGTGCTCTTCGGCCACCAGCTGCTCGAATCGCGTCTTCGCGTCGCGCTCCTCCTGCCGATCCGCCTCCGTCACCTGCTTCGTTCGTTTCGTCTTGTCCATGTTGATCGAGCCCGATTGCGCCTTTCCACCGCCCGTAATCGATCCGTTCTTGTAGACGATGGATCCTTGGAGTGTGGCGACTGTCGTCTGATACTGACGAGCCAGTCGAACGGCTTCCGCAGTGCTGTCGGCTATCAGTGTGTCGCGGACGACGTCGTAGAAGACCGGCCGGATCTCCGGGTCGCACTCGATCAGATCAATGAGTCGCGGCACCGAGTATCGGCCGGGCGGCGCCGGATCGAGCTGCGCCTTCGTGAACCGACGCATCTGCATGAGCCGATCCATCGCTTGCACCGACGTTCGTGGCAGCTTCTTCTGAAAACAATCCGATTAGTCACCGGTTCTTCTCTTCTCTAGCTCACACTCTGAATGAAGTCAATGATCCACGGACCGTCGTTGCTGTCGCGAATCAACAGTTTCGACAGCGATCCGCCGTAGTTGGTCGAGAACGCCGCGTCGTACTTGCGATCGATGTAGCCGAGGTCGCCGAGACATCCGATGAAGCTCGGACAGTGGCCCTTCTCCTTCTCCTTGAACAGCATCCGCGAGACACTGTTCGAGCTCAGCTGAATGTTCGCGTTCTGGATCTCCTCGTGACGCTCGCGCGCCTGTGCCACCTCGCGCGACTTCTTCGTCATGTCGAGCTTGATCTGCGGCTGCAACTCCTCCAACCGCCTCAACTCGTCCTCCGCCGCGTCGTGCTCCGGCATCAGCTCCTCCATGTCTCGCGAGTCTTTCGCGAACTTCTCCTCCTGCGTCTTCAGCTTCGCCTCCATCTCTTCGAGCTTCGCGGCGCCCGAGTAGGCGGCCTTCTTCGAGTCCTCGTAGTCGTTGCTCGCCACCGTGTACTCCGACTTGATCTTGTTGAACGCGGCGTTCTTCTCCGCCCACTCCTCGGCCGCCTTCTCCTTCTCCTCCTTCAACTCTCTCGTCTCCTCGGCGAACGCCGCAATGTTCCTGTCGGCCTCGGCGTTCTCGGTGGTCTCCTGCTCGGCGAGCGTCTCAATCTCCTCCTTCCACTTCTCCAACTTCTTCCTCGCCTTCTCGGGCACGCCCTCCAACGTCGTCTTCTTCTTCGCCTCCTTCTCGCGCTCGGCCTCCGTCTTCTCCACTTCTGTCGTGTACCGCCGCAGCGTCTCCGTGCGTCTCGTCTCCTCGCTCGTCATCTCCGTCACCGCTCTCGTCAACTTGTCCATCTCCTTGTCGAGCGCCTTCTTCTGCTCGGCGAGCCGCTTGTCCACCTCGTCCGTCGTCTTGTACTCGCCGCGATTCGCGTCGAGCTGCTCGGCGAGCGCCTTCCTCTCCGCCCGTTTCGCCTCGAGATCGGCGGCCATCGGCGCCGCCTTGTCGAGATACTTGAGCCGTCGCCGCTGGTCCAACCGCATCCGCATCTCGATCGTCTCGTTCTCCTTCACAAGAAACTCGACCGCCGTCCGCACGTCGCCCTCCATCTTCTCCTTCGTGTTTCTCGCGTGGTCCCGCGTGATCCGCTGCTGCGATTGCACACACAGCAGTCGATTCGTTCGGTGCTGGAACATCTTCACGTACTTCTCGAGCCGGTTCGATCCGATGATATCCTCCAAATACTCCACCATTCCCGTCTCGTTTTTGCTCGTTTTCACCGCTTTCATCATTGCGATCTGCTCAACTTCTCCCTGCAAATGTCTTTTTTTAAATCAAATTTTGGCGGGTTTTTGAAAAAAAAACTTTTTTTTTGAGATTTTTCAAAAAAATTTTCGTTTAAAAATTGTGAAAAATCGGAAAAATTTCAGAATTTTTTTTTTTGAAATTTCACTCAGCTGCTCAAATTCTCGATATTTTAATAATTCTTATTTTAATAGCCAATTCAAAAAAAAATTCGCTAAAAAATTAAATTTAAAAAATTTCAGAAAATTCTGGGCCAATTTTTTTTTTCGAATTGGTCTGCAAAATTCTAAAATACCGAAAAATTTGAATTTTTTTGAAAACAATATATTTTTTAATTCGCAAAAAAAAGCTCACTGACCTCGAAAATTGGGAAAAATTAGTTGAAAAATGAAAAAAAAACTCTCTAAAATTCTCAATTATCCGCGTTTTTCATACAAAAAAATCGTGGTAATTCCAGGCACTAGCTGAGTTTTTTAAAAAATTTCAAAATTTTTAAAACCTCAAATCTGTTCACTAATCGATGCTTTTGATATATACATATTGAGAAATCGTCTTAATTTTAGAATAAAACCAATTTTTTTTTGAATAACTTTTTTTTGTCGGACGTGCCTGTAGGATCAAGAATCGATTGTGCTCGATGTCAATGTCGACGGCCCGCAGTTTCGCCTCGACTTCCGATTTCGACGCCGAGACGCCGTCGATCGCGTATCCGGACGAGCTGTTCCGATAGGCGGTTCGCGAGATTGTGAACTTCGAGTCCTCCACCACTTGGTACGTCAGATTCGGCTGCGAGAAAAAAGAACGCGGTTTTTATACAACTTTTTCATTTTTTTTTTAATTATTGAAAAAAAAGTTTAAAATTTTTTAAAATTTAAAAATAAAACTAAACTTTTTATAAAAGTTTTATTTTTAAACGAAAATTGTTTGAATTGTTCTGTTTTTTTTTTTTTGGAAAAAACCCTCTTAAAACTTTATGTTGTTTTTTAAATTTTTAAAAATTAAATAATTTTTTTTCGAAAATTTCTTTATTTTTTTTTAATTTTTACAAATAAAATAATTTTTTTTTTAAATTTTGTTTTTTTTTAATTTTTAGAAATAAAACTAAATTTTTTGCTAAAACGTTTTTTTTAACTGTGGCATTAATATTTTTTGAAAAAAATTAAAATCGGTGGCCTAGAATTTTCCGTTTCACAGTTTCTAGTCACTTCGTCAATTCGTAAAAAATCGAATTTTCAAAAAAATTTCAACATGAATCGGGAAGGGGGACTAGAAACTGCAAAATGGAAAATTCTAGGCCATCTGTTTCATTAAAAAAAAACGACTCCAGGACGTTTTAAAGCCAGAATTTTAATTTTTAGAAAAAATTCATATTTTTACTCGTTTTTTTAAAAATTAATTTCAAAAGAAAAAAATTTAACTCAAATGTCAAGCAAAATTGAAAAAAAACCAATGTTTTTTTATGATTTTTTGAAAAAAAAAATCGAGAATTGCCGATTACCATATCGATGATTCGCTGAAAAACGATTTTGACGGTGCACGAGTCGGGCTCGCGTCCCTTCGACTTGTGAATCAGATTCGCCACTTTCGCCGATCGAATTTTCGAGGCGCGAAAGCCGAAAACGAAGAGAAGCGCGTCGATGAGATTCGATTTGCCGGAGCCGTTGGGTCCGATGATCGAGGTGAAGCTCTTGTGGAACGGGCCGATCGACGCTTTGCCAAAGTAGGACTTGAAGTTCTCCACCTCCACATTCAGAATCATCAGCCGATTCGCGTGGTTCGGCTTCGTCAGAAACTCGGGGCGCGGCGGCAGCTCCTGCAATTCCACCGACGTTTCCGAAGCGAAAATGCTCGGCTCACCATGGAAAATAGATCCACATCGTCGTCCGGCCCACTCTCATCTCCCTCCAAAACCGCTTTATGAGCCTCCTGAAAAAAATTGCAAGTTATTTCAATTTTCTATTTTTTCTCAGCCCAGAAAAATCTTGAAGATTTCGGATAAATTTTATCGAATTGCCCATTTTAAGACCTTCAATTTAAGCGGTCGATAGACGCTCAACAATTTTTTTGCAATTTTTTAGGCCCGAAATACTGTCGAGCGTGGAGCAGTGCTGAAAAATCGATACAAATCGCTGACCTCGAGCGCGGCGTGCGGACTTTTCGGCCGCTCCTCGTCCTCCGTTATCCGCACTTTTTTCATTTTTCTCGCCGTTTTCCGGACGACCGGCTCGTCGGCGTCCGAATCCGATTCGTCGGAGGCCGGCCGCGGTGGCGCCTTCTTCGGCGGCATTCCTTTTTCGGGCTGCAATTTCGAGATTTCGGCGCGAATTGTTGATTTTCGCGTTGAAAACAGGCGAGAAACCGCGATTTATCGATTTTCCATCGAAAAAATGGAGAGAATCGGTCGAAAACGGGGGGAGAATCGCGGCGAATTAATTGGAAACTCGCGCTCGCAAAATTCGAACGAAAAATTGGCGCGCTTGCGCCGAGTCCGCAAACACGGCGACGTGAACTTGCACAGCGGGCGCCGAACCCGACGACACGTTTCGATTTTCGATATTTTCTGCGCATGCTGCAGAGAATTGTCATCAGAAGAGGTGTTCGGATGATGAAGGACGTCGCTGAATGCTCGTCGTCGTCGGCCAAAAAAGGCGAGAAGAAGAGCAGTCGGAAGACGTGCATCGCGTACGTGACAGTGCCGACGCGTGACATCGCCATGCAAATCTCCAGGTATGTTTCTCGCAATTCTCTCTGTCTGAAAGTGTAATTGCAGAGCGGCGGTGGGCGAGGGACTCGCCGCGTGTGCCAACGTCATCAACGGCGTCACCTCGATGTCAGTGTTGTTCCTTTCAGCCGATTTGATATCGATTGATTTTCAGTTACGCGTGGCGCGGAAACGTCGAGGAGGACAGCGAGTTTCTCGTGATTCTCAAAACGACCCAAAAGACTGTCGACGATCTCGAGACGGTTTGTTGCAGTTTTTTGAACTCAAATTTCATTTGAATTGAACTGAATTTAGATAATTTTTTTTAAGTTTGTGAAAATTCAAAAAAATTTATCGATTAAAAAAATTTTTTTTTGAAAAATTGTTTTTTTTTTTGAAGTCAAAAAATTATAGAAAGTTTTCAAAAATTGTTTTAAAAATTTGTCGGCGACTTAAAAAAAAATAATATAAATAATTATTAATTTGAAACTTTTTTAATTAAAAAAAATTTATCGATTATTTTTTTTCAAAATTTTTGCAAATAAATTATTTCTTAAATTTAAAAAAAATTCAAAAAAAAAATTGAAAATTTTCCAATTTTTCAAAATGTTTTTTTTCTGAAAAATAAAAAAAAACAGAAATTTTATATTTTTTTTAGAAATAAAAAAACATTCAAAAAAATTATTTTAGAAACAATAATATTTTTTCTTCGATTTCCAAAACAAAAAATTAAAAAATAAAATTGTCAAAAAATAAAAAAATATTTTTTTTAAAATTTAAAAATTAAAATTTCAGCTTTTTTCCAAAAATTTCCTTTAAAAATCAAAAATTTTGTGTCAATTTTGCAAAAATTAAAAAAAAAATTTTTTCATTTCCAAAAAACTGTTTCTATTGTTTTCAAAATATAATTTCTCTAATAATCTCGAGGAAAAAAGTCGATAATCGATAATTGAGTGTTGTTTGCAGCGCGTGAAGGAGATCCACACGGCGGACGTGCCGTGCTTCTTCACAATTCCGATGGACAAGGTGTCGGGACCGTACGAGGACTGGATCATCGAATCGACGAAGCCGGATCAGCGCGCGAAGCTCAAGAAGATAATGGAGAAGATCAACGAGCTCGAGAACGTGAAGAAGAATCTGGACTGACGTCGAATCATCGCATAATCTCTTATATTTCGACTGCGTATATAATGGAACAGGGGGGGGGGGGATTGACAATAAGTTAGAGACAAAAAAAATATATAAAAAATAGCCGAGTTAAGTCTAGTAGGAACAAGAAAAGAGAGGAGACGGAGGCGGAGGCAATGTCGAATTGAATTCAATCGTGTTGTTCAGCGAAACGAGAGCGCGAATATCATCGGAAGCGGAATCTTGTAGGCGTGCTCCTTCGCCACTATCATACCGTCCGACTCCATCGAAAACATCTGAAATTGGGTGTCGAAGACACAGTCGGTTATACATAGAGAGACGAAGAAGTTTCTAGGCCACCGAATTGAACATCTAGACCCCTCCTTATCACTCCGAAAAAAAACTCTGCCATGGCCTAGAAATCCGACTGCTCCTCGAGGAGTCAACTAATTTCATGAAGAAAGTACATGAGAATATTACCCTCAACAAATCCCTCCAGATTTCTAGGCCAAGTTTCGGAGCTTCTCTCGACGATTCTTCTGAGTCTCGCCTGGTTGAATCTCTCTAGACTATTCCCTTGTGTTTCTCTCGGCCATCCTTCTCGATTCCTAGGCCGCCCCTCGAAAAGACTCGGCCACTCTTTTTTGAGTGCGTTCCACACACTCTAGGCCATCGTTTTGGGGCAATACGGTGAGAAGTGCGCCTTGACCATTTACCATGGTAAAACGCGTATACCACGTCTAGAATTTCTAGGCCATCCAAATGGATTCCTAGGCCATTGGCCATCCAAATGGATTCCTAGGCTATCCAAATGAATTCCAAGGCCATCCAAATGGACTCCTAGGCCATCGGCCATCCAAATGGATTCCTAGGCCATTGGCCATCCAAATGGATTTCTAGGCCATCCAAATGGATTCCTAGGCCATCTCGCTGAGATCCTATCATTCCGAACTCCTAGCCTGTCGGCTCGCTGACCGTCGTCACACTCACCTTGTAGTTCATCACGCACATCTCCCAAATGAGATTCTGGCCTCGCTCCGCGTTGTGCATGTCTCTCCACGTGGGATGCGTCTCACACATCCACTGAAATCAATCATCCACGTCTTCATCTCCCTATACCCTGATGGACAACCTCATGTATCGCCATCACATTCCTCGCTTGTTCCGTCATCGACACAAACTGATAGACCATCGACACTTCGGGCTCGTAGATGCGATGAAAACCGAGAAAACTGATCACTCGATTCACTTTGTACTGCAATTCCATCACTCTCCGTTTCGATATCCCCCGACATCTTCTCACCATCATCGGATTGTCGACGTCGGACGGCTGAATCAGATTCAGAAGCGCCAAATCGGCTTCCGTCGAGTGAAAATCGTCGATGAGTCCGTTCAGGTCCGGATAAATGCGACGCCATTCCATCGGAAACGATTGCTGCAGCAAAATCAATTGATGAAATTTCCAGAAAGAAAATATATATATATCCGTTGCAAAAAATAATTGAAAATTGTGGAAAAAATTGAAAAATCGCCTAGTTTTTCGTTTTTTTTATTACAAAAAATGGCGAAAAATCCAAAAAATCAGGTTTTTTTCAGTAAAAAGCAAAAAATGAAAATAATTTAAAACTCTACAAAATTTTTTTCATATATTAATATTAGCAAAAAAAATTTTTTTGCGGTGGCCTAGAAACCTTTTAAAATGTATTTTTTTTAAAAATTAACCGCGACTACAGAAAAGAATATTTTTTTTAGAAATTTTTTTCTTAAAAATTAAAATTTATTTGCTGCGAAACCTTCTGAAAATTGGATTTTTGTGAAAAATTTTTCTTAATAAATTTTCAATGTTTTTTTCGCAAACATAATAAAAAAACTAATTTTTTTTTAATTTTAATTTTTTTCAAAAAAATTCTGTAGACGTTGGGAAGCTTGCGAATATTATTTTCGGCAAAAAAATTTTCAAAAAATCAATTTTATTATTTTTTTAAAGAAAAAATTCGGAAAAATTTTTTTATTTTCGAATTAATTTTCTAAAAAAAAAACGTCTCCAATTTGGGAAACGCGAATTGAAAACCTCGATCTCTCTGTCAAAGTCGCTGATGCGGAATCCGCGCGGTTTCTCGACGCTGAGCCGGTAGAGCAGAAACATAATGTGCGAGAAGTAGCGCAGACGCGGCTTCCACCACCGCACCGCCAACTTTTTCGCCTCTCTGCAAATCGGGACGTTGCGCAAACGCGCTCCACTGCACACCTTGTTGGCACTGAGCCAAGAAACGAGTACTTGCACGGAACTCGCCCTAACTTTCCCGTGCTCGGGCCTATGAAAATAGTACAGTTACAAAAAATATGAAACGTTTCGAGCTGTTTTGAATGGTGCAATGGAAATTTGAAAATCATCACTTTGAAGAAAGTTATGGTGATTTTAGTGGAGAATCGAGAGAAACTCCACTAAAACATGCATAACTTTCTTCAAAATGAAGATTTTCAAATTCCCATTGCGCCATTCGAAACAGCTCAAAAAGTTTCATATTTTTGGTAACTGTACCATTTGCGTAGACCCGAACACAGAAAAGTTAGAGCGAGTTCCGTGCAAGATGCGAACGTTATTCCCTTCAACACTGGTTCGTTAGCAGTTAATATGCATCTTTTCTCAAAAGACTTCCCCTTTTTTTCACTCTCAAATTCTCTCGCTCGTTCGCTGCGTATCACGGTCTACGGTCGAGTCGCTACGCAGCGAAATTCTCCAAAAAAATTCTAGTTTTTGTACTCGAAAATGATAGTCAAACTTTTCTAATCAGTGATCGCTATTGACTTTTAACGAGGAATTAGGACAGGCGCCAGTGGCCTCATTGCGCGGCCACTGGCCGACTTTGAAGGCGCCACTGGCGGTCAGGGCGCTTATTTTGGCGTATGTCGAGCGGATGACTGGCCGATGTCTGGCGGCAACCCGCCGTTGAAAGGGATCGATGTCATTATCACCTCATTACAAACGGATCGTTGGGCGGTCTCGTGACGGCCGTCTCAAGAAACCTCTTGTACAGTTCCAGATTTTCAGCACGGAATTCTGCTGTCACACCCGGCCAGTACGGTGTCGCGAACATCTCGAACACGCTCTCCCAATTGTTCTGAAAAAACCGACAAAATGGGGGAGAAATTTTTTAAAAAATTGATTTTAATTCGATTTTTTCCCAAAAGTTAAATAAAATTGGCATTAAAAAAAATTTTTTTTTTGGATTTTTCTATGAATTTTCTGTTAAAATTGATCATTTTCCGATTAATTTCGAAAATAAATTCAAAAAAAAAATGCAAAAATCGTGAATTTTCTGTTTTTTTACCGAACTTTGACAAAAATTTAACTTAATTTCCAAAAAAAAAAAAAATTGTTTGAGATTTAAAAAAAATTTCCGCAATTTTTGATATTGAAAAAAATTCTGTTTTTTATAAATGAAAATTTCTCAAATTTTTTTTGTCCAAAAAGTGAACCATTTGATGAAAATTCTCGGCGGAGCGGTGAGGAGCCGGTATAGGCGGATTCTGGAGGGCTGACGTCGTCGTCGTCGTCGTCGTCGTCGTCGTCGTCGCTCTCGACGTCGTCGGCTTCAGATGCACGACTCGCGACGACACCGGAATCTTTCGTCCGCCTCCAGAAGTAGAAGAAGAAGCGACGACGGTAGCTCGAGTGTCGCCAGACGACGTCAATGATGCTCTCGGAGTCGATTTCGGCTTCAGAATAAACACCGGCTGTCCGACGTTATCTGAAACCATCAAATGAGATTTGGGGGAAAAACTGTCTTTTTTTCGGGGGGGGGGGGGGGGGGGGTTTTTTAATTTTTGGATGTGGGGCGATTTTGATAGCCGTAGAATTTTTTTTCCAAATGAAAAAAAAAATTCAGTTGAAAAAATTATTTTTAGGAAATTTTTTTCTTGGAGATAAAATAAATTTTAAAATAAATTCAGTCAGAAAAATGTGATTTTTCAAACAAAAACTTTTTTTTTCCAAAAATTTAAATTTTTGCTTCTAGAATATTTAGTTATTATCTTACTTTTATTTCGTTTAGATATATTTATATTTTTTATTTCGTTTTCTCAAAAATATATGCCTTCTGCAATTCCACCAACCATATTCCACGTTGACGACGTGCCGCTTCATCTGAACGTCTCCGAATATCGCGTCGATCGATCGATCCGACGGAACCGCCGCGTGGCACAGTATCTCGTCCACTTTGTCCTGAAACACACACAAAAAACACATAAAATTTGAAAAAAATAACTCGTCGAAAAAAATTTCGCGAAAAAAAAAAACAATTAATTATTTTTTCATTATGAATTTTGAAAAAAAAAATTTTTTTTTTTAAATTTTTCGAAAAAATTAAGAATTGAGATATGAAAATTAATTTTTTTTTGTTTCACTAAAAAAAAATTTTTAATGGTTTTTTGATAAAAAATTCATTATTTCGGGGGGGGGGGGGGGGAAAAAGAAATTTTTTTAAATTTCAAAAAAAAAATTCGCTTAATATTTTTTGGCAACTCAGAAAAAATACTAAAAAATGTTTTTTTCAAGTTTTGAAATTCTGAGAATTTCCAAAAACTTCTAACTTTTAAAATCAATTTTTCTCAAAAAAAAAAAAAAAAAATTTTCGCATTCAAAATAAAAAAAAAATAAAAATTTCGGTCTTGATAAATAAACTTTTCACCATTTTATTGTTTCGATTTAATTTTTTTCAAAAAGAAAAAATAAATAAAAGGAAACCTCGTAGCGATGTCCGGTGGAAGTGAAGTAGAGCGAATCGAAGTCGGCAAATGTCACGTGACCGCGATCGGCCACTTTCTCCAGTATCACACCGATCTGGCGAATCAACTGGAAACATATAAAAAAATATGAAAAAATCGAAGTTTTTATTTTTTTTTAATTCACTGAATTTTTTTTCTTGAAAAATAAAGCAAAATTCACATCTAATAATTCAGTGAAAATTCGAAATTTTTTAATTTTTCAAAATAATTTTTCGCCAGAAATTTTTTCAAATCTGTTTTTTTAAAATTTCGCCAGTTGAAAAACTATTGAAAACAATTTTTTTTAAATTTTTGGCTCGATTTCTCAAAATTTATTTGAAATATGAAATTGCAAAAAAAATTCGATTTTTTTCTAAATTAAATTTTTGTAAAAAAAAATTTTTTTTTTAGAATTTTAATTTCTTTCTGCTTATTTTAAAACTTCTGAATTTAAAAAAATTTAAATAAATTGTTTAAAAAAACGAAAAAAAAATTTTCCAAGTAAAAAACTGAAAACTTTTCAAATTTTTCTCTGAATTTTTTTCCATATTCATGATTTTTTTCATTTAATTTTTAAAAAACTCTAAATTTTTTCTCCGTTTCGTATTTCAGCTCCATTTGTTTTCTCTCCTTCCAGAAGAGCGGGCTCACTTTTCCCCACTCAAATCGTTGTTGCTCGCTGCGATTTCTTCGAATCTCCTGAATATATCTCTCCGATTCGGCTCGCGTGAACGCCATTTCAGCAACGGCGGCGGCTATTTAAAAAGAAATTGTCTGAAAATATTGGGGAAAATCTGAAAATTGCTTTCGAAATTTTAGAAAAAAAAAACTAGATATGTGCAAAGGAAAGAATCACAGAAAAAACAAAAAAAAAATGCAAATTCGAAAAATTCAAATTTTCATCGTTTTCGAGAGAGAGAGAGAGAGGAAATCAGGCAATAAATAGAAAATATCGGAAAAGAAATCAAGTAAAAATAGATAACGGAGGGGAAAAAGTCCAACTTCAAAGTGCCATTTCCTGAATTTGCGGAGCCGGAGCCGGTGCCGGAACGAGGTACGCGCGAAGACGTGCGACGAGTTCGGCGCTCACTCCGAGCTCCGAGCTGCTCTCGGCCAGCTCGAGCACACGACGAATGAGCTCTCGTTTGCGCGGCTCGAACTCGGCGAGACTCTCCGATCGCTCGTCGAGCATCCAGTCGATGAATCTGGAAACGAAAAGTGGAAGATTTCTCAGGTTTTTACCATGGAGAATGTCAAGAAATCACCAGAGAACAATGAATTCAGCCTCTTCTTCGAAACCTCGTTCAATTTCACAACGGAGTGTATATCTCTGAAACTAGCAGAGTTACAGAAAAGTTGTCAACTAGAAAACGATGGGAAATTTCAAGCTGAACATTTTTTGTAGTTGACATGACAACTTTTCCATAACTCTTCTAATTTCCAAGATATCCAGGTTTTAAGTGCCCCCCAACTAGCCACAATTGTCGTGCGTCAAACCTCTCTCTCTCTCTCTTGGCTGAAAAATTTGACTTCTACTAGAAACTGTGGAAAAAGTAGAAAAATTCCCACTTTTTTCCTCAAATCTAGAGCTTATCGAAGGGGGTTTTCTATCCATTCCTCCTAGGTTGAAAACTTTGCGAAACACAGAAGACAAACCCCTGATAGTCGAGGAATTGGCGAACGAGTGGCGGATAGCGAAGGAGCTGTGTCCACAGCTCGTACAGCACCGCCTTCATCTCCGGAAACGGCTTCTTGATGTTCGCGATCGACACGTTCGTCATCGCCTTTCCGCCGAGTCGCTCGTACCACTCGACAGCCATTTCCGGTGTGCCTGTGTGTGAAAACGGTTTCGAGTTTGAAAATTGTTCGATCTTTTCATTTTCGTTCTCAGATCGTGTAAAAATGCCTGTTCTGGAGAAAGTGTTTGTGTCGGCCCGGAGTCGGCGGCCGACGTTCCCAGGAGAAAACACGTTCAGAGGGGGCTGTTACTGACTTACCCCCTCTGAACATGCTTCCTTGGAAAGAAAGGCTCGATGCCCCCTGTGAACGAAAAGGTGGACGCCTTCAAAAACCGGCTCAGGATGCCCCCCTCTGAACGCGTTGCCCCCTGGAAGTCAGAGTTTCAGCCCGTTTTCAAACAAAAAAAAGGAAGACTGACAGTTCTGGAAGAGAAGTGTGACCGCCTGAATCGTTCGACTCTTCATCTCCATCGTGCCCATCGCACACGCGGCTCCCGTCGCCGCCAACGTGTTTTCGAGCTCTTTCGAGTCTGAACAATTGTGACGCGAGAATTTCGAAGAGAAGAGGAGGGAAGAAAACCTTTGAAAATGCTCTCCAGCGCGTTTTTCGCCTCGAGCGAAAAGCAGAGGCTCGCGAAATGATCGAATGCTCCCAAACGGGCCACCACTGACAGTTGGTCGAACATTCGAATCTGAAAATTTGAATTTTTCTCTAAATTATGATTATGAGAAGCGAAATGGCGAACCTCGACCATGATGCGACGAACGAAATCGGGAAACGAGTTGATGACGTCGGGAAACGAGCGAGCCATGTAGCACAGAAAACGAGTGCCGTCTGTCAAAAAAAACGGCTCCGCGACATTTCGAAACTCAGACATTTCGAAACCGATGGAAAATAGGCCGAAAGAGGCGCTGAGAAATGCTCAAATTTTTGAATTTCGTCTTCTTTTCGAAAAGGAACTGAATATCTCGAAGGCTGAGGAGTTCTGGCAAGAGCTGAGTTTTGAAACGTGTAGAAGCTTTCGAAAAGCTCCATATTTCATCCTCGGCTCATGAGAGAAATATCACGAGGAGCCAAAAAGTGTTGTTTCAGAGATATCGACTTGATACTTGTTATCGCAAATTTTGACTGCGAGGGAAACTTTCACAGGACGTAAAGTGAATCCGTTATGATAACAATATAACCCAAAGTTTCTTCTCGAAAAAGTTCACGAAAATTCAAAAATTTGAGCATTTCTCAGTGCCTCTTTTGACCTATGTTTTATTGGTTTCGAAATGTCCCGGAGCCAAAAAAAAATGCGTTCTACATCTAACCGGAGGGGAGGGGAGGGGAGAAGAAAAAAAAAATTACAAAAATAAAAGTCTCCCATGTCGGGCGATTCTCTCGAAACTTCCATTTGCGCGTAGATCTGAAGAAAAAAATTGGTTTTTTACGAACAATTTTCGAAGTTCAACCAATAACTAACGTTTATAAACCTATAGGAAGAACTTCAAATGTGGTTTTTTTTTTCAAAAAGACGATCGTTTCGTCCATCAGAAAGATCTCTTCCGCAGCTCAATGATTCGTGTAATTGGATCATTTTGACGGGATTCAAAACAAAAAAGTCGAAAAGACTGCTTCTTCGGGATTCACTGAAAAAGAGAGAAAGAGAGAGCGAGTGTGTGACGAAACCGGCGAAAAACCGAAAATCGTGCGCTTGATCAACATTTTGGGAGAAAAAACACAGTGAAACGCCGCAAAATTCCGCGAAAAGGGACAAAAGTACCGCCCGCTATCTGCAGTTTCGTTTTCGACGGCTTCGTCCACTCTTTCACTTTCAGTTTTTTCAACCGGCTGCTGCTCCTCTTCGACACGAACCTTTTCGACGATTCCGGCGTCGTTGAGAGCGCGAGCGGCCGTCTCGCCGCTCAACGCGACATCGACGAACGTGTCGAGAGCGTCGAGTTGGGCGAGCAGATCACGCGAATCGCACACCGTCGCCAGAATCGCCTCGTACAGCCATCCGATGCATTCCGACGATTTGTGGGTTTTCGCGCGGAACGCGGCGATCTGAAACACTCAAACTGCACCCGTTTTGAGCCGTTTTGAACAATTTCCAAGGCGATTCGATCAAATACTCGAGCATCAGAGCCGCCCATCAAAATTTGGCTCACCGTAAAAATGCGACTCTTCGCCTCCGAGTCGGCGGTTTCGAGTTGCGCGCGGAGCTCGTCGCCAATCAGCGAGTGATCGACGAGCTCGGCGAGCAGCGAGGCGATCTCCTCGCTGATCGCGCCTCTCTCGGTGACTCGTCTCGCGATCGCGATTCCGATCGCCAACGCCGACGTCTTCAGCATCTCGACGGCGTCGGGTCGCGCGTGAATGAGGCGGACGACGTGACGAAGGATGTTCGGATGCGCCGACGGAACGAACTCGAGGAACATCATCTGACGAATCGTGAATTGCACGATGAGCTCGAGTCGCAGTTATAATGGTGACGTTTTGGTTTGGTTTCTCGAGCGCGTTTCAAAAAATGACAAAAAATGAACTTTTTTTCAACTAGAAACTCAGAGCTTCCGAACGAGGCTCCCGCGACGTTTCTGCGTACCTGATGATCGACGAGCAGCTCTTTCGGATCGATATCCGACATGATCATCGTGATCAGTTTGCTCGTACTGAAATCATCAAACTCGCCATTCTGCTCACTTCTGCAACACTCGCAAACATCAAATTCCAATGTTTTTTTTTTCGAAATTCCGCTCACTGCTGACTATTTTCCGATTGAATTTTGGCGAGTCTCTCCAGTATTTCCCATCCTTTTTTCGCATTTCTATCCGAAATGTACTCGTTTCGCCACGACTAAAACTCGAGAAATTATGAAAAATAAATGAGAGAAAAATGGAAAAAATTAAAAATTTTTCGAAAAAAAATTTTTTTTTCGGAAGTTTAATCGTTTCTAAATTTAAAAAAAAATAATCGAAAAATGATAACAATTTTAAAATTGAAAAAAAAAATAAAAATTTGAAAATTCAAAAAAAAAAAAAATTTAAATTTAAAAATTTGCAAAATTCACCTCAATAGTCTGTTCGTACTCGTCCAAAATTGCCATCTGAATTTTTTTTTAAATATATAAATAAAATACCGCAAAATAAGATAATAAAAATAAAATCAAGGGATTATCAACCTCGAAAACAAAAAAAAAAAACAACCGCAAAAACAAAAATAAATAAATAAATACATTTTTAAAATCGTTTTTTTTCGAAATTTTTTACATGATTGAGTTCATTTTTCTCTTTTTTTTTTCAGCAGTGAGTTTTCAAAATTAAAAAAAATTTCGCAATCAAAAAATAAATTTTGCAAAAAACCCGTTTGAATTACAGCAGAAATCAGTGAGTATTTCCATAGATTTGGTTTGTACAATTTTTGGAAATTTTTAAAAAAAGAGCAATGATCATTGATCGCTGGGGGCTCGATTCGTGCGCGAATCGATTTTCACGGGCTTATAGTTGAGGAGTAGCTCGCCGCCCTGCTTCCAGATGAAATGCTTCACCGAACGCAAATCCATGTCGGGCTCCAGTTTCTGCAAAAAAAAATTGATTTTCGATTTCATTTCGAATTTGTATCTCCTCAATTATTGAATTAAAATTAAATTAAAATTGCCAATTCTAAATTGGAAAAAAATATATAATGAAAAATCATAAAACGATTGAAAACTGACTGAAAGTTTAAAGTTTAAAAATCTTTCAGATTAAATTTTTAATGCTTTTTTTTAAATTTTTATGAATTTCACTGACAATAATAAAAATTTGAAAATGAATTTAATTTTTTTCTTCAAACTTTAATTTTTTTTTTCAAATTTTAATTTTAAAAAATCTAAAAACTCAAGTGGAAATATAAATTTTTTGAAATTTTCTAAAAGTGAGTTTTTTTTTTTGATTATTTTTTTTGAATGGAAGTTTCGAGAATTTAAAAAAATTATTTTCGAAAATTACAACTTTATCATTGAATTTTTTGTGCGAAAAAAATTCGACAGAATATTTTCCTCAAAGTCGATAATTTTTAAATAGTTTTTTTCAAAAAAAAATGTTAATAACTTCAAAAACTAATTTTTAAAAAATAAAAATTTCCCAAAATTGTTTTACCAGTTAATTTTTGTTCCCTCAAAAAAATTGCTGCTGATAAATTTTCAAAAATATTTCACTTGAAAAAAAAATTTGAAAGAGAAAATCAAAAAAAAAAGCTGACCTGATCATTACAGTACATTTCCATTTTGGTGTGTATCTGATTCAGAGGTATTTGTGAGGCTGAAAAAGAGAAAAAATCGACAATTTCACAAATTACTATTAAATAAATAAAAACAAAGAAAAAAACCACACTGTTGAAAATTCCCTGAACCAATGCTATTTCGAAAATGAAAAATTTCAAAAAAAAAAGACATTTAAAAAGTTAATCGACCGCTTAAATTTAAGGTATTTCGATGATCGATTCGGCGAAATTCACTAGAAATCGATCAGATTTTTCTTTGCCTCTCAAAAAATCACCGACAATTCATCATCAGATCAAGCGCAGAGCAGCCTCGGAGAGCCCGTTGACACTCCCCCTGTATTTGGGTCTCGAACGGAAAATACACGTAGAAAAAACGATTTCAGGAGTTCCTCCCTTTAAATATTTTGAGCCGCGTTTAAATGTTTAAAGGAAGGCACTCCTGGAATCGTTTCTTCTACCTGTATTTTCCGTTCGAGACCCAAATACAGGGGGAGTGTCAACGGACTCTCCAGAGCTGCTCCGCGCTAGATCTGATAATGAATTGTCGGTGATTTTTTGAGAGGCGAAGAAAAATCTGATCGATTTCTAATAAATTTCGCCGAATTGACCATCAGAATACCTTCAAATTAAGCGGTCGACTGACTTTTTAAATATCGTTTTTATTTTAATTTTTCATTTTCGAAGCAACCCATCGGTTCGTGATTTTTCCTCGGCACCTGGCGGCTCCTGTAACGTGACAGTAAGGTGAGGAGGGCGAGAACTGGATCGGTAACAGATCGGTCCAGTTCTGAAACAACCCAACTTCCCTGGTTGTTTGAGAACTGGACCGAGTTGTCACCAGTCCAGTTTCCGCCGAGTGCCGAGTAGCAACTGCGGACGAAAGGAAAGAAAAGAAAAAAAGAAAAACCTTCGGAATTGTTGAGTATCTTCTCGTAGACGTGCTCCATCACCTTCTTCACTTGCAGCATTTCGGTGGCCGACAGACGGTCTCTGAACACATAACTGGCCGCTTTCGCGAACGCATTCCAAACTGGCGCGCGCCCCACTCACTTTTTCGGCTGTTTCACGTTGAGCGACGCGTGCGGCAGCAGATAGAACGGCATCTTGTTGAACTTGGGCAACTGTCGCCGCTCGACGACGTCCGTCACCCACGGCGGCACCAGCAACGATAATTGTCTCGACTCGTCGGCTCCGCCCACATTTCTCACCAGAAGACGTAAGAGGGGACGACCGTTTGCCTCACTGCAACGAACAAAATAGATTGGAAATGGGAATTCCCGACGGAGATAATGTTTCGATTTGGTTGGAAAAATGTGTGGATTTTCAGGTGGAAACTTGGCTTTTTTTCGAATACTTATCGAAGTTCCATCGATGTTCTTCTCAATTTTTCTTTTTTCTCTCTATTTCGAAATTGCACGGACAAACTGAAGACGGGTCCCGCCACGAAACAAGGGATACCATAAACTTTTTTCGGAATGAGATCCAGCGTGAAGCGCCGCGGAGTCCGTTGACACGCCCCCTTCTTTTCGGGTCTCGAACGGAAAAGATGTCAAGCGAGTCGCTTTTCTAGATTGTATGAAGAGACACAATTTGATGTCACGTGACATCTATTCCGTTCGAGACCCATAAAAAAGATACAGCTTGGCGAATGAAAGTGTGTGGTGCACACCAGAGTTGCACAGAAAGTGAGTTCCGGAAGTGTCACGGAACTCGCCATAACTATTTTGTGCGGAATCCTATGAAAATGGTGTAGTTGACAAAAATACGAATATTTTAGAGACCTTTAGAATGGTGCAACAAGAATTTGAAAATCTTAACATAAAAGAAAGCTATGCACGTTTTAGGGAAAAATTCTACTAAAACGTGCATACCTAACTTTCTTTAATGTAAAGATTTTCAAATTCTCGTTGCACCATCCAAAAGGTCTCTAAAATATTCATATTTTTGTCAACTGCACCATTTCCAAAGGATTCCGCACAAAAAAGTTATGGCGAGTTCCATGAAACTTCCGGAATTTACTCCTGTGCTCCCGAACATTTCTCACGCACCAAACGATGAACGGCGTGTGCGGTGGCAGTTGAATGAAGTTGGCGGTGGCCCTCTGCACCTCCTCGGCGCCCTCGCCGTCCGAATTGTGCATGTCGCAGTGCGCGTAGCCGTTGAACAACGATCGCAACATCATTCCGCCGTAGTTCACTGTTTGTGAGCCTTTCGAAAGTGAGAGAAACACGAGTCGCCGGCGATTCGCCGATAATACCTTTCGTCTCCGTGTGCGGATCGTCGAATCCGGCGTCGCGTGCCGATATCCACGCCGAGAAGACGTCGAGCTCGTCGAGCGTGATCTGCAGCATTCCCGACTTGAAGTCCACCGAGAACCACGTCGGAACGAACACCTTCTTGTAGTTCTCCTGCACCACCGCCTCCAAATCCCGTTTCCCGTACTCTTTGATCTGGAAAACACGACGGATTCAGAGAGACAGAGAGACAGAGAGAGAGAGCTCTCACTTTTCGGCCGGCGAGCACATCGTAAAGGGCCACTCCGCCTTCCGAATCGCCTGTCACGACGTGACGTCTGTCGTTCAGCACCACCGCTTTTCGAATCGACGCCGATCCTGAAAATTGGAGCGGATCAATCAATAAACAGTTTGAACTTTTCAAAAAAAAATCTGTCAAAATTCATATTTAAAAATTTTTCCCTGAAATTTTCGATTCAAAAAAATTGATTTTTTTTTTCTTAAAATTCACGAATTTTCGGTACTTTTGTAAGTTAAAATGCAAAAAAAAATTGAATTTTTCATAATTATTCAGATTTGAAATTTTAAAAATTCAATTTTTTTCCGCCAAATTTGTAAAAAACGTTTGTATTTTTCAAAAAATTGTTGATTTTATTTAGAAAAAAAAAAAGAATTTTTTCTGAAAATTTTTTTCAAAAAACCGATTTTTCTCAAATTTTTGAAAAAAAACTCTAATTTTTACAAAATTTTAAAAAAAAAAATAATAAATTAATTTTTTAAAGAGTCCACAATTTTTTTTAAAAAAAGTTTCCGAAAAAGTCTTTTTTTTTTGTTGAACGCGATCGAACCTTTGATAACAATTTCGGGCGCGGTGTGATGCGGTTTCTGATCCTTGGGCTTGACGTATTTGTAGGAAGTGGGCGGCGACGAGGTGACGGGCGATCCGCACGACGTCGACGGCGCCTCCTCGTCGCATCCGATCGAGAGGTGCGCCGTCGGCCGAATCGACCACCTCTTCACGTCCGACGACCACGTGCCGACCCACAGAGCGTCGGGCGTCTCGCGATCGCTCAGCAGCAACTTTTTGACGGGCGCCTCCTCGCGGAACAGCAGCTGACTCTTTGTGAAGTCGTACAGCGGCGTCCGAATCACCATGCGATCCTTGCCGGCGCTGTAGATCGTCGAGAACGCGGCGTCCATTTGCAGTGTCCACACGCCCTCCTCGTGCGCGATACATGTGGCGATGCACCGCTGCTGCCCAATGTCCCACAGTCGGATCGTCGCGTCCGAGCCGGCCGAGACGAGCCGCGTGCCGTCGTCGTTCACCGCCAGCGCGCGGATGTTGTCCGAGTGGCCGCGCAGGCGGATCGCCTTCTCCGGCGACATTCGCGAGTCGAACACTCGCACCACCTGCAACCGTTTCGAGAGTGTCACGTGACTGCGAACGGAATGGGACACAACATACAGTAAGTCTCGTGAACACCATCACGAAAAATTACAGACTCGGCGTGCGCAAACGCTCGAAATTAACACAGAGTCTGCAGTTATGCGTCACGGTGTACTGTACGTTTCGGGTCAAATTATTCGGGGAAAAAAGTTTATGGTATTCGTTTTTCCTGGTAGACTCTCGGTGTTTGATGTATTTTTTTTGTCATTTTGAAAGATTTTCCCCGGGTTTCCCTTCAAATTCCTACTTCGATAACAACTTTCAGTTTTTATAGGCGCGTGACACCGTGACACGTCACAGATAAGCGGCTGTGAGTGGTCTCGCAGCGAACGGGGGAGGTACTGTAACAGTTAATTCAGCTGTGACAGTGAAACTCACACAAACACAGTTGGAATCACTGTTACAGTACTTTCTACGTTCGCTGCGAGACCAATCGAAAACTACAGGCTCAAAGGGCTGTTTTCGACCTTTCTTGGCGAAAAACAGATCTTTTCGAACAGCTAACTCTCGATTTTTTGTGATTTCCTCTTCTCGAAAATCTCACTTTCTCGGTTCCGGCGGCGAAAACCATCGACATGTTGGGTGTGCACGCCAGCGAGTAGATGCTATTCTTGCACCCTTGCAACTGTGACGCTAAAAAAACTTTCGGAAACATCTCGCAATCTGTCTCGTTTTCTCGCGTTTACCGGTCTTGAAGTCCACATTCAGATCGTGCACGTTCACAATGTGATCGAAACTGCCGCTGACCACTTTTTCGACGAGCGGCGCGTAGGCCAGAGTGCTCACGTAGTCCTGCGAACGGAAATTTAAGGGTTTTCGGGGTGGAAATGAGTGAAAATCACCTTATGGTTTCGCGAATCCATACTCAGACACTGCCGGTCTCTGTCGATTGACCACACTTTCACAGTCGTGTCGTTTGACGCCGAAACCACTGGAAAACCCCGAATTTCAGTGGAAAAACAAGTTTTTGCTGGTGATTTTCAGCATAATATGGAGAAAAACAGCACTCACAAATCTTTCCCTGCGCACAAATGACCATATCGTTGACCCAGTCGGTGTGCTGCTCCAGAGAGCTCTGATATTGCACTGGAGACGTTTTTCCCGGCGATCGGACGCCGCCGCGCGCCGAAAACGCGTCCTGAATGAGAGAAAATCACTATTTTCCTGGGAATTACGAAGCTAAAATACCTTGTGTTGAGGCACAGACCATGTTCGGATGATTGTGTCACTGCCACCGGTGAATAGTCGATTTGTGTGCGGATCGAATTGAAGAGCAGCCACTGCCGACCGATTCAACGGCTCTTGCTCTTCTCGAAGAATGAATGAGAGCTGAAAAATTGGAGTTTCACGCAAAATTCGAGTTTCTCGCGATTTCACCTTTCTTTTGGGACCAGTTTGACTGGTATTCAGAATATTTGCCATATTCTATGTTTGCTTCATCGATTTAAACTGGAAAAATTGAAGAATCCGGCTGAAATTTGATGAAATTCGACCTAAAACAAGAAGAAAAAAGATGAAATTTGAGAGAGAAAAACGTGGATTTAAAGGCACATGACTGGAAATGGTGCTCGGGTCTCGCCACGAAAAAACAGATTACTGTAAGAAATTTAAAGTTTTTTGTTTTTTTTAAAGATTTTTTCTCGAAAAAGATGAATTTTAGGGAATTTTCCAGAAATGAAAAAATGAATTTTAATTTTAATAAAAAACAAATAATCTTTTAAAAATTGAAGTAAAAGTGAAAGACTGTGAAAAAGTGAAAATCCAGCAAAAAAAATGCATTTATACAAGAAATTTTGTGATTTTTTAGAACTTAAAAAATTCATTGCAAAATTATACTTTGAAAGAAAAATGATGACAAACAATATTTTCAACTGAAAGTTAGACCATGAAGATACTTTTCAAAAAAATTCCTGTCAAAAGATAACTTTTTTTCGGTAAACTTTCTAAACCGTACGTTTTTTTTCCAATTTTTACAATGTTTTGCTGAAAAACGCACAAAACCAAGTCTTGACGCAAACAAAAACAACACTTTTCGAGAGAATAAAAGAAAAAGAGTTGCGCCGAAAAAGTGCGGAAAAAGTGTGCGTCAGGCTTGCGTTCGCGTCGCTCCGCCCACTTTTAGGCCACGCCCCCTCCGTTTTCTCTCGGTTTCGTCGATCAATTTGTCGAGAGGAATCCAGTTTTGCGCCGTGTGCCTCCGTCTCGATCAGTTCGTTTCCCCCATATTTCGCTTCTTCTAACTGGAAAAATCACAAATCGCCGTCGCAAAAATCGATAACAGCCGTGCGTTTCTTTTTTTGCAGGCCAAATCATGCCGCTCGGGCTGTTCAGCTCGGGAAAAGCGCAAGTTTTGGCCGAGGAGAAGCCCGAAAAGGCGGCGGGAGGCAAGAAAAAAGAGCCGAAGCAGTTGAGCGAGACGAAATGCAAAGGTGCGCGGCTGGAATCGGCTGAAAATCGGCTGAAACTGGCTCTTTTTGCAGGTGTCAGTCTGAAATTGGACCACACGAGGGTGACGATTGAGAAACAAATCGCCGAAGGTTCGAAACGCATTTATTTGAAATTTTTCGAAAAATTCATTCGATTCATAAGAATAAAAAATCGAATCGGAAATTAAAATAAAATTGAAGAAAAAAAAACAAATTTCCAGGCGGTTTCGCAATCGTCTACATTGCCAGTGACCGAAAAAACACAAAATTCGCACTGAAAAGGCAATTTACAAAGGAAAATCAAAAACAGTTGGACGCGTGCTGCAGAGAACACAATTTTCTGGTGGGAAATTGATTTTTCATTCGAAAAAACCTCAGAAAAGAAGAAAAATCCTTAGAAAATGCGAAATTGACAGAGAAAAACAATCAAAAATCATAAATCTGCAAAAAAAAACAGCGAATCGTGTCGAGACCCACAGCTGAAATTTTAGATATGCGCCTTTAACATTTTGTTACGTTTTTTTTGTTTTTTTTTGCAGTTTTTCCACCGCTTTTTCAAAACTAAGATGATTTAAATCATGAATAACATAAAGATTTCAGTTTTTTATTTAATTTTCCTCTTAAAAAAACAAAAAAAATGGCTTAAAACCAACAAAACAGTGAAAACTTTAAAGGCGCAAGAGCAATTTAAATCACTTGAGTCTCGCAACGAACTTCGATTTCCATCTGAATTTTTTTCTTATTTTGGGCTGAAAATTATCGAAAAACTTGTCAGAAACAATGCGTCGGCCACAAGAACATTGTGGAATTCGTCGATTCGTACGTCAACTGTCTGGGAAACGGAATCTGGGAGTGCATGCTGCTCACCGAATACCATCACAGTCAGTTTTCATTTTCTCGCACCCCAAAAACCTCCATTTTCGTGTTGTTCAGAGAACGTGTTCCAACTGATGAACGAGCGCAGTTCGACGAACCAATTCCTGACGGGCGACGAGATCCAATCGATATTCTGTGATATGTGCGAGGCGGTCTCGTTCATCCACAACAGACCCATTCCGATCATTCACAGAGACCTCAAGGTACCCCCTTTTCTCCTCGGAAATTCGAAATTCCCGCTCGATTTGCAGGTGGAAAACGTGCTGATCTCGTCGCACAAGCCGCCAAACTACGTGCTCTGCGACTTTGGAAGCGCGACGACACAAGTGCTCTCGGTGGAGCAGCACGGTGTCGAATACGTGAGAGCCGAGGTGGAGCGGAACACTACAATGTGCTACAGATCGCCCGAAATGATCGATTTGTACTCGGGACAGGTTTTAGGTTCGTGAATTGAACCGCGAAATCCATAAAAACTACCAGAAACGGTTGAAAAGTCACTGAAACTTAGAGAAATCACCGAAAAACTTGATAAAAACTATCAAAAACCGCAGAAAAAGCACGAAAAATGCCTTAAAAACCGAGTGTTCTGTCAGTTTTCTGTTAAAAAGCTTCCAAGTAGGCTTATTGCTGAAAAATTAACAGAAACCATGAAAAACGTTGGAAAAAATGATGTGAAACTAGGGAAAAACCGCAAAAACTTGATAAAAGCAGAGAAAAATCTCGAAAAAGGTCAAAAAACCATTCGAAAACCCGAAAAATGCTCGAAAACACTCGAAAACGTCGCTGAAAACTGAAAAAATCTCGCGAATCGATAAAAAACAATCAAAATAAACAGAAAATCGCAGTTTCCGATGAAATTCAATGGTAACATCAAAATTTGGAGAAAACAATAGGAAAACTTGAAAAGAATCGCTGAAAACGATGAGAAAACGAAGAAAACTGATGAAAATGAATAGAAAACTGCGCGATTGCAGGTCTAAAAGGAGATTTGTGGGCGCTGGGCGTGCTCCTCTACCGCCTCTGCTACTTCTGTGTGCCGTTCGACGAGTCGCCGCTCGCGATCCAATCCGTCAACTATCAGTTTCCCGCCTTTCCCAACATCAACGACGACATCAAAGTGCTCATCTGTGAGTCCGTCCGTCTCCCACGTTCCCGCCGATTTCGATCATTTTCAGACATGCTTCTCGACGTCGACGTCAATCGGCGTCCCTCGATTTTCCAATTGTCCGTGTTGGCGTTCGAAGCGAATCGCAAGGCGATTCCCAGAGAAATCGAGGAGCGACGGGTCGGTTTTCAGCCGGAAAATCAGTTTTTCCCTGGGGAATCGTCAAAAACTATGGGAAAAATGAGATTTTCCACTGAGAAATTGCCGAAAACCATGTTTTCCCACGTAAAACTGCCGATTTTCAGCAAAACTCGGAGCCGATTCCCTCTCTGGAAGCGTGTCTTCGTCTGATGCGCTCCGAACGAAAACCGCGAAACCAGAAGGCGTCGTCGACGTCGTCGCAACCTGCGCCGACGTCTTCTTCTGCCACGTTGTCCGCCGCTTCCGGAGCCCCTCTGGCGCCGTCGATCGTGATGACGTCGGGAGTGACGTCATCTGGCGAGACGTCCGTTCAGCCACGTCTTCGACCCAAACCGACGACAATTGTGCCGAACGTGCCAAGCATTTCGCCGGTTCCGCCGCCGATTTCAATGAAAACGGTGAGAAAAATGACAGGAAACGTTGAAAAGTTGGCCATTTCAGCCGTCGAAACCCGAAGAATCGGAGGCACGGAGGCCGACGGCGCCGTCGTCGGACTTCCATCATCGACAATCGTTTTCCGGCGAGGATCGGCTGAAAGCGGCGGCTGAAACTGGTCCCGGAGGGCCGCTTTCGTGTCCATTGATCAAACCGGCCGATTTGGGATTCACTGATCTAGGTGAGGATGTGGTTTGGGTCTCGACACGAAAATTTCAAAGTCTGGAATCTCGATAGTACCAATTCCGACGATTTGTGGGGGTCTCCATCACGAGCAGTTTATTGAAAATGCTCAATTTTTCAGCCGAGAATCCAGTGCCACGCGATCGTGCCCAAACGGACGGGAAACGTCGCGGAGCCGGAGCACAAGAGCCGTCGGACGTCGTCTTCCAGCAGCAACACCGTCGGAACGTCTCCGACACGAGCCACCTGTCGAGAAGTGCATTCAAGTGCGTTTCCTTTCCACACACACACACCATCGGGACGACGGAAACCGATCGATTTCAGGCCGTACTCCAGTCAGATTGCGGTGTCTTCTGGAGCGGTGACGACGACGGCGGCGTCGTCGTCGCAAGTGAGAAGTGTTGAAGACGTGAACATACTTTTGAATAACCGCACGACGACGACGACGTCATCTGGAGAGTGGAATCCGTTTTTGGCGGCGCCGTTCGCGAGCAACTCGACGGGAGTTATGGACGATTCGTACTTTGGAGAGGTTTTCGATGAGATTCGGAAGAAGAAAGGTTTGTGTTGAGAAAGAGAGAGAAAGAGAAAGAAAGAGAGAGAAAAGAGGGAATTGGCTGCGTAGCGGGGATACGGACACCTCTGTCAAGCGGAGTCTGTGTGTTCGGGTCTTGAATAGAGGTTTGCTCTATTGAATAAGCAACGAGAGAGTGTGTGAAACGAAGAGAGTGAGAGACGGTTAGAGATTGGATTTGGAAAGGGAAGCCTGTCCCCCTTCCAACCATTTCAAGCCTATCATCGCGAGTCGCCTGTTTTGCAGTGTGCTCGTCGGGCGAATTCAGCGACACCTCGTCGATCGACTCGCGCGATCCGTTCGGCGCGGCGCCGTTCGACCAGCTGACCGTCTCGACGTCCTCCTCGGCGGCGGCCGTCGCAGCAGCGGCCCCTTCTGCAGGTACTGCCTGTTCCGTGCATCCTTCTCCTCCTCCTCCTCCTCCTCCTCCTCCTCCTCCTTCACATCTTCATCATCATCATCTGATTCCTCCACCTCCACCATCCGCACCCTCCCCGCTCCTTCGGCACGTACTAACGAAGCCGCCAGCGGTTCCGGAACGCACCTCTTCGCGAGCGCCGCCGCCTTCTTATTGAGCGTCGCGGACGCAAGAAACGTGTGTCTGGGTCTTGCACGGAAGAGACGGCCGTAAATCGACACCAGGCCACCGTTTCTGTGCGAGACCCAGAGGCGTTGATAAAATAGAAATCCCGTTAGGCTCCGCCCCTTTATCGATAGACTCATTTCTGCCGCTGCTGATCCTGCTGCCCGCCCTCATTTGCATGTTGTTCGTTCTCTCTCTCTCTCTCTCTACTGTTTTAATGATTTCGTGTACAAAAAGAAATTTGGTGAAAGAAGCTCGTGTATTGTGTATAAACGGATTGGTTTCATGTTGTTCGGTGGCTTTTCGTCGTTTATTTTTCTAATTTGAAGAGGGGGGTTTTCACTGTGGGAATGAGCACAAGGAGAGTGTTTTTCTAGAAGGCGACGACGACGACGACGACGACGAACGACAGCTTCTGAGCGAGGATTCAGATGAGGAGGAGCGGATGGTCGACGCGAGGAATGAGCCGACGGAGCACGACGCGCCGGCTCGGCACGGAGCAAACGTGAGTGTGTCGGAGGGTCTCGAATGGAAGAGAGACGTCGATGGTGTCGATTTACGAGACCGTTTCGATCGGATTGCAGCAAACCGACGAGGACTCGGAGATTGACGAGCAGCGGATGAACGACAGACGACGCTACTCGTACGAGAACATTGACGGCGTCGGCGACGATGCGAGCAGTGACAGCCGAGGACGCACGGATCGAGACGATTCGGAGGAAGAGGAGGAGGAGGAGGAAGAAGACGATAGTCGGGTAGGTGGAGAACGGAATGGGATCTGGGAGGGCTCGCCTGAAGAAGCTGAGCGACGAGAGAAGAGTGTGGGAAATGAAGAGACGACGAGAGGCATCGTGACTCTCGTCTCTCGTCTCTCATCGCGCTGAACCGAACCGATAATAGAAAATGATCGGTTCGGGTAGTTTGGAGCAATAGTTGGATCGGCGAGCTCGCGACTGACATCTCGTGTTCGTTTGGGCTCAATCGATAGAATCGGCTCGGCCAAGTACATTTTCCGATGGAAATCGAAGACAGAGATCCGAATCCGTGAGCTTCTCCGCGTTTTCCACGCCCTCCTCCAGTGCTGGACCTCAAAAGTTTAACCCTTTCTCTTAACAATGATGGCACTACTCATAGACCGTTTGGACGTATGAAAAGAAGTGTAGTTATCGAAATTCGCCGGGTTCTTGAGTTGAAATTCCGAATTGGGAGGAGGAGTGAGCTCGGCGAGCTTTGCTAACAGTCTAACGTGGTAGAATCGATTGCGAGGAATCGATTGATACGCGAACTTGAGTGATTTGAGCGGATTGGCGATGAGATACAGGCTGGCAAAGCTCAACTGTCCATTTCTCATCGCCTTTCCGTCTAAAACAGTCAAGTTCGGGTATTTATCGATTCCTCGCAATCCGATCTACCAAGTTGAACAGTTTGCGAAGCTCGCTGAGCCCATATCTGCTCCGAAATCGGGAAAAGCAACGATCCTCGCCGGGTAGTCTTACCCGGGAAACAGGGAAAAGAGCCGGCAAGACGCCTTGCTCTCTCCTACTGTGTTCCCACACTCGATGCTTGCAGCGCGGCGGGGACACGTCGCACGACGAAGACTCGCAGAACACGGTGGGAAGCGAGGACGGCGAGGGCGGCAGTCGGCCGTTGCTCGAAGACGACGGGCTCGAGGACGACGACGACGTGAGCGCTCATCTGAACACTTCCTCATCTGAATCCTTCTGTCTTTCCAGCACGAACTGATCTCCTCGTTCTCCTCGTCGACACACTTTCCGCCGCTTTTCGTCGGCACGTCGTCAACGACGACGACGACGACGAATCCGTTCCTTCGCGACGAGTTGACACCGAAGATGGTGTCGCCACGACAGCCGTGCCCGTCGATCGACGACGACGACTGGGATCTCGGCGATCGGTGGACGGACCGACGCGATACGGTGTTCGAGCGGCCCGCCGCACTGGCGCCGCCCGTGCCGCCGATGGCGTTCGCGCCGGCCACTCTACCGCGACAGGTCACGCCTCTGTCGGCTGTTTGCAAACTGAAGGTGAGTGGGGTCGCGTGACGCGTGACAAGTGTCGATTTCCAGCCGGACCTTCCCACCGCTGCGCCCGTCTCGATCATTCCGTCAATGTCGACGACGTCGTTCCCAGAAGCGGTCGTCCGTTCGCCGGAAGACGTGGTGCCACGTGAGCCGCCCGTCGGCACACTGATTTCCGTCGGAGCACCAACGCAACCGCCGTCGCTCGTCTCACTCAAAAAACACGAAAAAGTGGAGAAGGCGGCGAGAAAAGAGAAGAAAAAGGAGAAGAAGGAGCGAAAAACGCGCGAGACGGCCGCCGAGAAGGGCTCGTCCGAAATGGAGACGGACGGATCGGAGGCCGAAATGTGGCAGCACGATGCGGGCAAAAAGAAGAAGGTGCGCTCTTCGAATGGGAAATCAGTGGAGAATAGCGATTTTTCTCCACGAAAATCAATGAAAATGACAGTTTTCACCTGAAAATTGATGTTTTGATGGGTTTTCGAGTGATTTTCATGGGAAAAGTTGATTTTTACTCGAATTTCTTCACTGAAATTGACGAAAATAGCGATTTTTCCGGAAAAGGTTGATTTTTGATAGGGTTTTTGAGAAATTTTTCGATTTTAGCCCATTCCAGTCGAATTTTCTTCACGAAAATCGAAAAAAACTGCGATTTTCACCGACAAAATTGTTTTTCCGACTAGTTTTTCGATGGCTCTCAGCGGATTTTCATGGGGAAAAATTGATTTTTAGTTGAATTTTTTTAGGACTGAAATTCAGTTTTCTGCTTCATTTTTAGGGCGGAAATCGGGAAAATGAGCGGTTTTCGTCGGGGGAAAATTGATTTTTTATCCATTTCCATCGGGAATTTCGCGAAACAGACTCAATTTTCTGTTGTTGCAGAAGAGCACATTCGGGCTCCGCTCGTCGCATCCGTCGTCGATAGTGGCGAACGAATTACGATTCGCGGCACCGATACCGTCGAACTCTTCAACGACGACGTCTTCTTCGAAAAAAGGCACTAGTCAGTTTTTTTTTTTTTTTTTTGAAAAGGAAAGTATAAAATGTTGTCATAGTTTTCCAAAATTGGCGGAAAGAAATGAAGATGAATTTTTTAAAATAATGCAAAAATTTTTTTTTTGCAATTTTTAATTTTTTTTCGTGTAAAAAATTATAAATCGTAAAAATCAAAAAAAAATTGAGTTTAAAAGATTTGAATTTAATCAAAATATTTTTTTTCTCCAATAAAAATAAATTTTTAGAAAATTTTTTTCTAAAAATCAAAATAGAAAAATTATCCGTATTTTTTTTGAAAAATAAATTAAAATTGAAAGAAAATTTCCAGAAAATCAAAGTTTTTTAAAAATTAGTATTTCATTGCATTAATTTTTCGAAAATGTTCTCAAAAAATAATAAAAAATTTTTAAAAATGTTTTGAAAAATTCAAAAATCGCTTCAAAATTTTCTAATTTTTTTCTAAAATCAAAAAAAAATTTCCAATTTTCCAATAAAAATTGAAAAATTTTCCTATGTTTTTCAAAAATTAATTTTTTTTAATTCAAAAAAAAGTTACGGAAATTTTCAAATTTTTTTCGAATCAAAAAAAAAATGTTTTTTTCAATTGCTCAACACGCATAAAACGAGTAATTTCAGAGGAGAAAAAAAGCTCGTCGGCGGTGAAAAAGTCGAGTGTGGGAAGCGCGAAAATGGCGTCGTTCGTGAACACATCGTTCCAGCCGGAGGACGCGGACGGCGACATTTCGACAGACCTGTGACACACTTCTTCCTTTAATTTATTGATTTTTTCGCTCTGTTCGAAAATCTGACTTAACAAATGCATATTTCACTGTATTTTTCCCTGTATTTTCCGATTTTTTTTGTGAAAAGACCCCCTTTACTAGTTGTGATAGTATTCACTTTTATTGAAATTTCTAACTCATTTCATTTCGATTTTTCATGTATTCACCTACATATTTAGATGACTCGGTTCGAACGATTTGAATTTCTCTCTCTCTCTCTCTCTCTCTCACTCTTTTTTCTAGAAATGAATTGCGTCTTGCGACGAGGGAGAAAACGCGCTCTGTTGACAACTCGAATAGGTGGGAAGAGTGTGCATTTAGTCGTCGGATATGGTGTATTTTGGAAAACGAGCAGTGTTCCTGTGAATAGAATTTATTGCTGACAAGAGCGAAATGTGACAAAATGTGTGACAGGAGAGCGTGACATGAAAACGGGACAGGAACCAGATGAGTTTCAGAATTGTTCAACCAGAATTTTCAGAGAGATCAGAATTTCAGAGAGATCAGAATTTCAGAGAGATCAGAATTTCAGGGGGGGGGAGGTTCAGAATAGTTGAGAGTGAATGCTAGTGACGACGTTGACGACGGGCTCCGGAGTGGGCCTTGGCGAGCTGTCCGACCTCTGCGATGGAGATGGTGACGGCGGTCTTCTTGACGCCTTCTGAAGACGACGACGACGTCTTCTGGGCCCTCTTGCGCGCGAGGAACTTCTCGAGTCGCTGCGCTTCGGCGTCGTTCTGCTTCGACGTCTTCTTCTGGATCGACGACGACGACACCTTCGGAATGGGACGAGGAGCGGTGGAAGAAGAAGACGTGGCCGACGATGAAGTGGAAGACGTCGGAGAGTGGGAAGAAGAAGAAGAAGAAGAAGTGGGAGGCGACGGGGACTTGGAGACGTTCCTCTTGCCGTCGTACATGATGCGGGGAGCCGTCTTCTTGGACGACAGGAACTGCTCCAGCACGTCTTCTGGACCTCCATGTGACGACGTCTTCTTGTGGCACACCATTGACGACGACGACGACTTCTGGACTATTGACGACGACTTCTGGATCATTGACGACGACTTCTTTACCATCGACGGCTTCTGGATCGGACGAGAAGCAGCAGAAGACGTGACGGCGGCGAGAGAAGTAGAAGACGAAGAAACGGTGCTGGTTCCGGACGACGGAGACACCGAGACGTCCTTGTTGTTCGGCTGCTGCTCCTTCGGCTGATTCTTCTGGGCGGCGAGCTGGTGGAGGAGCGGCGGGACGATGCCCTTCGACTCGTGCAGCTGCTTCAGCAACTCGTCGTCCCAGGCGGACGAGCCGTTGCGGCGGTGATCGGCGAGTCGACGACGGAGCACTGAGAGCACGGTGTGAGCAGAGTCGGCGACGGAGGGCTCGGCGAGACAGCGACGGGCGTGCTCGACGTACTCGAACTGTTTGACGAGCGGCACCGGGACGAGCGCGGCGATGGTGACGAGGTGGTCGAGGACGAAGTCGAGTCCGACGGCCGACGAGAGGTGGCACGAGTGGAGCTCGAGGTCGCAGTAGTTGAACAGGATCGGGTTGGCAGGCGACATTGTCTTGCTGAAAAAGGGATTGTAGAAAGGGAGAAAGGGAGAGGGGGCTTGAAGGAATGAGAGTGAAATGAATGAATGAATGAGAGTGGAATGAAGGAGTGATGATGTCGACGGGGAGGTGCCTCCTTCCCGGCCCCGCCCCCTCCCGTGCCGCCGGATCTGTGGAGATGGGGGAGAGAGACACGGGAGGGTGTGGAGACGGCATCCATGAAAAGAGCCTCTGGGAAGTGGAGGTGACAAGCTGGCCGATGAATGGGTGGGAAAACAGAGACACGTGGAGAGACGCGATGGTCCCAGGAGTCACTACGAGAGACTGTGGAGGGTGAGGGATGGGAACTCACTGATCAACCGGAATCAGGGGAAGTGCTCACACGAGGAGAGACTCGGGAAGACTCGGGGGCTATATCAGGGACTAAGGAGCACTGTCCGGAGGTGTCAGTCCCGTCACAATGCATCAGACACGCCGCCGCCGCTCTCACCTCTTTCTTTCATTTGGCGCCGTGTCTCCAGGATTCCGAATGCGATCTGGTCCCGTCGAGCCGTTTGCTCACCTACTAGTTTCGTGTCGGAAGAAGACGTTTTTGAGATCCTATCTCTCTTTACCAATTACAATAATTGGAGCAGCGAAATGGCTCAGCTGGCTCGGAGGTGACACTGGTAATTGAGGCATCTGCGGCGATAATGTGAAGACATCACTGGGATCCGGAATCTATGAGCTCGGGTAGTGATCACCACGCTATCAGTGGACAGAAGAGGAGAGAAAGGGAGTCTCGTGTGCCAGAACAACCTCATCTGAGTAGAGTATCCACACAGACCCTCTTGTCACGGTTTCGAGGTGTCACAGTTCTCACTGAAACAGTTATCAGAGACGCAACTGCTCGAGCTGGGGCTCAAATGAAACGTGTCCCTACTGGTCAGAAGCATACTTTAAAAATTCCGGGCCGGCCCGGAAAAAAAGCCCGGCCCGGCCCGGGCTTTTCTTGCTCGGGCCGGGTCGGGCTTTTTTTGGTATCCTCGGCCCGGGCCCGGCCCGGAAGGCCCGAGTTTGAAAATTTTTTTTTTCATAATTCACTTTTTTTTCCTTTTTCAATTTCAAATCTCAACACAACGATGTTCCACATGAATTCCACACGGGCCAAAAACTTTCAGAAAAAGCCCGGCCCGGCCTTTTTAAAGTATGGTCAGAAGAACACTTTGAGAAGAACTTCAAGAGGGAGGGGGTTCCTGTAAGGTAGTGAAAACCACTCTTCCCATTCCACTTTCGAGCCCAAATCTTGCTACCCGACACATTCGAATCGACACTTTCCTGGAGAGTGATGGCGAGCCAGAACTTCTGATGTTATCTACAGGAGGGAGCAGTCGGAACTGTCTCGAAACGATTACCAGTGTCACCTCCGAGCCAGCTGAGCCATTTCGCTGCGCCAATTATTGTAATTGGTAAAGAGAGAGAGATAACATCTCAAAAACGTCTTGTTCCGACACGAAACTAGTAGGTGAGCAAACGGCTCGACGGGACCAGATCGCATTCGGAATCCTGGAGACACGGCGCCAAATGAAAGAAAGAGGTGAGAGCGGCGGCGTGTTTGATGCATTGTGACGGGACTGACACCTCCGGACAGTGCTCCTTAGTCCCTGATATAGCCGCCGAGTCTTCCCGAGTCTCTCCTCGTGTGAGCACTTAACCTGATTCCGGTTGATCAGTGAGTTCCCATCCCTAATCCTCTTGAGTCTCGTAGTGACTCCTGGGACCATCGTCTCTCCACGTGTCTCTGTTTTCCCACCCATTCATCGGCCAGCTTGTCACCTCCACTTCCCAGAGGCTCTTTTCATGGATGCCGTCTCCACACCCTCCCGTGTCTCTCTCCCCCATCTCCACAGATCCGGCGGCACGGGAGGGGGCGGGGCCGGGAAGGAGGCACCTCCCCGTCGACATCATCACTCCTTCACTCCATTCTCATTCATTCATTCATTTCACTCTCTTTCATTCCATCACCCCCCTCTCTTCCTACAATCCCTTCTTCATTTTCAGCAATGTCGCCTGCCAACCCGATCCTGTTCAACTACTGCGACCTCGAGCTCCACTCGTGCCACCTCTCGTCGGCCGTCGGACTCGACTTCGTCCTCGACCACCTCGTCACCATCGCCGCGCTCGTCCCGGTGCCGCTCGTCAAGCAGTTCGAGTACGTCGAGCACGCCCGTCGCTGTCTCGCCGAGCCCTCCGTCGCCGACTCTGCCCACACCGTGCTCTCAGTGCTCCGTCGTCGACTCGCCGATCACCGCCGCAACGGCTCGTCCGCCTGGGACGACGAGTTGCTGAAGCAGCTGCACGAGTCGAAGGGCATCGTCCCGCCGCTCCTCCACCAGCTCGCCGCCCAGAAGAGTCAGCAGCAGCAGCCGAAGCAGCCGAACAACAAGGACGTCTCGGTGTCTCCGTCGTCCGGAACCAGCACAGTTTCTTCGTCTTCTACTTCTCTCGCCGCCGTCACGTCTTCTGCTGCTTCTCGTCCGATCCAGAAGCCGTCGATGGTAAAGAAGTCGTCGTCAATGGTCCAGAAGTCGTCGTCGTCTTCAATGGTGTGCCACAAGAAGACGTCGACGCATGGAGGTCCAGAAGACGTGCTGGAGCAGTTCCTGTCGTCCAAGAAGACGGCTCCCCGCATCATGTACGACGGCAAGAGGAACGTCTCCAAGTCCCCGTCGCCTCCCACGTCGACGTCTTCTTCTTCTTCTTCTTCTTCTTCTTCTTCTTCTTCTTCTTCTTCCCACTCTCCGACGTCTTCCACTTCATCGTCGGCCACGTCTTCTTCTTCTTCCACCGCTCCTCGTCCCATTCCGAAGGTGTCGACGTCGTCGATCCAGAAGAAGACGTCGAAGCAGAACGACGCCGAAGCGCAGCGACTCGAGAAGTTCCTCGCGCGCAAGAGGGCCCAGAAGACGTCGTCGTCGTCTTCAGAAGGCGTCAAGAAGACCGCCGTCACCATCTCCATCGCAGAGGTCGGACAGCTCGCCAAGGCCCACTCCGGATCCCGTCGTCAACGTCGTCACTAGCATTCACTCTCAACTATTATGAACCCCTCCTGAAATTCTGATCTCTCTGAAAATTCTGATCTCTCTGAAAATTCCGACCCCTCCGAAAATTCTGTTTGTACAATTCTGAAACTCATCTGGTTCCTGTCCCGTTTTCATGTCACGCTCTCCTGTCACACATTTTGTCACATTTCGCTCTTGTCAGCAATAAATTCTATTCACAGGAACACTGCTCGTTTTCCAAAATACACCATATCCGACGACTAAATGCACACTCTTGTCAACAGAGCGCGTTTTCTCCCTCGTCGCAAGGCGCAATTCATTTCTAGAAAAAAGAGTGAGAGAGAGAGAGAGAGAGAGAGAAAAATTCAAATCGTTCGAACCGAGTCATCTAAATATGTAGGTGAATACATGAAAAATCGAAATGAAATGAGTTAGAAATTTAAATAAAAGTGAATACTATCACAACTAGTAAAGGGGGTCTTTTCACAAAAAAAAATCGGAAAATACAGGGAAAAATACAGTGAAATATGCAATTGTTAAGTCAGATTTTCGAACAGAGCGAAAAAAATCAATAAATTAGAGGATGAAGTGTGTCACAGGTCTGTCGAAATGTCGCCGTCCGCGTCCTCCGGCTGGAACGATGTGTTCACGAACGACGCCATTTTCGCGCTTCCCACACTCGACTTTTTCACCGCCGACGAGCTTTTTTTCTCTTCTGAAATCACTCGTTTTCTGCGTGTTGAGCAAAAAAAAAACTTTTTTTATTCGAAAAAAATTTGAAATTTTTCGTAATTCTTTTTGAATTAAAAAAAAAAATTTTTGAAAAAAATAGGAAAAATTTTCAATTTTTATTGGAAAATTGGACAATTTTTTTTGTTTTCAGAAAAAAAAAATTAGAAAATTTTTAAGGCGATTTTCGAATTTTTCAAAACATTTTAGCATTTATTATTATTTTTTTTTTGAGAACATTTTTGAAAAATTAATGCAATAAACTACGAAATTTAAAAAAAATTCTGATTTTTATGGAAATTTTCTTCCAATTTTCATTTATTTTTCGAAAAAAAACGGATAATTTTTCAATTTTGATTTTTAGAAAAAATTTTTCTAAAAATTTATTTTTATTGGAGGAAAAAATATTTTGATTGAATTCAAATATTTTAAACTCAATTTTTTTTGATTTTTACGATTTATAATTTTTTACACAAAAAAAACAATAAAAATTGCAAAAAAAAAATTTTTGCATTATTTTAAAAAATTCATCTTCATTTCTTTCCGCCAATTTTGGAAAACTATGACAACATTTTATACTTTCCTTTTCAAAAAAAAAAAAAAAAAACTGACTAGTGCCTTTTTTCGAAGAAGACGTCGTCGTTGAAGAGTTCGACGGTATCGGTGCCGCGAATCGTAATTCGTTCGCCACTATCGACGACGGATGCGACGAGCGGAGCCCGAATGTGCTCTTCTGCAACAACAGAAAATTGAGTCTGTTTCGAGAAATTCCCGATGGAAATGGATAAAAAATCAATTTTCCCCCGACGAAAATCGCTAATTTTCCCGATTTCCGCCTTAAAAATGAAGCAGAAAACTGAATTTCAGTCAAAAAAAATTCCACTAAAATCAATTTTTCCCCATGAAAATCCGCTGAAAATCATCAAAAAATCAGTCGGAAAAACAATTTTGCCGGTGAAAATTGCTGTTTTTGTCGATTTTCGTGAAGAAAATTCGGCTGGAATAGGCTAAAAATCGAAAAATTTCTCAAAAACCCTATCAAAAACTCAATTTTTTCCAGGAAAATCGCTATTTTCTTCAATTTCAGTGGAGAAATTCGAGTAAAAATCAATTTTTCCCATGAAAACCACTCGGAAATCCATCAAAACACCGACTTTTCAGGTGAAAACTGTCATTTTCATCGATTTTCGTGGATAGAAATCGAGTCAAAAATCAATTTCCCTCCATGAAAATCGTTGTTCTTTATTGATTTCCCATTCGAAGAGCGCACCTTTTTCTTTTTGCCCGCATCGTGCTGCCACATCTCGGCCTCCGATCCGTCCGTCTCCATTTCGGACGAGCCCTTCTCGGCGGCCGTCTCGCGCGTTTTTCGCTCCTTCTTCTCCTTTTTCTTCTCTTTTCTCGCCGCCTTCTCCACTTTTTCGTGTTTTTTGAGTGAGACGAGCGACGGCGGTTGCGTTGGTGCTCCGACGGAAATCAGTGTGCCGACGGGCGGCTCACGTGGCATCACGTCTTCCGGCGAACGGACGACCGCTTCTGGGAACGACGTCGTCGACATTGACGGAATGATCGAGACGGGCGCCGCGGTGGGAAGGTCCGGCTGGAAATCGACACTTGTCACGCGTCACGCGTCTTCGAGACCCCAGTCCCCACTTACCTTCAGTTTGCAAACAGCCGACAGAGGCGTGACCTGTCGCGGTAGAGTGGCCGGCGCGAACGCCATCGGCGGCACGGGCGGCGCCAGTGCGGCGGGCCGCTCGAACACCGTATCGCGTCGGTCCGTCCACCGATCGCCGAGATCCCAGTCGTCGTCGTCGATCGACGGGCACGTCTGTCGTGGCGACACCATCTTCGGTATCAACTCGTCGCGTCGTTGCTTTCCCGGTTTCAGAGCAGGTATGGGCTCGACGAGCTTCGCAAACTGTTCAACTTGGTAGATCTGACTGCGAGGAATCGATCAATACCCGAACTTGACTGACCCGGGCCCGGCCCGGAGGGCCCGAGTTTGAAAATTTCTTCGAAAATTGAAATTTTCGAAAACTTTTCTCAATAATTTTTTTTTAATAATTCAATTTTTTTCTTTTCCAATTTCAAATCTCAACATAACGATGTTCCACATGAATTATTACGTTTTGACCGAATTTCTCTCGACATGCTGCAAGATCTAACAACAAAAGGTCAAATTGCGAAATTTCATTTTTTAAGCCAGGCCAAAAAATTTCAGAAAAAGCCCGGCCCGGCCTTTTTAAAGTATGCTGAATTCTCGGCTGAAAATTGAGCATTCTC
The DNA here is from genome assembly GCA_963966605.1 of Caenorhabditis sulstoni. NCBI lineage: Eukaryota > Metazoa > Nematoda > Chromadorea > Rhabditida > Rhabditidae > Caenorhabditis > Caenorhabditis sulstoni. The sequence continues at coordinate 2,746,731 of OZ016477.1, forward strand.
AATGAACTGCCCGTTATGAAGACCACCCAAAATCGTCGGAATTGGTGCAATCGAATATCGAGACTTTGAAATTTTCGTGTCGAGACCCGGAAACTTTCGCGTCGAGACCCAACCCGCATCCTCACCTAGATCAGTGAATCCCAAATCGGCCGGTTTGATCAACGGACACGAAAGCGGCCCGCCGGGACCAGTTTCAGCCGCCGCTTTCAGCCGATCCTCGCCGGAAAACGATTGTCGATGATGGAAGTCCGACGACGGCGCCGTCGGCCTCCGTGCCTCCGATTCTTCGGGTTTCGACGGCTGAAATGGCCAACTTTTCAACGTTTCCTGTCATTTTTCTCACTGTTTTCATCGAAATCGGCGGCGGAACCGGCGAAATGCTCGGCACGTTCGGCACAATTGTCGTCGGTTTGGGTCGAAGACGTGGCTGAACGGACGTCTCGCCAGATGACGTCACTCCCGACGTCATCACGATCGACGGCGCCAGAGGGGCTCCGGAAGCGGCGGACGATGTGGCAGAAGAAGACGTCGGCGCAGGTTGCGACGACGTCGACGACGCCTTCTGGTTTCGCGGTTTTCGTTCGGAGCGCATCAGACGGAGACACGCTTCCAGAGAGGGAATCGGCTCCGAGTTTTGCTGAAAATCGGCAGATTTACGTGGGAGAACATGGTTTTCGGCGATTCTTCAGCGGAAGTTCTCATTTTTCTCATAGTTTTTGACGATTTCCCAGGGAGAAAATTGATTTTCCGGCTGAAAACCGACCCGTCGCTCCTCGATTTCTCTGGGAATCGCCTTGCGATTCGCTTCGAACGCCAACACGGACAACTGGAAAATCGAGGGACGCCGATTGACGTCGACGTCGAGAAGCATGTCTGAAAATGATCGAAATCGGCGGGAACGTGGGAGACGGACGGACTCACAGATGAGCACTTTGATGTCGTCGTTGATGTTGGGAAAGGCGGGAAACTGATAGTTGACGGATTGGATCGCGAGCGGCGACTCGTCGAACGGCACACAAAAGTAGCAGAGGCGGTAGAGGAGCACGCCCAGCGCCCACAAATCTCCTTTTAGACCTGCAATCATCTTCGAATCCACACTGATTTCTACAGGGTGCGCCGTAAATACGGGCGCCGTAAACAACATCAAAATTTGGAGAGAACAATAGGAAAACTTGGAAAGAATCGCTGAAAACGATGAGAAAACGAAGAAAACCCATGAAAATGAATACAGGGTGCGCCATAAATACGGAGCCGCTTCCAAAACGGTCTATAAAAATCAGTTTTGAAGATTTTTTCCTGAGATTATAACAAAATGTTTACCAAACAATAAGGAAAGAAGTATCATTAACAGTTTTCGAATCGTCCGCCTTTCTCCCTAATTACAGCCCGAAGTCTCTTCGGGTAGGAGTCGATGACGGCACGCAGGTAGTTTTCGTCCAATTCGTCACAGGCCTTCTCGAGGGCAGTCTTCAAAGCTCCCAAATCAGCATAGTTTTTAGTGGAAACCTTCTGGCTCAAGTATCCACACACCGAAAAGTCCATAGGATTCAAGTCTGGGCTGCTAGCTGGCCATTCCGCAGCTGTGACGAACTCGACGAAATGAGTCGCGCACCACTGCTGAGTGGTTTTGACGCGGTGAGCAGGCGCCCTGTCTTGTTGAAAGGTCCAATCTTAATTCCTATAGTGAGCCTGGGCCCATGGAAGAACTGCCGACTCGAGAATATTTCTATGTGTCTCGAGAAGGCCTGTGACGAATTGGACGAAAACTACCTGCGTGCCGTCATCGACTCCAACCCGAAGAGACTTCGGGCTGTAATTAGGGAGAAAGGCGGACGATTCGAAAACTGTTAATGATACTTCTTTCCTTATTGTTTGGTAAACATTTTGTTATAATCTCAGGAAAAAATCTTCAAAACTGATTTTTATAGACCGTTTTGGAAGCGGCTCCGTATTTATGGCGCACCCTGTATTCATTTTCATGGGTTTTCTTGGTTTTCTCATCATTTTCAGCGATTCTTTCTGAGTTTTCCTATTGTTTTCTCCAAATTTTGATGTTATTCATTCGTTGCTATCGAATTTCATCGGAAACTGCGATTTTCTGTTAATTTTGATGGTTTTTTATCGATTCGCGAGATTTTTTTTCAGTTTTCAGCACCTTTTTCGAGTGTTTTTGAGCATTTTTCGGCTTTTTGAACAGTTTTTCACCCTTTTCGAGATTTTTTTCTGCTTTTATCAAGTTTTCGCGGTTTTTTCTAGTTTTACTTCATTTTTTCGAGCGTTTTTATGCACATTGGCAAGGGGGCGGCGGGACTGCCTGTACCCTCAAACTTTGAAAGGTCATAACTCGGCTTAATTAGGTCCGTTTGGGCCCGTTCTTGAATCATTCGCTAGATAATTATTTCTTCTACAATAATATCGGAACAGTTCTGAATTTTTAGAAATTATTGGTGTGCGGGTGACATCGAAGTGCCTGGCATTCTTCTTTTCAAGTGAAAAGACGACGAAATTGGCTATTACGAACACCATTAACTTTTTTTTCTAGTTATTAATAGTATTTATTCGCCCCAACGCCCCATTTGCCAACCCTACGCCGTGTTATGGTTTCTATCAACTTTTTCAGCAATAAGCCTACTTGGAAGCTTTTTAACAGAAAACTGACCGAAAACTCGGTTTTTAAGGCGTTTTTCGTGCTTTTTCTGCGGTTTTTGATAGTTTTTATCAAGTTTTTCAGTGATTTCTCTCAGTTTCAGTGACTTTTCAACCGTTTCTCATAGATTTCATAGTTTTCGCGGTTCAATTCACGAACCTAAAACCTGTCCCGAGTACAAATCGATCATTTCGGGCGATCTGTAGCACATTGTGGTGTTCCGCTCCACCTCGGCTCTCACGTATTCGACACCGTGCTGCTCCACCGAGAGCACTTGTGTCGTCGCGCTTCCAAAGTCGCAGAGCACGTAGTTTGGCGGCTTGTGCGACGAGATCAGCACGTTTTCCACCTGCAAATCGAGCGGGAATCTCGAATTTCCGAGGAGAAAAGGGGGTACCTTGAGGTCTCTGTGAATGATCGGAATGGGTCTGTTGTGGATGAACGAGACCGCCTCGCACATATCACAGAATATCGATTGGATCTCGTCGCCCGTCAGGAATTGGTTCGTCGAACTGCGCTCGTTCATCAGTTGGAACACGTTCTCTGAACAACACGAAAATGGAGGTTTTTGAGAGAGAAAACGAAAACTGACTGTGATGGTATTCGGTGAGCAGCATGCACTCCCAGATTCCGTTTCCCAGGCAGTTGACGTACGAATCGACGAATTCCACAATGTTCTTGTGGCCGACGCATTGTTTCTGACAAGTTTTTCGATAATTTTCAGCCCAAAATAAGAAATTATTCAGTGAAAATTCGAAGTTCGTTGCGAGACCCAAGTGATTAAAATTGCTCTTGCGCTTTTGAAGTTTTTTACTGTTTTGTTGGTTTCAAGCCATTTTTTTTGTTTTTTCAAAAGGAAAAATTAATAACAAACTGAAATTTTCATGTTATTCAAGATTTAAATCAACTTAGTTCTGAAAAAGCGGTGGAAAAACTGAAAAAAAGGAAAAATCGTAACAAAATGTTAAAGGCGCATATCTCAAATTCTAGCTATGGGTCTCGATACGATTCGCTTTTTTTTGCAGATTTATGATTTTTGATTGTTTTTCTCTGTCAATTTCGCATTTTCTAAAGACTTTTCTTCTTTTCTGAGGTTTTTTCGAATGAAAAAAATCAATTGGTGGGGGGGGGGGGGGGGTACCTTGAGATCTCTGTGAATGATCGGAATGGGTCTGTTGTGTATGAACGAGACCGCCTGGCACATTCGGCATCTCCTAGGAGCTCATACTTTATCCCCACTTCCCAACTCCTATCCTCTATTCTCTATTCCAATCTCAATTGTTTCTGGTCGGCCAAACTATCCGAAGTGTGGTTGAACTGGCGAGAAAGTTCACTCGATTCAGTTCAATATGCCGGATCGTTTGGCGGACGAGGAACTGAGCCAAGCTTCCCGGAAATTCGATTCAAAAATGATCAGAGCGATGCAAACGCGCTCTACGGCCAAGTGAGAGAAAGAGAGAGACGCAGAGCTGGCGCGATTCTCGATTTTGCTGGCGCATATCACGCGCGGCCTTCCTGTTTTTTATAAATCGACGGTGTCTCGAAAAGTTGAGAAGAGTGTGCATTTAGTCGTCGGATATGGTGTATTTTGGAAAACGAGCAGTGTTCCTGTGAATAGAATTTATTGCTGACAAGAGCGAAATGTGACAAAATGTGTGACAGGAGAGCGTGACATGAAAACGGGACAGGAACCAGATGAGTTTCAGAATTGTACAACCAGAATTTCAGAGAGATCAGAATTTCAGGGGGGGGGGGGGGTTCAGAATAGTTGAGAGTGAATGCTAGTGACGACGTTGACGACGGGATCCGGAGTGGGCCTTGGCGAGCTGTCCGACCTCTGCGATGGAGATGGTGACGGCGGTCTTCTTGACGCCTTCTGAAGACGACGACGACGTCTTCTGGGCCCTCTTGCGCGCGAGGAACTTCTCGAGTCGCTGCGCTTCGGCGTCGTTCTGCTTCGACGTCTTCTTCTGGATCGACGACGACGTCGACACCTTCGGAATGGGACGAGGAGCGGTGGAAGAAGAAGAAGACGTGGCCGACGATGAAGTGGAAGACGTCGGAGAGTGGGAAGAAGAAGAAGAAGAAGAAGACGTGGGAGGCGACGGGGACTTGGAGACGTTCCTCTTGCCGTCGTACATGATGCGGGGAGCCGTCTTCTTGGACGACAGGAACTGCTCCAGCACGTCTTCTGGACCTTCGTGCGACTTCTTGTGGCACACCATTGAAGACGACGACGACGACTTCTGGACCACTGACGACGACTTCTTTACCATCGACGGCTTCTGGATCGGACGAGAAGCAGCAGAAGACGTGACGGCAGCGAGAGAAGTAGAAGACGAAGAAACTGTGCTGGTTCCGGACGACGGAGACACCGAGACGTCCTTGTTGTTCGGCTGCTTCGGCTGCTGCTGCTGACTCTTCTGGGCGGCGAGCTGGTGGAGGAGCGGCGGGACGATGCCCTTCGACTCGTGCAGCTGCTTCAGCAACTCGTCGTCCCAGGCGGACGAGCCGTTGCGGCGGTGATCGGCGAGTCGACGACGGAGCACTGAGAGCACGGTGTGGGCAGAGTCGGCGACGGAGGGCTCGGCGAGACAGCGACGGGCGTGCTCGACGTACTCGAACTGTTTGACGAGCGGCACCGGGACGAGCGCGGCGATGGTGACGAGGTGGTCGAGGACGAAGTCGAGTCCGACGGCCGACGAGAGGTGGCACGAGTGGAGCTCGAGGTCGCAGTAGTTGAAGAGGATCGGGTTGGCAGGCGACATTGCTGAAAATGAGGAAGGGATTGTAGGAAGAGAGGGGGAGGGGGTGATGGAATGAATGAGAATGGAGTGAAGGAGTGATGATGTCGACGGGGAGGTGCCTCCTTCCCGGCCCCGCCCCCTCCCGTGCCGCCGGATCTGTGGAGATGGGGGAGAGGGCCCGTGTGTGTGTGTGGAGACGGCACCCATGAAAAGAGCCTCTGGGAAGTGGAGGTGACAAGCTGACCGATGAATGGGTGGGAAAACAGAGACACGTGGAGAGACGCGATGGTCCCAGGAGTCACTACGAGAGACTGTGGAGGGTGAGGGATGGGAACTCACTGATCAACCGGAATCAGGGGAAGTGCTCACACGAGGAGAGACTCGGGAAGACTCGGGGGCTATATCAGGGACTAAGGAGCACTGTCCGGAGGTGTCAGTCCCGTCACAATGCATCAAACACGCCGCCGCTCTCACCTCTTTCTTTCATTTGGCGCCGTGTCTCCAGGATTCCGAATGCGAGCTGGTCCCGTCGAGCCGTTTGCTCACCTACTAGTTTCGTGTCGGAAGAAGACGTTTTTGAGATGTTATCTCTCTCTCTTTACCAATTACAATAATTGGCGCAGCGAAATGGCTCAGCTGGCTCGGAGGTGACACTGGTAATCGTTTCGAGACAGTTCCGACTGCTCCCTCCTGTAGATAACATCAGAAGTTCTGGCTCGCCATCACTCTCCAGGAAGTGTCGATTCAATTCGAATGCGTCGGGTAGCGAGATTTGGGCTCGAAAGTGGAATGGGAGGAGTGGTTTTCAGTACCTTTTATCAAAATACTGGGACCCCTCCCTCTTGAAGTTCTTCTCAAAGTGCTCTTCTGACCAGTCGGGACAAGTTTTATTTGAGCCGTTGCGTCTCTGATAACTGTTTCAGTGGGAACTGTGACACCTCGAAACCGTGACAAGAGGGTCTGTGTGGATACTCGGATGATGTTGTTCTGGCACACGAGACTCCTCTTCCGCCCACTGATAGCGTGGTGATCACACTACCCGAGCTCATAATTCCGGATCCCAGTGATGTCTTCACATCATCGCCGCAGATGTCTCGATTACCAGTCGAGCCCGAATCTCGCTACCCGACGCATTCGAATTGAATTGACACTTTCCTGGAGAGTGATGGTGAGCCAGAACTTCTGATGTTATCTACAGGTGGGAGCAGTCGGAACTGTCTCGAAACGATTACCAGTGTCACCTCCGAGCCAGCTGAGCCATTATTGTAATTGGTAAAGAGAGAGAGATAACATCTCAAAAACGTCTTCTTCCGACACGAAACTAGTAGGTGAGCAAACGGCTCGACGGGACTAGATCGCATTCGGAATCATTGAGACACGGCGCCAAATGAAAGAAAGAGGTGAGAGCGGCGGCGGCGTGTTTGATGCATTGTGACGGGACTGACACCTCCGGACAGTGCTCCTTAGTCCCTGATATAGCCCCCGAGTCTTCCCGAGTCTCGCCCCGTGAGCACTTCCCCTGATTCCGGTTGATCAGTGAGTTCCCATCCCTCATCCTCCACAGTCTCTCGTAGTGACTCCTGGGACCATCGCGTCTCTCCACGTGTCTCTGTTTTCCCACCCATTCATCGGCCAGCTTGTCACCTCCACTTCCCAGAGGCTCTTTTCATGGGTGCCGTCTCCACACACACACACGGGCCCTCTCCCCCATCTCCACAGATCCGGCGGCACGGGAGGGGGCGGGGCCGGGAAGGAGGCACCTCCCCGTCGACATCATCACTCCTTCACTCCATTCTCATTCATTCCATCACCCCCTCCCCCTCTCTTCCTACAATCCCTTCCTCATTTTCAGCAATGTCGCCTGCCAACCCGATCCTCTTCAACTACTGCGACCTCGAGCTCCACTCGTGCCACCTCTCGTCGGCCGTCGGACTCGACTTCGTCCTCGACCACCTCGTCACCATCGCCGCGCTCGTCCCGGTGCCGCTCGTCAAACAGTTCGAGTACGTCGAGCACGCCCGTCGCTGTCTCGCCGAGCCCTCCGTCGCCGACTCTGCTCACACCGTGCTCTCAGTGCTCCGTCGTCGACTCGCCGATCACCGCCGCAACGGCTCGTCCGCCTGGGACGACGAGTTGCTGAAGCAGCTGCACGAGTCGAAGGGCATCGTCCCGCCGCTCCTCCACCAGCTCGCCGCCCAGAAGAATCAGCAGAAGGAGCAGCCGAAGCCGAAGAGCAAGGACGTCTCGGTGTCTCCGTCGTCCGGAACCAGCACCGTTTCTTCGTCTTCTACTTCTCTCGCCGCCGTCACGTCTTCTGCTGCTTCTCGTCCGATTTCGAAGAAGTCGATCCAGAAGTCGTCAATGGTCCAGAAGTCGTCGTCAGTGGTCCAGAAGCCGTCGTCAGTGGTCCAGAAGCCGTCGTCAGTGGTCCAGAAGTCGTCGTCGTCTTCAATGGTGTGCCACAAGAAGACGTCGTCGCACGAAGGTCCAGAAGACGTGCTGGAGCAGTTCCTGTCGTCCAAGAAGACGGCTCCCCGCATCATGTACGACGGCAAGAGGAACGTCTCCAAGTCCCCGTCGCCTCCCACGTCTTCTTCTTCTTCTTCTTCTTCCCACTCTCCGACGTCTTCCACTTCATCGTCGGCCACGTCTTCTTCTTCTTCCACCGCTCCTCGTCCCATTCCGAAGGTGTCGACGTCGTCGTCGATCCAGAAGAAGACGTCGAAGCAGAACGACGCCGAAGCGCAGCGACTCGAGAAGTTCCTCGCGCGCAAGAGGGCCCAGAAGACGTCGTCGTCGTCTTCAGAAGGCGTCAAGAAGACCGCCGTCACCATCTCCATCGCAGAGGTCGGACAGCTCGCCAAGGCCCACTCCGGAGCCCGTCGTCAACGTCGTCACTAGCATTCACTCTCAACTATTCTGAACCCCCCCCCTCTGAAATTCTGATCTCTCTGAAATTCTGATCTCTCTGAAATTCTGATCTCTCTGAAATTCTGGTTGTACAATTCTGAAACTCATCTGGTTCCTGTCCCGTTTTCCATGTCACGCTCTCCTGTCACACATTTTGTCACATTTCGCTCTTGTCAGCAATAAATTCTATTCACAGGAACACTGCTCGTTTTCCAAAATACACCATATCCGACGACTAAATGCACACTCTTCTCAATTTTTCGAGATGCCGCGCTTGAAATGCGCCAGCAAAATCGAGAATCGCGCCAGCTCTGCGTCTCTCTTTCTCTCTCACTTGGCCGTAGAGCGCGTTTGCATCGCTCTGATCATATTTGAATCGAATTTCCGGGAAGCTAGGCTCAGTTTCTCGTCCGCCAAACGATCCGGCATATTGAACTGAATCGAGTGAACTTTCTCGCCAGTTCAATCACACCTCGGATAGTTTGGCCGACCAGAAACAATTGAGATTCGAATAGAGAATAGAGGATAGGAGTTGGGAAGTGGGGATAAAGTATGAGCTCCTAGGAGATACCGAATGCTCTGGCTCCGCCCACTTTTACGGGGCGGGCTCAAGGAGCACTTCTCAAGTGTTGGTTCTAATTAAGGGGTACTTAGGAACGCGGGGTGACAGTTATAATATTGACTTCCTCTAGGAGAGAATATCGCATTTCTAACCAAATTTTATCTGTAAACTACTGAAAAACGGATGATTACAGGAGAGAGATAAGAGACATTGGGCGGAAAATTTCGAAAAAAAAGGAAAGGGGGAAGGATCGGAAAGAGTAAAGAAGAGAGGGGAACAGGAGAGAAAGAGCACAATGAGGATGGAGGAAATGAGCACATTATGCTACTGAAAAGGGGGATTAATAGAGAGAGGAAGGGGGCGAAATGGGAGAGATGGGTAAAGCTAGCCACTAGGGAAATCAATCGATAAACTAGAATCAGACGCGGAAGTTGCGATCCTCCATCTCCTTCTCGACAAACTCGAGCACTGTCGCGACGAGCTCCGACGATTTCGCGGTGCCGCCAATGTCGGCGGTGTGCACTTTTCGGTCGACGAGCGTGCGGAACAACGAGTCCGAGATGATGTCGGCGTGCATCTGGAGCCCCAGGAAGCGGAGCATGTCGACCGACGCGCGGATGAATGCCGTCGGGTTGGCAAGGTCTTTGCCGGCGAGTGTCGTTCCTGTGTTGCGGGTTCCCTGAAAGAAACAGGACTTTTCAGTCGAGAATTGATCCAGAAAATGGGGTTTTTCCCGAATTTTCGCGACAAAACGATGGCTCACCGTCTCGAAAACGGCGTAATCGTCTCCGATGTTCATTCCGGAGACGAGTCCGGGTCCTCCGACGAGTCCGCACGCGATGTTCGAGATGATGTTTCCGTAGAGGTTCGGCATGAGCATCACGTCGAACTGCTGCGGGCGCGACACCTGAAACGCTCGGGTTTGCGGGCACAAACTCGAGTTTTCTTTATTTACCAGTTGCATCGAGGCGTTGTCGACGATCATCGCGTTGAACTCAATGTCCGGGTACTCGTTGCTCGCGATCTCACCGGCCACCTTCAGGAACAATCCGTCGCCCATCTTCTGGATGTTGGCCTTGTGCACGGCGGTGACGCGCTTGCGATTGTGCTTCTTGGCGAATTGGAACGCGAAACGGGTGATTTGCTCGCATTTCTCGCGAGTCACCACCTGCAAAACGTTTGATTTCCGCGATTTGTCGTCAAATCCAGCGCCTACCTTCAGAGATTCGACGACGCGCGGATTCGGAGCAGTGACGGCCTCGTGCTCGTTTCCAGAGTACTCGCCCTCGGTGTTCTCGCGAATAATGACCATGTCGATGCCCTGAAAACGTTCATAAGGTCAATTGTCCGCCAAAATTCGACAGTTTCCGCCTACAGTGTGTCTGCTCGGAACGGTCGGGATAGTGGAGCAGTGAAGGACGTTGGCGTAGAGGTTCAGGTGACGACGAAGCTCCAGATTGCGCGAAACGAAGCTCGGATTGTCGAATTTCGTCTCGATGTTACCCTGTAAAATCACACTTTTCGTCGGCATTCGGGGATTTCCCTCGTGACGAACCTTCAGAGCGACTCCGTTTCGCTGAATAGCGGTGATCGCCTCGGCGAGATCCTCCGACGCGTCCTCTTTCGACGTCAAATTCACGATTTCAAAGTCGACGGGCGCCTGAACGGCGGTGAGAATACGCTCCACGTGGTGGATCATCTCGGGTCCGATTCCGTCGCCCGGAAGCACCGTCACGTTGTGGCGGCCTCCATAACGAGCCAATTTCGTCTGAAATTCGAGGAAAATTGATAAATTCCGACAAAAAACTCTGAAATTCGCGCTACCGTGTTGGTTTGAAGGACCGGCGAACGGAAGCGGAGCATGTCGGAGGTCGGCACCGTCGCGACGAACGCCTTCTGAACGGCGTTCTTCGAACAGCGGAGCGTTTGACCGAGAACGTTGCTCGACATGTTGTTTTACCTAAAATCAACAAACTTGTCATCAAAAATCGCTCTCAAACCCAAAAAGAACAGAGAAAATTGGGGAAACGAGATTCAGCTTGAAAACTTGTTTTTGCCATCGATTTTCTCGGTTTTTCTGCATTATTTCAGAGCAGCAGGTAAATTTTTATAAATATTTTACTTCAAATTCCAAAAAAAGCAAAAAATTCGAGCCGAAAAGCTGAAAAACGTGAGGAAAGTGCACAAAAAAGTGGGCGGTTCGAGCCGACCGATTGATTTGCAAGCGGCGCACGCGTTTTCGCAACCCCGCCGCGCGCTTTTCCTTTTTCGCCATTTTTGCACTTTCCGCTTCATATTTACCCATTTCTATCTTCTTTTTTCTTTAGTTCTTTGCTATTTTGTTTTTGGTGCCGACTGTGAGCGTTCTGTGGTTCCTTTTCGTCACTCGGCTCGACGACAGTTGGCGCGTTTGATTGATTTTCGATGGCGGCGCGCTTGCCTCTCTTTTTCTTGTTTTGTTGTGCGCTTATCAGGTGATCGCGTACACTTTTCGCTTAGTCTCCGACCAATTTTCGTAGAAACTGCATCAGAAATCACTTGAAATCTTCATAAAACCACCGGAATTGAGTTCAAAAAGCTCAAATTCTAAAAAAAAATAGCAAATTGTTGTTTTCGCGTCGAGACCCGTCAACACTATTTCGGGTCCGCGCCTTTGAAATTTGCACCGATAATTCTAATTTTCTCGTTTTTTTTTTGCAGATTTATGTAATGTTTCGCCGATTTCCGCATGTTTACTCGAAAAGATGTTCTTCTTCACTTTTATCAGCACTAGATGGACTCACAAATCGCACCACCGGAGATCAATTACTGGTTAGGTTACTGTAGTTACAAAAAACTCCCAGAAACGCGGTTTTTTTCAGACTTACAGTGAGAAATTTTCCAAAATCTACGCTAACTCGGCGCCAGAAGCTCGAAAATCAATCTTCGTGGGTCTCGTCACGAATTTCGGCGTGAACAAAGAGGCGTTGAATCACGCGGTCTCCTTGTACTCGAAAGTAGGCCAAAAACGGTTTTCATCGTAAATCCCGAATTGCAGAACGATCAAATGTACCCGGAAGTGCGGACGGCGGCCACCGCCACCTACGTGAATCTCATCAAATCGATCGGAAATTTGCCGGGCGGAGTGCTGCAAGTGTGCGAAATGCGAGCCAACATTCTCGGCCTTCTGAAGCGAGAAACCGACAAAACGACGACGGCGTCACTGCGTCACATCGAGCTCGCGTGCCGCGAAGTGCTCACTTCCTGGTTTTGTCTGGGAAATTTGAAGTTGGAGCGGCTCACGTGGTCGTCGCCAGGCGATATTCTTCAGAAAGTGGCCGAATACGAAGCGGTTCATCCGGTTAGAGGCCTCTCGGACTTCCGCAAACGACTTGGACCGCTTAGAAGGTGATTTCTGCATTTGCGCGTAAGATATGGTGCAGAGCGCGATGTTCGCGGACTTGGCATCATACTTGACGACAACTAGCTGAAAATTATGGCTTTTTCAGATGTTTCTATTTTTCGCACGAAGCACTGCCTCGGAACCCGCTTGTGATGGTCCACGTGGCACTTGTTGGGGAAATCGCGGATAGTGTGCAGGAAATCACGAAAAGAGGCGAGCCGAGCGGACGGGAAGAGGATCAGACAACTGCCATCTACTACTCGATCACTTCTACCCAACCAGGTAACGTTTCTCAGTGAACTGTCGTCAGATACAGTGCAAAGTACGCAAACACCGCGAAGGCATCATATCTGACGCACAAATGCAGAAAATTCGAATTTCCTCTGTTTCAGGCCTATCGGGCATCGATCTGGGCAACATGCTGATCAAAAAAGTGGCGATGCAGCTGCAAAAAGACGTTCCGTCCGTGAAAATCCACTCAACTTTGTCGCCAGTGCCCGGTTTTCGACCGTGGCTCATCAGAAACCTCAAAGGCAACTCGGAATACCGTAGGCCCGACTATTTTCCCAGTTTTCAGCCATTTTCAGCCGTTTTCAGCATCAATTGTCACTGAAAAAGTCCGAAAATGGGTGTCAGAGTTGGCCGACCGTGAATTGGACGAGAAAGAAGCGACGGAGCACTTGCTGCAAGTGGTGAGCAACGAAAAGACGAAAAAAGAGCAGCTGAAGGCGATGCGGCACATTCTGATGCACGCGTGTGCTCACTATCTCTGCCGAGCCAAACGAAACGGAGCCGCGCTGAACGCAGTCGGTCAGGCGCCCAATTCGAGTTTCCCGACGAGATATCGATCGATTTTTCAGCCAATTTCCACACGAGAAACGGCGCGGAACTGTATCGATTGAATTGGGACGGCGACACGAGCCATCGCGGAATCAACAACAGTTTTGGGATAATGGTCAACTACAGGTGCGCGCGAATTTGAATTCGCCCAGAATTCCTTCGTTTGTTTTGCAGGTACGACCTGCAAAAAGTGCACGAGAACAGTGCGGCGTACACGGAGCACAAAAAAATGGCGATCGGCGAGAAAGTTCTCGCGCTTCTCTGAACCGCCCCCCCCCCCCCTTTCCCAACATTTTACCGCATTCTCTCTGTAAACTTGTTCATTTCCATAGATTTGTGCCATGAGCCACTTGCCCATTGCCAACTTTTAGCTGGTAACCCACTTTTCTTGTGAATAAAGCTCGAATTTCAAACGAAATCGACGAAAAATTGAGTAATTTTGAAGATTCCCAGCGTTTGTGTGTAAACACCAAACTTGACGACAAATTGCGTACTTCAAAGATTTCGCCGCGAACTTCAAAGTTTGATCGTGGCGATTCAAAAGCGCGCAAAGAGGCCTCTTTTTTCGCGTTCCAAATGTCGAAATCAAGGCCGATTCGCCCTCATCTCATCGCAAATTGACCGGTCACCTCGGCGCTTCCATCTGCCGCCATTCGATTCGCTCTTTGTCTCTCTGGGCTTCTCCCACTATGTACATAACTGCATTTCCTACCAATTACTCAGTCACACACCACCCTCTGCGCCTTCTTTTTCGCCCCTTTTCGACTGCTTTCTCACCCCAAATTTTCGTCTGCCTTCCGCGCTTTTGTTTGCTTTTTTCGCGACCATTAAAAATTTATAGTTTTCGAAAAGTGCGAAAATTCAAACTTTTCTCAGCTTTTTCACCTTTTTTTTCACAAAAAACCAAAACAAAACATTTTAATTTCCACAAGTTTATAATTTCGCTGCAAAACCCGACGCACTGAACTCATCCTGTTCCTTTAAAATGTACAGTAACCCGTTTTTTTTCTCTGCCTAAAAACCACAGTTTCTCATTTGAAAAATCATTTTCAGAGGGAGAGGTTCCTTTTTTTGCGAAAAATGTATTTATTAATCAAAAAATTCAAACTTCAACAAATTATCGTTTTCGTTGTGAAACCCCGCGGTCTAAATTCATCGTGTCCCTTTAAAAATATACAGTAACCTGTTGTTTTCAAATCTTTTTGCGCGGCCCAAAAACCGCGATTTCTCGATTAATTTGACTATTTTTCGATGTTTTTGAAGCTGGAAATTCAAATTCTCTAGTCTAAATTCTCGAAATACGTTTAAAATTTGAAAAGGAGCAGTTTTTCTCTGTTTTCCGGGCGATTTTCTCCGCAAAACCATGAAAACCCTATTTTTCGGTGGGCAGTGTCTGCTTTTCGCTCGCCGGCTTCTCATTTCTTCGGTTCCCTTTTTCCGTTTCTCTCGTCGTCCGCGTCTCTTCGACGGCGCCCTTCTTTCTCTTGACATTCCGCGCGCGCACACACACACACACACAGACGTGGCGACCAGTCTCATTTTATCCGCCACTTTTCTCTAGATTTATCGATTTTCGCCGTCGTCCCGCTAATTTCGCCCCGTTTTTTGCAGTCGGAATGGTCAACAACGTTTGGATCTCGGCGGTGACTACGGACACTCTGAGTCGGAGGGATGCCGTCGCCTGGGTCAACAATCTGCTCAAGGTCAGACTGAAAATCGCTGAAATCCCCAGAAAAATCGTTTTCTACTACAGAGTCACTTCACCAAAGTGGAAGAGATGTCGTCCGGCGCGGCGTACTGCCAACTCACGCACCTCCTCTTCAACATCATCAATCTGCGCAAGGTGAAGTTCAATCCGCGCAACGAGCCGGACGTTCTGAACAACTGGAAGCTTCTGACGACGGCCTGGAAGGATCTGGGCGTCGACAAGCCGGTGGATGTGGAGAAGATGAAGAAGGGCAAGTTCCAGGACAATATGGAGTTTCTGCAATGGTTCTACAAGGTTCGTGGCGCCGGAATCGTACAGTTTTTCTTTCCGCTTTTGCAAACAGTCACGCTTGACTGGAAATGAAAACAATGGATGGTCGTTTTGAAGGGAAGTTTGCATGCTTTGTATAGGGAAATTGTACGAGTCCCGAAGAGAACTGATGACTTTGAAGCGCTCTGAGCTCCTCTGAACAATGATCTTTGCAGTTTTTCAACGCGAACATTCCGGCGACAGCCGACGAGTACGACGCAGTGGGCGCGCGTCTCGGAGAGGATCTTCCGGCTCTCAAGGGCTCGTCGGCTCCGCGTCCCGCCGCTCCGACCGCCCGCGCACCGCCCGTCGTCCGCTCCGTCGCCCCAGCCGTCGTCAAATCGTCGCCGGTCGCCGCAGCGGCGGCGGCTCCGGTCCGGAACGGAGTCAAACCGGCGCCGGCGACCGCGGCGGGCACACGACGAACCGCTTCACCGGCCAACGAGGCACTTCTTCGAGAAGTCGAAGAGCTGAAGGCGAACAGCATCGAGTGGGAGAAGATGGCCAAGGAGATGGAGACGGAGCGCGAGTTCTACTACGCGATGCTCCAGAAGGTCGAGGGGCTGGTGCACGAGGCCGACGAGCTGAAGCAGACGACGATCGACGTGGAGACGCTCAAAAAAGTGCTCTACGAGGTGCGATTCTGCTTAAAAGATCGAAAATCGCCGAATGGCTTGTGTTTCAGGGCGCCGAAGAGGCTGTCGAAGAGCAACACGGCACGGATATCGATCAGGCGCTCGCTGCGAACCTCGATGACACTGAGACGTTCTGAACCCCCGTCGAATTCGAATTTCCCTCCTGTCCCCCCACTTGAATTTGTGATGCTTTCCCTCACCCCTTCCCCCCCCCCCCCCTCCAAAAAATCGCTTATTTTCGCTTTCCATGTGCCATGTCTCGGCTCGTTTTCTCATATTTTTTTCCTGTAAAATACGATCGAAAACCATATTATTTATTCATTATTTATTGCTAAACTATACAAACAAGGCATATTTGGAACCATAAACACTTGAAAATCGTCAATACAAAAAGAAAACAACGATGCTCCGCGCACTGCGCGTTGTTTATCGTAAATCGATTAATCGCTTTTTTTCTCATTGTGTTTTTCAATGTTTTGCCTTTTTTCTTCAGATTTCGATCGTTTTTTGAACAATTCTTGCATGGAAAAACCAAAATTTTGGTATTTTCAGTTTAGAAAAACGATGAGTTTCGGCGGCAGATGTATGTCTTATGAAGAGCTATTCGCCGAAATAAATGGTCCGAAAATGACGCAAAGTACGTTGAAAACCGTGAGTCCCCCTGGAAAAATCGTCAATTGCAGAAGAGTACGAGGCGTCTCAAATGTTCCACCCGCAATCCGAAAAACGCCGCTCCACCCAATCGAATCTCAATGTGCTGGCGAAGAAACGCGCGAAAATGACGCGAGGCGACGAATTAAGCGAGTTTTTCGACCGAAATCCGCCATTAACCGCCGAATCTCTCAATTTTCTAGTCGACGACGAGACGGCGAAACAAGCGGCACGCGAAATTCTGGACCAAATACAGGACACGCCCGGACAGATCGCGCTCAACTTTTCGCGGTTCGTCATAGCGAAAATTTGGACGAAAAGTGCCGATTTTCAGATTGCTGACGGCGAAATTGTGTCCGATTCCGTCGGAATTCGTCGATTCCGAGACTGATGGCGAGATTCTTGGGGCGGTTCGCGAGGGACAGCTCAACGAGCTGCTGCGTCAGAATCGCGACGTCTTCAGGAAGATCAAAAGTGGAAAAGTGCACGGAGGACGCGTCGAGACACATGTTCGAATCGATTCGCTCGAGAAATTTTCGAATTCACCGCCTCGATTTTCAGATTCCTGCCCGTGAAATGGGGCTGAACGAGGCGTTGGATCGGCTGAAACGCGGCGAGAAGTGGATGGACGAGTACGTCGGATTCGCGTCCGCCGTCGCCAATATTCTCAGAAGATTCGACGTCGAGACAGCGTACGGTCCCTTTTTCCCCTGAAAAATCCAATGATTTTGACGTTTTTCACGTGAAAAACCGGCGAAAATCGCCTGAAATTTGAAAAGTGTGCATTTTCGCGTCAATGCACCATACCTGACGACAAAATGCACAGTTTTCTGATATTCATCGTTCAAAGATTTTCAGCCCAAAATGTTACATTTTTCGAGACTTTTTCAACTGTTTCCGTTTGCAAATCGTTATTTTTCAGCGAACGAGTGGCTCAATCAATAGCGGCGACATTGGAAAACGAGGCGGTGATGGCGATGAATTGAGCCGGTAATAAAATGAACTTTTCGCGCCTGTTTGTAAATCGAAATCAAAAACACTTTGTTTCAGAATAAATAAAAATTCATTTTGATACATTGAATGAAGAAAAAAAAGAATGGGGAGAGGGGGGTGATGAAAAACGCTGAAACAAGAGTGTCGGCGCCTAAATGAGGACGGGAAACGGACAAGATCAATTGCGAGTACCTGACAACTTCGTGGGGCGGTGAAAAGAATGAAAACGTTGAGGAAAAAAAAAGAAACGAATATGGAAATACAAGAGAAACGAGACAATCGGACAGAACAAACTCGTAACAGGAAAGCGGCAAAAATCAATAATTTGAATTGATTTTTTCGGATCGGGATCTATTATTATTATGATTAAATTGACGGGATAGAAGGAAATGATAAATATATACAAATTCACGGTTCAAAAAAAAAAGTAGAAGAAAACAGTTTTAGTCGGGTTTTTTTTCAGAAAACAACCGGGAGGTGAATTTTCACTATAAATGCCAATGAATTGGCGGAGATTGTGAAATTTGAGAAGAGCTCCGCTAGAATTTCACAATTTCCCAAATTTTCGCGCACAATCTCCGTGTCCACCTTCATGCTGATGAAAAGTGCGGCTCAATGTTCTGGAAGCGCACTGTCTTTTTCGGCGCGCCGGCGACCGCCGGCTTTTTGGGCAGCGACGGAATGACGAGAATCGAGTCGGTCGGAATGTTGAGCGGATCGTTGTCGATCAGTTTGTGAAGATCGGAATCCGATCGGCGACCGCGTAGGGTGAACTGCAACGAGAGAACGAGTTGGCGGCGGAGTTTCGAGCAAAGTGTCGTCGGGTATGATGCCAAGTACGCGCATGCGTACTTGACACCACACTTGACGACAGTGGGGAGAATCGGCAATACCTGATGTCTATAGTCCTTGAAGTAGAGCATGGCGATGAGAGCCATCAGAATCACCGTGACCAGGAACAGAATCGTGGCGGCGATCGTGATCCAGCGCGTCGAGCCGCCGAGCTCCTCGGTCTCCTCGACAAAGTCGGGCGCGTCCTCGTCGAGTCCGCACTTGGGAATCGCCAGACACCCGATCGGTCCCTCCGACACGTCCGACTCGTCCGCTTCGGCCAGCCAACGCGGCAGCCACTCTTTCGTATCCTTGCAAACGCATTGCCACGCGTTGGCTGCAATCAGAAGAGAAAAACCCGTCACGATGAGGAGATGAGGGGGTCGTGAAAACTCACACGACACGTCGATCGCCTCGATTTCCGACGGCTCAAACGAGTCGAAAGCGCCGTTGTAGAGGAATTGCAGCTTGTTCCACTGCAAATACAGCCGCTTCAACGACATTCCTTCCAGCGCGCGCGGCTCAATCTGCAAAACGGAACGAATCGATCGATCGATCGATCGATTCAATCGATACCCGCGAGATTTCATTGTGATCGAGGGCGAGATTGATCAGAGAGGCGGGCAGCTCGCCGGCACGAATCACCGTCAGGTTGTTCGACGAGATTTGAAGTGTTCCCAACGTTTTGATCGGACTCAACACCGGAGAAGTGTCTGGAAAATCGATAATAACTCGAGAGCCGCAAGAGATATCGAAAAGTGGTCAACTGCAAAAAGATAGCTCTCATTGCGGGGAGCAACTTTTCAGTTGACCACTTTTTCGTATCTTTGCGCGCCGAGTCGCTACGCAGCGAATTTGACTGCGTTGTCGAAATTGGCGATATTCTCCATTTCGAGCTCATCAAAGACTCGCGCTCACCATTGACAAACTTCGAGTAGTTGCTCGAAAGGTCCGTGATGTGATTGTGGTGGAGGAGGAGCGTTTTCAGTCCAGGAACGTTCTGAAATGTCTTCACACCGATGCGGCTGATGTTGTTGTGGGCGAAGGAGAGCGTCTCGATGCGGCTCGAGCGCACCATTCCCGTCAGATCGGCGTCCGACAGTCGCTGAAGCCGATTGCGGTCGAGCATGACGGCGACGAGCGACGGCAAATCGCGCAGTCGGATCGCCTTCATCGAGTCGATCGTGTTGTTGTTCAGGACGATCTTCTCGAGTTTCGGCAACGATTTCAGATCGATCGACTGCAGTTTGTTCGAGCCCAAGTCGAGCACTCTCAGATTTTTCAGATTCGCCAGCACACTCGGATCGAGCTGCTCGAGTTGATTTCCGGTGAGCATCAGCATCTCGAGATTTTCGAGCCCGCGGAAGGCGCCTCTGAAAGAAAAAACTGCGAGTTGATGAGCGCCCTTAAGAATTGCTGTTCGATTTGTCCCGCGTGGAGCAGTGGCTAGCACGCTCGCCCGTCGTTCCACACGACGCGGGTTCGATTCCCCTGTGACTCACACATGAATCTTCTGGATTGTGCAACTCTCCAGATTCAGGTTCTTCAGTCCGGTGAGCCCGTTGAACATGCCGGGCGTCAGCTCGGCAAGGATGTTTCCGTTGAGGACGAGGTCTTCGACGGCGTCGAGTCCGCGGAACGCGTCCTTCTCGATGACACTGATGATGTTCGAGGACAGGTCGAGCTTCTTGAGCATCTTCAACGGCTCGAAACTCGCGGTGGGCACCTTGGCGATAAGGTTGTCGCGCAACGAGATTTGCTGAAGAGTCTTGCCCATTCGAGCAAGAGCATCCGCCTCCAAGTGCCAAACCTCGCATCTTTCGACTTGCAGCACTCTCGCCAGCACCTGCAAACGCGCTCCATTGAGAAAGAGAGAAAAGCGCGGGAATTCAAACTGACCGTCGTGTTCGCGAACATTTTCTGCTCTTTGCCCACTTTCGAATCGCGAATCGTGAGCGTGCCAAGTGTCGTTCCGTTCAATATTTGCAGATTTTTGGCCAACGCTTCCTTGCTGACCGATTCGCATCTGAAAATTGAAAGAAATCTTGAAAATTCGTGCATAATTTTTATGAGAAGATTCCAATTTTTTTTTGAAAAACTTTAAAAAATTTTAAAAAAATGCAAAATTAATTTTTTTTAATTGAAAAATCGTTTAGAAATTTGAAAAAATTCCAAATTTTCAAAAAAAAATTATAAAATTATTTTATAACAAAGGAAAGTTTTGAATAATTTTTTCAGTTTTTCAAAATTAATTTTTTTTTAAACTAAAAAAAAATTTTGGAAAAATTTTTAGAAATTCTGAAAAAAATGAAAATAATGCAGATTTTTTTCTAATTGAACAAAAAAAGACAGTTATGGAAAGAAAATAAATTTTTAAAAAAATTTTCAAAAAAAAAATTTTCAAAAAAAATTTTTGAAAAAAAAAATTTCAAAAAAAAAACTGACTCGATAGTGATTCCGGGTGCCAGACTGAACATTCCATTGTCGGAGCAGACGCAAACTGGCTGCAAAATAAATCAATTTTGCAAAAAAAAAAATTAAAATTGCCGCTCGACCGGCCCGGCAGCAAACGCGCTCCACGGCCAACGAAAACACCATTTTTTGGGTCTCGAACGGAATACACAGGTATTTAGAACAAAAAACGATTCCAGGTGTGTGCCTCCCTTTAAAAACTTTGAATCGCGAAAATTTAAATTCAACGCAATTCATCTTTTTTCCGTTCGAGACCCAAAAAGGGACTTCGCGCGCGATTAGAACCGGTTTTCAGTGGAGCGCGTCTGCTTTCCAAAGTATTTCTTTGATCGGGTTCCTTGCTTGAGACAAATAAGAGAAAACACGCTAGTTCAGCTCTATTACGGGGGGTAGTGTCACGTGACAAAACAAAGTATTGCAAAGGTACCTGTTTGTGCGCATTGAGCTCGTCGACAAACTCGGACTCGAAATCGGAGCACGACTCGACGGCTCCGGATGATATCCTCGCGGGCAGCAGCAGCACGAGCAGCGCGGCGAAGTAGGCCAAACTTCGCATTTTTGAGAGATCGAAACGGGGCGGCGTTGGCGAAAGACGGTGGTGTTTTTGAGAGAGAAGAGACGTCTGAAAATGAAATCGATGAGACTGGAAGTGGCGAACCGCGACGCGACCGCAACGCGACTGCAAAAACAACTAAATTCGAGAGACGGCGCGGTGCGGTCGCGTCGCGTGTTCTGGAAAAGCGAACAAAGAGAGTAGAGGGAGAGAGAGAGAATATGAGCCATTTTTCAGAATGAATTCGGAAAAAACGAAAAAGTTTTTGGAATTTTTCGAAAAATTTCGAAATTTTGCGAAATTTTCTCGATTTTTTTTTGTCGAAAAGTTTCTAAATTTTAAAATGTATATACTCATTTTTTCGATGAAAAAAAATTGTAAAAACAATTTTTGAGTGCCAAAAATTTTTCAAGAATCCGCGAAAAACGCATAAAATATGGCAAAATTGAGGGTTTTTTTTAGGTTTTGGCGGCGAAAAAATTCGGATTTCTCCCAAAATTTCGTCGTTAAAAAACTGAAAATTATTAAAAACGTTTCAAAAAAAATTTTTTTAAATTTAAAAACAACGAACTATTTATTTAAATATTTAAAAAATGCTATAAAAATGCTCAATATTTTGTCAAAAAATGGTTTTTTAGAAAAAAAAATCATTTTTAAAAAATTCCGGTATTTTAAAATTCAAAATTCAGAAAACATTCAGAACCGCTCTCCATTTCAAAAAAAAAGTCCAATGGAGCGCGTTTGCTGACCCCCATTTTTCAATTTCGAAAAAACTATTAAAATAAGGCGGAACTATTTGAAAATACGGAATTCAATTGTTGTTTAGAGGAAAGAATTCACAATCAGAACCGTTCTCCATTTAAAAAAAAAAAAATTTTTTTTAAGTGTCGAAATTGGCGCGCGAACGAGGCCCCCCCAAGACAAAATTGGAGAAACCGTTCACATTCTTCTTCTTCTCCTTCTCTTACTCCGTAGTAACCCCGAAGAGAGAGAGAGAGAGAAAAAGAAAGAGAGAAAGAGAGAGAAAGAGCGCGCTCGGCGGGCGTTTTTCGGCCGCAGCGGAGGGAGCGTGTGCCGGGAGGCGAGACGAGAGAGTGTGCGGCGGCGAGAGGGCGCAGAGAAGCAGACGGTGCCAGGAGGTGCTGGCGCTGCGTCGCGCGCGCGCGCTCTCAAACAACCAGCTGCAGAAAGAAAAAGAAGAGGCGAGAGGAACTTCCGAGAGACACAGAAAAAGAGGGGGGGGGGGGGGGGTCTAAATGTCAAGGAGACTCGAATCATCGAGACGAAGATGAAGAAGACGTGCCCTTTGTACGCTCCTCCCCCCACTGGAATCGCGATATGGAATTGGGGCCAACCTATTTAAATATATTTAGACGGACAAAAAATAAAAACAAAAGCAATTGATCGGAATATTTTTTGTTTAAATGATTGAATTTTGAAAGGAAAAGGGAAAAAAATGGGAAAATTGAATTTTCGATTTGCTTTTTTGCTTTTTTTTCAGCGCGAAAAATTTGAAAATTGATAAATATTTAATTTAGAATTTTGTTTTTTTTTTTTTAATAAATCTTTAAATGATACGTTTTTTTTTCAAAAAAAATTGTAATTTAAAAAGAAATTTGTTTTTTTAATAGAAATTTTGAAAAAATTTAAAAAAAAAATAATAATAATAGAAATTTTGAAAAAAATATTTAACGGAAAATTGAATGAAAAAATTTTTAAAAATTCAAAATAAATAAAAACCCGATTTTTATCGGAAAATTCGAATTTTTCCAATTTTTCCACTTTTTTTTTACTAATATATCGCTAGTTTTTGAAAAAAAAATAAAATAAAAAATGCAATTTTTTCAAATTTTCCCATAATTTCGATCAAATTTTTCCATAATTTCGATGATGTTAAAAAATTTTTTAAAAATTTTTAAAAAACACAATTTTTTTTCGGAATTTCCGCACTTTTTTCGCTGATTTTCGATGAAAAAATTGTTTTTATAAATAAACATTTTCAGTGAGAATTTTTTTTAAATCTTGAATTTTTCGCAGTTCAAAAAAATGGAAAATTTTTAAAAATTTTCCCGTAAACTGGATAAAATATACTTTGAATTTCGCGAAAAGATTCGAAAAAAAAATGCAATTTTCGATTCACCTGCGAAAAATTGCGAAATCCCAAAAAGAAGTGATGGGCTCGCGGAGCAACGGAGCAACGGAGCACGCTCGTGCTCGCCGAGCAGTAAACACGTGCTCATCACAAACAAAAATAACAGCGGAGAGGGGGGCGAAAATTGATAAGAGAAAACGAGAAAAATTCGAGAATATTTTCAATTTTCGGCGAGAAAATCGTCGAGAATCAATCGAAAATCGAGCGATTTTCATCGATTTTTGCGTCGAAAAACTGCAAATTTTCATGGAATTTTTGAAAATTAATTGAATTTTAAAAAAAGAAAAGGTGAAAAGAACAGAAAACCGACGGAACATTTCGTTTTTTTTTCGTCCGCATTTTTCTTTTTCTGCGTTCATTCATGCGCGCGCGCGCTCGCAAAATACACAGTGAGAGAGAGAGAGAGAGAGAGAGACGCAGAGAAAGAGAGAAAGAGAGAGAAAGAGAGTGCCAGTCACCACAGAGGACACTCTCTCTCTCTTTCTCTGCGTCTCTCTCTCTCTCTCTCGAGGTCACTCTGCCGCCTCCCACCAAAAACTCCTGCGCGTGCCAATCTTCCGCGTTCTTTCCGCGCGCGCGGAAACGATGACGTCACCGCGCCGCCGGGAAAAAAAGACACATATTCTTTTCATTCGCAGACAGACAACATAAATAAATTTTTTTTTGGAGGGGGGGGATGGGGGTCACAAAAAATGATGGGTTATTATCGATTCGTGGAAGGGGGGGGGGGGGGGGGGGAGCGAGAAAATCATCCAGGAAAAAAGAAAAACGGGGGGAGAAACAGCCTTTTCTAACCGAAAAACCTCGAGAAAAATCTCAAAAGTTTGGCGGGAATTTGAAGAAAAAAAAACGAGGGAAATGGTGTCTTTTTTGTGAGCCGGTTCAGAGCCGAAACTTCCAGAGTGTCACAAAACTGTCACGCATAAATGCAGACATGCAACACTGCGGCGCGCTTTTTCTGCTCTTTTTTCTTACTCTAAATTCCGTAGGAAAAGCGCGCCGCAGTGTTGCATGTCTGCATTTTTGCGTCACGGTGTTCACACATGTTCCGGTTTTGTCACACTCTCGAATTTTCGCGCGCGACACCGACACGAATACAGTACAATACGCACCCGTTTAAGGCGAAAAAAAGAAGAAGAAGAAGAAAACGGTGAAAAGAAAAAAAGAAAAAGAAGAATGGATGATGATGGGAAACCTAGAAAAACAAGAAAAACGTGCGCGAAAATTCCAACATGATTTCTCTTTTTTTTCTCTCTTTTCTCTTTTCGTTTTTTGTTTTTTGGAAATAAAATTGAAAAATTTGAAAATTATTTCCAAAAAAATTGAAAGCGAGAGAAAAAAAACGAATGGGGGGTCGGATATGTTTCTTTTTTGGGGGGCGGTCTGTGAAAAATTGGGCGAAAAAAAACAGAGAAAAAATATTTGTTGCGAAATATGTGTTTTTTTTTTGAAGGGAGGGGGTCCTTTTTTTGAAAAGAATTTCGAGAAAAATTTTTTTTTTTTTGGAATCGAAAACTTTTCAATTTTCTCAAAATGCTCGCAAAAAAATCGGAAAAAAAAATTCGGAAAAAATCGGTGAAAAAAAAGACAACGGGAAAATGCATTTTTTTTTGTTTAGCAATGGTCTCGGTTGGTTTTTTCGTTTTTTGGAAAAAAAATGCAGCTGGAAAACAAAAATCGATGGAGAATCTATGCGTTTTTCGGCGACGATTTCGACGACGTCGACGGCGTCGACGAACCGTTTTTCGGCGGCGATTTCGGCGAATTCCGTTTCGAGTCCGTCGAAATTGGCGGCACTTGGCCGAGTTGTCCCATTTCCAGTGGGCTTCCTGCAAAAATTCCAGAGGTTTTTTTAAAATAGAAACAATTTAAAAAAAAAAAAATTTCAGACTTGTCGAAAAATTTCAGACTTGTCGAAAATCGGCGCAGATCACAAGGGACGCTCGGTTTTTTTTCCCGAAATTTTCAAAAAAAAAAAGCATTCTTACTGTATCAGAAATGATAGGAAAAGTCTTTTAAAAAACCACTACAAAATTTGAGAAAATGTTCGAAAAAAGGTCGAAATTCGAAATGTTTGGGTTAAAAAACTGCAAATTCGATGGATGCTTCGATTTTTTTTTCAATTTTTTCCAAAAAATCAGAGAAACCATTGTGAGCCGGACTGGCGAAATTTTCAGAGTTGAAAATCACGATCTGCGGTTTTTCGAGCATCAAAAATTTCAGAAAAATGGTGAAAAGTCAGTCGACCTCTTCAATTTTGGGCCCGTCAAAATACCCACAATTTAAGAGGACTTTTCTGAAAATTTTTCCATACTATAAAATTTCTGGTTTGATCCGATGGAAAAATGGTTGGGCCGGGCCGTTTTTCGGATTTCTCGGCCCGGTTGCTAAATCGGTGCCACCCGATTTCAAATAGAAATGTAAACGCGCCCTACTGCACTACTTTTTCGAGTTTTTTTTTCGTCGAAGAAAAATAACACGCCTGATCGAGGTTCAAAAATTTAACTCTTGACTACCCGGGCCGGAAACTTCCGACATGGCCCTGCCATTTTAAAGTAGGGATATATCAGCTTGTAAAACTGTCCTCGGCCCGGCGGCCTGTGATCTTCATTCAATTCTCATTGCGGGCCGATTTTCGACAAGTGCGTGCCTGTGGCAACTCGGATTCTTTTTTCTTTTTTTTTTTGTTGTCAAGCAATCGTCACTTACCGGGAGCCGACGAGGCGGGTCTCGATGCTCGGCTCGCCGCGTGTGCTCCGCGAGCCGCGAGCCCGTAGGCGTTGCCCGTCTGGCGGTGCTCGCCGGACCGATAGTACTCCTGCATCAGAGTGGACAGTCTGACTTGCACGTTGTGCGTCGAGTGCATGTTTCCCGTCACTCGCACCAGTGTCATCTCCTCTTCCAGTCCTGCAAAGAGAAAGACAATCTCGGGCGGGGAGTTCTTTTTTTTTTGGAAACAACTTTTTTGAGAATTTTTCGAGAAAAACAAATAATTTTTGGATTTGAAAAGAAAAGTAAAGTTTCGGCTGAAAATCGGTGGGCAAACCGTCAAACTGACCATCCTCGTGCACGAAAATCTCGCCGCCCTTGGCGCGCTCGTCTTCGGGAATCTTGACGACGGCGCCGGTGATTCGCTGCAACTCGCGCACGTTTTGTCCGCCGCGTCCGATGATGCGACCGATGATGCGCGTCGGAACGGTGAGCTCGGAGCGGATGCGCAGCTGATAGAGACGCTCAAAGTCCTGCGGACTGTTCGGACCCGTCGACGAGATCTCGGCCATCTTCGAGAAGATGTACGACTGCGCCTTCAGCACTTGCAGATCGTCGCCGTTCACCGTCACGATGCGCTCCGACGTCTGTTTTGGCTGCAAACGAATCGCGTTTTCGACGGTTAAATCGATTTTCCGGCGACGCTCACCTTCTCCTCGATGGCGTCAGCGGAGGTGATGGTGGCCGAGTCCTCGAGGAACGGCTCGACGGGCTGATGATCGCCGGACGAGGCGCCGTCGACTTGCTCGTCGAGCTCCTTGGCCGCCTGCTGCTCTTTGAGCCGCTCCGCCTCCTCTCTCGCCGCCTTCTCCTCGGGCGCCTCGATTTTGACGCTGGCGCCCGTCTCCCGAATGATCATCTTGATGTTCTTGCCTTTGGCGCCGATCAGCGCGCCGACCATCGTGTCGGGCACCCACATACGCACGTGTCGGATAGTGACGACTCCCGGCGGCACTTGCAGCATGCCCGGCTGCAGGAAACTGTTGTTCGGGGTCGGTGGGTGGTGAGAGGAGGGCGGAAAGTGCTGCACCTGGATGAGTCCGGCCGGCGTCGGAATCAGCGTCGGCGGCGGAATGCCTCCTCCTCCCGATGAGCCGGCCGACGAGCCGGCCGGAATTCCAGCGATGCCCGGCGGAAGACCACCCAGCGGCGGCAGCGTGTGCGCCATCGCGGCCGCCTGAAATCACGTGCATGTTGGAAGATTGAACGAGGAATCTGACATCAAGGGAAGCCGTGAACGGAGGTGAGTAACCTTCAAAGGATTCTGCGAGGGCGGCATATGGAAGTTGAACTTTCCTTAGGAAACACAGGTTCTAGGGCTAAAGGGGCAACGTCGCAGATC
This sequence comes from Caenorhabditis sulstoni, assembly GCA_963966605.1. Lineage (NCBI taxonomy): Eukaryota > Metazoa > Nematoda > Chromadorea > Rhabditida > Rhabditidae > Caenorhabditis > Caenorhabditis sulstoni. The sequence continues at coordinate 2,774,234 of OZ016477.1, forward strand.
GGGTCTCGACACGAATTCTTACAATTCAGCTACATCGCGCTCAGCTAGACTAGAGCATTCAAGCGCGCCCCGGATCGCCCGTCACTAACTCTGAGCAGCGAATCGGACTCGTAGCACTTCTTGAGCTTCGCCGAGATCATCGATTCGGCCTGCACGACCGCCTCGATCGACGGTCCCTGCACGACGATCGTGCGCTCCATCAGACACAGCAGCTCCTCGTTCCGCAGTCCGGCCAGTCCGGTCGGCGGCTCCGTGTACCTGCAACTCTTCGTTTCGGCGAATGCACGGATACTGGGCTCTCACTTGGCGACAGTGATGTTGGTTCCCGTCTTGTTCATGATCTCCTTGATCGAGCATCCGTGCCGTCCGATCAATCGTCCGCACAGTTGATTGTGAGCCCGGAGACGGAGCACAATGTCGGCCCCGCTGAAAAATGGCCCCACGATTCGCATCGTTCTGATCTACTCTCGCCCTCCACTCACACATTCTCGTCCTCCTTGACGGCCTCCGTCTGAATGACGTCGAGAATGCGATGAATCGCTTTCGACGCCTGCTCGGCGTGCCCGTGCACCGTCAATATCCGATCGTTCGCGCCGAGCACCTGCCGCTCGCGTTTCGTCAGACTCACAAAGTCGACGCGACAGTGTGTGGCGTGCGCGATGCCGCGAATCGTCGACGCGTTCTGTCCCATGATCACCGGATAGTACTTGCCCTCGACGACGCAGCGGATCGGCCAGTCGCGAAGCTGGAAAGCGCTCGTTGAGATCACACGGAACGGTGAGGGGAACGATTGCCCGACTTTTTTGCCGCCTCTTCCTCCTCTTACCATGGCCAATCGGGGAGCAAAGTTGGGCGGCGGCGGCTGATGATGGGGATGATGCATCGGATTCGGATGGTGATGAGGGTGATGCGGATGGTGCATCGGATTCTGTTGTTGTTGTTGCTGCTGCTGCTGATGGTGCTGCTGCTGCATTTGGCTGGCCGCCTGATTCTGCGCTGATGCCTGCTGGAACTGAGCCTGCGCCGGCGGTCCCTGCTGCATGTGCTGCATCTGAGCCTGTTGTTGTTGTTGTTGTTGTTGCTGCTGCTGAGCCTGATGATGTCCAAAGTGATGCTGCATTTGCATCTGATGATGATGCATTTGTTGCGCCTGCGCCTGCTGCTGCTGTTGTTGAAGAATCGCCGGCGGCGGAACCATAAACTGTTGCGGATTGATCGGCGCGCCGTGAATGCGTTGCGCGTGCATTTGGACCTGCTGAGCTTGCGCGGCGGCTGCCGCGGCGGCCGCCACCTGCTGAGCCTGTTGAGCCTGCTGCTGCTGAGCCACTTGCAGCACTTGGTGGTGCATGAAGTGCGTCGTTTGCTGCTGCTGCTGCTGTTGTTGCTGATGACGGACTTGCTGCTGCTGATTCTGCTGGTTTCCGGACTGCTGGCCTTGCTGCTGTTGTGACCCACCGCCGCGACGTTGCTACAAAACGGAACGACAGTTAGAGGACCGGCGGCTTGTTCTCCGAAACTAAAAGAACTACCGAAAAGTTGTCAACTACAAAACAATGGGAAATTTGGCGCTGATTATGTTTGCAGTTGACAACTTTCCCATGAATCTTCTATTTTCCGTGATAGCCTGGTTTGGTCCCTTTCATTTCAAAAGGCTTACGGTAATCGGAAATGCGTTCCACCGCACTTTTGATTGCTTCGCGATAGATAAAACACTTCGAATAGGAGCACCGCTTTGAAAATCAGCTATTCAGAGACAGCTCTGAAAAGTTTCCCCGCCAAAATGCAGCAAACGCGCTCCACTGCACTTTGCTGCTTTTTCAGCGAAACCAATATTTCTTTCCGACAGATCTCTTCGAAAATTCTTTCCCGGATGGATGCAAATGCGCTCCACGGCACAATGGTGCGTTTTGGGCGAGCCATAGTCTATCTAGACGAAAAATGGGTTCTTCAGATTGTTCTAGAGTCGAAACAATCGATTCGAACTTTCCGACCGATAAAACATTTTTTCAGAGCGTCAAAAGCTCAATTTTTGGCAAAACTTCGGCCACGGCCACTCGAAATTCCGGGAAAAACGACCGATTGTCATGACGAAACTCACAATTTTACCGCTATTATTCTGATTTTGGTGAGGGTTACGCTGCTGCTGTTGGTTACTGTGATTGTGATTCTGATGCTGTTTGTGCCATTTCGAATGACGTTGCTGATGGGCAGAAGAACCGGCGGAGCGGCTCATTTCGAGTTGGCGAGACTCTACAGTAATCCTCTTTCTCTATGGAACACAACGGAACAGAGAGAAAGAGAGAGAAAGGGAAAGAAAGAGAGAAAGAAATAGAAAAAAAAATGCAAATCTGAGCGACAAAAACTGCGATTCCCTGCCGACTCCTCTCGTTTTTCCTTTTCCTCTCACCGTGGCAACCCGGAAAAAAACAGAGAAAGAAAACGATTGAAAACGAGACGGCGTGCGCGCGCGCGAATTTCGAACGGCGAAAAACGAGTGAGAGGCCGACAAATCGACGACGAAGAGGGAAAAAGGCGGCACGGAGAGAGAGAGAGAAAGAGAAAAAGAAGCCGTGTGGAAGAAAGAGATGCAGAGACGCAGAGAAAGAGAGAGAGAAGAGGTGAGAGACGCCAGAAGAAGGAAGACGAGAAGAGAAAGGATCAGAGCGGGGGGGAATGCGCAAAAAAAGAGAAGCGGGAGGGGAACGCGGCGAGTGTCAGCAGCAGTATCGACGTCTTCTACTTGTCACCCCCAACGACGTGACACCGCTCCGCGACGTTTCGAAACCGAGACGTTTCAAAACCAATGATTTTCAGAGTTTGGTCTCAACAAAATAGACGACGAATCACAAATTGTTTTCAGCTAAATTTCGGTTTTGAGATGTCCCCGTGGAGCCCGCGAAACGGCCCTGCGACGTTTCAAAACCACTTTCTCTAATTTTATTATTAAAGAGAAAACTTGAAAGTGGTTCCGGAAACACTATGGTTTTGAAACGTCGCGGAGCCGTTTCGTGGGTGCCTCGGGACGTTTCAAAACTATGCAGCTGAGAAAGACGTAAGAATAGAGGGAAACGGGCGTTTGGAGAAAATCGACGATTCCAATGTGTTTCTCTCTTTTTCTTTTCACTCAACTCGTACACAAAGAACGTACTGTGTGAGCGGAGGAAACGGATAATTCGATTAGAGAGCAACACTTGGGGCGGTGGCTGAAAAGAAGAAAGAGAGAGAGAGAGAGAGAGAGAGAGAGAGAGAGAGAGAGAGAAAGAGAGTCCGGAGGTTAGTAATTCGCCATTTCTCCAATCTCTCACCCAAACCAATCAATTCGTGCACACGTGTTTCCCGGAGCAACCAACCCCCCACAACACAACTAATCTCTTCGAGCAAAAAAAAAGAATGAGATTCGGATGACGATTCTCAGTTTCTCGTCAAAAGAGAGAGAGAGAGATCTCAACGGCTTCTAATAAACGGCGGAGATGAACGAGGAAGTCGATAGTCACGGCAAAATAGGGATTCTCGACGAAATTGTCGGAGAAGGAGCAAAAAATAGAATCGGGGAAGATTGACGCACGACTTTTCATCGATTAACTTTGCAATTTCACTTGAGAACAGTCAACTACTAGCACGTGTGTCACAGAGAGTTGCAAAGAGTTCCAATGACACTGAAATGACGTCATTTCGCCAAAGCATTCCAAAATTTGGCTTATGTTCCAGTAATTGGCCTCGAAATGTCGCATTTTCGACATTTCTGACACTTTTTCGATAGTTTCGTCCAAATCAAACGGATTTCTTGAAGCTAAACTAAAACCACAGTGAGCAGAAGCGTGGAACCGAACAGGCGACGTTTTTTTCTCACTAGTCCGGGCGAACAAAAATATAAACAATTCCGATATTCGATATCAAAAACGTCCACTCTCGGGTGTCGTTCAGTTTTTTTTTTTTGAAGGTGAAATCAATAATGATCCAGAGAAGGTCCATCAGTATAAGTTCTCGCTGTGGGGTTTCTAGGCCACGGCCCCCATGTTTTTTTGCGCAGGTGACAAGTTTTGCTTTCGGAGCTTGAAGGCTTAAATGCGAGCCGGATGGGAAGAGCCATTTGCCGATAAGTCTGACGCCTTCAAAGCCGCCAATTGGCGGCACAATGACGCCAGTGGCCTTGCCAAACCGCGCGTATCGATCAGAACGATCTATAGGCTCACCTGATGCTGCATCATGAATTCCTTGTTGCCGCCGCCTCCGTACTGCGCGTTTCCTGCAGCTGCCGCAGCGGCTCCGCCTCCTGCCGCTCCGCCTGCTGCTCCGGCGACATTCGGATGCTGCGGTCCGAGGAAGTCTGCAAGAAAATCTCCCCCGGGAGAGGAACTATTCGTTCGGGTCGTTCCGCCGTCTCATTACCATGTTCGGACGCCGAATGGATCGGGAAGTAGGTGCCCGGCGCGCCCATTCCGCCCTGGTAGTAGATGGCCGACGGGCTCTGCTGCGCCTGCTGGGCGGCCCGATACTGGGCCGCCTGCTGCTGTTGCTGCTGATAGGCCTCGTAGTCGGCGGCCGCCTCGGCCGGATACTCGAACTGAAAGTACTGGGCACGCTCGTGCAAACGGTCTTTCCGAACATATCTCGCGCAGAGTTGCGAGTCCACCGGTGGGTCTCGCCACGAAAAGAAAGGAGGGATACCATAAACTTTTTCCCGAATAACGGCACTTTAACCTCCTTTTTTAGAGGAATTCGAGACTTTTTCTCTCAAATCGAAGACAATTCGATAGAATGAGGTCAAAGGCCCGTTTTTTTTTTCGTGGCGGGACCCGTTTTCAGTCGATTTCGCGTTTTTTTTTTTTTAGATTTAAAATTTTGAGATTTAAATTTTTTTTTTCGGTGCAAATGCATTTTTAATAGTTAAAATTTTTTAAAAATAGCTAGATTCAAGAAAAAAAATGTTTTTTCGAGTCAAATTTTTCTCCTTTTTTCCCGGAAAATCGCTGCAAATGCGAAACTTTTTTTTCGGTTTTTCGACCGAAAAATTAAGAGAAAATCGAAAAATTCGCTCAGAATTTCAAAACATTTCAGTTTTTTTTTTCTCGCCGGGAAGCTGAAGAATCGCAATTTTTCTCAATTTTCAATCGAAAAACCATTTTTTTTTCTCGGAAGAAACTGTTTAAAAATGAAGCGAAAACCGACGAAATTCAATTAAAAATTCATGTTTCAAAGAGAAATTGTTCAGAATTTCCGCTAGAATTAGCCATTTTCAGCCAAAAACCGGGGGATTTTCGCGTTTTTCCCGACACAATCGTCAAAAATCCAAAAAAAAAAAAAAAACGAACGACAGTCTGTTGCGGCGGCTGCTGGGCGAGTCCGCCGTTGCCGAACTGCTGCGGAATGACGGCGTACGGATCCATCGGACCGCCCGACGGCACCGATCCCTGTGTGGCGCCCGTCGCCGCCGCGCCGACGACGACGTTCGCCGCTCCAGATGAGGCGGCGGCTGCTCCGGACGGTCCGCCGGGCCCCGATGCCGCGTTGAAGTAGTCCATTTTCGAGTGGGTTAAATGAAGCGGGGTGTCTCTGCAGTCACTACCTGCAAAACGAACAAAATCAGTCATTGAGTGCGGTTGAAAACGAGAAATCGACTCGAAAATCAGTTTTGACTGTAATCGTGTCAGTTCGCAGACCGCAGCGGGTCCCGCAACGAAGCAAAAACTGAATTAGGTATGCGCCTTTAAGCTCGTTGGGCTACGGTATGCAGTTACGTTTTTTTTTTAAACCGTAGTCCAGAGAGTGTGACAAAACCGGAACATGCGTTGTAAAAGCACTGTGACGCATAAATGCAGAATTGCAACACTGCGGCGCGCTTTTTCTGCTCTTTTTTCCCTGAATTTTCTAGAAAAAGCGCGCCTCAGTGTTGCAATTCTGCATTTGTGCGTCACGGTGAACATATGCTCCGGATTCGTCTGTTCTGGTTTTGTCACACTCTAGTAGTCCAGACAATTTAAAGGCGCATGTCTGATTCAGTGTTTCTTTCGTTGCGGGACCTGCTGTTGTCTGCGAACTACATAGAGTCCGTTGACACGCCAAAAAGAGGTCACTGGTCTCGCGACGAAAAAAATACAGTAACCAGTTCGAAACTTCTCAAGGCGTGCGCCTTTAAACTCGTTTCTTTCCACAGTAATCATTAGTTTTCATCGTTCAACCCAAAAAACTCTCGAAAACAAGAGAATACAATAAACAAATGGTTACTGTAGCACAAAAAGAGTTTAAAGGCGCATGGTCTCGCTTCGTTCTCAACGTGTTACAGTATCTTTTTCGTCGCGAGACCAGTGATCGCTTGCGAAAAACACACGATATTTCGAGAATCGCCCGCCCGAAAATCAGCGATATCAATGCGGCGAATACAAAAAATCAAAAATCGTCGCCGAAAAAACGGGGGCGATAAACGCGAATCGAATCATCGAAAATGACCGAAAGATAGAAAAATCGCAGTGATAAGAGAGAGAGAAAATCGCGTTTTTCTCTGGCTTTCTTGTGCGATTCAAAGTGGGAAGGCACTAAAAACGCGCGTCGGAAAGGGCAACCGTACTCTCTCTTTTTTGTATACAAAATGTGTCATGAAAATATATCATATTTATAACTGTACAATTTTTTATTTTTTCAAAAAACTTTCTCGGGTCTCGCCACGAAAGTAATTCAGGCCTACGGTAGGAGGAGACGGCGTCGCGGCGCAGTGATTGTGGGCACAACTTGGCACGGTGCCGAGTCTAGAAGTTTGCCGTGGAGCGCGTTTGCACAACAAAACCGACGGAGACGTTTTTCGACAATCTGGCACAGTGCCAGGTGGGCGGAGCCAATTTAGCGAACGGAATGGAAAAAAAGGGACGGGGGTGTCGATCATAAATTCATTTTCGGCGGAACGAATCGAGCGAAGGACACCTGCTGGGCCATCAATTCGGACGAAAATTGGCGGGTGTGAAGGTCAAGAAAAACCGCGATGCGCTGCACGACGACGTCATCTGAATCCGCTCAGAAGACGTCGTCGTCGCCACGTGGCAGCCAGAGAGACGGAGAGAGAAAGGCGCTGGAAGGGGGCGCGCCGGACGAGTGGCCAGCAGCGGCGCCTCCGCATCAGATCAATAATATTCGGAGCGTCGTTCTTCTCGCCGCGAAGAGAGAGAGAGAGAGAGAGAAAGAGAGAAAGAGAGAGAGATGGCAGACGGAGAGAGTGCGGCGCGACGAGAGACGCGCGACGACGAGGCGCTTCGAGACGGGCGCCGCGTCGTCGCTCGACCCCGGCACGCGAGACACTGCGTCCGGAGGAGAGACGCAGACGACGAGAGACACACAGAGAGTGCGATGCGGCTGCTGTTGCTGCGGCTGCTGCCGCTGCTGTCCACAAATTCACAAAGGACACTTTTTGAACTTGCGAAAAACTAGGGAATGTATTATCGGATTTTTTTGAATGCAATACGCTGCGGAAATTTTTTTTTCGAAATGTCGATTTACGGGTTGGTCCCGCCACGAAGAGAAAGAGACGCAGACGACGAGAAATGAAAAAATTTGAAAAAATTGAAGAAATTTCATCTCTCGTCGTCTGCGTCTCTTTCTCTTCGTGGCGGGACCAACCCGTAAATCGACATTTCGAAAAAAAAATTTCCGCAGCGTATTGCATTCAAAAAAATCCGATAATAGCGAAAATTTGGGTTTTGGGCCCTCTGGAAATTAGCGAATTCGCTGGAATTTTTAGAATTTTTTTTCGATATTTTACATCAACTTTTGATAATTTTTCTCCGAAAAAATTGAAATTTATTTTGAAAAAAAAGAAAAAATCGGTTCTAGACCACTGAAATATGGAATTTTTCGAGCTACAAAATTGAAAAATTAAGAAAAATTATTTATTTTTACACAAATTTTTTTAACGCTGAAAAGTTGCTCGGAAACAAAAATTAGAAAAAAAAACTTTTATTTTCAAGGTTTTTCCGCTGAAATTCGCAAAGAAAACGAAGATTTTCGGTTTTTTGACCGAAAATTAGTCAGAAATTCATCCGCTTCGCCTCATTTTTAGTTTTTCGAGCGGAAAAAGTTGGAAATTAAGAGATTTTTCTGTTTTTCAGTGTACGAAAACGAGAAAAATTTGAGTAAAATGAAAATCAAGGGAAATTCTTGTTTTTTGGGGAAAAAATTCGCCTAAAACTGATTTTTTGGTTATTTCGGGTGATCTTCGAATAATTAATCAGTTCAAATGCTCCAGAATTCAGTTTTGATAGTTTTTCCGATAGAAAACTAGGAATCCGGCCGAAAAATTCGAATTTGGGCATAAAAAAAACAAAAACAAGCAATTGTGTGTGATCTGACGTGACGGTGTTTGCGTACTTTCGCATCGTCTACCGTACACCTGTTTCCGGTGAAAAAAAACAAAATTTTATCGAATTTCGAGTACAATTTAAATTCAAATATAATACACACAAGAGGAAAAACTGATTAAATTGTTTGAAATAAAGCAAAAGAAGAAAAACCAGGTCAAAGACCTAAAAATCGAGTTTGATGCTGCTGGAGCGGCGCATTTTTTGTTTCCAAAACCCTTCTAAGGTGTTCGTCCGCTCGTAGGAATTGTGCCCAAAAGGGTCGGCAGCGACGTATTCGGCGCGTTGAAATCGACGCGGCGGCGACGGCGGACCCACTGCGCCGCGCAAATTCCTGCAAAAAGCAACGTCGATGATACTGGCGGCTGGAGAGAAAACAACGTTGAAACGAGCGGATCGGCGGCCAAATCGTCCAAACTTCGCGATTTCGTCTTGGAGTCGCGGAGCATCGTGTCGCCGAACATTCGGTATCTCGCCGAGTCGGACTCGATCGGCAACTCGGACAGACTCGCCCGCTTCTCCGACTCGTAGCGTGTCAGCGAGCTCTGAAAGGCGAGGCGTGACGTGGATTGTCGCGCCGCGTCGGGCTTACCTCTCGACTGCGACGCGACTCGCCGATGATGCGGTTTTTGAGCTCGTCGACGACGCGTCGCGAGATCGTCGGAGCCTGTCGACGTGGCGGACTGCACACGGACTCTTTGACGTCTGCTCTCTCCAGAGGCGATGCTCTCTCGTCGAAAGTGGATCTGGAGACACTTCGCGATTGGGAACTCGATCGCTGCGGACGCACTTCCGAGGAATTGTTGTTGTTGTTGTTTCTGCAAACCAGGGGGATGATCAATAATCAATCGATAATCAATTAATACCTGGGGACCAAGAGCCCTGAAAGAAACAGTCGATGCTCCAAATCATTGATCGATCTTTGCACATCGGGACGTGAAAGGAGAAGCTGAAAATGAGTTTCTGCAGGACATCAGAACCGACGACAAATTGCGTACCTGCAGATTGGCCAACATTATCTGGGCGGTCTCGGCGCTGTCGCACCGATAGCAGTGCACGTGCATCGGCGACTGCATTTCCGGATTCAGAACAAGCATCACGACGCCGACGACGTCGTCAAACGGCGCTTTCCCCGTGATACTGAAAAACTAGGGTTCAAAAACTGGGGCTTTTTAGCAGGAAGATTACGGTGGACATTGCAAAAGTACGCAAACACCACCACGTCAGAATGCATGCTATTCGTTTTTTCTTTCCTTTTTTTCACCAAATTCTGCGCTTTTTTTGGCGGGAAATCTCGTTTTTCGATGTAACTACAATTTAAAAATTTTTTAATCTCAAAAAAATGTCTAAAATCTTTAAATCTTTCCGTGCTCACCTGTATGTGATACAATTGGCGGCAATTTGAAACTTGACCAACTGCATTTTCACTTTTCCGCTTCTCGACATTGCGGGCACCGATTGAATGAGTTTGAGGCCTTTCGAGGAGATTTGGACGGTCGCCTTGCTCGGCGTCTTTTTGAAGCTCTCTTTGAGCAGCTGACGCATTACTGGCAGCACGACCTGCGGGAGAATCGCGAAAAGTTAGGCCATAGAGTGGGAAAGTTAGGCCACGCGGGATTCTAGGTTAATTGGGAAAAGTTAGGCCATGGCGTGGAAAAGTTAGGCCGCACGGGAGCCTTGGTCAATTGAAAAAAGTTAGGCCATGGAGTGGGAAAGTTAGGCCACGCGGGATTCTAGGTCAATTGGGAAAAGTTAGGCCATAGAGTGGGAAAGTTAGGCCACGCGGGATTCGAACTCAAGATGGGAAAATTTAGGCCATGACGTGAAAAAGTTAGGCCACGCGGGATTCTAAGTCAAATTGGGAAAAGTTAGGCCATGGAGTGGGAAAGTTAGGCCGCGCGGGGTTCTGAGTCTATTAGAGAAAGTTAGGCCACGCGGGATTCTGGGTCAATTGGGGAAAGGGAATCTTAGGCCATGGGGCAGAGTTAGGCCGTTAGAATGTAAAGTTAGGTAACCAGAAATTCTAGGCGATCGGCGGGAAAGTTAGGCCATCGGATTAGGAGAGAACATGCTATAAAACTAGATTGAAACCTAGTCCCCGATGTCGAGAAACCTAGTCCCTGCCGACTCACCGCACTTCCGCGGACGCCGTCGGCCTCTTTCGATCCCAAATACCACACGTAAAAGTGTGATTTGGCGATTTTCGATTGAAAAAACCACGACATCTCGCGTTGTTTCTTGTTCTCTCTCTCTCCAATTCTATCGATCCATTCGTCGTCGTCGACGGCGGCTGGGGAGACAATTCTGGAAAAAAGAGGGACGGAGGAAGAGGAAAAAGTGGCCTCTCTCGCGATGCGAACTGTCAAAGTGTCAAAAAAGAGTGGACGGCGAGCTTTCTAAGAGAGAGAGAGAAATGGCGAAATCAGGTTTTCGGGGGCGGGAGGCTCGGGGGAAGAGGAAATGTTAGGCCACCGCGTAGGCAAAGAAAGGAGGGACTAGAATTGCGCGAGGCGGGAGAGTTAGGCCACGGACACTAGATCAGGTAGAACAGTTAGGGACTAGCGGGCGATCGGAGAAAGTTAGGCCACGGGTGGAAGAGGTTAGGTTGAATTTAGAAGAAAAAGTTAGGCCACGAAAGGACTTGGACAGAGACTGTGGGAAAATTAAGTCATTTAAGGACTAGAAGACGAATAGCGAAAACTAGGCCACCGAGAGGGACGGAGAAAAGTTAGGCCATCAAGATAGAAGTTGGAAGAAGAGGCCACGAGGGACTAGAACTCCGAACGGCGGAAAGTTAGGCCACAGGCATTAGATGCAGTTCACGGCCACCAGGCCATCGCGGTGGAAAGTTAGGGACTAGGGGGCGATCGGGAAAAAGTTAGGCCACAGTGATGGGAAGAGGTTCGGTTTGACAAAACTAGGCCATCAAAAGGAAAAGTTAGGCCACGGATGGCTACAGTAACCGCGTGCGTCGCCCCTTTGCCGACGGCGACACGACGAGAAAAAGAATGACGTTTCGGGGGGAATAGGCGTCTTTTGTGGCGGTTCGAACAACCGGATAATGGTGGCCCAATTGCCGGCTCATTGGCTCATTGGCTCATTCGGTTGGGGAGGGGGGGAGCTCTTGAATAAAAGAGCCCGCGCATGAGCCAATGCAAATATTTGTGACGCGGACGGGCGGGCGGGCGCGCGAAAAAAAAAACAACGAGAGAAAAGTGTTTGTCACCGCCAAAACGACACATTTCAAAATGAGCCGCCGAGCCGGTGAGCAAGTGCGAAAATATTTTAAAATGACACCTTTTTTTCGAAAAAAATTTTTTTTTTTTTGAATTTTGAAAAATTAATTGGAAATTCTTCGAAAAAAATATAACTATTTTTTAAAAATAAATTTGAATTTTATTTTTTAGCTTAGAAAAAAGAAATTTTTGAAAAAAATTCAAATTTCCGGAAATTTTGACTTGAAAACTGAATTTTGGAAAAAATTACTTTTTTTAAAAATTTTTTTCTTTTTGGTTTTCAGTGAGAAAATTTAAAAATATTCCAAATTTTTCGAATTTTGGGAACTTTAAGATTTCAAAAAGATTTTAAATTTCCTGAATTTTTAAGGAATCCGCGTTGAAAACAAGAAAAACTCCGCGAGAAACAGGAATTCCTCTTGTGAGAATTCCATCATTGGCATCTGAAAATCCATGCGAATTCGTCGGATGCGGCTGTTTGTGAACGTGTGGGAGGGAGGGAAACAAGAATGCGAAGAGGACGGTTTATGTAAATTATAAGTGTCCTCCTCTCTGTTTCGAGTGTCTTTTCGCCGAAACGAATAGCAAGTTTCGCTTTCCAATCTTCGATAATTAGCGTCTCCTTCCTCGTCAATCTTCACTTTTTTCCCTCTCTGTTTCGTCTGTACTTTTGTTCAAAAAAGCAGCGATTTGGTGAGAGCGGATTGAATCAGAAAACCTGTACACACGGGAGAAACATCAAACTAAACAGAAGGAGAAAAAAAAACAAGAAAAAGAGGTCTAAAAACTAGAGAAACAGAGAAAATCATAGAAATTAGTCGAAAAGTCCGGCTTTTTTGTCCTCCTCGGCCACCGATTTGTGCGATCCGTCGCAGAACGGCCTGAAAACCTTTGATTCTTTCCGAGTTTTCGGCGATTTCTCACCGATTCTTGGTCTGTTTGCAGTTGCACAGCCACACCGTCATGTCCTTGTCGGGGATGAACCGCACCGGCTTCAGTTTCAGGTCGGGAATGCGGATCGAGTTGTGAGAGCCGTCGCAGAGCGGCTGTGAGCCACTGTACCCGCAACTGCACCACGCGTACACTTTGTCCTTCTTCATGTGCACCTGAAACATCGATTTTCGACTGGAAATCGCGGGAAATCGTTGAATACCTTCGTCGGAAGCTTGCTGTGCACTTTTCCGGTGCCCGGAAGCTCGTGATTCGTGCCCTGCAGTCCGTATTCCTCGGTTGGCTTCTTGTCTTGCAACTGAAACCCTATTTCTCCACTAATTTAACTAAAATTGTCTCAAAAACATACCAAATGATATTTAAGCGCCGGCGGTTCGGTGCCGACAAAATGTGTGCCTTTCCGGTGGAGTCGATTCGGACCAAAACCCGTTTTCTGGCTGTTTCTCGCGATTGACACGCAAATTCGGGCAATTTCGGTTATTCGCATGCTGAAAATCGATATATTCGCATTATTTCGAAGAGAAAACACTGGAAATCAGTGACTTTGAAGTTTTTTTCGAGCAAAAACAGAGAAAATCGGCGAAAAAAAGCAGTGGGCGGTGCCTATTTTGCATGCGGCAGGCTCATGTGCAAATGTGCGGCGCGCTTTTTCTGCTCTTTTTCTTCAGCGCGTTTTCGTTTTTTCAACCAAAATACCCGAATTTTCAGTCAACATGGCTTCAAACTTGATCAGATTCGTCGGAAATCACGATGTTTCGTCGGAAGGCAAATTTCTTTTCGAAATTCTCGCCCAACTTCGCAATGTAAGTTATTTTCTCAAAATAGGTTTAAAAAAATTTTTTTGCAGTTCGGCGTCGGTCGCTTGATAACCAAAAATGAATGGACACGAAAATGGCCAGATTCACCGTCCTACATGAAAATCCTGCGCGTAATATCGATTTTTGTCGGAAAAATCTCATCGAAATGCGATTTTCAGGCCGAGCCGGGCATGGATCGATGGCTTTTCGAGGGAAAAGTGTACGCCGAATGGGTTTTTCGAGGCAGAAATCTGGGAATTTACGAGTTTTCGAAAGATTTGAACAGAAGCGACTGGCAACTCGTGCACAAGTCGGTTCCTCCGCCGATTTCCCCCCGAAAATCGATAGTTTCCTCTGCAGACACCAGGAGAAATCGTTCACGCACAACGCGAAACCGATGGAGGAGCTCGTGCTGCCCGATTCGTTCCCTCTGCCGCCTCTTCAAGTGCATCTGGCCCAGAAGACGGCTCGCAAGAACGGGCTCGACGAGAAAACCGTGGCTCGCCGGGCTCCGCTCACTCTGAGCATCGATCCAGAGTTCCAGCATCTGAAGCCGTTCATCAAACAGGTCAGAAGACGGAAAAATCAAAGAAATTCTGCAATTTGTCGTGAGATTCGATGCACTCATTCATCGGCAGAAAAATCGAAGAAACTGACAAAAAATTGAGTGTTTCCAGCAAACGCCGTCCACAAAAAGCGGCTCGATCTACGAGGAAATCGACAAAAACGCGCTTCTTGACCTCTACGGAAACGAGCTGCCTGTCAAAGTCAGTTTCTTCATGCTGAAAATGTCTGAAAATCGGGGAATCTTGCAGGTGGAAGCGTGGAACGCCGGTCCGGCCGCCTTCCAGCCACGATTCAACGCCACCAAAATGCGAGTCGAGGAACAAGCGGCGAAATGAATTTTCGAATGAAATTTTTTTAATTTTCAAATCTCTTCTCTGTTTTTTCTCTGTAATTTAGTAGTTTTCTAGAAGAATTCCCACACTTTTTGTTTTTTTTTTCTCTTTTCGTTGTTGATCTTTTGATTTTCCGCCTAGTAAACCTATTTCGAAGATCGAGAAGTGATGCAATTTCGTGTTTGTTCTGCGCACTCAAACTTTAAAAAACGACAGCACTTTTGCGATTTCTGGTGACCAAAATGTTCTGATACGAGGAAAGTTTGAAGAACTCCGGCGGGTTTTGCTTCTTTTTTTCGCTAATTTTTTAAAAACTTTTTTTTGTGAAATTATTTTGAAAGTTGATTTTTCACCATTAATTCCACTAAAAAATCGCTGAAAAAGTGTGAAAATTGCGAAAAATCTTGAGCTTTTCCGCTTAATTCGAAGAAAAATTCCGTTGTCCGTGAGGAGTACACGGCGAGTTTTCTAGGCCACCGAAGTTCGGCCATTGGTGCAAAACTCGAATTCTGAAAGCGAAAAACCAGCGAAAAAGTGATGAATTTCGCAATAATCGTACAGTTTTCGGCATCAAAAGTGATAAGAACGAATCAGCGAGTCTCAAAATTCAAACCACACTCGGTCACAGACCACAAAAACGTAACTTCTCCATTCTCGAGCACTTTTCTCTCCCCGATCAGAGACGAAAAATTCGCCAATTCTTGTGACTTTATCGCGAAATGATGCAAAAGCGAATATAAAACAAACGGGAGAAGTTCGAAAATTACAGTTTTTCTGCGATAAAAACAATGCGTTTTTTATCGATTTTCGTGCTGCTCGCCGTGAGCTCGACGGCCGCCGCGTTCAAATATGCGATATTTGTGCCGAATATGGCGAACAGTCAGGTCCGTATTTTGAAGATTCGACTCGCAAGTCGCAAATTATCGACTTTTTCGTTTTGCAGGTGCAATTCTGTGCTCGCGTCGCAGAAGTGCTCGCAAATGGCGGTCACGACGTGACGATGGTGTTCATTTCGCATTTGGTGGATTATAAGACCGATGTGAAGATGCCGAAGGGCGTCAAATGTGAGTCCGCACCCAATAGAAACGGCTCCGGGACATTTCGAAACGCGACATTTCGAAACCCAGACATTTCGGAACTCAGACATTTCGAAACCCGACATTTCGAAACCGGACATTTCGAAACCAATGAAACATGGGTCAAAAGAGGCGCTGTAAAATGCTCAAATTTTGAATTTTCGCGAATGTTTTCGAGAAGAAACTTTGGGTTATATTGTTATCATAACGGATTCACTCTGCCGTTCTGTGAAAGTTTCCCTCACAGTCAAAATTTGCGAAAGCAATAATCAAGTCGATATCTCAAAGAACACTTTTTGGCTCCTCGTGATATTTTTCATGAGACGAAGATGAAATATGGAGCTTTTCGCGAGCTTCTACAGATTTCAAAACTCAGCTCTTGTCAGAACTCCTCAGCCTTCGGAATATTCAGTTTCTTTTCGAAAAAGTTCACAAAATTCAAAAATTTGAGCACTTCTCAGCGCCTCTTTTGACCTATGTTATAACGGTTTCGAAATGTCCGGTTTCGAAATGTCTGGGTTTCGAAACGTCGGGTTTCGAAATGTCGGGTTTCGAAATGTCTGAGTTTCGAAATGTCTGGGTTTCGAAATGTCGCGTTTCGAAATGTCCCGGAGCCATAGAAACATCTTCTGAAGGTGGTGGCCTAGAAAACCCCCCCATCATGGCCTAGAAAACTCATTGATAGTCTAGGAGTTCGAATCTATCATCTGGTGGCCTAGAAAACTTGCGGATGACCTAGAAACCCCCGAGGTTCGAAAGATGACGTAGAAAACTCTTTTCTGCCTGGCCTAGAAACCCAAAAAAGTCCAATTTTGGCCTAGAAAACCAAATTGTGCCCTTGTAACCCACTATGGCCTAGAAAACTCTATCCTGGCCTAGAAATCCGAAACTTTCATTTGGTGGCCTAGAAAATCGAATCATGGCCTAGAAACTCCCCAATGTGACATTGTGGCCCAGAGACCCATATCCTGGCCTAGAAACCTGAAACTTTCATCTGGCGGCCTAGAAAACGCTTCGTGGCCTAGAAACTTTTTGTGTGGGTTTCTAGGCCATACAGGCAATTCTAGGTCACCAGATGACCTAAAAACTGTGTGGCCTAGAAATCCACACGCTGGCCTAGAAACCCCCCCGCCGTCTGAGCTCGTCGAATCGTTGCAGCGTACACTGTGGAGGCGTTCATCGACGGCGTCACCAAGTCGAGCATCGAAAAAGAGCAGGCGAGCCTGATCTTCAAGCCGAGCAGCCTCCGCGACATGCCCGCCATGATGTCCATGTTCAGCCGCTTCGGACGCATGTTCCAGGAGGGGTGCCGCAAAGTGATCCGCAACAAAGAGTTCATGCGATGGCTCGAGGCGGAGCGCTTCGACGTCGCCTACGCCTACATCTACTCGACGTGCCCCATCGGACTCATCCACGCGGCGCGCATCCCCTCGTGGGTCTGGCTGAACAGCGGTCCGCTCATGGACTACGTCGCGCAGACCATCGGCGTGCCCACCATTCCGAGCTACGTGCCGCCCGTGATGATGGAGTCCACCGACGAGATGGGCTTCTTCTTCCGCCTCAAAAGTCTCGTCGGACACGTGCTCACCGGGCTCATGCACCGCAAGATGGCCTCCGACAAGGAGACCGAGATATTCCGCGAGGAGCTCAACGATCCCACCTTCCCGCACACTCTCGACATCGGCGCCAAGTGCCCGCTGATCGTGGTGAACACCAACGAGCTGTACGATCTGCCGCGACCCACTCTCGCCAAAGTGATCAATATCGGCGGCCTCGGCGTCGGATTCGACAGTGCCAAAGAGCTGACACCGGTGAGGAATCGAACCCGCGACTTCGCGGACAAAAGACGGGCGCGTTAGCCAGTTGACCACGCGCTCACTGAACTTGTAGTACTTGCAAGGACAATCTTAAACGCGGAGACTGAATAAAATTCAAATTTCCAGGAGTTCAAAAAAATCTCGTCGACCGGCAAAGGACTCGTCGTTTTCTCGTTCGGATCAGTGGCGGCCGCCCATGAGATGCCGCTCGAGTGGAAAAATTCGATCCTCGACGCCTTCTCCTCGTTCCCCGACTATCAGTTTGTGATGCGATACGTGGGAAGCGACCTGAACGAACGTCTTCCGAGCAATGTGCACTTGTTCAAGTGGCTCCCGCAGAAGGACCTCCTTCTGCAGAACACGACGAAGGCGTTCATCACCCACGGAGGCTACAATTCCATGCAGGTACAGTGGGACTGCCGAAAATACGAAAAACACGAAAAAACACGAACATTGGCTGAAATCGCATAGAACTTTGTTGTCATGAGGCCAAAACAGTCAGGTTGGGATATCAATCGATTCCTCGCAATCAGATCTATCGAACTAACTCTTCGAAATCAGTATAACACCAACAGTAACTAAGTTACAGCGGCAAAGAGCAGAATAGCAGCACAAAACTCATCAGAGAATGTTTCAGGAAGCGATTTCCGCGGGAGTCCCACTTGTCACGATTGCTCTTTTCGGTGACCAACCGAAAAACGCGCAAGTGGCCCGAAAACACGGATTCGCGGTGAACATTGAAAAAGGGACCATTTCGAAGGAGACGATCGTCGACGCGTTGGCCGAAGTGCTCGGAAACGACAAGTAGGTCAATCTACAGTAACCCGGTGGATTACTGTACCTCATTTGAAGTTACAAACGGAAAGCGGCGCGCCTCTCGGCAATGGTGCGCGCGCAACCGATGAAACCGGCCGAACGTCTTCTGAAATGGTCGGAATTTCTCGCCGAGTTCAAAGAGCTCGAGAATCTGGAGCCGGCCGGTCAGAAGCTGAACTTCCTACAGTACCACTCGCTCGACGTCATCGCCTTCTTGCTCACCGCCGTGCTTCTCATCCTCTACATCGGTTATCGCATTCTGAAGGCTCTTCTCAGGTGTTGTTGCGCGCGGAGACAGCAGAAATCGAAAGAGGAGTGAACCAAAAAAAAACATTGAATTCGATATTCAAACTGACTTTTTCTTGCCGCTCGGACTTCTCTGTGAAGTAATAAAAATCCGCCTTTCTTATAAAAATGTCTACGTTTTGAAAAGAGCTATTTACTTTTTGTTTTGAATTCGAGTTTTCGCGGTTCAAAGTTTTAAAGGGAGGCACCTGCATCTTCCGTTCGAGACCCAAAAAGTGGCGTGACAACGGACTCCGGGCCGCTTCGCGCGGTCTTGTCCAAACTCCCTTCATGGCGCAGTGGATAACGCGTCTGCCTACGGAGCAGAAGGTCGTAGGTTCGAACCCTGTCGTAGTCAAACATGTTTTTTTTCTGATTTTTTCTCGAAAAAATTTAGTTGTTTGTTGTTTTCAACGTGACAGACGTGTCACAAACAGAGGTCAGGTTAGATGAGATAAAGATAATTTGGCTATAAAAGGAGCGAAGAATCCGGGAGAATCACTTTTTCACCTCGACTCGCCCCTCTCAATCAACTTACAGACTTCAATGACTAACCGTGAGTTATCTTCTGAATTCGGAAAACGTTGCCGAATCTTCCAGAATTCGTCATTTTCTCCGTTCTCATCGTCGTCTCGCTCGCGTGTCCGGCGATGCGATATCTGACGCCTTCTGAAGACATCTGTCCCCTTCCGACGTCACTGCCGAAGCCGATTCTGATGCTTCCGGCTCCAGATGACGTCTACAAGGCGGCTCCAGAAGACGTCTTCATCGAAAGCCTCAACACGACGTCTTCCAAGTATCCATGGGAAGAATCATCGATGGACGTCGTCGAAACGACGTCTTCTGAAGACGTCACGGACGACATCATCCACGAGAAGTCGTTTAAGATCGCCGGACTCGTCGCCCAGTGCATTCTGGTGCTCGTCTTCTTCTCGATTATCTCCATCGACGAGGAAGCCGTCGAACAGCGGGCAATTCGTGTCCACCGTCTCCACCGAGCGCGCGAAATTCAAACTTGCCCGCTTCCGGCTCACCAAAACGTGGAAGTGGTGTATTTTACGAGCGACTCGACGTGTTAGAGAACTTTTTTTTACTCGATAGTGAAGCACATTGTGAATTAGCGGTTTTTTGGATCTTTTTTTGCGCTCTCCAAGTGCGGTTTCATGACGGCACTGAAAAGTGGCAGCCGATTGTGGCCGCGTGGCGCAATGGATAACGCGTCTGCCTACGGAGCAGAAGATTGTAGGTTCGAATCCTGCCGTGGTCGAAACTTTTACACATTTAATAGCGGATGGTTTATTGAATCATTTACAATTAGTATTGGGTGGGCTTCAGTGAATATTAAGAATTAGCAGTGGTGATTTCGGTGTTGGAGCACTTGTCGTTCTTCTTCTCGTCAGTCTGATTGTACACTCCGAAGTCGTCGAGATTCATGAGAATTCTGAAGTTGTCGGTCTTCAAGTCTTCGGTCGCTTCGGCGCAGCTCGTCCCGACGTGCGGCACGACGGACTGCGAGTCGACCGCCCAGAAGTCGTGTGCTCCGTCGTCGATGTACTTGAGCAAGTCGAAGTTTTCGCCGAACGGATACTCGGACGCCATCGGCTGAGCATCGTTGTTCGTCGCGGCTCCGTGCTGCTCCACGTGGCTCACTTTGCTCTTCTTGCACGTCTTCTGCTCCTCCGGCTCGCTCTTCTCGTCTCGTCGTTTCCGACTCGTCCGCTTCTCTTTCTTCTTCTTCTCTTTCTGCTCGCTGAGCTCTTTTTCGAGTGCGTCGGCCGGTGCCATTCGCTTCAGAATCGCCTCGATCGACTCCATTCTGAAAATGGGAAAAGAGAGAGAGATGAAACGGAAAGGGAGGCGAATGAATGAGTGACTGTGACAGAGAGACGCGTTACACACAACCGCGACGCGTCTCGACTGCGAAGCGGTCTGCACTTGTCCTCCTCGCACATCTACACATCGTGTCACATCATGTCATGTCCGCATCTCCACACTCTTTGCTCTCGAAAAAGGAGATGGGAAACTTGGCAAACTGTCCCGTCACGGTTCGGTGTGTCAATTTACGAGCTATCTGAAGAGCAGAAAGAGTTTCAGGGTCACTTGAAAGAAATCTGGTGGTGGCCTAGAATTCCCAGTCCGGCCATTCGTTTGGTAATGATAGAAGATTTTTTTCTCGCGCATTTTGTAAGAATCGCCAAGTCGGGCCGAAAAGGTGCAGTTTCAGACTGGAACTTCCAGTTCGCATTGATTCCGACTCCGAGTACCGCTCACCAGAGTTTCACAGAGTAGTGTTTTCTACGGAACACAAAACTCGGAATTCCTCGCGTTTCTGCACTGTCCCATGGAGGGTTTTTCATCTCCCTAGTCACTCTTTTTGCTTTCGATAAAGATCTCTCTGTTTTGGGTTCCATACCTTATTTTTTGTGCTCGAGCCTATAAAAATGGTGCAGTTACCAAAAATAAGACGCTTTTTGAGACCTTTCGAATGGTGCAACGAGAATTTTAAAATCTTTACTTTGAAGAAAGTTATGCACGTTTTAGTGGAGAACCGAGAGAAACTCCACTAACAAGGGAGGTCATTTAACCCTCCCGTTCGGGAATTGCCTGAAAATTTGATCGTATTTAGTTTCACAAGTTTCCTATCGATCTAGCTAGGTCTCAACCTCCAAAACTTCTTCCAAAGTCTAGAAATCTTGGTCTGAAAATCTTGAAGTGGACCATCCTGCGTGACACCCTTATGGAAACCTGCATAACTTTCTTCAAAATCAATATTTCCAAATTCTCGTTGCACCATTCGAAAGATCTCAAAAAGCTCCATATTTTTGGTAACTGCATCATTTTCATAGGACCAAGCACAAAAAAGTTATGGCGAGTTGCGTGTGTATCTTCCGGAATTTACTCCGTGCAATTCTGGTGACGACGCGAGTTTTGATCTACCGTGTGTGTGTGATCTACATCCGCCCCGCCCGCAATGTTTCTTTCGTCCATCATCAAAAGTGAACCGCCTGTGTCTCTCTCCCTCCCTTCCTCTTGGTTGCCTGTTTTCCCGCACCGCCCATCTCTCTCTCTCTCTCTTTTTCTCTTTTTCTCTTTGTCCGCCGCTCTCTCTCTCACTTTTTTGTTGTTTGTGTGCCACATAATGTCACGCGAGAAAAAAGAGAAAAGAGAGAAAGAGAAAGAGAGAAACAGAAAAAGTTTCCTCTTTTTCGCTCACAAAACTTCCCAGTTTCCATCATTTCGGTCGAATCTTCTCGAACACCCCCCACTCGAAAATTGAACTTTTTAAAATATTTTTTTTTGTTGCAAATAAGAAAAAAATTGGTTTTCTCCTAGATTCTCGTGATTTCCTGGAAATCGGCCGGAAAAAATTATGAAATTTATTTTTGGCCCAAAATTTTTAAATCAGCTTTTTTTTCGTTTTTTCCCTGGATTCCCATTATTTTGAAATTTTTTTTCGAAAAAAAAATTATTTTTTTTTTCAAAATTTTAGGCCAGAAATTTGAAAAAAAAAACAATTTTGTATTTTTTTTAAATGAATAATTTTGAAATTTTTTCAAAAAAAAAAATTTTTTTTTCCAATTTTTTCCCAAAAAAATCTTTTAAAATCTGGAAAAAAATTTCGAAATTTCCGCGATTTTCAAATTTTTTTAAATTTTTTCCCAGAATTTGTAACTTAAAGGGGGGGTGCCAACTTGAAAAAAGTTTGCTTAAAAAGAAACTAGAGGGGTGGGAAAATGCAGCGCACAAGGAGCGACGCTTTAAAAATAAGTGCAAGTATTTTAAATTATCGATTTTAGGCCAAAATTAATATTCCTGTGGCCGTGGCCTAGAAACCCAAATTTCGTTGCGCGCCTATGCGCGATATCGATTGATTTGCGATATTTTTCGGCCGCTCGATGCTCCGCTTACAGACACGTCTTTTCGCGAAGAAATCTCGAAAATTCGTCGAGGCCGCGCGAAGAATTCCTGCGAAAAGCAGCAGTTAGGCCACGGCCACAGGAATATTAATTTTGGCCTAAAATCGATAATTAAAAATACTTTCACTTATTTTTAAAGCGTCGCTCCTTGTGCGCTGCATTTTCCCACCCCTCTAGTTTCTTTTTAAGCAAACTTTTTTCAAGTTGGCACCCCCCCCCCCTTTAAAAATAAAAAAAATTTTTTTTTTTAGAAATTAAAAAATTTCAAAAAAAAATTTTTTAGAATTTAAAAAATTACAAAAAAAAATTTTTTTTTAGAAATTAAAAAATTTTCAACACTTTTCGAAATCATTTTTTTTGCTGTTCATCAATTTTTTCGTTAGTTTTCCGTAGAATTTTGGCGTAAAAATTCGGATTTTAGGCCTAAAAATAAGTGGAACTAGGGGAGAGGTCACAGTTTCCGGGAAAACGTCTCTCTCTCTAGACACCAAAGTTCAGAAAACTCTTCTCTTTTTCTCTTTCTTTTTCTCTCTTTCTCTTTCTCTCTCTCTCTCTCTCTCTCTTGTTTGCCAACACTCTTTTCTCTGCGTCTCTCTCTTTCTCCCACTCTCTCTCTCTCTCGCCTCGTTTTTTTCCCGCATTTTTCGGCAAAACGAGAACGAAAACATTGATTTTATCGCATTTTTCGGGAAAAAAATGCAAAATTATTTTCTGGAAAAAAATTTTTTTTGTCGAAATTTTTTTTTTAATTTTGAAATATTTTTCTGAAATCAAAATTTATTAAATTTCAATTCAACGCTAATTTAATTTTAAAAAAAAACATTTTTTAAAAAATTAATTTTAATAATAAAATGTTTTATTAAATTTTAATAAATTTTGTTTTAAAAGATTTTTTAAATGAATTTTACGATTTAAAAAAAAAAATTTTTTATAAAATGAATAAAAACAATAAAAAATAATTTTTAATTTCAAGAATTCAAAACAAATTTTTGAACTCTGATAAAAATCGAAATAATTTTAAAAAAAATGTTTCTGAATTAAAAATTCTAAATTTTTTTGAAATTTTTTTATAAAATCCAAAAAAATTAAAAATCAATCAAACTTTTTTTAAAATTCCAAATTCAAAAAAAAAAAAAAAAAAAAGTTTTTTTAATTTCCAAAAAAAAAAAATTATTTTCCCAAATCCATTAAATCAACCCAAATTTCAACCGATTCGTAATTTTTAATTGAATTAAAATTAAAAATCAATATTTTTTTCGAGGAAAGCAAACGAAATTCTAAATTTGCAGACGGTCAGCTACCCGGAAATTGGACTCTCGAGAAATAACATCATCATGATACCGTATCTCGAAATTTGCAGGTTCGTCTCTCTCTCAGTTTGCACAGATTTCCAGACGCGAATCGCGAAATTTCAGCCAATTTTCAGTCCAATTATCTTGAAAATATCGAAAAATTGGCCGAAATTACATGTTGTGTCGGTGGTATAAAAATGGAAAACACGTACCGTAATCCTGTCGGACCCCCTTTTTTCGAAAAGTGTTTCAATGGATGGTTTTGTGCTAAAAAGAGCCCAGGGCTTTTTTTCTCGAAGCTACCGTAATCCGTGTGTCCCCTCCTCAACTCCTCGAAACTACCGTAATCCGTGTCCTCCCTCTTTTCTGCCAAAAAAGTGACTTTCTCGTTCTCTTTCTTCGTTTCTCTTTCTCTTTCTTGACTTCTCGTTCTCTTTCTTGGTTTCTCTTTCTCTTTCTTGGTTTCTCTTTCTCTTTCTTCGTTTCTCTTTCTCTTTCTCTGTTTGCTCCTCTCTTTCTCTTTCTTTTTTTCCTTCGGCTCTGCACCGCCCGTTCATTTTTCTCCGCATAGTTAGTCTCGTTTCTGGCTCTCGAGACGAACGGAAATCGCAAAAGATTTTTGATCTACCAAAAATTTTCAAATTTATTCGGAAAATTTTGTGAGTTTTCGGGGATTTTTTAAAGAAATTTTCGCAAGACTGATGTATTTTCAAAAAAAAATTCAAAAATTTTTTTGTAAATTTTCGAAAATTAAAAAAAAATTAGTTTTATAATTTATTTTTCCTCTCAAAATCCGAACAAAAATTCAATTTTAGACTTTATTGTTATTGCCGTTTTTTTTTCTGAAAGTGTCGTAAAATGTGGCGCATTGTCCGCCAACCGGTCTGCGACTATACAACTATCGGCCGAAAAAAAAATGCGAACGGAAATTGAAAAGGGTGGCGAAATAATGCGGCATCGAATTCGACGCGCAAACTTCACTTTTTCACCGACGACGTCATCTGATGTCATCTGAATCCGCCGCCCACGGTGGTCCCTTGGTAAATAGAGAAAAGAGGCCTCTCGGCTGGGCTCACGCGCTTCTCTCTGTGTGTGAAATTAGTTTTTCTTTTCTTTTGTCGTAAAGTTAAATGTAACTGCGGACAAAACATTGTATCTTACGACATTTTGCGTATCGCTTCGAATGTGCACGTTGAAATTGACAACACTCGATTTTACGACTTTTCGCGTACAAAGCAGGGGATTTGACGACGAATTGCACATTATTCTCGAATAATCCGCCTCTATTTTCCGCGCGTATTAACGTGAGTGCGGAAGAGGAAATGGGCTCGCGGAGCAGCAGAAGGGAATTGAATATGTATGCGTGTGTGTGTGTGCAATGTTCACAATGAATTCGTACTAGTCAGGGGGGCAATGTCGCCTCAATTATACCCCCCTCATTATTCGAGAATTGTCGTCAAGTTCGATGCATTGCCCGCAGTGTCTTTATCATTTTTCTGCGAATTGTCGTCAGATTCGATGCATTGCTCGTAGTGTTCAAATTATTCTGCTAATAATTGTCGTCAGATTCGATGCATTGTCCGGGAAGCGAAACGAGTTTCTCGTCGAACGGGCGCTCGCCCCATCGTGCCGAGACGTCTCGCGCCGCCGGTTTTCGGTTCTTTTTTCTCCCCCCGCCCGCTTTTCTTCTTCGGTTTCGTTTCGTCGAGACGAAATAGTGTGCGAGAGGATGGAGACGGAGAGAGAAACCGAGGAGGAGGCGGGTGTAAACAACAACAATAACGATGTTGAGGACGAGGAAAGACGAAAGTGATGAAGAGGAACGGGCGACACGAAAAACAGAGGAGAAAAGTTGTTTTTTGGTCTCGAGAGTGTCGGCAGATCAAAACTCTTCTTTTTCGCTTCTTCCCGCCCCAAAAACAAGCAATGTGTGCATTTTGTCGTCAGATGTGGCGCATTGTACGCGATTCTTCCTCTCTCTGGTGTTTTCAGTGCACTCGACGTAAAAGTGCACCACACCCATCGAGAGTTGTTATTCGTTCGCGTTGACACCGGAGTGCACATAATTTGTCACTTTTTCCCGACCGCCTCATTTCGAATGAAAAGAGAAGATCGGCAAGGAAGATAGGGGGCGGAATTCATGCAAAACATCAAAGATTATTGCGAAACAACACGATTTAACACTTTGTATCTTTTGTGAATCCGTGAACATGTTTCGTTTGTGAAGAGATGGGGGGGTAATTCGATCTTTTTCCCCCCTCCGTCACTCGATAGTTGAGCGAGAGAGAGAGAGAGAGAGAGAGAGAGAGAGAGAGAGAGAGAGAGAGAGAGAGAGAGAGAGAGAGAGAGAGAGAGAGAGAGAGAGAGAGAGAGAGAGAGAGAGAGAGAGAGAGAGAGAAGCAGATCGCGGCCTACTAGGCGCCACGAACGGCGCTTTTTCCTTCGCATCCTGTAGCTCAACCGGTAGCGCGTTCGCCAGTGGATCAACGCCTCGCGGGTTCAATTCCCCGCGGTGGTCTAGACCCTACTGTAGGCTTTTCCCTTCCTCACAAATTGCCTATTTTTGTTTTGGCATGCGCGCGCGCCCCCCGACTACTACTAATACTACTACTACTACATGTTCTATTACTTTTTTCTGCTTGTTTTTGGGGTCCTCTCACAGCTTCTTCTTCTTCTTCTTCTCCGTTCCCTTTTTCCTCCCCAACGTCTCCATACTATTTTTTGTTTTGACGACGACGAACACCCGCTTCTGCTGCTGCTGCTGCCGACGTCGTCGTCGTCGTCGTCGCCAGACTTGTATAGCTGAACGCGAAGAAGAGGAAGAAGAAGAAGAAGAACGGCTAAGCCTCGTCGTGCGCGCGCGCACACGACGCCTCTTCTCCTTTTCCTCTTCCTCCCAAATATCTTTTCTAGATTCTTCCTCTTTCTCTTCTTTTTCCCTTCTTCTTCTAGCGATGACCGTCTTCTCATTCATATGCCTATTAGATGGGAATTAGGCAATCCGGGCAGAAACGACGGCGAATCGATGAGTCGGACCGGTTTCAGACCGAAACAACAACAGCAAAAAACAGCAACCATCACCTCCATCCCAAAGTGTGGCATGCGCCTTTAAACTAGACACGGTGGAGAGGGAGGGTTACTGTAGCTGTGTGTGACTGATGGCAATCGGTGTTTACACTCGAAATGCACCGTATCCGACGACACACCTACAGTAACCCGGGAGACTTTCAGCGGATTTCGTTGCGAGTCTCCGCCCAGATTAGCCTCCGGAGGGGCGTTCCCAGTTTCTTCGTCTCTCTCTCGCTCCTCTTCTCGTGCTTCTCTGGCTTCTTGTCGCTTTTGCCGACCGACCGACCGACGGAAGGCACATGCTTCTCTTCCTCCCCTTTTTCTTTCTCTCTCTCACTTTTCAACACTATCTCATTTCCCCTCCAACGCCCCATTTCGGGAGGGCTTATCCATTTTGAAGAAGGAAAAGAGTGAACGAAGCGAAGAGGGCGAAAGAGAAAGAGAGAGAGAGAAGGAAAGGGAGGGACGACGGCGACGACGACTACTTCTATTCATGCGGTCCGCGAGCCCCCCGCGCGCGAGCACGCACAAGAGCTCCCGAATGCTCCGCGCGGAGCACTTGCGTTGTACTTTCGTATTCTCGAAACCGGATTAGTGTTTAGTAGTTGTCCAGCTTTCTATCTCTCTCTCTCCCTTTCGGATATTCTCATCAATTTTTATTCAGGATCCTCTAGAGCTCTGATTAGGCTACCGTAATCCCCTCAATCTCTTCTCTCCAATGTGACCCTCCCGTGACTTGGATGATGAGGTGGCAAAACGTGTGAGTGAGGACGGGCTGCCACGTCATCTTCCATTCGCTCACAGCCTATTAGCAGTCATGTGCACGCGTGCCCCCGCGGCTTCTCAAAGCAGCATTAGTCACACCTTCTACCGTATCCCCCCCCCCACCCCATACTTTATCAAGCTCCGCCCACTTTCAGACTTTTAAGCCGGCAGCAGTGGCACTTTTTCCCCGCCAATGCCCTCCGCTTTTCACACTCTGCTTTTTGATCATTCTGATTCTGGCCAACCACCGGAAACACGTGACCTCTTCGAAAAAAAGAAGGCTCGTGGCCTAGAAAACTCTCCTCTCGCACACACATTTCTAGGCCACCCAGGATTTTGGGCCAACAACTTTTGGCTCGCTTCTCGAAATGTTGACATTTTTCGAGGAGGAGAACCGAATGTTTATTTGCGTTGACTGAGAGAGAGAGAGAGAGAACCACAAGATTTTGGGGAAGGTGGTACTGGTCACCAGAGGACCCACCTCGCCCCCAAATAAACATTCGAACCGGGGAAAAGTGGGCGGAGCCACCCCCGAGGATAGAGAGTTCCATAAATAAATAAGCGAGATCGGATGCATTTCTGAGGCTTTGGGCCGAGCGTTTCGTCCAAAATCGATTTCCAGCCGTTTTCATCCTGTTTTCTTTCTTCCTCCAAAACATGACACACACCGATGTGTAATAACATGTGAAGAATCGTACACACACTGACTGACTGACGGCCCCACTCGACCGATTTGCCTATTCTGTGGCCATTTTCGCCCCGATTCCTGCATCTCCCACATACATATAAATGTATACAGTCAACTTTATAATCCTCACCCACCTGAATGGTCAGTGACGCGTGGATTTAATTTGGGCGCGATCGTCAAACTGTCCCGATTGTTATTATTATTATTATGACTTTACCATCATTTTCTTCTTCCTGTGCTCCCACTTGACACGTCATCATCATCCGAAAGTTTCAGAGAACGTGAAATGAGCGAATCGGAGTCATTGGGTGGGAGCAGCGCGTCGACGACGGCCGGCAGCGACGAGTACACCAT
Organism: Caenorhabditis sulstoni; assembly: GCA_963966605.1. Lineage (NCBI taxonomy): Eukaryota > Metazoa > Nematoda > Chromadorea > Rhabditida > Rhabditidae > Caenorhabditis > Caenorhabditis sulstoni. Next base: position 2,802,538 of record OZ016477.1, read on the forward strand.
GTCGCAGATATTTGCCAACGTCGGACGTCCAATTCCACTGACGACGTTCGGCACCGGTGTTCCGAATTCTTGGGGATCGGGTGAGTGCGAGAAATCTGACGAGAAACGGCGGAAATTCGAGAAAATGGGCCGAAAAATTGGCTGAAATTGCGTTTTCGTGCATTTTGACGTGGATTTCAGCGCGCGCGGACCCGATGCATTTAACTTGACGCGCAACATTTTTCGCTTGAAATTTTTACAAATTTCTCCCAACTTTTTTTCTTTGGGTAGTTTTTCAGACTAAACTGTTTTTTTTTCAGCCGTTTCGCAGCCGATGCTTGGCGGCTCATTCGGCTTGGCACCTACACCACCACCCATCATCCAGGAGGTCAGTTATTCTCTCGTGCTCCGAGTGTCAAAACTCTGCGCGTGTGTTTCCCAAGGCGTCTTTCCGCGCGGAAAACCGTTTACTTTATGCATCACATAGCAAACTACACACGCACACACAGATATAAAAGAAAAAGAGACGGCGAAAAATAAATAGGGACGGCGATTCGGCTCTCGACGACGACCCATCAATAAACCATAAAAAGTGGCGAGCTTATGCGCGTTTTTACACATTCTTTTCGAGCCGGCTCGTCTATTTATTCCTCTCTCTCTCTTCCTCTTAAAATGTTCCCTTCTTTCCCTTTTCTCGTCCCGTTTCTCGTCGACGACTGCTGCCGAAAAACCAAATTGCATTTTTTTTGGCGCGCGCGCGCTCCGGCGCTCCCGCCGCCGTCTCGCCTCGACGTTGCGTTCCAACTTGGCAGTGTGTGTGTTTGTGTGTCGGTTTCTTTTTTTGCAGTTCGAAACCGCAGGTCTGCGTCTCTGTGTGACCCCCCGTCGCCACCGGAATGAAACGTTGGCGATGAAAGAGGGGGTAGTAGTAGGTAGGGAGGGAAGGAGCGGCGGCGGCGGCGATGACAACGACGTGGCACAGAAATTGTTTTTGCAATTTGGTGAAGAGGAAGGCAGAAACGATTGGTTTCTTATCAGTTATTGGAGAGAAAAAGTTGTGGAGCGAGCGACAGAGGGAGGGAGAGAGAGTTGGTTTTTGGTGTCGCTACGTATCACCACAGTGAAGTACGGTAGACGTTGGCTTTTCCGAAACTTTCTTCTTCTTCTTCTTCGCGCTCGCATTATCGGAAGCCCTGCCGACGGCAGATTGATCTCCGATTCGTTCTCTCTTTCTCTCTCTTTTTTCTCCGACGGCGATCAGACTCCGCCCACTATGTTTCGGAACAATGTTTAGTGGGAAGGGGGTGTTCTTCTTCTTTCCGTCTAGACGCGCGGCGGCGATCACATAAATCTCTCTGTGTCCACGGAGGCGAGCGGTGGTTTTTTTCCTATCTATTCCGCGCCGGCACTGCCAGTCTCGGGGACCTTGAGGAAAGAGAGAGAGAGCGGGGCGCCGGCGGTCATTTCTAGAGAGAGAACGCTCCTCGTCTCGCTGCCTTCGTTCTCTTTCTCTCTTTCTCTCTCTCTCTCTCTCTCAGTTTTGCCGCACTATGATCTCTTCACTATTCCGAAGGGAGCGAGAGCTGTACAACACTCTCTTTTCTCAAATATAATAGAGAGAGAGAGGGGAAGAGACAGAGACGCGTTGTATTTAGTACCAGGAGGCGCGCCGCTCTTTCCACTCTCTATGCTTCCCTCCATCACTGCGTCTCTTCCGCTCCCCGTCACTATTTCGTCGAGACCGCCCGGGCGGTGGCGGCGGGAAGGGGAGTGACACGACGAAACGCGCAAGAAGAAGAAGAAGAAAAGATGAGGCGAATAGAGAAGCGTCCTGGAAAAAGAGGACAGAGAAACGAGACGGAAGTTCGCGCGCGCGCGCGCTCCTCGCCGCGAGACGTTTCGCATAGTTTCTCATCGTTTGCTGCTGCTGCTGATGCTGATGCTGGGTCTGTACAACAATTTGGCGGTTTTTGTCGTCCAGACCGAGTGACAGACCGAACGACACGTGTACCGTTTCGCCAAGGTTACGGGGTGGTGCTGGCCGACCCTATCAATTAAGCTTCGATCCGATGATGACAGTACGGACAGATGGTAATATAGGTATTTGCGTAAGCCGTCCGCGTATGGTATGGCAAAACATGAGAGCCGACCCGGCCCAGCACCACCTGTCCTTCTCAAGGTGTCAGTCGGTTTGACCACGCCCACCGCCCTCTTTTGTTGACGCATACGGTTAGTCATCAGAGAAGAAGAGAGAGAGAGGTCATTCCGGTTGTTCTACGTTTTACAGCTCAATTTCCTTCCTCTTCTTGTCGAAAACCAATTTTCGGATTAGAAAAGAGAGAGAGAGGAAAGCAATTCTGACCTGATTCTTGTCCCTCTCTCTCTCGCTTTCACAATCGTGGTTGGCTTGTTTGCTTCGAAAACGAAGCCGACACGTTTCGTTTGGTTTAAGTTCTCTTTTTTTATTTGGTTCGGCATGCCACCGCTGATAAGAGATGCGGCTTCGAGAACTAATCGATGTGTCTTCCTTATCACTAGATGGAATGGCGCCACAAGCGGGCCGCCGATCTCTTTCGCTCTCGTTTCTCCGCCGGCGCCCCCACTATCTCTCTCCGCTTTTTTCTGCCTTTTCCCATCATAAACACTTTGGGAAAGAGAGAGAGAGACGCGTGGCACTCCTTTCTTTCTATCTCGAAGAACACACGCGCCGCCCACTTTCCGTCGTCCCAGGCACTATACCAACGGCGTTGACCGGCTGTCACTCGTATTCTTCCTCGTCTCCTCCTCCTCCTCCTCCGTCGTCTTTGACCACTTCCATTCGAGGACATGAGCGACACGTGCGTGCCCTCCATCTGTCGCTTTTCCTCGTCGGACTCGGAATGGAGAGTGAAACATCTGCCGTCTCGTTTCTAGAAAGATCTACCAAAAAGGGCGGACATGGGCACGAAGAGAGCAGTGTTTTTCACCTTGATCGTTCGGTTTTGAGGTCAAGATTTCCGCGTGACTGAGTTTCTCCGGATGAAGAGGAGGAGAAGGAGGAGGACGACACGTCCGATCCAGTTTTTGCCTCACTCTCCGCATAGTTAGACCCTCTTCCTCGATTTCATCATCGCTCGTCGTCCGCGTCGTGTCCGCGCCGCCCATTCTTCCGCGCCACCGCGCCCAGCCGCGTGATTCATCGATTTCTCTCTTTCCTTTTCAATTCCTAGCCAAGCTTTCTCCTCTTTTTTGGAGGAGGGCGCTGACCTGGGTGGTCTTTTGCCGCACGCTCTCGGTCTCTTCCTCAAAATGGAATCCGATATGTTTGTGTAATTCTAGAGGCCCTAGAAGTACTCGGCTACTCTCGATTCTCGCTTTCTCGCTCTCTCTTTCGCAATCTCTTTTCCTTCTCATTATCGATCGATTCGATTTTCAGATCGTCAAGTGCACGCTGTGCTCGAACCCTTATCGCGACCCGAAGGTTCTTGCGTGCTTCCACTCGTTTTGCAAAAGTTGCCTGGCGAAACATCTCGAACATCCGGAACGTATCGTTTGTCCGCAGTGTCACATGGAGACCCAATTGAGGTTGGCACAACTCGATTCGCAATTCCAATTTCATCATCTCTCGTTATCTTTGCAGCGTCCATCTCGGGCTCGACTCGCTGCTCACCGACTTCGGACTCGAATCGGTGATGAACAAGCAGCAGCAGATGTTCGGCGCCCTCTCGCTCTCGTCCGCCTCGGCGGCCACGTCGGCGGCCGTCGGCATTCCGAACGCCCATCTCGCGCATCCGTCGATGGTCGCCGGCTCGGATCCGTCGAATCCGTGCGTCGGATTCGGCTTCGGCTCGCCGACGTCGACCACCTCGTCGTCATCGCCGCCGCTGAGCGATTCGCCGACGCTGGAGCAGCAGCAGCACGCGCAGCTCGCCGCCATGATGCACGGCATCATGAACAACAATGTGGCGGTGGCGAACGGCGGCGGTGGCAGCAGCAGCAGCGTCACAGTGGCGGGTGTGCCAGCGGTGCACTGCAACGGATGCAAGTCCAATGAGACGGTAAGTTCGAAGACACCGCGGATGCTCTCAAACAATCCGATCAGTCTCTGCAGGCGACCTCCTTCTGCCAGGACTGCAATGCCAATCTGTGCGACAACTGCACGATGGCTCACAAGTACATGCACTGCTTCGCCGAGCATCGCGTCGTCGAGCTCGCCGGCTCTCCGGCGGGCTCCTCAGCGAGTTCCTCGTCCTCCAGCTCGAGCTCATCGTCCTCCTCCTCTCATCAGGTGGCGGCGCTCGGCGGAAAACAGTCGCCGGACATGATGCAGCCGTTCGGCAAGCGACCCTGCCTCTGCCTTCAACACCGCAACTCGGAGCTCACCTACTTCTGCATGACGTGCAACTTGGCGATCTGCCGCGACTGCACACTTCAGGATCATCCGGCCGCGTCGCATCAGTACGAGCTGATCTCTGATGTGAGTTCGAAACGGGGAGAAGAAACCTTGAGATTGAGATTGAGAGAGCCCCCGACCGCATCATCAAGCACCTGTCCATTTTCTTATTCCCCCCTTCCTCGTCGTCTTAATGGGGTCTCAACAATCATTTATCGCAATCCCCTCTTGGCAACATCTGGCCCTCGTCTTTCCGTGTTTGATGGTTCTGATGGACACTGCCACCTGTTCTTCTTCTTCTTCTCCTCCTTCTCAAGGCCTTTATCCCTTATTAATCGTATCATCTTTGTCAGTTTTCTCGAGGAATTGTATGACAGGAAGGCGTCAATCTTTGAGAGAAGGTGAAGAAGAAGAGAAAAGAAAGAGGGGTGCATTCTGCCACGTCATAGCAAAGGGAATCGAATGCACACGGTTCATCATATTTCTGCCATGCAATTAGCTCGTTAGTCCCATGTTTCCGCGGCCAATTTCGAGTAATAATTGGATGTGTTGGAACGTTGAATACACTTTAGTCTTCGTTCTCCTCCCCAATATTGTTGTTATCGTCATCGTTCCGCATCGGTTTCCGCGCGCGCGCGCGCGAATGCGTTTTGTCACTTCCACGTCTTCTTCACGAAACGCGACGATTTGCAGGTGGCTGACAAGCAAATGCTCAAAATGGAGCAACTGATCAGCGAGGCGCGGAACAAGCACGCGGATATGCTCGAAATGTTCAAGCAGGTGAGAAAATGAACGGCAATACCATATTAATCCGCGACCGTATTTGCACTTGCAAGGTGTAAAAATGAGCCCCAAATCCTCAACAAATATCATATTTTTCGTATCAACATTTTGCGTATTCCGAAATCAAAAATTGAATTCTCGAGCTCATTCTGACGCCCGGAATGTGCATTTTCTTATCAATTTCGACCTTCTGACTGACAAATTTCGCCGAAATTTGCGATAAAACAGAGTTGATTTCGCCGCCAGAGACGTCGAGAGTGAGATTGAGCGAATAGATGTTTGCTTTCCGCTGGACAGGTGTAAAAGTAAAGTGGGCAGCATCTCCTCCTCCTCCTCTTGATAATACTCTCGACAAATATGGTCAATGATCGCGCGCAGAGCCATTTGCATTTCGAAACGAAAGTACGACGATGTGTCCTCGATTCAGGTCGACTCGAAACAACAGATTCTGACCTCCTCGTTGCACACGGCTCACGCTCAACTCGAGGAGACGGTCGCCAATCTCGTCGTGCTGATTCAGGAGCAGAAGAAGACGTTGGCCAAGGAGATTGACGCGGCTTTCTCGGCTAAACAGGTTCGTGATCATCATCATCAATCTTCGACGTCTTCTGCGTCTTGGTGGCAGTCGTCAGGGCCCCTAGAGGGGGCCCCGGCGAATTTGAATTGCAAATGTGTATGGAGGTCCGGTGAAGGCGGAGAAGACGGGGGAGTGTGAGAAATGGGGGGCTGTCTCACAGATGTTTCCACGAATCGGCAATGTTTTGGCTGTTAAATCCATTTGAAAGAGGGTGATTTCGATGAGAGAGAGAAGGGGGCGGGCGGCACATCAAAAAGTGCATTAAAAAGTGTCGGTTGTGGTGCTAATTAACGCAATTTTATGTCCGACCGCCATCTGGAGCGGGGTGTATTGCATCAAAAGGATCTCCGTGATTTTGCGTGCTTCCTGATGCTTCGGGTGGTTACTGGTGTCTCGGGGTTCAAATGATCATGTTTGCTCATCAAGTACACGGCCTCATCACCGAAACAATGCAGTTTGTTTGACCCCACGCGCTGTCTGCTTCGGCCAGTTTCTCGTGGAAGAGAACGGAAGAAAGAGACAATGAAGCGAAAATTAGGCACCCCGCTGACAGTGACAAGACAATGGAACACTGGTGGCACTCCTCCTTCTTCCAATAATAATAATAATAATAATAATGGAGGTGGTCGTGGTGATGGTGACGCAAGATACCGCGAGAAACAGGTCGAATTATGTGATGGCCTCACTGTTTCCCAGCGGGGTCATGTTCTCACACTGAGTGATTCGGATCGTCGAGATATATCTCGCGAAGAGAAAGGGGGGACCGATGATCGGAAGGATCCGGAAACCGGATCACAGTGAGAATACGGGGGAGAACAGTGCTCGCTGAAAGTTGAAAGTGGAGAGAGATTCCCGGACTCGGTACAGATTCCTCGATGTTTGACCAATCTTGGTTTGATTGAGCGATTCTGAGAGGGAGAGATGGCTCCGGTTTCCCGGTCTCGAGGGGCTTTTCCGTCACACATACTCTAATCTCGTGTCGAATCTCTCATCTTCTACTTTCGTGTGCGCCCGAAATCCCCCCTCTTTCCTCCCGGCCGATTACTCTTATCTCACTCATCATCGTGTGATCGTCAAGAAGTCAATCACTCACTCGCTTCTTTTCAGCTGCAACTGACACTTGTGGACAAGCGGATCCAGTCGATGGCCGACAAACTGTCGCAAACGATCGAGTTCTCGCGTCGTCTGATGGCGTTCTCGACGCCGGCCGAGGTGATGGTGTTCAAGCAGCTGCTCGACACCCGTCTCCAGCTCTTCCTCGGATTCAACCCCGACGTCAGCGGAGTTTTGAACGCGCCGTGCGAAGTCGAATACCTCGGAGCCGCTCCGTTGTCTTTCGGAAAGTCGACGTCCGCCGTCGCGCAGCTCCTCGGACAAGTCCGCGGATGTGCTCAGACGAACAACTCGTCCGAGTTCGGAGCTCTGCTCCAGTCGTCGGCTCAGTCCGGAATGCCGCCGACTCCGATCGGACGGCCACCGAGTCGTCACATCCAAATCGACTCGCAACTCGCGCGCTCACCACCGCACGTCGCCGGATCTCTTCCGCTCAACGCGTTCTCCGACTCGAACCTCCTTCGTCCGAACAAGGACTTTGGCGGATCGTCGCAGTCGCTGGGACCGTTCGGAGGGCCGGGCAGCGAGTTCCCGTGGAGCCTCGAGACCGGGTTCGCCGGACTTCTCGACGCCGGAAACGTTGACGACGAGAAGCTGCAGACGCTGTTCCCGCCGTCGCGATCGCAGATCAAGCGTCAGAAGATGATCTATCACTGCAAGTTCGGCGAGTTCGGAGTCATGGAGGGCCAGTTCACCGAGCCTTCCGGAGTGGCTGTCAACGGACAGGGCGACATCGTCGTCGCCGACACCAACAACCATCGCATCCAGGTGTTCGACAAGGAGGGCCGCTTCAAGTTCCAGTTCGGCGAGTGCGGCAAGCGTGACGGGCAGCTGCTCTACCCGAATCGGGTGGCCGTGAACCGGTCGACGGGCGACTTTGTGGTCACCGAACGATCGCCGACCCACCAGATCCAGGTGTACAACCAGTACGGACAGTTCCTGCGCAAGTTCGGAGCCAACATCCTGCAGCACCCGCGTGGAGTGTGCGTCGACAACAAGGGACGCATCATTGTTGTTGAGTGCAAGGTGAGACCGACTTCCGAGTCGCCTCGCCGATCTCATCCGAATCGTCTTTCAGGTCATGCGCGTCATCATCTTCGACATGTTCGGCAACATTCTGCAAAAGTTCTCGTGCTCTCGCTACCTAGAGTTCCCGAACGGAGTGTGCACGAACGACAAGAACGAGATCCTGATCTCGGACAACCGCGCGCACTGCATCAAGGTTTTCTCGTACGAGGGGCAGTTCCTGCGACAGATCGGCGGCGAAGGAGTCACCAACTATCCGATCGGCGTCGGCATCAACTCGATGGGCGAGGTCGTCGTGGCCGACAACCACAACAACTTCAACCTGACCGTCTTCTCGCAGGTGAGTGCTTCGAAGACCCCATTCTACCGTATGGCCTCGCGGCACATGAGATCTCAAAGGATCTCAAGTACCGTAATCCCTCGCCACTTGAAAGCCACGAATCTCACTAATGCCATTGCAGGACGGCACAATGATGGGCGCTCTGGAGTCGCGTGTGAAGCACGCGCAGTGCTTCGACGTCGCCCTCGTCGACGACGGCTCCGTGGTTCTCGCCTCGAAAGACTACCGCCTCTATCTGTACCGCTTCGGAGGATCCGCGCTTCCGTCGACGTCCGCCTCGTCGAGCCAACTCTAGGCTGTCTCCAAAGAGAAGAAGAAGACGTCGAGACGACGACGACGACGATGACGATGATGAGAGAACACCTCCGCCCCGGAAGAGAAGAGTGTCTCTCGCAAAAGAGCACACAGCAGACCGTTTCTTCCCTGCCCCACTCCCCACCTCCTCTTCCCCCTCTTTTTCTTGTAAATGTGCATAGATTTTCTTTTCCCCCCGCACCCCGTAAAATGTGATTTTCTGGGCTCTTTCCATCAATTTTCCCCCTTAAAGGTGTTCTTTTTTTCATTTTTTGAGCTCTCAAGAGCCTCTCCGCAACGTCGCCCCCCATTTTTTTGCCCCCCCCCCCTCTCCGTTTTTCTTCGTTTTTTTCGTTGTTTTTGTCTCTTTTTTTTTCATTTCATCGCCCCGCCCACTTTTCGAGAACCTTTCTCGATTTGTGTGTGTATTTTTTAATTGGAGCAGTGCTCCGTTTATGGTTTTTTATTGTTGATCCCCTTGGCCCCGCCCCTTTGTCCACTTCCCCACCCTAGTCTCGCCCCGCCCCCTTCTTTTTTTTTATTGAGAGCCTGGAGCTCGTTTTCTTTTTCAATGTTTCTTGTAATATCACACGCCCCGCCCCCTCTACCTTTTGTAATTTCGGCCCCCCGGTAAGTTTTGCACACACACACACGCACACACACACGAACGAACACTCAAAAACACATGGTGTTGATGGTTTTCTGTAGGGTTTCTAGAGTGGAAGAGAGAGAGAGAGAGATGAAAAGGAATCCGAGCTGGTCTCGTGACGACTTCTCTCCACCACACCCACCCCACCCGGAAAAAGAGCCCCCGAGCCCGTCGTGCTGGTCACGAGCCGAAGGCCACGCGGGAGCTCTTTTTGTGTGTGTGCGCGTGCTGCACCCACCATTCCTAGTCGGCGTCGTTTCCCTCCCTTCCCCCTCTCTCTGAGCCATTTGCACTTTTATTTATTATTATCCCCCCATTATTTCCATAGATGTTTGTATGGCGCCTGGAAGCGCGTTTATATATAGCACCCCCACCTCCCCCGTAAATATCCCCTCCCGGCCCCATTCAAATTGCACCCTAAAAATCCCCCCAAAAATGTTGTTATCTCCTTTCCCCCCAGTTTTTTGGCCTCTTCTTATCCTAATTGCCTCAAGCCCCGCCCCCTTTTCTAACCTATCATTTTTTATTGCCACCCAGAAAATATTCCCTTTTTTTTGCGTAAAATTCGAGTAGATTTCTTATTTATATGGGCAGTTTTTTTTTTCACATTCTTTTTTTTCCCCTCTTTTTTCTTTTTCTTCTTGTTGTGAGTCTGTGTGTGTCTTAAAAGTTCTATTTCCGAAAATGTGTAAAGTAAGAAAAAAAAAACAGCGTCCCCCCCCCTTTCCCAAATTCCCATAAAACGAAAAAAAAAGAGTTTAGTAAGTGCCCCCCGTCTTCTAGTGGTTTTGTTATTGATTTTGGTGTCAACTCTCTTCTACTCGCCCCGCCCCCTTTTTAACCGGTTACGCACATTAAACTTGGCACCTTTCCTCCAATCTAGCCCCGCCCCGCCCCCTTTTCTCCCCCAAAACTCGTGGCTTCTTGTTCTTCTTTTTTTTTATTGATTTTCTCCAAGTCGTCGTTTCTATGTTGTTTTTGGCCCCCCATTCTTTTCTTTTTTTTGTAAGACAGGCTGGTTCCTGTTGTTGATAACTTCATTTTGGCGCGCGCACAAATGAGAGAAATTTGATGTTTTTTGTTGTATTTTTCCCGCTTCCACCCCACGCACCCATTTATATGCAAATCCTCGAAACAAAACAAAAAAACAAGACACTCTTTTCATTTGTTTTCGCTCCCCCGTCCCTTCCCACCACCACCAAATGGCCTTAAAATATCGATTCGTGTGAAAATAAATGAGAAAAGGTCCCCGATTCTGGCTTACTTTCTTGGGTTTTTCGCAGAAAAATCGCTGAAAATTGACACTGAAATCGATCGTTTCTTCTGGAAATATTCTCTACGAAAAGCGAGAGCACAGTTTGTAAAAAGAAATGCGAATAGAAAATTTCCCGTTTTCTAGTAGTTTTTTTTTGTAATTTTTGCAGGAAATGTTTATTTTGTTGTTTCTGACACACACAATAAATTGTTTTTTTTTTTTGGTTTTGTTTTTTTTTCGAAAAAAGTTAGAGAGAAATGGGGAAATTGGGAATTTCAGCGATTTTCAGCGTCGGAGTCGGGAAAAATTTCAGATATTCGGGATTCGGGATACTGTAGTTGGAGCCGACGCCGAGCACACAGTTTGCCTGAAAAAACGGGAAAAAATGGCTGAAAATCAAGAAAAAACTGATTTTCTGCATTTTGTCGTCAACTTTGGTGCATTGACGCAAAGTTGCAGATTCGAGATTTTAGGCCGAATTTTCGAAAAATTTGTCGTTTTTCGAGAAAAATAGATGTAAAATTTGTCGTTTTCCATGTGGAAAATTTAGAAAAATGTGTAGTTTTTACCGAATGCTTGGATATAATTTGTGTGAGACGCGACGAATCCGGATAGTCGAGCGGTCCTTCGTACTGTAGAAAACTGTTATTGTCACGCGACTTCTCGCTTCAAAACCCACTAATGTCATCGTTTTTCCCATGAACCACGGAATCAAAAAGTTCGTCAACGTCTCCAAATCGCGCGGAGCATCCAAAACGAGCACATTCTCGACGGCTCCGTCCACTTGAGCGAATTTCGCGGCGAGACCCGTTTTGCGGGTTTCAAGTGCTGCGAGCAGTTGGCTCTTGCTCACATTTATCGATTTTCTGGAAAAAAAGAGAGAATGGCTGAACGGGAAGAAGCTCGATTGTGTGGGAACCGAATCGAAGTTCTTTCGTGTTTGCCTTCCCCTTTTTTTCGTCTTGTGTGGTCGTGTTTGTATTTTAGAGAGAGAGTGTGACGAGACGAGAGACGCAGAGAAACGAGACACTGGCTGGCACGAAACCGAACGGGCGGACGTGAAAAAATTGGGAGCTTCGCGCGCGGGGGACCGAAAATACCGTATTGGAGAGGAGGGCGAACTTCAAACCTGAATATCTTGGAAACTGAAATAGTTGCAAAAAAGTGATCAACTACAAAAATGTGGGAAATTTTAAGGTGATCATGTTTGTAGTAGTCAACTTTCTCCCAACTCTTCTAGTTTCAAAGATATCCGGGTTTGAAGGTGACCTACTTAACCATAAACCAGTGTTAAACTTCAATCGCGGATATCTCGGAAACTAGCAGAGCTATCAGAAAGTTGCCAACTACAAACATGATCAGTTTGAAATTTCCCGTCGTTTTGCAGTTGACAACTTTTTCGCAACTCTTCTAGTTCCCGAGATAGCCGCCCCTCAAGAATGCAAACGCGCTCCACTGTCGACACTCACCCGTTTTCGACGGGAAAAACGACGAGCACCTCGTCGTCGAGCCACTCGTTTTCAGTCGTTTCCGCTGATTCTCGGCCCACTTCCGATATCAACTGAGCCCATTCGACGTCTTTTCCGTCGCGCAAATCGAGACTAGTCCGATAGGAGGGCCGACGCGCCGGTATGTGCTTACGTGGCGGAGGTACTCCCGGATTGGGTGCCACGTGGCGAATGACGATTAATTGGGTCGTGTCGTCGATTTGGGCGATTCGCTGAAAAACAACGACAAGTGGGAGGAGAAGGAGGAGAAGGAGGGACTAGAAAACTCAAGAAAGCTCAAGGCTCAAATTCTTCAACTTTGAAAGGGTGCAACTCGAAAACTAGGATAGTTAGAAAAAAGTTGTCAACTGCAAAAATGTGGGAAATTTCAAGCTGATCATATTTGTAGTTGACAACTTTTTCCTAACTCCTCTAGTTTCCGAGATATCCAGGTTTGAAGGTGACCCACTAAACCATAAGCCAGTGTTCAACTTCAAACGCGGATATCTCGAAAACTAGGATAGTTAGAAAAAAGTTGTCAACTGCAAAAATGTGGGAAATTTCAAGCTGATCAAGTTTGTAGTTGACAACTTTCTCCCAACTCCTCTAGTTTCCGAGATATCCAGGTTTGAAGTTCGAGAGGAAGCAGTCTATGGTGCCCCTCTCGTTTTCGTGGCGAGACCCTGCGCGGGAAAACCTCAATGTTTCGCTTCAAATCGATCAGCGTCTGTGCCTGCCAAAACGCGTCGACTGTGATCAGCACGCGCGGTTTTTCCGCCGCGACGACCGCCTCCAAGTGCGACATTTCGGTCGTCAGCGGGTCCTGCAACGATTATGTCGTCTCGGCGCGAAATTCGAATTCTCCTCGGGCGCACCATGAGAATTGTCGTGTGGCCGACGCGAAACGCGGCGAGAATCGACAAGGGCAGCTGCATGACACGTGGCAAGAAAATCAATACTCGCTCTCGTTCCGCCGCTTTTTCGATCATCGGAAAGTGGTGTTTGTGGAGGGCGCGCGCGATTTTGTCGACGAGCACCGAGCACGTCTCCCAGTCGACGTCGCAGCAGTCGTGCACGTCGCGATCGTCCCAGTAGTTGCCCTCCCTGCAAACGACGCGCGTACGCAAACACCGCGAGGGGGCGGGGCTTGTGCGGACGAGTCCGCGTAAATCGACACGCTAAGCTCCGCCCACTTTCCGTGTTTGCGTACTGTGCTCGTTTTTCAGAACGATACCATAACTCACCAAACTAATCCGATATCCAACGGTTTTCGAACATTTGGGTCTAGGCCCACGAATTTGCCGACCAACGACATTATGTGTCGAGAAGAATCGAGCACACGAATGGCTCCGCCAAACTGGTGCCCCTCGAAAGTGGGCGGAGCTTATTTTCCATCTTAAATTTCAGGCAATTAACGCGAAATTTCTGGCAATTTGAGGGCCCAAATTGCACAGTGTCGTGTATCGAAAACATTGGACATCTCGTGTGACTATCGGGTGGAAAACGCTGAAAAACTCTGAAAATCGCTGGAAAACTGAATTATTATCGCGCGAAAAACGCGAGTTGTCGTCAGGTTCGGTGCAAAGTACGCAACAAGTGCGACGCGGTGTTTGCACACAGAAATTTGCGGGGCGAACTCTCTCGATTTTCAAAACGCGCTTTTTCTTTTAATTTCCGTGCGAATTTTCGCGTTCCGTCGAGAAAGTGTGCATTTTTGGGTCGAGTTCGGTGTTTTTCACAAATGTTTCGAAATTGTGATGAAATCGATGAAAAGCGCACACTTTCAGGCTTTTCGCCGGTGTTTTGCAGAAAAAACTTTGAAAAAAAGCGTCTATGACTTGAAAATTAAGCTCCGCCCCTTTTTCCGTTTTAAAAACACCAAAATTTTCAGTTTTAACTCAATTTTCCGGCGCGATGCGGTCGCGTCGCGGTATCTCCGAAAGTGTAAACAATAAACACACGAATTCGTGTTGCTCGTCATATCTGACACATTGTACGCAATTCCTCTCCGCAACACGTTGCTATTCGCCCTCCCTCCCTCCTTTCAATTTGCGCGCGAGTCGAACCGGTGGCCTAGTTTCCCGAATGTCGGCCGCCTCGCTTCGTCAATTTGTGTGTGAGTGTGTGCATTTGCGCGTCGCGGTGAACATTCGAATTGTGTGTCTCGTCGTCTCGTTCATTTTCGATTTTCGGCGGCCTCCAAACTTTTCATTGCAATTTTTCGGCCACTCGAACAGAGACTTTGGTTTTTTTCGAGTTCAGCGTTTGCGAATCGATCGCCGAATTTCGGCGGGATTTCAAACTTTCACCGATGCCACTCGTCGATTTCGCAATAAATTGACAATCAATGAGTTTCAGCGCGTTCTTTTTGTTTCTGAAAACGCGTCGCGGACTATAGTCTCGCAACGCGCTGCGGTCGCGTCGCGTGTCGACGAAGGGGGCGGAGTTATCGATTTTCAGACGCGGATTTCGATTCGACTCGCTTTTTTCAGAGAATCTGCCATTTCTCATCAGAGACCATGCATGCATTGTTAAACGGTTTACCTTAAGGTAAATGATCAAAAATGTCACTGTAAACAAACATTTTTGACAATTTACCTATTGGTGAAACGTTTGCCACGTCTATGCAAATGGTCTCTGATGAGGAATGGCAGATTCTGAAACTTTGAGAATTGTGTCGAAATCCACGTCGAATTCCGAACCGATCGATAACAGCCAGAATCTGAGTTCCTGCGGACGCGTTGCGGTCGCGCGTCGCGGTCGCTTTGCGCCTATTAGCGATGTCTCGTCGAATCGGGCGCATTGTCCGCAACACCGTGGCCGTGTCTTCTCGAACCTTCGCCACTATCGATCGGTCGGCTGCCTTCCGCGCGCGCGCGCGTTCTCCTCTCTTTCTCTGCGCCCTCTCTCGCGCGCCACACTCTTTCGCCTCGCGACGCAAATGCGCTCCATTGCGCGAAACATCGCGTTTCTCGTCTCGTTTGATTGACGTTTTGCGCGCCAATTCCACTGCCATTTTTCGAGATTTCAAATAGAAACATTGTAGTTTGTAGTCTTGAACTCCCGCTCTCATCTCGAAAATCGACCAAAAAAGGTTCGAATTTCAGGTTATTGTGACCGAAAAATGGACGAATTTTTCAAAGAGCTCAACGCGTCGGCTCCAATTGTCAAACAGGAAGAGCCCGATTTGGAGGTACTGAAAAAAATCACTGAAAAAATTGGTTTTTTTTTTTCGGAAAATTCGGTCAATTTTTTTCAAAGCGGCAATTCAAAATTTGAAAAAATTTTGCCGCTAATTTTCAAAAAAAATGTTTAGTTTTTCAATGGAAAATTGTGAAAATCAGAAAAAAAACCTACTAACCGAGGAATTTTTCTGGCGGTAGTTTAAAATTTAATAATAATTTTTCAAATTATTTAGTTAATTTCTTCTTTTTTTCCAAATTTTAAACTCAAAAAAATCGATAACATTTTTCGAAATTTTTTTTTAAAAAATGATTTTTTTAATTTGAAAAATCGATAAAATAACAAAAAACTTGAAAAGTTAAAATTTTTAAACAAAAGTAATCCAATTAAAAAATTAAAGATTAAATTTAAAAAAAAAATTTTTTCCAATTTTTTGAAGAGCCTTCAAATTTTTATTGAGTTTTTCGGGCAAAAAAGTTGAAAAATTAAAATAAAATCGAAATTTTTATAGTAAAATTGGAAATTTCGATTAAAATTTTTTTGAAAAGTCGAAAAATAAAAATATTATTAAAAAAAAAAACATTGACAAATGAGCCACTAATTGGGGTCGGCAGTACTTTCAGATGAGCAGCGAAGGCGCGTCGGCGAGCTCGTCGTCGACGGATGCTCCGCAAGAAGAGCCGATACCGCCGACGGCTCTCGAAGAGTTGGCCGGCGAAATGGAGGCGGCGGTGAAGAAGAAGGCCGATGAGGCGGCGGCTCTCGAGGAGTTCATGCAGCAGGAGCCGCAGCCTCTCGAGCCGAAGAAGCGGAGACGCGGACAGAAGCGACCGACGCCCGAGGAGGAGGAGCGGAGGTTCGCGCGATCGGCACTCACTCTCTAGTCTAGTAGAACCCGATCGATTAGTTGCAGGGCACAAGAGGAGGCGCGCGGGCCGCTGAAGACGTTCGGGCACTCGTCGCGACCGCGTCGCTCCGTGAACTACGCGAGCATCGAGCGGGGCGACGAGGCGCAGTCGCAGTCGCTCGTCACCGAATTCACGACGGGCAGGAAGCGCGCGAAGAGGACGAGAGACGAGTTGGACGAGAACTACGAGGAGGAGACGCCCTCGAGCTCGACAGACCGACGGAGGGGCCGTCGAGCCGTCGCGAACAAGCGACAGTGGACGCCCGAGTTCGATCCGAACCATCCGGAAGCAGAGTTTGTCGCGCTTGTGCCGAGCGTCGACGCGGAACGACCGTCCGAAGAGCAGCGACCCGGCGGAAAGACGCTCGACTCGATGGCTCCGATCAGGCGAGCCTCGGGCGGCTTCCGAAGATTCGTCTCCTGGCTGACAGACGTGCAGATCGCTCAGATGATGTGAGTCGTCTTCGCCACTTCCTCAATTCATTTCTGAACATTTGCAGTGAAATCGTCGAGAATCGCTACGTTCTGAACGCGAATAGCGACGAGAAAAAGTGGCTGAAGACGGTGCGGCACGTCTACAATCTGATGCCACAGGAGTACCGTCGCGACTTTGAGACGGCCGCCCGGATGGATGTGCAGGCGTCGCGTCAGTTCGTGCCCGACATCACGATGCCCATCTCGGAGATCCCACTGCGTTCCGAGGACGAGATGAACAGGCCGCGCGTGACCGGGCAGTCGGTCCGCGTCAACTGCTGCGACCAGGAGCCGGTGCTCAACGACATGGCGTCCGCCGCCGCGCACTTTCTCGACCATCACGACACGGTGCACTTTTTCGGATGTGACATTTGTCACAAGATGTACACGTCACGCTTCGAGCTGACGAAACACGATTGCGCCGAGTTCTGCTCGTATCTGCTCGATTTATCGATGAAAGGACTCGCGATGGAGCTCAACGCCACGTACATGTACTTGTGCTGCTCGCAGTGCGGTCTCTGGCTTCCCGTCAAAACGACATATCAGGGCAACAAGGGATGGCCGTACTTTGCCACTGCCGTCGTGAGTTTTTGACGGACATCGGCCGGAAAAGACTTGTATTCTTGAATTGCAGCTGAATCACACGTGTCAAACGATGGTGCCGATCCTTGTCCACTTCCGGAAGTTCATCGATGAGCCGCGCACCAAAGGCGACAACGCCGAGCGGCTCACGTTCGACATGGTGATCAGCGCCGACGTCGGATTTCCGATGAGGTGTCGCGAGTGCGATACCGAGCAGTTTACGAGTATCGAGGAGGCCGAGACGCACTTCAAGGAGAAGCACGACGAGAAGAAATGCTGCACAAAGTGCACAGAGTCGTTCGGAACCGACTTTATGTGGAGGTGAGTGATCGGAGGATCGTCAGCATCGGCAGGATCGTTTCGTTTGCAGACACCACCTGCAGTCGCACGCGACACCTGCGGCTCAATTCGCGAACTATCTGCTCTACTCGGCTACGTATCAGCCGGCGCCGAGCACTGGCCGCAAATATCCGCGCATCGGATTCAAATCGGAAGTGCCGGTGGTCGGCGGACTCGCCGGCGACGAGATTCGCGCGATAGCGGCGACAGAACGCGAGAAGGAGTTTGTGAAGCCGCACGAGAACACGATTCGAAAGAAGTTGTTGATCTGGAAGAAGGAGAGGGAGTCGAGCCCGTCCTCTTCCGAATCCGAGTTCTCGCGACGATCATCGACCTCCTCCTCGTCGTCCTCATCGTCGTCGTCGTCTTCGGAAGACGAACGACCGCCACGAAAAATGTCGTCAGACTACGACGAAGACGATGTGACTTCGAACGCGAAGAATTCGAAGGCGAAGCAGCGACGGCTTCAACGGAAGTTGGCGAGAAAGAATCGCGCCGATCGCGGATACGAGCACATTGATCGAAAAGCGCTGTTCGGAAGATCGGAGCCGGAGCAGAAGGCGATGGATCGCATCGAGGAGCTGATGGCGAAGCGGCTCTTCATGACCGGCGACCGATTGTTGCAGCCGGAGGAGGTGCTCAAGATTCTCAAGGACAAGGAGGCGAGCCCGGTGAGTCGGCGCGCCCATCCCCCATTTTCAAGCCATTTCCCTCCCACTTTTCAATCATTTTGTCGTGAATCCCCGATTTCGGGCTGTTTTTACCGGCGAAAAGTGGAATATAAACGCGAAGCGAACTAAAAGCAGAGTGTTACTTTCCAAAATGTCCGATTTCTGATTGATATTCTGGTCTTAGACACTCGTACAATCCGATCGATGCCTTTCAGGAACCCGAACTGGGCGATCTGAGATGTCAGCTGGCCGACGCGATCGCCAACGCCACGATGCACAACATCACAGTGCCGACGTTCAACTGCATCGATCCGCTGAAAAGTTTGCTGCTGATCAACAAGATGTGAGCTCGAACCATTCGTGATGGATCCGTTCTCTTTTCTTTGTTTTGCAGCTTCCATTACTGTGAAAAGTGCAGGCTGGTGTTCTCGACGGATAAGACGGCGCATGCGATCGTTTGTGATGTTCCAGAGGTGAGAGACTGAATGATCATCGGATGGGGGGCGACATTGACCATCGGACACTTCAGGACTCGTTCCGAGAGATCTACCACGCGGCGGCCGGGCCGCAATCGGAATTGCGCTGTCTCATCGCCGGCTGCGACTTTCGCATCTGCTCGATCGTCTCACTGCGCACGCACTGTCTTCTCGTCCACGGTCACAGCATCACCGTCGAGAATCTGGCCGGGCCCGGCGGCAAACCTCCCATCGATCTCGATCCGGAGCTCGCCGATCGCTACGATCGATCGCTGATGAAACTCGTCAAGTGTTTCGACGCGCTGCAAAACGACGAGCGCAGTCACATGGCTCGTCTCACCGACGCCGACTGCTTCTTGCCCGTCTCGGGATTGCTCGATCGGAAACCGCGCGCGCCGCCGCCGCAGACGAACGGGCAGATCAATCGGTTGATGCTGACGCGCAATCTGCGCGCGCCGCAGCAACGTCATCAGTTTGCGATGCCGATGCCGCCAGTCAGAATGAGCATGATGGTCAAACCGTTCAGGATACCAAGATCGGTAGGTGACCTCGTCATTCAGAAGCTCACACTCTAGTTTTCAGACTCGCTGGTACGCGTGTCACTGGTGCGACAAGTCGATGGAGAACATGGAAGCGTTCATGGACCATCTCACGCGCTCGCACATCTTCTACTGCCACATGTGCGCCAAATCGTTCGCCACCCAGAACACGCGCCGCACGCACAACTGTCTCCGCAAGTTCCCCGACACGCGATCCGGCGGCTCCGGTCGATCTGTCACCGGACAGTGTAGAATGTGCGGCGATCGTTTCCCGCTCGACGTCTTCTTCGCCCATCTCGTCCGTCAACACTTCTCGCACATCGAGTTCAATCAGGCGACCGGCGAGATGGTGCCGCCGGCAATTGACACGCGTTACGAGGTTGTCGCGAGCGAGACGCAGCCATCACACCAACAGCATCAGCCACCCGTGCAGTTTGATCGCACGAAGATCATCCGTCCGCACGCGGCTGTCAACTACGGGATCCCGCTGCACGACATTGACAGACACGAGCCGTCGAACCGGGTGGACGGCTACTCGTTCCAGCCGCCCGACGTGTCGGTGCTCAACGCGCACACAATGTGCTATCTGTGCGAGTTGGTGTTCGACGGCATTCCCGAGCTCGAGCAGCATCTCGCTCTGCACTGGGAGAAGTTCACGAGATGTCCGTTCTGCGAGCACAAAGTGTCGACGCACTTTGATCTGCAGAGGCATCTCGTCACCACTCACATCATCATGCAGGGAAACCGACAGGTGTGCACCCCTTCCTCTTTCTCCGTGAATCTATCCTCTTCTTTAGGTGTGCGAGTTCTGCGGTGACTCGGTGAGCCGGTTCCAGAGCTCTCACCTGCTGCTCCGATGCCGACGACCGCCGCGTTGCACGCTGTGCGACATGAAGGACAACGATCCGCAGGTCAACTACCAGCACATTCAGCGGCACCATCTACTGGCTCTCCGACGGTTCGGCTGTCCCTACTGTCCGGCGATTTTCGTCTCGCTCGGCCAGTTCTACGATCACACGTGTCCGGCCGTCACGACGCGAGCCTACTTGTGCTCGTGCAAACCGGATCGCTACTTCCGTTTGCCGGCGCTGTTCTGCGATCACTACGACGCGCTGCACGTGAGCGGCAATCGGTGTCGTCTGTGCAACTACGAGGCGCCGAGCCAGGAGCTGCTCGCGCGACACCGCATGAATCACATCCGACCGCAGACGATCGACGTGCCGAAGCGAGTCCTCATTCTGTACGAATGGATGCATCCGCGCGCCGACAGCGCCTACTCGAAATGGCAGCGAGGCGAAGGACCGCCGCCGCCCGGCTACGAATCGCTCGATCGGCCGGCGCAGAATGGAATAGGAGTAGCCGGCACGACGCCGATGGGAATCTCGACGCCTGCGATGAGATCTTCTCAGATTGCACTTCCGGCGCCTGTAGTTCCACCGCGGCAAACTCTCGCTCAGCAGTTGAGCGTGAGTCTTTCTCGACACTTTCTCGAGCAACAAAAACCGTTTTCCCTGGTTACAGAAACATCTGCAGCCCGTCACGCAAGTCACCGAAATCATAGAGCTCAGCGACGACGACGACGACGACGGCGAAGATGACGATATTGTGTTCGAGAAGGCCGTCCAGAGTGGACAAGTCATCAGTAAGCCCCGCCCCCTTTTCCCCTCCGGCTCTTCTACAACTTCATGCTCTCATTTTCAGCGGCAAAAGATCTGAAAGAGGCGGCCTCGTTGGCCATGATGCCGAATGAGGTGGAGAAGAAGGAAGTGCCAGTTGAAGCGGAGCCGGCGACGGCCGGAGCAGCTCCATCCACGGCTTCGGATCGGAATCAGTGCAATCGAGAGGGTGAGTCACGTCAACTCTTTCGCATTTCCCCCTCTGTTCTGTTTCCCTTCATTTTCACGATAAAGAAAACGATTCGAAACATGTCGAAATTCAAAGAATCCCGTCAACTTTTCCATCGAATCATCGCCGAAATTCGATGGGAACGCGGTTTCCCAGTTCGAGTTCCTATTTGTTGGCTATCAATTCGAGTTTTCAGTGCGCGTCGAGCAATCGGCAGACGGTTATGGCGGTTCGAAACAGCCGGGATACGTGGTGGAGGAGAACGAGATGGAGGTGGCCGAGGAGCCGAAGAAGGCCGGCGAGCCGATAGTCAAAGTGATCGAGGACGCGAACGGCGATGACGAGTTGGCGGTTGTTGCCGAAGTCGAAAAGTTGGTTCATTCGATGTCGAGGCAGAGAATCCGATAATCCGATCCGTTTCAGCACGGCCGGCACTCTACCGTCGTCGATTTCGTCGGGTCGCGAGAAGAAGCACAAGTGTTCGCAGTGCTCCGACGCGTTCCTCACGGCCCTCTCGCTGAAATCGCACATGGAAGGACACAAACAGGACGCGGGCAGCACGCGAATCACCGACGAGACGTACGGCATTCCGTTGGACGTGAAGGCGTGGATATGTCGGAACTGCTGCATCGCGTTCGAGAGCCAGATCACGTACACGAAGCATATGGTGAGAGAAACAATTGGTCTCGTCAATCGACGATCGCAAGTTTGCAGGCGATCCACGGCGAGACGGTGTTCACGTGTGAGACGTGCTCGGGAATCGCGTTCAACAACGCCACCATACAGAACCACAGGAACGGTCACGAGGCGAAACAGGTGCAGTACTTGTGCGGTCACACGACGTGCATGCTCAAGTTCGGATCGGATCTCGCGCTGTTCGACCATCTGCACGCGGTGCACTCGATTCCGCTCTTCTACTTCTGCAAAGTGTGCGGATTCGGAGCCACCGACGCGAACGCCGTCTTCACGCACACGGCCATCCATCAGACGTCGCCATATGTGAGGAGTTTCCGGTTCGACTCGACCGCCTCAATTCGATCATTTCAGACGCTTGTCGAACGATTCGGCGCGTGTCCGGCTCGGCTGCTGAACTATCAGCCGTTCGATGAGAAAGAGTTTCGTGCTCGCGTGCTCACGAAGCTCGTCACACTGCACACACCGTCCGAATGTTCGCATCGATCGATGCTGCTGTCGAACGAGAATCTTGTCACGTGTCGAACGTGCTGGTGCACTGTAAGTGATCCGTTCTCGCCCTGAAGAATGGGCTGAAAGTCCACTTTCAGCAATCGTGGTTCAACTTCCTCGCCCACAACAACTACAACGACGAGAAGGGCTATCCGACGTTCAAACTCGCCGATCGGCCCACCGATTCGCGTCGATTCTTCCCGCTGATGAGCCATTTGAGCGCGAAAAACGATCAACAAATGCAGCGATACGGAGGACAGACGTACGTGACGCAGCGAGCGAACGGCAATCTGGCTCGCGCGCCGACTGTGCCCGCACAAACGGGCGGCGGACCACCTCCGCAGACGACGACGACGACGAGAACGCTACCGACGGTGCAACAAATGCGCCCGCACCTCTCCTCGACAAACAATCCGGCGCCGACGGCCGTCGGGATGGGCGGCGCGCGAGTGATCCGTCCCGTCGTTCCCTCCACCTCCTCCTCCTCGACTGCGATGGTGCTTCCGCCGCATCGTCAGCCGGGAAGTGTGCACACCGGACTCATTCCGCCCCATCAGACGGCCGCCCAACGCAGAAATCTGCTCCGAAATCTGGCGGCGACTGCGCCGATTCTCCCGCTTCCGCCCACCTTGTCCGCCGCCTCCTCCTCTTCAGACTTTGCCATGTCGTCGTGTCCGACCACGCACAAGATCGCGCTCACCCGATGCACCGACTGCTCGAAACTCATACAGACGGACTACGATCGTCTCCTCCACCTGATGCACTCCTCCCAAAACACGTGGTTCTGTCGCCAGTGCGGATGGTCGGCGCGCACCGAAATGGAGCTGTTCGTCCACTTCACGCACACGCACATCGCGCCCGCCTACCACAAGTTCAACGCGATGGCTCCGGGCTCATTCAAGACGATCACCTTCAAACTGCGATGTCCATTGGCGTGCTGCGAAGGACTCGAGATGGTGTCGGCGGCCAAACTGGTGAAGCACATTGCCCAAGAGCACGCCGACTTTTTGCCGTACGAATCGAAGTGAGTCTCGATGCCGGCCGGGAATCGGAATCATTCCAACCAATCATTTTCAGTTGTTGCGATGCTCGATTCGTGTGTGCCGATATACGTGACAAGCACGACGAGATGCACAAGCAGATGATGAAGTGAGTCTCTCTCTCTTTCTCACATTTCACCTCTCTTTCTTCTTTCAGCGCCCAGGGAACCGAGGTGGCGTGCTGTCCGATTTGTGGACAAACAGACTTGTGGTCACTGCCGTACGATGTATGTTTCGGGAAGCGGATCCCGAAAAGTTTTTATCCATTCATCTACTGATTCCAGGAAACACTCGACTGCACCCAATCGCACATGGCACGACACGGACTCGACTATCGATCGGCGTGTCGACTGTGTCTGAAACAGTTCCCGTCCGACTCGAACGTGAGTCTCCTTCTTCAATATCGTCGTCTCCAATGTTGTCATTTCAGCTGAGAAACGTGATGGATCACATGCGAAACGAGCACTATCAGGCGCTGCCGAAACGCGGTTTCCGATGCAAAATTTGCGAGATGCACTCGGACGGCGACGAGGAGGCGTTCAGAGAGCACTGCAGAAGGAAGCACGTCGTACGTAACGCTTTTTTTGCTGGAATTGGATTGATTGGTCGGGAAGAGGCAGCTGATGCTTAGAATAGTCGGCCCATTGAATGGTAGCATCGGGCAGCCACCCGCTTGACATACGCTCGAAAGAGCTCCTCGGCCGCCAATGGCGCCGCCAGAGACCACAGATCGCTTAACTGATTGTCTGAGGCCGAGCGTTTTGGAGATCCGTCTGAGTAGACGTCTGATTACCTTCATTTTCTTTCCACACTCGTCGAGTCTCGCTTCTCCGCGCGCTTTCCAAATTCAAATTCCCTACAGAAATAGAAATCAGTGTCGATGATTCTCAACGCCACTCGTTCTTGCAGTTCAACATCCTGCTCAAATCGTCACTCTCGCAACGCGGCGAGCTCGTCGTCTCGTCGGGCGCCGAGTACGAGAACTACGTGGGACTGCGAAAACGGACGCAGCACGCGATCATAGCGGGAGGTGTCGCGCCGCGATCAGTGCCACAAATGAGAGGAGGAGGAGGAGCCGGCCGGTTGGCTCCGCAGCCGCCGCAAGGGTTCCCCGTCAAACGACTCGCCCGACCGAAGCCGTCCGGAGCCGCCGGGCCGTCGACGTCGTCTGCGCCTCAGCCCATCCGATACTCGCTGGCCGAGGGAGGCAACGCCGCACTCCAGTCGATCGCCGCCGCCATAGCCATTCCGACGACGACGACGACGACGACGTCTTCTGGAGCAGCGACGACGACGACGCCGTCTTTGGATGACGGCATAGTCATATTGGATTAGATCCACCCTACTTTTTACTCTTCTTATCTTTCTTGTTCCCGTTCTTTTTCTTTTCATTCCTCTTTCTTTTCTTTTTTTCCCACACACACACAGACCAAATGCAGTTCACTTTTCGAGTACACCCCGAGCCCTTTCTTTCTGCCATCTTCATGAGCTTTTCATTTTTTCTCATTCTTTCTGACAATGTTCAATGTCAGCCACACACATTTTCGATTCCAATATCCACATTTCTTTCTGTTTTCCTCTCTTTCGTCAATCCGTCTCTTCCTTCCGATCAGTAATCAAATATCGATCCGATCCGATCCGATCCGTTTTTAATCAATTCCTATGTCTCATTATCGGCGACCGTCGTCGTCATTCAATATAATCGTTTTTGAAATATCCAATGGAGCGCACTTGCATTCCGCTGTCCATCGACACTCTGGCCTCATATATATAAACATGTCGCGGCTCTTCTTCTTGTGAGCCAGCAGGAGAAAAAGAAAACGAGAAAACGAGAGAAAGAGAGAGAGAGAGAGAGAGAGAGAGAGAGAGAGAGAGAGAGAGAGAGAGAGAGAGAGAGAGTTGTGCGGTGTTATTGGCAGCGCGTCTCGAATTGGTCGAAAATGATGAGGAGACACTCCTTGTTGAGGAGAATAAGAGGCCGAGAAGAAGACTCCCGACTTTTTCTTCTCTTCTCGTTTTTATTCGTGGAACCTTTTTGCAAGAGGGGGAAGCGACAGGGTTACGGTATTGTTAGAAGAGCAATCTTCTTGTTTCTTTTCCGTTCGAGACCCGGAAATGGGGCGTGGCCTAATGCGCTTGTCATCGAGAAACGATGGCTCGCCGGAAGAGCTCACATGACTCTCTTCCTTTCATTGCTGCAGCTGCGATTATGCTCGCTCCCCGATTCTCCTTCTGCTGACCTACTTCTTCTTTTTCTCCTCATTGTCATCGGGGGACGTGTATTCAGTCGTCTCCCATTCATCTTCATCAACAGTCACACCGTCGACGCCTTGATTCTGAAATGAGAAGCAGGACTCTCTAGCTACCGTAACCCATTCACTGCCTCCTTACGCTCATCGTTACTAGGAGCTATGGCCTAGAAATCCGGCGGCCCTTTTCTCGCACGCCTGAAACGGCTACCGTAATCCCGTTATCTATCTCTTTAGCGAGCGAACTTCAAACCTGGATATCTCTGAAACTAGAAGAGTTGGGAGAAAGTTGTCAACTACAAACTTGATCAGCTTGAAATTTCCCGTCGTTTTGTAGTTGACAACTTTTCGATACCTTTTCTAGTTTTCGAGATAAACCCTCGGCCACGGGAGGGTTCGCGGTAAACGGCGATCCGCCGAACTTTCCCATAAAGATCGACACGGAAACGCTATCAACAAGAACAACAACACCCGCGCGGGAGACACTTTCTTTTTTTCGGTGTCGCAAAGAGACGCATCGTTTCGGAGACAATAACAGCTCGACGGCTGTGCCCACACTCGCGACAGTGCTCCCATCGCATCGGGCTCGGCGAGCCGATTCGAACGAGTGCCAAACGAGACAGAGAGGGAGGGAGAGCCGACGGGCGGCACACGCGAAGCAAACGACGCGCGCGACACGGAGACCCGCCACCGCCACAAGAGGCAGGAGGCCCCCCCCCCCCAAAAATCGCGAGCGAGCGAGCGAGCGCTTGTCGCTCTTTTCCTCTCTGCGTCTCTCGCCACACTTCTCGCCGTCTCGTCGTCTCTCGTCGCCACAAATGACCTAGCGGGACACATAACACACACACGGACGGACGGACGGGGACGGGGACGGACAGTGGTAGGAAGAAGAAGAAGAAGAAGATGGAGATGGAGATGGGGGAGGCAGGCGGCAGTCGCGCATCAAAAAGTGAGAAAGAGAGTGAGAGAGAGAGAGAGAGAGAGAGAGACAACATTCGAATGTCAGGAGGGGGCAGCAGCAGCAGTAGTGTCTCATCAGAAGAGAGAGAGAGAGAGGGATGTGTGTGTGTGTGGCCTTCTTCTTCTTCTTCTTCTCCTCTCCGCCGCCGTCGTCGTCGTCCCCGCCACCGCCGCCGTTTGGTTTTTCTCCTCGTCGTCCTCGTCGTCCCCGTTTTCGTTTCGTTTCTTTCCGGTGGCGGCTCTTTCCTCTCGCTCGCTCGCTCTCGCTCTCTCTCGAGAAGAGCTCCCGTCGATTCGCGGAGAGCTCTCATTTGGAGTCTCCAATTGGTGGTGGTGGTGCCGCAAACACTTTTTTGACTCTTCTCTTTCTGGGGCCATTCTCACCAATCGCTCTCTGGCAATCGATTGAGCCGGAGAAAGTCTGCGCTGCTCCGAGAGCGAAGAGAGACGCTCGCGATGGCCGAACTTTCGGGACGATGGAGAAGCTAGGCCACCGCGCGCGCGCTGTTTCTCTAAACGAGACATATTAATCCGATGTTTCCGAAACTCGTCGCCGCCGCCGCTTTTCCCACCAGAAACGGCGGCGATGAGCTCGCGGAGCAGTCTCCGAGAGCAGCTCTCTTTGCTCACTTCTTCTTCTTCTTCTTCTTCTCACGTTTTGTTGCCGTCCCCCGTCTTCTTCTTCTTCTTCTTCCTCGCTCATGTGTGTGTGTGTGTGTGTGTCTATGTATGCGTGTGTGGCTGCATAAAAGAGGGGTGGTGGTGGTGGTGGTGGAAGGAGTCTCCGTTTCGGTCATTCATTTTCCACCCGCTGCTGCTGCCTGCCGGCCGGCCGGCCGGCCCCACTCCTCCTTCTCCTCTTCCCTCGCCGCTCCGTTGTCGTCCTCGGCTCGCTTATTCTTCCTCAATGATCTCGTCGCTTTTGGCTTCTCTCAGCCGAGATCGCCTAGCCGTCGTGGTTCGGAGTACGGTAGCCTCTGAAGACGTCACGTCCCGTGGCACCGCTTCAAATCGCATAGATTCACAGAGAACTGTGGCACTTGCCGTTTTTGGAGCTCTAGAACTTTCGATTGATAGACGATGGCCCTGTCTCCGAACAAAGTTGTCCCCCTTTCAACTCCGGGGGAGGCCTAGGTTCCCAAGGAAAAGCTAGGCCATCCCCGCTGTCATCATCATCACACCAAGACTACAATCGATGCCTAGTACACAGAGGCGGAGGGGACTGTCCTTCCAATTCCAATTTCCTCCCCCCTAACCCCTTCGTTCTCTTTGTCACTGACGACCCCCCTTTCTCTCTCTCTCCTCCCTGTGTTGTTTTCTTCTTCCTCCTCGTTTCGTTGACCGAACGAATGAGTGTGTGAGCGAATGGCTGGGGGGCTAGTCGAGTGACTCGTCGTCGTCGCCCTCGCCGCCGCCGGCGGTGGCGGTCGATTGACACACATCTGTCCTTTTTCGGTACCTATCTCTCTCTCTCTCTCTCTCTCTCTCTCTCTCTCACTCAATGTCCACTAGACACTGGCCGTTTTCAAAATCACGCAGTGTTCGACCATGACCTGTGGGAAATTTGAACTTCCGCGCCAAGTCTAGTGGAGCGCACTTTCTCAAAATCACTAACCCTGTTTTTGTTTCAGTTGATTCTCCTCGATAATCGAAACATATGAGATAGAGAGAAGGCGCGAAGAACTAGTTGGAAATGAACGATCCGAATCAGTTCTTGTTGCTGCTCGCAGCTGCTCAACAACAACAACAACAGCAGCAGCAGCAACAGCAGCAACAGCAGCAACAGCAGCAACAGCAACAGCAACAAACGGCCGCCGCGGCTCTTCAGGAGCTCATCAAGAAGGCGTCCTCTCCTTCGGGAGCCAACGGCTCCACACAGAGCTCCGGACTGGCTCAGCAGATGGCTCAGATCGCACAGTTCGGAGCACTTGTGTCGGCGGCGGCGACGGCGAATCAGAAGAAGGAGCAGACGTCGTCGTCAACGTCTTCTGGAGGAGGCGCTTCTGGAGGCGTGGCACCCGAGATGCTCGCCGCGTGGCAACAAGCCGTCCAACTGCAGGCGATTCAGCAAATGATGAACGCCGCCCAACAACAACAGCAGCAGCAGAAGCAAAAACAGAAAGAGCAGCAGAAGCAGAAAGAGCAACAAAAAGAGCAGCAGAAGCAGAAGGCGCAGGCCGCCGCCGCCGCTCAGCTTCAAAAGAATCAGATGGAGGAGGTGGTGAAGCGGATGGTCGAGGCGGCCGTCAAACAGAAGAAGGCCGCTTCGGGAGCGTCCACGTCGACGCCTTCGACGTCAACAGCGTCAGAAGGAGCGACATCATCTGGAGCGTCGTCGTCGAGCGCTTCAGACGTGCTGGGACAGCTGATGAACAATGCGGCCATGTGGCAGCTGATGGCACAGTTTCAACAGAAACAACAACAACAACAGCAGCAGCAGCAGCAGCAGCAGCAAAAGGAGAATCAGAAGAAGGCGGTCAGTCAGAACGAATAGATAGGCTCTTTTCGCTCGAAATTGGCTCGTTTCGGCTCAAATGAGCTCTCGAATGAGCTCTGCTCTATTCAAGACAGCCTAAATAGTACTTTCTAGTCTAAAAGGAGCCTTCCCCGGCTCAAACGGGCTCTTTGCGGCTTAAACGGGCTCTTTTTCGCTCAAATGGGCTCTTTTTCGGCTCAAACGGGCTCTTGTTCGCTCAAAAGGGCTCTGTTCCAGCTCAAACGGGCTCTTTTTAGGTCAAACGGGCACATTTTGGCTCAAACGGGCCATTCTTGGCTCAAACGGGCTCTTTTTGGCTCAAACGGGCTCTGTTCCAGCTCAGACGGGCTCCTTTTCGGCTCAAACAGGCTCTTTTTGGCCCAAACGGGCTCTGTTCCAGCTCAGACGGGCTCTTTTTGGCTCAAACGGCCCTTTTTGGCTCAAACGGGCTCTTTTCCGGCTCAAACCCCTCATCATGTGGGCTCATTTTGCAGGAGCAGTTGAAAAAGGCGCGCGAGTTGGCGAAACAGCAGAAACAGGAGCAAGAGGCGAAAACGCGGCAACAAGAGGAGATTGTGAAAATGCTGATGGCGCAGCACCAGCTGGCGAATCAGAAGAAGCAGCAGAAGAAGCACGAGGAGGCGGCGGCGATGGCTCAGATGCTGCTGGCTCGGGCTCACGCGGCCGCCGAGCAAAGCGGCGGCGGCGGCGGCGGCGGCTCGGCGGACGAGGAGCAGAAAGAGGCGAAGGTGCGGTTGCCGCTGCAGCTCGGATGGCGACGGCAGACGTGTGTGCGGAGTATGACGGCGTCCGGAGTGCGCGGAGACGTCAGCTACTTTGCGCCGTGCGGCAAGAAACTCGGCACGTACTCGGAAGTCGTGAGGGTGAGTCATTCGGCCGGGGGACGAGGAACATTCTAGGCCATCTCGTTTACAGTATCTCCAAAAGAACGGCATCAGCTATCTGACACGTGACAATTTCGCGTTCAACACCAAAATCAACTTTGGCGAGTTTATCGTCGCGAAACCGCCGACGACGACGACGACGTCTTCAACGGAATCGGAAGAGCAACAGAAGGAGTTTGCGATATTCTCGGAAGAAGACGTGAACAAGGAGCTCGCTCGGCTCAACGCCCTCAAAAACGCGGCGAACACGGTTGCGGAGACGATGACGTCGTCTGAAGACGACGTCGTCGCCGTCAAGACGGAAACAATTCAGAAGGCGGTGCTGCACGATGAGCCGGAAGAGCCACTGAACCCGGCGGAGCTCAACGACGAGTTTCTACTCCACGAAGAGCCCGGAGCATCCGGAGCATCCGGAGTAGTCGTCGCCGGAGAAGACGTGAAAACGCGCGAGAAGGAGTCGGACGATCTGCTCGTCAACGACGGACGACACCTTCCCGAGTACGCGCGCATCGAGAATCAGTGTCTGACGTCGCAAGGATTCGCCGACGCGCTCATGATTCACGAGTTTGTGCGCAACTTTGCACACGTTTTAGGAATCGGTGAGTGAAAAATTCAGAGCGCGCGGGGCGAAAAATTGGGAAAACTTTGGAAAATATCGTTTTTTTCTCGACTTTTTTTCAATTTTTCCAGTCGAAACCTCTAGATTTCGCTGAGAAATTCCGAAAATTTGCTAAAATTCGATAGAAAAAGTTTCAAAAATGTCTAGCGGGTCTCGCCACGATTTGCCGTTCAAACTGCATTGGTTACTGTAAAACAGTTTTTTGTTTTGAATTTCGAAATTTTCACAAATTTTCAATCAAATATCCGCGGTTTTTCACTTTGGTCGTTCATTTTTATACCCAAAAAACAGAAAATTTCAAATTACAAAGTATTTAAAAACTTTTTAACCGGAATTTTTGAATTTAGGCACTTTTTTTGTCGAAATTCGATTTTTTTCGGATTTTTCTGAAAACTTACTATGAAACTACGAGAAAAAGTCGTTTTTTCGCGCTGAAATTGGTTGAAAAACGGAGAAAAAACCCAAAAAAGTCGAGACCTAAAACTTTAATGCAAACGCGCTCCACTGCAAAATAGGAATAACTCGGAGTTTTAAAAATTATTTATTTCGCAGCTTTTTTCTTCCCAAATTATTCTCGAAATTTCAGATCTCGAAAAGACGCCGAAATTGGAGAGTCTATGCGCGGGATTGGCTGGAGACGTCGCGAAAGCGGATGAAGTGTTGCAGTTGACTAGGCAATTATTGCGGCTCGCACTCGAGTTTCCCGGAATGGGCAACGAAAAGCGGTTCGTGCGAGTTGTTCACTCCTCCTTTCTCTCACAGAGCTCATTTCAGATTCGGACAGGGCGGCGGTGAGATGGGACTGGATCGCGAGAACTTTAGCGAGGTGATGCGTCTGTTTCTGCTCGACAAGGGCTCGCGGGGCGCCGAGCTCGCCGCTCCGCTCCTCAATTCCAACTTTGTGGCTCTGCGCGGCGAGCAGAAGGCGGCGTGTCTGGCGTTTCTGTGCGACGAGCTCGTGTGCTCGCGCAACGTCGTCTCGGAAATCGATCGGAATCTCGACGAGATCTCGCGTCTTCGCGGCGAAAAATGGATGCGCGAGGGAAAGGCGCGCGCGTTGAAATCGGCGAGAACGAAGAAGAAGAAGGAGGGGCTCGTGCTGCTCGCCGAGCAGCAACAACAACAACACAACGTCGAGAGCGACTCGGAGCCGCCGACGCGTCCCGACACACCGAAAAAGCAGAAAGAGCCGAAGAAGTTCACGCCGGGACTCGGACAGTGCGAGGTGCTCACCGAGCAGGAGGAGGCGATGAGCCACGAGCAAATGGACGAGCTCATCGCGGATCTGCATCGCGAGTCGCACTCGATCAACGAGAAGATCCACGACACGACGCAACGCATCCGCAGCTTCCCGTTCGGAACCGATCGATTCCATCGCAACTATTGGCTGCTCGCGCACACCGACGCGGTGCTCGTCGAGTCGACGAGCACCTCCGCCGAGCACAATCCGGCTTGCAACGTGCACGAGATTGCGGCTCGCGATCCGCCGCCGCTGGAGCGACGAATACAGATGGACGACGTCACCGACGACTTCGACGATGACGTCATCGCGTGTGTCGAGGATCTCGTCGACGACGTCGTGCTCCAGAGAGCGCGAGCCGACAAGAAGACGCGACGACGATATCGACGCGTCGAGAACTCGATGAAGCGCGGCTGGTGGACGATTCCGAATCGCGAGACGCTCGAGGCGTTGCGAAGCGCGACGTTGAGCCGCGGCATACGCGAACGGGCTCTCCATCGACTGCTCACCAAACCGTGGTTCCTCAACGACTTCAAGTTCGGCACGATCTGTCTGGATCGGGTGGAGGAGACGTTGGACACGAGTGTTGTCGAGCGACAGGGATGGCGACGCGTCGAGGCGGCAGTGGAACGTCTACAGAGCCATCTGAAGATGTCCGACGTGACGCGCGAGGAGAACGTCGTCACGGGCGACCCGAAGCCGTTGGTGGTGCCGACGACGATGGCGTTGGCGCAGATTGTGCGGGACGACGTGAAATGGCGGATGGTTGATGAGGAACAGGACGACGAGGAGATGCCCGACGCGTCGGCGATCCGTCGGAAGATCGTCGAGACGGCCGAGATGGTCGATGCAAAGTTCTGGCGACCTGCGTTCCAGCCGACGTCTCCAGAGTCCGCCACGTGTCCGCTTTTCGACGACTGGAAGCAGTACGTGCTCGTGGAAGCACAGACGACGAGCCAGTTGATGGTGGCACTGCAGGCCCTCGAGGGCATGATCATGTGGGAGAGATCCGCCCGAGAGGCTCTTTGTCAGATCTGCAAGAGTATGGATGGCGACGAGATGCTCGTTTGTGACGGATGCGAGAGCGGATGCCACATGGAGTGTTTCAGGGTGAGTTGCCGACTTTTCAAATTAAAAAAAAACATCTTCCGTTGCGGGGAATCGAACCCCGGCCTTATGGGTGAGAGCCATAAATCCTAACCACTAGACCACAACGGAGCGTGGTGACCTGGTTTTTGAGGGCGTACATATTGTCGGTGTCAGTTGCCACTTTATCTGCAGTTATAAATACACCCTCAAGAAGCCCCGTTTTCACGCTCCGTTGTGGTCTAGTGGTTCACAGGCAAGACGCCAAGGGCGAAATTTGGGCCAAATCCGGGATAACCCACGGGTGATTTCGGTACAAGATTTGCTATCAAATTTGGGCCTAGTCTGGGCCAAATTTGACCCGGCGGCGCGCTGACCCGGCTTTGACCCGGCGTTCACCCCCCGCTTCGCTCGCTCTGCGCCCCCTTGCTTGCAGTACTGGTACTGCTTGTAAATGGAACACGTGGATGAAACACATACATTTATTATCAGGAATTGAAAAAAATTAGAAGGTCATATAAAAAGAAAATTAGAAGATCATATAATTAGAAGCTCACACTTGAGACTACTTGTTGATTTCGCCATGTCTCCAAAGCTTCTCGTGTCTTGCTACTCGGTGAGGTTGATGAGTGTTTATTGGGAAGCTCTTTGTCAAGAAGGTGGATCATGTTGTCTCGTTGGTTTTCCGGGTCTATCTGAAGAAACGAATAGTTTTGATAGTTCATCAGCAGTGCTCGAAACTCACATAAGTTCTCAAGAAAAAATATTTTCTGAGCACACCAAAAGTCCTCATCGGAAGTCCGTGTGATTTTTGATTTAATTAACCATTTCCACACCGATCTTTCGAAAATTATTTCTGAAAATAATTAGATGTGTATAATGAGCTAACTGTCTCACTATAAGACAAGTATATAATGAAAGGCAAAATCACCTTTAATTCGACCCTTTTTTTTTCCATTTTATTGACTTCATACATAGCACTCATTGAGTACTACTCAATCGAATCCTCGGTAATAATTGCGAGAGAGTACCTAAAAGAATCATGAGATCATGTTGATAACAGGAAACCATCGAGAAGTAAGTAAAACACAATTGAAGTGAAGGGAAAACGATAAATTGAAAAACTTAGAAAAAATGCAGAGTAGGGGCGTTAACCCGGATTTCGCCCGGTTCTCATCCGGGACTCGTTCAGTGGACGAGACGAGTCGTTCCCACTCACTGCTCCCGGACTCGCCCGGAAATCAGCCGGGGATCGGTACTCGCCCGAATTTCGCCCGGATCTTACCCCGCGACGCGAGGCTCGTCTACACTCACCCCAGATTCACCCGGAAATCACCCGGGACTGGGGACTCGCGCGACGGTCGGAGACTTCACCCGGATTTGACCCCTGTTTCACCGACGATTGACCCGGAACTCCTCTCCGGGTCAAATTTGGCCCAAATTTAACCCGATTTTGACGTTTCACCCGGAACTGGCCCGAATTTCGCCTCTGGCGTGTTGCCTGTGTTAGGATTTATGGCTCTCACCCATAAGGCCGGGGTTCGATTCCCCGCAACGGAAGATGCCTTTTTTCCACTTTTCCAACATCTCCTTAATCGTCAATGTTTTCAGCCTCGAATGCTCAAAGTGCCCGAAGGCGACTGGTTCTGTCAGCGGTGTCGCGAAGAGAAGTCAGGAAAGGCGATGTGCATGTTCTGCAGCCGCGAGACGGGTCACCTCTTCAAATGTCAACGTTGCGCCTACCACATGCACCAGGAGTGCGCCCAACTCGACGGTCCGAAGGAGACGATCCGTCCGGAGACGTTTACCTGTCCGCACTGTCAAGAGATGAAACAGATGCGGTTCATGAAGAGAGTGATGCTCCGCGGAGAGTCGGAAGAGCGCGAGCAGGACGAGGAGCACCATCAGGAGCCGGCCGAGAGCAACGGAGCCAAGAACGGAACCGCTCTCGCCACGAACGGAGTCCACGTGGCGAACGGCTCGGCGAGCAGCCACAATCAAAACAACAACAACACGCTGGCTGCGCAGAACTCGGCTCGCCTCAATCTGAAACGGAAAATGGAGCCGGCGAGTGTGGGCGGACTGCCGATCGAGATGAACAAGGAGCTGTGCGATCTGATGCTCGACGAGCTCGTCGCCCAAAACAACGCCATCGCGTTTCTGGCGCCAGTCAATCCGAAAGAAGTGCCCGGCTACAAGATGGTCATTGTGAAGCCGATGGACTTGGGCACGATCCGCGCGAAAAACGAGAAACTACAGTGAGTTCGCGGCTCTTTTAAGCATAAAACTGTTCTGAATGAATCTAGTCGGTCAAGAAACTCGATCAATCGATACCCCTTCAAATTCCAAATCCATTGACGACAGTTTTTTAAGATCTAAAAATGACTGTTTTCTCTGCAAATCGATCAAAAGCGTGTTTTGCAGATACGAGACTCCAGAAGACTTTGCCGAAGACGTCGAGCTGATGTTCGCCAACTGTCGTCAGTTCAACATTGATCACTCGGAAATCGGACGCGCCGGCATTTCGTTGAACAAGTTCTTCCAGAAGCGCTGGAAGCAGCTCAAATACAATTTCACGAAACGCCTCCGACGTCTTCACCGTCACAGCTAGGCAACTGTCTCCCACTCTCTCTCTCCCCAATGTATCTCCGGTTGATACTCTCGCCCCGCCCACTTTTGTACTGTACGATGTATATTTATTGATTGGTTGTCATTTTTATTATAGTCACACACGTGTACATTATTGAAACCTCTCGCTACAACAACACTATCAGTTTGATGATGATGATCTGTGAAAATGAGAATAAATGATACTGATGTGAATTGAATCTCGAATGTCAAAAAGTAGGTCAGTAGGTCAAACTGCTCGATTCTGACCTGCTTCTCATCGCCAATCAAATTTCCTGAGTCCATTCTCACGAAAACGCCCAGTGGCTGTGCTTTCGATGATGGCCTAGAACCCAACATAGGAATTCTAGGCCACCATCAGATTTCGAGTCCTTTTTTTCAACTATGGGAACGATCTTTCAAGTGACCCTGAAACTCTTTATGCTCTTCAGATAGCTCGTAAATCGACACACCGAACCGTGACGGGACAGTTTCCCAAGTTTCCCATCTCCTTTTTCGAGAGCAAAAAGAGTGGAGATGCGGACGTGACACGATGTGTAGATGTGCGAGGAGGACAGGTGCAGACCGCTTCGCTGTCGGGACGCGTCGCGGTTGTGTGTAACGCGTCTCTCTGTCACAGTCACTCATTCATCCGCCTCCCCTTCCGTTTCATCTCTCTCTCTTTTCCCATTTTCAGAATGGAGTCGATCGAGGCGATTCTGAAGCGAATGGCACCGGCCGACGCACTCGAAAAAGAGCTCCGCGAGCAGAAAGAGAAGAAGAAGAAAGAGAAACGGACGAGTCGCAAACGACGAGACGAGAAGAGCCAGCCGGAGCGGAAGACGTGCAAGAAGAGCAAAGTGAGCCACGTGGAGCAGCACGGAGCCGCGACGAACAACGATGCTCCGCCGATGGCGTCCGAGTACCCGTTCGGCGAAAACTTCGATCTGCTCAAGTACATCGACGACGGAGCACACGACTTCTGGGCGGTCGACTCGCAGTCCTTCGTGCCGCACGTCGGGACGAGCTGCGCCGAAGCGACCGAAGACTTGAAGACCGACGACTTCAGAATTCTCATGAATCTCGACGACTTCGGAGTGTACAATCAGACTAACGAGAAGAAGAACGACAAGCGCTCCAACACCGAAATCACCACTGCTAATCCTTAATATTCACTGAAGCCCACCCAATACTAATTGTAAATGATTCAATAAACCATCCGCTATTAAATGTGTAAAAGTTTCGACCACGGCAGGATTCGAACCTACAATCTTCTGCTCCGTAGGCAGACGCGTTATCCATTGCGCCACGCGGCCACGATCGGCTGCCACTTTTCAGTGCCGTCATGAAACCGCATTTGAAGAATCCAAAAAAAAGATCCAAAAACCCGCTAATTTAAAATGTGCAACCAAAAAAAAAGGCACGCACAACAAAAAGTGGAAAAATCAGAAAAAAATCCGCTGAATTTCCGCAGGAGTACGGCAAACGAAATGGCACTGCTGTGCGCTGGAGCGCGTTTGCATCATTCTTGTGAAACTGTTTCTTGAAGTGCTCAGGGGCTTTCGCTGTCAATCATTCGACGAACGACGTTCGACACAAGTTCGATGACCAATCACCCGATCTGAATTCGGACCAGATTTCGCCCAGGGCCCTGACAAGTCCACTCATTCCGCTAACATTTTGTGAGAGATACGCGTATCTCTTGAGGTTAGCCCACAGTTTTCACACTATGAAAAAGGAAAGATCATGTTCCTTGTCGTCTTCGTCTTGATCATCATCCTCTTCTTCTTCTTCTCCTTCTTCTTCCTCGTCGTCCTCGAATTGACCATCCAAGTCTAACTTTGGATGATCGCACCTGAGAAACAATATATCGAAGTCTTTTCGTTTTTACATGTACGTACAGTGCGGCGGTAAGCAGAACCGTGTTGAGAGTTTCTGTTGGGAGACGATTCCGCTTTCTGTTCCGCAACGTCTCGGAACATTGTCTGAAAATTCGCGAAGATTCCAAATTTTCTTATTTTTCGCCTACGAAAAAAGTCTCTCTCTGCAGTAGATGATGATGCGGGGGCAGGCTAGAATGACTGCAGCGAGAGAAGAGAGCTTCTTAAAGTTCTCTTTTTGTTCCCTCCAAAAGTGTAACAGATCCACAGAAGAATGAGGGCGGTCAGATTCCTGTCTTCCTCATCTAGATCTTCTCTTCGGAGAGCCTTTTACGCACCACCGACATCTCGTGGTTGGATTTTCTTCTTGACCTGAATTCTTCACTCTCAATACGTTTCCCATTTCATCCCCCTCACTTGCTCAGCAGTCCTTCCTTCTCCGCGCGCCTCCAGCTGCTTCCCCCATAGTGTCCAGAACTGGCTCTTCGTTGTTCCGCCTTCCTTCCGAGAGCCGCCGACAACGTTACGTTGAGCCAGCTCATGAGGGAGCGGAGGTTACGCGAAGAGAGGTCGCCCGATTTTGATCGTCGTGACTCACCGGTTTTTCATGCTCGCCGAACCACAGTTACACTGAAAGCAATACAATTTCGATGCATATTGATGAGTTATGCTCAGAAAATAGTGAAAAACACGCCGTAACTTCAAAGTAAAAGAGTCCAAGAACGGTAAAATCGATACATTTTCGTGATATTATCGAAATCTGAATGAAAGTCAGTTGTGGCCGGAGATTCAGCCCTCTCGGCCAACCGATATCGCACCACGAACTTGGACAGATGAAATCGATCAAAAAAGCTTGAAAATAGGAAAACAATTTTAAATTCGCTCGTAAAATTGTTTCAGACTACGGTAACACTCGTTTTCTGTGTGTCCAAATTCGTGGTGAGATATCGGTTGGCCGAGAGGGCTGAATCTTCGGCCACAACTGACTTTCATTCAGATTTCGATAATATTATCTGTTTTTTTGAAGTGATCCCGGACGGGTCTCGCCACGCCAGGCGTAGTTGTTTAGCGAGGTGTTGGGCGCGAGATTTGAAACGAATAAAATGTTTGAATCTCTTCTTCCGCAATTATTCGTTTCAAATCTCGCGCGGCGAATATTTCGCTAAACAACTGTGCCTGGCGTGGCGCGTTATGTCGGAGTCTCGTACCGGGGGATCACTCCAAAAAAACAGATAACATATACGAGTTATGTTCAGAAAACAGTAAAACACGCCGTAAATTCGAATAAAATGTGTCGGAAACTGGAAAATACTATAAGTTTTCGTGATTAGTACGGGTTCAGTTCGGAAAATAGGATTAAACGGCCTAAATTCTACCTATAAATTACGAAAGACGTAAAAGTCGATAATTTCTTGTGAAAAACTGGTTCATTATTCGATAGACAGTTCGAAAACAATATAATTCATAACAATTCTTATCAAGAAACACGAAAAAACCAAACAAAAAACGTTCGATAAATCACCGCTGACGCGCATCAATTTGAAAAAATTGAAGAAATTTCATCTCTCGTCGTCTGTCGTCTCGCTCTTTTCGTGGCGGGACCAACCCCGTAAATTGACACCTAAGAAACAAACACTTCTCAGGCAAATACTCTTTCACTACCATCTCTTTCACTACTTACTCTTTCACTACCGTTGTCTCTTTCACTACCACGTCTCTTTCACTACTTTTCCTTCTTTTCTCTTTCACTACCGTTGTCTCTTTCGCTACCACGTCTCTTTCACTACTTTTCCTTCTTTTCTCTTTCACTACCACGTCTCTTTCACTACTTTCCTCTCTTTTGAAATTTTGAACACTTTATTTCCTCCCTTATCTCGACACTCCCATTACCAGCTTTTTGGGTTTGTCATTTCATAGTTTTCGGCTTTCGGGTAAGATTTTTTCTGACTTCTGACTAGAACCTGTCATTTTCGCGACTCTCCCGTTCTGCGCCTATTCGTGAAACCATCTGACACGTCCAATGCCCCGTGCTGGTATAGATCTTACCAGAAGTGAGTTCCCCGAGAAAAAAAGAATTCAATAGGAAACATTTTATTCATAGAGGAAATATTGGATTTTTCAGATGTGGCCCTAACGAGGGCCGTTGGGTTGTCGTCGAGAGCTGAATTTGGAGACCAAACCGACAGCGGTGAATATCTGAAAATGAGAATTTTAGAGTAGAAAATTGACGGCAAGATAATTGATAAACTAGGAAAAACAATTGGGAAAAAAATCTGAGGTTGGCCCAAAATTCAAACTGGGATTTGAAGGAATTGGGGCATCAACAGCGTGGAAAATCATTATATCGCAAATCTTGAATTAATTTCCAGCAATAAAATACTGAAAAGTCTCAGAAAACCAAAAAAAAAAGAAAGAAATTGAGCTGAAAACGCTGAAACTGATCGGTCTAATGCTTAAGCGTTGAATACTCAGTCAACGAATTCGCTGCTGCGGTGTATTGCGGAGTTTTGGCATCGACCGTAATCCGCGAACAATTTGGGCGTTTTCAACTCAATTTCTTTCTCTTTTTTGTTTTTCTGAGACTTTTCAGGATTTTATTGCTGGAAATTAATTCAAGATTTGCGATATAATGATTTTCCACGCTGTTGAGGCCCAAATTCCTTCACATCCCAGTTTGTTTGAATTTTAGGCCAACCTCAGATTTTTTTCCCAATTGTTTTTCCTAGTTTATCAATTATCTTGCCGTCAATTTTCTACTCTAAAAATCTCATTTTCAGATGTTCACCGCTGTCGGTTTGGTCTCGGAATGCAGCTCTCGACGACAACCCAACGGCCCTCGTTAGGGCCACATCTGAAAAATCCAATATTTCCTCTACGAATAAAATGTTTCCTATTGAATTCTTTTTTTCTCGGGGAACTCACTTCTGGTAAGATCTATACCAGCACGGGGCATTGGACGTGTCAGATGGTTTCACGAATAGGCGCAGAACGGGAGATTCGCGAAAATAACAGGTTCTAGTCAGAAGTACAAACCCGAAAAGCTGGTAATGGGACGAAAACAAACCCAAAAAGCTGGTAATGGGAGTGTCGAGATAAGGGAGGAAATAAAGTGTTCAAAATTTCAAAAGAGAGAGGAAAGTAGTGAAAGAGACGTGGTAGTGAAAGAGAAAAGAAGGAAAAGTAGTGAAAGAGACGTGGTAGTGAAAGAGACAACGGTAGTGAAAGAGAAAAGAAGGAAAAGTAGTGAAAGAGACGTGGTAGTGAAAGAGACAACGGTAGTGAAAGAGTAAGTAGTGAAAGAGATGGTAGTGAAAGAGTATTTGCCCACTTCTCAGCCTATTGCATTCAAAAAAATCCGATAATAACATTGGTCGCCGCGAAAAATGTTGATGCATCGCACGAGCGCGTTGGTCGACGAACGGGGGGGGGGGGGTTAGCCCAACTAATGTTGGTCGGGCTCAGGGCTGTTAGTCGTTTGTTTCCGACCAATGTTAATGCGTACGGCCTCAGGAATCGCTCAAAAAAAGAAAAAAAAAACGAAGCTCGAGTAAAAGCTTGAGACAAGCTCGAGCTTTGTTTGACCGCGCGAGCCGAGCCTAAAAGCTCAAGCTTTGCTTGACTCGAGCCGAGCACGCTCGGGCAATGCTCGAGCGTGCTGGGCTCGGCACTGTCCGAGCCGAGCACGAGCAGAAGTTCGAGCCGAGCAGTGCTCAAGGCCACACACTGATCCCCACACTCTCTCGCTCAACATCATGCCACTGCTCGAGCTTCAGACCCCCACAAGGCATTCCTGCTCGACATTCCTACTCACCCCATAGTAATCCCATGGGAGCAGTTTCCTGGGAATAAAACCTTTCTCTATCAACAATCAACCTCTTCTTCAACTATTTCATTATTCACAAATTCATCCAAACAGGTCGCCGTACTCGTTGGACTTTCGGGTCCAGTCGGTCTCCGGCTCGCTCTTCGCCACCTTCTTCGTTTCGTCTTCAGAAGCCGAACGACTGTCCATGTTGTCGTCGATGAAGAACAGCGGAAGCAGTCCGAGTGACAGACCCATCCAGAGACCACACAACTGGAAAGAATAAAAGATTTGCCAACGAACGCATTATGCATTCATTAGAGGCGTCAGGGTCATGCGCCTTTAAACTCTTGGGCCTACGGTATGAACTTATGAATTGTTTTTCTGAAACCGTAGCCCAAATTGGTTTGAAGATGGATGTCTAATTCAGTTTTCTTTTCGTTGCGAGACCACACAGCAGCTTTTCTATGGGGTCACACGGTTCCTATAGTATTCGGATGACTGATCCGCATACATTGTGCATAATTTCTATGCATCTGTGCCCAACTTGATGCTTTTCGTTAAAGCGCGCGGATGCACCATGCTGCCACGTTTCACCTGTGAACGGTTCGGACGGCGTACGCTTAACCGACTGAGCCATCGTCACGTACCTTGGCTGCGACGGTGGCTCTTCTGTACTCGTACGTGTTCATTTGATCGACAGAAAGAACTGGCTTCCTGAAAACCATCGGATTACGGTAGGACGACGTGGAGGGTGACGGTAGGATTACTGTACTCCGAACAGCTCCGGACATCTTTCGGCGGGAAGCTGAAGGAACATGTTGCAGATGATGTTGGCGACGGCGGCCGAGGCGAGCATCGACATACCATTGTAGACGGAGAACACGCTGGAAGGTTACTGTAGGTTTGGCGTTGGGTGACTGTAGTTTGACCCACTTGTTGATGCTTTCGCCGCCAATGATGAGGAAGGCCTCGTCGAGGCATCCGTAGACGAACATCGGAATGAAGTTGATGTACCTGGTGAGGAGTACCGTCTCGGATTACTGTAGTCTGACCACCCTACCACACTTTGACCACATCTTCGTGATGAATGCTCACCTCCACCACTTTTTTGTGCTCGTTGTACTGATCGGCGGCTGAAAGCAGCAGGATTACTGTACGGATTACGGTACCTCGTGACCTACTTATCTTCCGCAACGCGTCGAAAAGCAGCTTCCGCTCGCCGGGCTTCAATTCCAGCGACAACTTTTTCGCGTCCGCATCGTTCTGAATTCCGTTCGGCAGAATCGAGTTTTTGTGGAAAAACTGGTGAGGTCTGGCGGGAAATTTGAATTTTCCACCGAAAAAAAGCGTTTTTTCCTCACTCTTTCTGATTTTTCCCGGATTTCGGCGCATTTTTCGCACGAAATTGGCGGTGGCGCTGGGAGGAACGGGAGAAGAAACGAACTGATAATATTGTTGCTATTGATCTGAATCAGTTCGATCAAAACGAAAACCGGGAACGAACAGACCGATTCATCAGCTATCGAGTCGTCTGGAAACGAGAAATGACGACGAAGGGACACGTCAATCAGAAAAAGTTTCGACCACGGCAGGATTCGAACCTACAATCTTCTGCTCCGTAGGCAGACGCGTTATCCATTGCGCCACGCGGCCACGTTTTCACGCGGGTTCACAAGTCGTACAAATTTCCGGTAGCAGGTGACCTAGAAACAATCGTCGAAAACGTCCCCGACGACCCAGTTTAAAGTGGCCCGTTGCGTTGTGTTGTAGCGGTGTGACGTTTTCTTCTCGCATTTTTTGCACAGGCGAAAGAATTCTTTGATTATCAGTCACCAAAGTCTCCTGATAATTGGTCATTTCTTCGGACTCGATCTTTTATTAGTGTTCGAAGTCGTGGACGGTGGTGCCCCGAGACCACCGCTAAACAATATAAGATAGGTGTTAATCTTACTTGCACCATTTCCAATACAGAATGAGTCGAACTGAGAAAACCGATGACTGTTCGCATCAGCGTCCAATCAGAATCGGCGAGCTGCGGTCAATCCGGATATTTTAAAAGTAATTACTTTGTTAACAGTTCGATCGCAGGTTTGATCCTCAGAAATCGGGTAACCATGTCGAAAATTGTGCTCCATCGCACTTCCACAAACCTAACGAGTCGTACTGCCGGAATTTCCAATATTTCTCGCTGCGCTAGGCTCCGGACCTCCGGTGAATCACTCTAAAAAAAACTACCCATCTCACCCCCATGCCTCCTTCCTTCTCCTCGTCCACCCCGTTCGTCCACTTGCTCCTCGAGAACTCGTTCGGTTCCTGTCGACGTAGGCCACGGCAAATCGAACTCCAAAGACTCCACTCTCGATTCGAGCCTGGACACATCTCCCTTCATCTCAGCGAGTCGCCAGTTCGTTCCGGGCCTCCTTGAGCTGACGACGCAGTTCTGCGTTTTCTTCCGAGCTCAGGCTCACAGAATTTCGCATATCCGCCGCTTCTGCTGTGGCCGCTTTGAGTTTCCTCTCCAAATTTTTCCATTCTGCCGGTTTTCCGATCCGGATCCCGTCGATCTCCGTGTGGTAGAGCTCTGTTCGAAACTCGCAATGGGATGTGTGCGATTTGGCGACGATGCGTCCGATTTTGAAGTTGCAACAAATGCACCGCATGCCATTCCCGGGCTCCGTCTTGTATTTGTACGCAAAGACTTTGGACATATCTGAAAGAAAATAGCGATTGAGGGAGGGGAGATGAAAACGAAAGGCCGACTGACCGATACGGAAGCGGACGATGACGCGCTGTACCGACGAAAGGTATGTCTGACAGGCTGACTGACAGTTCGATCGCAGATTTGATCCTCAGAAATCGGGTAACCATGTCGAAAATTGTGCTCCATCGCACTTCCACAAACTTAACGAGTCGTACTGTCGGAATTTCCAATATTTCTTGAATACTCTCGAGCTCACCGGCAACAATCGAGCTCTTATGTGTTTTGCGGATCAATTTTGTCGTTTGAGAGTGTAACTCACCTCCGGGTGCTTCTGGCTGAAGTGATGACGATAGCCTTTTGTCGAACCATCTTTGGGTTTTGTTAATTTTTTCCTTGCACAGAGAACAAACTTGTTCTCCGCTCCGAGTCATATCAAGAAAACTATCGTATTTTCCCATTAGGCGATAGAAGTTATTGAAAAAAAAAAAACGAAAAACAAGTCTCCTCTCGTTTCTTGGCCTCCATGGGTGGGTGGGTGAGACTCCAACGACGTAGAATGGAGTGGTCGCGGCGGGACCCTCGGCGCAGCGAACTGGATGCGCCTTTAAGGTGCCCGCGGTCTACTCCTCGTCTTCCTCTCCCTATCTCGGGCCGATCGCCTCCGAGAAGAAATGACCAATTATCAGTCACCAAAGTCTCCTGATAATCTCATTTCTTCGGACTCGATCTTTTATTAGTGGAACAAATGAGCGTGAGCCGCGGTGGAAGGTCGGAGTCGGGTGAAATCTAAAAGCGCAACAAGTACGAATTCGGAGGCAAACGCTTCTCCTTGAAGGGAACCCAGGCCCGGAACAGCTGTTTTCGCGCCGACGGGGTAAATCCTGTAGCCGGCAATCTGAGGAATGAACGCGCCGGTATTAGTGGTGATGGCTTGGAAAGCCACGTGAGTCTTCCAGGGAGTTTCTCCCTCCTGGCTATTTGTATCGGTGGGGGAGCCCACCAGGCAAGTCCCAACTAGGAGATGATGAAAGGAGCGACCCGAACGGACGCAATAGCGAGCCATTGCATCGGTCAATCTCACCAACTCCTTCTTTTGAAAACACCGCACAGTGAACACTAGACGAGCGATGGGTATTCAAAGTTTCCAAAGCCTCTCTTACCCTCGATTCGTCGGCATTCGTCGCTTCTCTATTCTTCTCCC
The DNA here is from genome assembly GCA_963966605.1 of Caenorhabditis sulstoni. Classification (NCBI taxonomy): domain Eukaryota; kingdom Metazoa; phylum Nematoda; class Chromadorea; order Rhabditida; family Rhabditidae; genus Caenorhabditis; species Caenorhabditis sulstoni. Next base: position 2,847,383 of record OZ016477.1, read on the forward strand.
ACCACCGAGACATGCCGTTTGACGTGCGATCCGTCGGAAGCCGCGAGCAATTGGAAGCACGCGACGCAGATTACCTTGTCCGTCGGTTTAAATTCTTCGCTCTCGCTGTTCTTGAGAAGAACCACTCGGACGTTCGAATGGTCGCGGAACAGAGGTTGGCCTGAAATTTAAACCGGGATTTGAAGGAATTCCTCAACAGCAAGGAAAATCATTATATCGCAAATCTTAAATTAATTTTTTTTTGTTTTATGAAATGAAATCATAAAACATCTCAGAAAACCGAAAAAAAGTAAGAAATCGAGTTGAAAACGCCCAAATTGTTCGCGGATTACGGTCGATGCCGAAACTCCGCAATACATCGTAGCAGCCAATTCGTTGACTGAGTATTCAACGTTTAAGCATTAGACCGATCAGTTTCAGCGTTTTCAACTTTATTTTTTCCTTTTTCTTCGGTTTTCTGAAATGTTTTATGATTTTATTGCTGGAAATTAATTAAACATTTCTCTAACACATTCGACCTCCCCTGGAGAGCCGGGAAGGCGGCATGTTTAAAGGCGCACGCCTTTTTGCGGCGCCGTGGCTCCCGCCACGATCGCTCCCCCGGCGCCCGGAAACGCCGTTTTCAAACTCATTCTACGTCGTTTGACGCGGTTTTCGAGGTTTTTTATTGATTTTTTCGTGAAAGTTTGCTGATTTTTGTCGCTTTGTCATCGTTTAATTAAAATCTTCGATATTTTAATCGGTTTCCCCGTTAAAACCGACAAAATCCAGGTCTCCGAGGAGACCTGTCCCGTTGAATTTTAGGATTTTCATGGATTCGACTCAAAGTGACGTGGCGGCGATGGCGGAGGCCGTGACCTCGTCAGTTTTGAGAGCAATCGCCCCGCAGATCCTGGCGCTCTCGAAGAAGCCGGAGAAGGTGCCACCGACGGCGAAGACGGAAGGAATCGCCAAGCAGCTGGCCTTCAACACGAAGATCGAGAACCTTCTGCAAAATCACGAGACGGAGGACGACAAGGATGCGCTGATTGCGAAGGCACTCAGTTGGATAGAGGAGAGGAACACGGAGCTCGTGATGCTCGATCAAGGAGGACCGGAGGCTCTTCGACAGCTCGAGAGACTGAAAGCTCTCTCAACGTTCACCGGCGGAGCAGCGAATCCGGTCGCCAACCTCACCTCCGTCGCGCTCATGGCTCAAGCTCTCGGCGGAGAGAGGAAGAGAAGACATTCTCCTGCTCGTGGAGAATCGTCGTCGACCTCGTACAGCGGAAGGCAGCCCTTTCGAGGCGCGGCTCTCGGTCGATGGCAGCCCGGGAGCCGTGGAAGACAGTATGAAGGAGGCCATCAGGATGTGTATGGAGCGGCTCGTCAGGAATCGTGGCCGAGATGCTTTCGGTGCAAGAGAACCGGTCACATGCAGTCTGACTGCCGAATGTAAGTTCAACGAGAGTCTGACGAGAGCGCGTGAAAAATGGGCGTTCCTGACCCAAGACCCGTGGGTGTTAGAGATAGTCCAGAAGGGTTACAGCATTCCGTTTCCGGCGGGAACAGTAGCCCCACCGCCTCAGGGTCTGCGCCCATCATTAAGAAAGCATCAGCAGTTCATAAAGGCAGAGTTAGAAAAGTTAGAAGCAAGCGGGGTAGTGTCAAAGTGCCAGGAGCCCCTCGCAGTTTCCCCCTTGCATGTCGCGACCTCAGGCCCAAGAAAAGAGAAAAAGCGCCTAATTCTCGATCTAAGCGATCTTAACGCGAGTCTAGACCCCCCTAGATTCAAGTTAGAGTGCTGGCCTGCTGTGAGGCCCTTTTTGAGCGCGGCGAGATGGGCAGTGACCTTCGACTTCCGGTCAGGTTACCATCACGTAAAAATCTCCGAAGCGAGCCAAGACTGGCTGGCCTTTAGTCTAGCGGACCCTCCTGCGCCCCCTTTCTACAAATTCTGCGCTCTCCCTTTCGGGCTCGCGACGGCCCCGTACGTTTTCACTAAGTTGTTTCGGCCGCTTGTAGGTAAATGGCGTAGCCAGGGTATTCGAGTAGCGCTGTACCTAGACGACGGGTTAGTATTAGCGGAGACTCTCCCAGAAGCGCTCAGGGCCGTGCAGATTATCAGAGAAGACTTGAGAAGTCTAGGAGTGCATGTGGCAGAGGAGAAGTCCAACTGGGTCCCGGACCCGAGTTTTGAATGGCTTGGATTGAAGATGAACCTGCTGACAGGTACCGTGACCCTCTCTGAGAGGAGAAGTGAAAGCCTGGCGCTGCGCCTGGAGGCTATGAGAAGGGTGCTGCACCCGACGGTTCTGGACCGTCAGAGATTGGTTGGAACCATTGTGTCAATGAGGTTCCTTGTAGGTGACGAGGTCACTGCTCGCACGCGTCACCTGTCGACGTCGATCGCGGCCGCCCGCGCGGAGGACGATCGGATGAGTCTGTCCGAGGGTGAGTTGAGAGAACTGAACTTCTGGGAATCCAAATTGCCGACTCCAAAGTTGGACGTGAACGAGCCAGAGTTGACGCCAGTCTGGTTTCTTTTTTCCGATGCGTCGGCTACCGGTATGGGTGGAATTTTGAAAAACGTGAGAGGCGAGGTAGTCCGTGCTTTTCACAGACCAGGAGGAGAAGGTTTCGGCCAGAAATCGAGTACGGAGCGCGAATTGATGGCCGCAGTTCTGGCAGCGAAAGTTTTCGCCGACGCACTTTTCAACGGCGCAGTTCACGTAGCTCTAGACAACTCTGCGGCCGTAGTGATCCTAAGAAAAGGTTCCATGAAGCCCCGCCTACACCAACTAGCAGAAGAATTTTGGACGGCCATAGCCGAGATAGGCCCGTATAAAGTGGATTGGGTCCCTCGAGCAGAGAACACAGAAGCCGACGCGGCGAGCAGAGGTCTAGATTATGACGATTGGGGCGTGACGGACGCCATTTTCGAGTGGGCCACAGCAAAATGGGGGCAAGTACAGTGTGATTGGTTCGCGAGCGCAGAGAACAGAAAGACTCCTAAGTTTTTCTCTAGATTGCCAGAGAAGGGCTCCGCGGGAGCGGATGTTTTTCGTAGAATAGAACTCGCGAAGACGTTAGGCCCGGCGTGGTGGGCACCTCCACCAGTTCTAGTAGCGCGCCTCATTCAGACAGCTAGAAACCATCATCTCAGAGGGATCCTCGTCACTCCCCTGTGGAAAACGCACCCATCTTATCAGGCAATCTGCTCTAGCGATGGGAATTTCATACCTCAGATTAGAGACTTCCGAGTGTTCCCAGTAGGGTCCAGAACCTTCGTCCCGGGCCTCGGTTCGAAACAGGGAGAAGCGTTTTCTACGGAATTCAACAAGTCCCCCCTTCTAGTGGCATTGCTAGACTTCTCCCACCACTAATTCAGACTTTGCGTGTCTAGGCCCAACCCACGTGTCACCCAAATAAATGCTGTGAATGATAGAGAATGTGTAGAGAAATGGAATTATCCGGAGCGCAGTGACTGATAATTAAACATTTCTCTAACACATTCGACCTCCCCTGGAGAGCCGGGAAGGCGGCATGTTTAAAGGCGCACGCCTTTTTGCGGCGCCGTGGCTCCCGCCACGATCGCTCCCCCGGCGCCCTGAAACGCCGTTTTCAAACTCATTCTACGTCGTTTGAGTCCCGCCCGCCCGCCCGGGGAAGAGCGAATCAGGTTGCCGAGAATAACAATAACTGTTGTAGCTGAACGAGAATCCGGTCAGAGACACGAGGACGACTCCGAGAGTCCAGCCGATCACCAAGCAGCGAATCTTCTCGACCCAGAAACCAGTTCGGACGCAGCCCAGAGCACAACGCCTCGCCGTCCCGAAGCCGGGAAAGATCCACCGGAACTCGGAACGGATCATCGAGAAGTTTTCGGGCTACGAGTCGACGCCAACTCAACCGGAGACCAACTCGACGCCGATCCGGGAAGGAATCAACCAGGACGACGACACGACGAGATGCCGGCACTTATCGATTCAAATCGCGAACTCGTCGACGATCCCTCCAGCGAAGTCATCCCCGTACTCGATCGTTTTCGGACAACGTCGGAGCTCATCTTTAAATCTCTGTTTCCTATGCGTTAGTTTAGCCTTACTGTACCCTATGCGTTCGTTATCTTCCTTCAAATCTATACGGTCATCATATATCTCACATGTAACTTATGGAATCTTGTATTTTTTCTGTTCTCTGCTGTGGTGCCTGGCACCACAGCCCCCTGTCACCTCGAAAACCGCCCAACCCACGTGTCACCCAAATAAATGCTGTGAATGATAGAGAATGTGTAGAGAAATGGAATTATCCGGAGCGCAGTGACTGATAATTTAAGATTTGCGATTAAATGATTTTCCACGCTGTTGAGGCCCCAATTCCTTCAAATCCCAGTTTGAATTTTAGGCCAACCTCAGTTTTTTTTTCCCTAATTTTTCCTAATTTATCAATTATCTTACCGTCAATTTTCTATTCTAAATTTCTCATTTTCAGATGTTCACCGCTGTCGGTTTCGTCTCCGAATCCGGCTCTCGATGACAACCCAACGGCCCCCGTTCGGGCCACATTTGAAAAATCCAATAATTTTTCTCTAAAAATGTTTTCAAATCCTTTTTTCCTCGGGAAACTCAACTCTGGTAAGGCCCATTCCAGTACGGGGCATTAGAAGTGCCAGTAAGTTTCACGAATAGGCGCAGAACGTGAGAGTCGCGAAAATATCATTATTCGCAGCGATTTGCGCTTTTTTGTCAGCGAAAACTCTTGGAAAACGTCGAAAAGACAACCAAAAACACGCAAAAACGGCTCCTCATATTTCTCGACTTTTTCATTCTGGAGCTGCGAGCGCTCAAAGTAGTACCCGTAATAATGCGTCACCCTGTCATCGCTCGCACCGCCTGCAAAGTACGCCAATCACAGCTGAACCGATCAGAACGTCCGAGAGCTCACGGCACCCCAAGAAGACTAATGGTAAATGATGATGCAACGGCGCGCAACTGATAATTTCCATCGAGGGAATCTCAAGTCGTTCCTGGCGAAGAGCTTGAACTTCGACGTCTTCTGCTCTCGGCACGTCATCGACGCCATTCGGAAGAAGTCGTCCCCTGTGGATGACTACACTTTCAAAGTCGAGAAGAGCGAGAACGTCACGAAACACGGCCGGAAGATCGAGACGTCGACCGCGACAGTTGCAGTCAGAAATCCAGCGAAAAAAGTGATCGAGAAGTTGGAGAGCACGATAGATTGGTCTTCGACGAGGGATCGTGCTCGGTCACTCGGAGGAGACGAAGGCGGATCGCTGACGAAGCTTTGCCTTCTCTTCGAAAACGTCGGGAAGCCGAACGATGCGAATTCACTGCTGATTTTGGGCTTCTACACGGGATCGGATGATCACGCGAGTCTGAAATCCAACTTCGGCGGCGTCTTCGAGCCGATGAACATGTTCAAAACCGTCACCTACAATGAGAAAGGCCGGCAGGTGACGAGGAGCGTTCAGTTGAAGTTGTTAGGCGACTGCAAGTTCGTCAGTGCTGTCTTGCGACACGTCGTCGTTCCCGTGTCTCCTGTGTGCCACAAAGGATGGAATAACAGCGGGAAGAACAAGGCAACCATCGGATCTTTCGATTCAGACTGGGAAGCCGCTTCACTCAGTCACCGGCATCGGTCAGGTATATGTAGTCGATTGGCTCCTTGCTCTCTGCACCAAGCTCAACTGATCTGAAGAAGCAGCGCAAATACCTGAGCAGCTTGAGAAAGGAGAAAGATTTCTACATCGAGAGGGCTAAGGCGACGCAGAAGGGTCTTGAACAGATGGAGAAGTGTATAAAAAGAAAGAGCAGTCCGCACGAGGAGGAAGAAGGGAAAGCAACATTTGTCAGGCACACGTCTTCATCAATTCGATGATCGACAAACGGTTCGCAGACGCAGAGATGTTCGTCTGCTGCTCGATCTGCCGATCTTCTCACCACGGAGCAAGTCAACTGTGTCGAGGACCATCCTGGGGCTGACGAACCCTCAGGTCTTCGTAGATAACCGACAAATATCAGAGCGAGGCAAATAGTCTAGAGAGCGAGCGGAAGAAATAGAGCAGTAGCGAGGCAATACGTAAACAGAGATTCGTGCAGACTTACTGTGTGTCGCGGATACAGAGTGGCGAGTGGGTGAGAAGACAGGCTAGCTGAGCCATATGAGGGCATTGGGGAAGTCGCGATTGCGATATTTTACAAATAATGTGTCAATTGACAACAAACTGGGCCTTCCTGAGAGGCGAGAATACATCGCTCGCTCCAGAATGCCCATCGTTCATCAATACGATAACGATGCCGACCTGCTTGAGGAAGTCGATCGAGAGCTGGAAGATTTGTGGAGTGTCTCAGGCTTCGAAGGAAACCCCTTCATCTGGAGAACGAGCCGGTCTTTCTGCTCCGTTCAACGTGTCGGCTCCTCGTCGAGCCGATAAGTACTGTTCTTTACCGGCGGGGGCAAAAAGGTCATGATCTCGAAACTGATCACCCGCCCTGTCGATTTGCTGGAAATCCGATGCAAAAAGCAATCGACACAGCAGCGACAGTGGGATTTCTGAAGCAAGTCAACTTGAGAGACCCACATTTCCCTCACTATGGCGCACGTTTTTTCCCGATACCCTGGCTTGTGTGATCCATGCACAACTCAACACATTTGTGATGATGACCTCACAAACTTCAAAGAACACTGGCGAATAGCTACAACTAAAGCTAAATTCATGACCTCGCAGATTTTCAACCAATACTGTAGCTCAGATAAAAGAATTCTCATCCCTCTTTTCAAAACATTCGTAAGACCGATACTCGAATATGGGACCGTAATAACAAGCCCCTCCAGAAAATACACATCAAAAAGTATAGAGTCAGTCCAAAACTCCTTCACCCGCACACTATACAGTCGAGAGAAAGGGAGATACCTGAGCCTAGAGGATCCCGACTACCTGACGGCTGAATGTAGGAACGAAAAGTTCAAATTTGCCTCCCTAGAAAACAGGAGAACCATCATAGACCACAAAACAATCCAAAAATAGTTAAAGGCAAGATGGACATTAACAGTTCAGAGTCCTCTTCCAAGTTGTTAGCACCACCACCCGCACCCGCACCAAGTTCAACTATTATAAAATCGCGGTCTGTTGTTAGGTGGTGAACAAGAACGGTGTTTGCGGACCTGAGCGACTGTCTACCGTAGTTTTGGTTCTTGCCGAAATGTTGTCGATTTACGGACGCCGTTACACAATCTCAAACCGATTTTTTTTGTTTTTTCTCGTTTTTTTTCAATAAATTGCATATTTCAGCGATCAAAGCAACGTGTTGTCGTAAAAAAGGGGAAAATTTCGATAAAATGTGTTGTGTTTCGATGGAATTTTAGGCACTTTCTAAAGTTTCGCTGAAAAATCGATAAATTGGTGAAATTTTGTCAGAATTTGGTTTAGTTTTCGAAATTACGGCACCGATGAGATTGTGTAACGGCGCCCGTAAATCGACAACATTTCGGCTCTTCCACTCAAGAACCAAAACTACGGTATACACTCGCTCAGGTCCGCAAACACCGTTCTTGTTCACCACCTAACAACAGACCGCGATTTTATAATATAGTAGTAGATGCAAAACAAACCTCAAAAAGCACTTTTTCATTAACCGCACTCTCAGTGTTCTGAACAGATTGGCTAGGACCGAACGCCCACAATAAGCACCACGAGCTCGTTATATGATGCAACTTCGTCCTTCATATGAGTTTCCCTCGGAACTCTGCAAACGCGCTCCACGGACAAGGCGTCGCCGTTCGTTTTGATTCATCTCGGATGCCCTTCCGGCTCCAAATCTTACATTTCCCTGCTATTTTCCACCCTTAGTTAAGGCCGCTTTTTGGCCAAAACCAGGCAGTTTTCAGTCTTGAAGCTCACCTCACTTCTTCAATTTTCAGTGACCGCACTCTAGGTATGTAAAAGGACGCATAAACTGGACGCCGATGTGATGGAGTTGAAGCGCGCACTTGTCACGTGACAGAGGAATGCACTGTGCTCATTCTAATGCGCGACGTTTTCAGAGATCCGTTCGTTCGACTCGGAAACCGTAGTCTAGTGGTTAGGATTTATGGCTCTCACCCATACGGCCGGGGTTCGATTCCCGGCAACGGAAACCCGTGTTCCCAGTGTTTCTTCGATTAATTTATTGAAACGGACGAAAGACGAACGAACGAAAAGCGCATTTACAGATAACGCGAGTGAATCGAGTTAGTCGACGCTGGTGACGTCGATGATGGGCTCCACGAGCACCGGGGCCTCCGGCTCGGGCTCTTCGTGCTCTTCGTGCTCCTCCTGCTCATCGGCGGACACATAGGCGGCACAAGTGCGTCCCGCCTGATGGACGAGCAGCGTTCGGTGCTGACAGAATCCCTTGCCGCACGGCTCGCACTTGAACGGCTTCTCCTTCATGTGAATGTAGCGGTGGTCGCGAAGGTGATCCTGACGACGGAACGCCTTCTTGCACGTCTCGCACTGGTACGGACGTTCGTTGGTGTGCGTGCGCTCGTGAATCAGCAGGTTGTAGGACTTGGTGAAGTGACGTTCGCAGTACTGACAGATGAACTCCTTCTTGGGACGGTTGCGACGCGCCGGGTGACCCGACTTTTGGTGGTTCGGGTTGAGAAACCTGAACACTTTCGAAGTTGGTCTAATCACCGAAAACAAAGCACATTTTGAGACCTTTCGAATGGTGCAAAGAACGTCTGAAAATCTCAATTTTCGGCCGAGTTATGCAAGTTTAAGGTGAAAGTAAGTTAAAACTTGCATAACTTTCTTCAAAATGAAGATTCAAACACGCTCTTTGCACCATTCGAAAGATCTTAGTATTATCTATCTTTTTTGTAACTACTCAATGTTTCTAGGTCTACACACAAAAAAGTTGTGCTCAATTTCCTGTGCGCTGAAAGAAAAAGTGACTCACCACGGCTGTTGCTGCTGCGGGAAGAGCATTTGTGGCGGTGTCCGAAACAGCAGCTGCGGCAGAATGTTCTCGCAAACAATCGGAATCGGAGTGGGCGTGGCCTGAGCAGCCACCAAGGGCTCCGCGGCTCCCGGAGCTGGAGCCGGAGCCGGAGCCGGAACCGGCGACGTCGACGGGCTCAACGAGGCCAAAAGTGAGTGGAGGTGAGCGTTGAAGGCCTTCTTCTGTTGCTCCGTGTCGACGAGCTTTTGTTGCTCGGCGAGCAGCAGTTGGAAGAACTCGTCTTGAGCGGCCATTGGCGGCGGAGCACTGTTTCCCACGAGCCACGGGAGCATCATTCTGCAGAGAGTGATATGGAATGCACAATGGTACGGTGGAAGGAGGGGGGTCACAATGCAAATGAGAAGAAAAGAGAGAGAGAAAGAAAGAGAGAGAGAGAGAGAGAGAGAGAGAGAGAGAGAGAGAGAGAGAGAGAGAGAGAGAGAGAGAGAGAGAGAAAGAGAGAGAAAGAGAGAGAAAGAGAGAGAGAGAGAAAGAGAAAGAGAGAAAGAGAAACTGATAAGAAGAAAGAGAGAGAGAGAGACTGCCCTGACACAAGACTGATAACTCGTATGTGTGTATCATCATGACAGGAAGACCCCCCTCCCAAGAGTCTACCGCGCCACTGCCACCTACCTACCTACCTTCCCACCTACACCCCCCCCCCCCCCCCCATTCTGACTCCGCCCACTTTTCTTCTCTGTTTGTCCAGTGCGGCGCAGTACAAGACGCCGCCGCCGCCGTCGTTCCCATTCCGAAAGCGAAGAGATCAAAAGGCGATCCGCCCACCCGATCGCCCGCCAATAACGGGCTCCCATAAAACGAGTGTGAGCCAGCCACCCGACCGACCGACCTGTTGATGATAAGCCGATCACTTTTCCATTGAGAAGAGAAAGCCGACGACTCACTTTCGGAGGGGGGCGAATGGGAAAAAGCGGGGGGAGATGGGATGAAAGGGTGTGACACCTGGTTGCGAAACGTCACGGTGGGCTGATGCTGACGTGGGTCAGACTGAGATATCTGGGTCATTGGGTTGAAAGGAACAGTGGAAGGAAATAGGTCAGTAGGTCAAGGAATTATAAAGTAGGTCAGTAGTTCAAATAGTTGAAACTATGTCGTAGGTTAGCAGACGTGACTAGCCGAGAAGTAGGTCAAACAGATCAGTGAGTCAAGAACAACAGAAGGCTAAACTAGGCCAGGTCAGCGGGTCAAGATAGCTGAAAGTAGGTCAGTGGGCCAAACCGCCCTACTTCTGATCGCCACGTCTTCACAACAGAAAAAAAACTCTCCCGCAACAATTTCAAAGCTGGAATATGAATGGCGAAGCTATGTATGAAGTGAGAAAAAGTAGGTCAGTAAGTCAAAACGAATTTTGAGCGAATCGATCGCGAGCCTAGAATAAGAATGACGAAATCGGAGAGAGAGAAAGAGAGAAAGAAAGAGACGCTCCTGTTTGCGTCCGGAAAAACACAGTGAAATCAATCGATAAAGTGTGTCGCCTAACCTAACCGATTCGATTGTTAGATGTGGTTGGTTAGGCGAGAGCGCCGGAGGGGAGAGAATGAGATAATAATCCGCTTATCAAGTATGCACCAAAAAAGGGAGCCGATCGGGAGCAACCGACTGCTCAACACATGCACACATAGGCACACATAGGCACACACACACGCACACTGATAACTGATAACGAATCGATCGATTCGATGATGATGATGGGTGATGACACGATGGGCTCTTGTGCTCCTGCTGCGGCTGCTGCTGCTCGGTGAGCAACTCGAAATGGCCACACGAGCAGCACATGTTTGGTTGGGCGGCTGAATGGCCGTTTTTCGGGAGAGGGTCGTAAAATGTGCTCGGCACCTGTTATACTTTATGTTTTTTTCGCATTTTCATAATGATTTCGAAATTGCTCTTTTCCCCCCATTTTCGCTTCCTACACAGAACTTTTATGGGCTCCCGGAGCAGTCGACTCCATGACTTTTCGAGTCGAGCGCTGATAAGACACGCCACTCGAGCACTTTTGATCTTGAACTCAAACGAGCTTGGTTTTTGGACTCTGACAGTTGCGTGGAGTCTTTTGACACCCATATCGCCAGTGTTTCGAGATGAGTCGATTTCGAGCTCGCGGAGCACACGAACGGTGCTCTGAGAGCTCATGCGAGCATGACTTTTGAGTTCGCCACATGATTTGGAGTTGTTTGACACCCATATTGATGTACTTTGAAAGTAGTCATTTTCAGCCCCCAACCACCCTTTTCCGCTTCTGATGCTGAAATCTGAAATCGATCGAATCATGTCATGATGGATGTTTTTCAACTCCTCAGCATCACGAGAGCTTATTTTTCAAAACGGTTCATTTCCAATTTGTCAACTGTCAGTTTTCCGATTCCGATTGCGGATGGGTCGCGGAGAGGTGGTCGGAGATCGAGAACACGACGAGTTGGGCGGTCTGCAATCGATTATCGATTGATTGCCGACACGGGAAACGTACGTCGGGTTAGTGATGTCAACTGATGACGTGAGCGAAGAGGTCGACATCGAAGAGCACGAAGCACTCGGAGCACTCGGAGCACTCGGCTCCATCTTCGAGAGACACGTCTCCGACTTTTTCATCTCCGCCTCCGACGACGTCGCCACGGCCGCCGACGTCGTCATCGGTTTTCTGACGACGTGCCGCGGCAGAATGCTCACACTCACCGTCTTTTTCCGTCGTAACGGCGGCACGCGGTTTCGGCTTCGGTTCTTGGCGGCCGGAAGATGTGGATGACGACGTTGACGTCGTCGCGTCCTGTCCGCGTCGATGAGACGCTTCTGACGACTCTGGGCGTCTTCGATTTGGACGTCGACGCGCACCGAGTGCTCCCGGTCGCTCTCCGATTCGCTCATGTCGACGTCGACGCTTTGCGCGTGGAATGTCAGTCGGACGGCTTTTCGGCCCATGCTAGCAATTTAGTAAATATTGAAAATGATCGGGTTCCCGCCAAATTTCACCGTTTTATAGAGGGGAAACGACTCGGGAGGGCAGGTCACGCGACGCGACCGCATCGCGACGGCGAAGCGGCACAGACTTTGACAATTACAGTTTCATGTGATAGACATTGTTGTGATGAATCGATTGATATCCCAACTTGACCATTTTAAGCTTCGGAGCAGGGAGAAACAGGCTCTCAAAGTCAGAACATCTAGTTTTGAACTTTGCGGGGCTGTATCTCCTTTCCAAAAAGTTAAAACCGGTCCGGTTGGAGTACCAATCGATTTGTCTTTTTTCGCTGATTCGATTGATATCCCAACTTGACAGTTTTCTCCAAAAACGAAGCGAGATACAGACGCCTAAGCAAGTGCGCTCCACCGCACTTCACGCTTTTCCGCAATTTCCAGCAAAAACGTGACCTTTTCCCATTTTTCCTTTTTTCCACGTCATCAGCCATCTCGAAAAGAAACCCAATTAAATTGGGAAAACTTCCAATTTTTCGCCGTTTCAATGAGAAAATCAATACTCCGATACATCGTTTTTCTTCTTTTTCTCACCGTTTTCGGTTTTTGGATAACGAATTCAGCAGACCTTGAAGAAGATGCGAACGGGAAGTTTACCGTAATCCCGCAGCTCGCGGAGCCCGTGGAGCAGCTCCAGAAGACGAATCAGACGACGGATCAGATCGCGATTCTGGTGTTCGTGTGCAATCGGCGACGCGCGATCCGCGAGCATCTCGAGAAGTTGCTCGAGTATCGTCCCGACGAGAAGACGTTCCCGATTATCGTCTCGCAAGACTGCGATCACGAGGGCGTCCGTCAAGAAGTCGCCAAGTTCGGCGAGCGCGTCGAATACGTCAAGGTGAGCGCACGCGACGCGACCGCAACGCGCCGCCGAACCTAAATATTTCTTCTCAGCACACGGCGGCGCCGCGACGAAAAGGGAAATGGGCGCAGTACTATTCGATCGCACGACACTACAAACTCGGACTATCGTACGCGTTCCGTCGATACTCGACGGTCGTCGTGACGGAGGACGATCTCGACGTGGCGCCCGACTTTTTCTCGTTCTTCGCCGGAGCGCGCTTTCTTCTCGACATCGATGCGAAATTGTGGTGTGTGAGCGCGTGGAACGACAACGGGACGCCCGAAAATATCGATCGACGCGCCGCCGCGAAACTCTACAGGAGCGACTTTTTCGGCGGACTGGGGTGGATGATCACGAGGTTCGCTCTCTTTTTTTCATGGTCACATCGGTTGGGTCTCGCGTGGAAGAGACGGTTTTTGTGTCGATTTACGCAAGTCTTTTCTGTGCGAGACCCGGGAAGAGCGCTCAGTTTTTCAGAATGCGAACGGAAAAACCGCGCCGAGTTGTTGCGAAATAGGCTCCGCCCCTTTTCCAATCCGTTCTCGTTCTCTTTCTCGCCCCGTTTTTCGCGGGTCTCGCAGCGAAAATAGCAATAAATAGTGAAACTCGTGTTTTTTCTTCATTTTTTGGCCAGAAAATGATGATTTTAAACGGAATATGACTTTTTTCTCGCTCTTTTCGCCTAAAAAAGGTGAATTTTCGAAAAAAGCGACTCAAAATAGACAAATTCGAATGCTTTTATTGCTTTTTGACAACTTTATCGAATTTTCTCGCGAAAAAACTCATTTTCAATGTTTTTCGCTCGATTTTGCCGTTAAAAAATTGAAAATGCGAAATTTTTGGTCTATTTCGCTTATTTGGCCGGGAATTTGCGGAAATTTCGCTTAAAAATTTAACTAAAAACAATTTCCCCGCAATTTTTCACAAAACGAAACTGAAATTCGCGTTTTTCCGAAGAGAAATGCCAGTAAAAGTGTCAGTTTTCAAACTTCGCGCCTAGTCCAGCGGAGCGCGTTTTGAACACACACTTCAAACGGCCAGCGGGGGGAGTTGTTTGTTTGCAGAGAAACGTGGCAAGAGTTGAGTCCGAAATGGCCGGACGCGTTTTGGGACGACTTCATGCGACGATCCGACGTTCGGAAGGGACGACAGTGCGTTCGACCCGAAATATCGAGAACCGCGATGACGTATCACGGAAAGAAAGGCGCCAGCAGGTCAGTTTGAACAACGAAATATGATTTGACCCCTTTCTTTCGATAATTCCACAAATTTCCAAATTTCAAACTTCGAAAAGCGAAAAAATCGTATTTCACCAGTTGAACACAACAATTTCATCGGTTTTTTGAATTGAGCTGAAGCAGAAGCACTCGAAGCCCGTAAATCGACACGAACGCGCCTCTTCCTCGCGAGACCAGTGCCAACACGGGTCTCGCACGGAAGAGACGATTTGGTGTCGATTTACGGGCACCACCCTTTTCCAGAGGCCAATTCTTCAAAACCCACTTGAGCCGCATTGTGCTCAACACGGAGCCCGTCGACTTTTCGTCGCTCGACTTGACCTACCTGCTCGAGGAGCCTTTCGACAAGAAATGGCACCGAGAAGTGTGGGAAGAGGCCGTCGAGGTGGATATTCAGAAGGCGTTGCCGTCACCGACGAACGGGCGTGACGCTGTCCGAATCGTCTACGACTCGTGTCACGACTTCATACGCAAGGCCAACCGTTTGTCGCTGATGAACGACTTCAAAGACGGCGTCCCGCGGACCGCGTATCGAGGCGTCGTCGCGTGCTTCCGCGACGGTGTCCGCGTCTTTCTCGCGCCGAATCCGCGCACCATTTCAGAATACGTTCCCGGGTGTGAAGTGAAATGAAGACGTCTTTCTCTCTCTCTCTTTTTTATTAACAGTATCACCTACCGTAAACTCTATTATAGAAAGGGTGGTACTTCAAACCGGAATATCTCGGAAACTAGAAGAGTTGTAAGAAAGTTGTCAACTACAAACATGTTCAGCTTGACATTTCCCATATTTTTGTAGTTGACAACTTTTCTGTAACTCTGCTAGTTTCAGAGGTATACCCAGTTGAAGTTGAACTTCACTAATCCGCCTCTATCATAGGGTTGACGGTAGGTTGAGTCGAAAAGTATCAGATAGTATCGAATCCCTGGGCGGTGAGACGAGCCTCCTCGGCCTTGATCAGCTGAATCTTCTCGAAAGTGTCGAAGGTGTACTCGATGACGCATCGCGAGACGTAGAAAATGATGACGATCGAGAAGATCAGGTACATGATGCCGCCTGCGAACGGAATGAATGAATTCAAATTCGAATGTTCGCGCCAAGTCTAATGTGTCACACCCTTCGAAACTCTTCGAATAATGTGAAGTGGGAGCACCGAGACGTGCTCTTGGCTCACCGTAGATGTAGATGTGCGCGTGACGAACGTCGGACGTGGCGAGCATCCAGATGAGCTCGACGGCGAACTTGAAGAAGCAGACGGCCGAGAAGACGGCGACGGCGAGCAGTGTGAGCAGATAGGCCATCTTGTGGCACAGCGGCATTGTGGTACGCGACAGGGCCATGACTGGAAATGCGAGTGAAAATGGAAGGGGGAATGGAAAAGTGGAAAGGGAAGAAGAAGAAGAAGAAGAAGAAGAAGAAGAAGAAGACGTTGGTGGTGTTGTTGTTGTCGACGGGTTGCGCATGGAGACGTTCGCATCATGCGAGACGAAAGTGAAAGTGTGTGCTCGCGGAGCTCCTCTCTCTCTCTCAAAAAGAGCAAGAAGGCAAGGAATCGTTCGTCTTTCAGGTCGTAAAGTTTATGTGGCTCCATTAAGTCGAATCGAGAAAACGAAGAAAAGAGGCGATAAAACGACGAGAGAGAGACGGCCTAATGGGGGCACATTACGGATTACGGTAGTTTATTGTTGTTCGAGAGGAAGGGAAAAAGAGAAAATAGGCATGGGGAAATCATTTGGTGAAGAGTTTACCACATGTCCTTAGAAACACACATTGGATCAAACACAAACGAGCAATTGAACTTGAAGTGGGGAGGAAAAGGCGGTATATCTCGGAAACTAGAAGAGTTATGGGAAAGTTGTCAACTACAAAACGATGGGAAATTTCAAGCTGAACATGTTTGTAGTTGACAACTTTTTCATAGCTCTTCTAGTTTTCGAGATATCCAGGTTTGAATCACGAGAAGGTTCTTAGAGGGGGTCGACATGGGATGTTCATTGCGTGTGATTGTCTGCTGCTCCACCGTAGACGTCCTCAAAGTAACCGTCGTCGTCCTGCACCATCGACTCGCTCCAGGCGCACGAGAGACGCACGTGTTGAGCGGAGAGGACGATGACGTTGTTGTTGGCGGGCGAGGCGACGTTCTGCGACGCGAGTTGCCACGCGATCACCGATTGCACCATGAACATGTACAGCGTGACAGACGAGACTGGAAAGTGCGCTCTATTGAACACTCGGCGGAAAGAGGAGAGAGAGGGGGCTTACGGAGGCAGTCGATGGTCAGAAGACATTCGGGTTTCGGCAGCACGCCGATCGTCTCGTTGACCGAATCGAAGATCGGGTAGAAGTATCCTGAACACATACTTCTACGCAGTAGACCCGCCATTTGGCGGCTCACTGGCGCCATTGGCGGCAATATCCCGCAGAATGGCCAAAAATTGCCCAATCAAAACTATTTTTGTGGCATCCCTGGTTGGGACATATGTCACATGGAAGAGTGACAAGTTGTGTGTAGATTTACGACGCATCTCAAAAAGCAAACTCGAGGGCCGTGTGGCCGGCATTTCGACAAACCTCGGCCACGGCCTAGAGACACTTTCTGAGCAATTTGTTGTAACAAGAGTCTATACATATGTCCACTCGTTTCGAGGTCACACACACACTAGGGCGCGCGCACAAACAAGCCCATAAATCATTTTTGCGCGCTCGCTTGCGCATCAGTCACTCACAATTAGTGTCTAGAGATGGGAAAAAGAGCTCGCCAACCTTGCTCGAAATAATCTCCAAAGTTCGTGAACACTCCGAAGGTCACGGAGGCGACGGCGACGGCGGAGCCGACGAGCAGATCAAAGTGACGGCGACAAAAGTGCGAGGAGACGATGAAGACGTGGACGAGGAGGAGGACGACGCCGAGAAGACACGACGTCGTCTCCATTATCGCCGTCGCGATGAGCATCGCGCGCACGAGCACAAACACGGCGAACGGCACGCGGAGCACCGCGAGAAACACCGTCTCGCCGCGCATTCTGCACTCGCGAAAGTCCGCAAATGTGCGTGACAAGTGTGTACCGTACCCTGTAAAATTTAAAATTTCCGATCGATAGACAAGTACACATCGCGCTCCACTGGACTTGGCGCGAAAACTCGAATTCAAATTCTTCCAGATTTCAAATTTCAAATCTTCGCGCCTAGTCCAGTGGAGCGCGCGGTACACCGAATATTGTTTTTTAATGAAATGTGGAAGCGGTGAGAGTTGGGATTCGAAACGATTGGAAAAGTTGGGGAGGAATGAGAGGATGGAGGACGGAAGCGACGTTTATGGGGACTCGATTCTGGCTCCGCCCACTTTTGAGCCATCTGTGTGACCCCTTCCTTTTGTTTCGCGGTTCAACAGGTGCCGCGCAGCCGGAGAAAGAGAGAGAGAGACGCAGAAAGTGAAGGAGAGAAGTGAAATGGGTTGAGAGGGTTCAGAAGACGTCGGGTCTTCAGAAGACCTTATGTCGGGGGATTTAGAAGACGTCGCACCGAAAGGATTCAGAAGACGTCGCATCGGGGGATTTAGAAGATTCAGAAGACGTCGCATCGGAGGATTCAGAAGACGTCGCATCGGAGGATTCAGAAGACGTCGCATCGGGGGATTTAGAAGACGTCGCATCGGAGGATTCAGAATATTCAGATGACGTCGCATCGGAGAATTCAGAAGACGTTGGGTCGGAGGATTCAGAAGACGTCGCATCGGAGGATTCAGAAGACGTTGGGTCGGGGGATACAGAAGACGTCGCACCGAAAGGATTCAGAAGACGTCGCATCGGGGGATTTAGAAGACGTCGCATCGGAGGGTTCAGAAGACGTCGCATCGGAGGATTCAGAAGACGTCGGGTCGGGGGATTCAGAAGGCGTCGGGTTGGAGGATTCAGAAGACGTCGCATCGGAGGGTTCAGAAGACGTCGGGTCGGGGGATTCAGAAGACGTCGGGTCGGTGGGGATTCAGAAGACGTCGCATCGGAGGATTCAGAAGACGTTGGGTCGGAGGATTCAGAAGACGTTGGGTCGGGGGATACAGAAGACGTCGCACCGAAAGGATTCAGAAGACGTCGCATCGGGGGATTTAGAAGACGTCGCATCGGAGGGTTCAGAAGACGTCGCATCGGAGGATTCAGAAGATTCAGATGACGTCGCATCGGAGAATTCAGAAGACGTTGGGTCGGGGGATACAGAAGACGTCGCATCGGAGGATTCAGAAGACGTCGCATCGGAGGATTCAGAAGATTCAGAAGACGTCGCATCGGAGGATTCAGAAGACGTTAGGTCGGGGGATACAGAAGACGTCGCACCGAAAGGATTCAGAAGACGTCGCATCGAGGGGATTCAGAAGACATCGCATCGAAGGGTTTAGAAGACGTCGGGTTCAGAAGATTCAGAAGACGTCGCATCGGAGGGTTCAGAAGACGTCGCATCGGAGAATTCAGAAGACGTCGGGTCGGGGGATACAGAAGACGTCGCACTGTCGATAATTTCGTTCGGCTCCGTCCCCTTTGCCCCCTCACTTTCTCCTCCAATACCATAAATTTGAACGACAATCCCATTTCCCCTCACACCGCTCCCTCTCTTTTTAGGAATAACAGAATGTGGCAAGTGTAAATACGAGCGGACAGTTGCGAAATCGCGAAGAGAGAGAGAGAGAAAGAAAGAGAGAGAGAGAGAGAGAGAGAGAGAGAGAGAGAGAGAGAGAGAGAGAGAGGGAAGTTGTTTACGGAGCGCGCGTGACACGGGACATGGGACCGATCGCAGATGTTCATCAGGTGCCCCCCAACTGTACGATTTCCCCGAGCAACATCTGTCACACTTTCCATCAACTTTTCCCTCTCTCTTCCCTCTTTTAGTAACGAATGGATAAACGGACGGGTGCGCCGCAGCTGCACACTGTCAGCATTTCGCGGAGAGTTCTCGGGCTCGCGAAACAGGGAATCTGATAAAGAATCCGGTCCGTTTTACCCGTTTTGAAGATTTCGTTCGATACTTGGATACTTGGATACTTCACTTTAATGATGAGGCGACAAGATACCGTTTTCGAGGCTCTTGGACCGCCCGTCTGATCCATGGGAACTCGTGATTTCATCGAATTTGTTTTCCGTTTTCTTCAAAGCATTCTAT
Organism: Caenorhabditis sulstoni; assembly: GCA_963966605.1. Classification (NCBI taxonomy): domain Eukaryota; kingdom Metazoa; phylum Nematoda; class Chromadorea; order Rhabditida; family Rhabditidae; genus Caenorhabditis; species Caenorhabditis sulstoni. The sequence continues at coordinate 2,866,592 of OZ016477.1, forward strand.
TTCTTCCGCTGACCTGAAAAGTCCCCGGAAAGACTCTGTCGAAGAGACACAGAGAGAAAGAGAGAGAAAGAGAGAGAGAAAGAGAAAGGAGGGTTCTGTTTTTGGCTCCGCCCACTTCTGCCTGTCGTCCCCCCTCAACTTTTTCTGTTTATACTCTCTCCCTCCGTCGACGGCCACCCCTCACCCTCCCTTTTACACTTCTCCTCCTCCCAACTCTTCCCGTCCCAACTGTCACAATGAACATTCCGCTTCTGATCCGTGAGACGGTGAGTTGTTGACGTCTTCTTCCACGTGCTATTATCGATTCGAAGAGAAATTAATGGGTGGCATCGAAAATTTGAAATCGAAAAGCGCGCGCGCGAAAAAACGAAAACAGAACTGGACAATCGGAAGGCGACTAGAGAGTGTGGGAAACGAGGAGAGACAGACGGTTAGAGGAGATTCGAGCGCGGGGGGCGGAGCCTCTTCTAAGCGATTCGAAAGTACTATCCTTAACAAATATCGCGCCAGGGATCGGCCATTGGCCGATAAGACTGGCAAATGGCGGATAGCCGCGGGACATTGGCTAGCCATCCGCATGACAAGCGCCCGAAAAGCGCCAGTGGCGCGTTCGAACTCGCCGACTGGTGATACAGTTTTGGGTCTTGAACGGAAAAGACAAGCGCCTCCCTCCAAAACAATGAACCGTTTCAGAGAGAGACACCGCCTGTCTTTTCCGTTCGAGACCCAAAAGTAGTCCGTGCGTGAACAATATGCTTCAGAAAGGGGTACCGGGGGGCCGTTTTGCGTACAGTTCAATGTCCGTACGCAATGGACACCGTCACGTCGAAATGCACACTTTCTTGGGGGGCTTTTCTCTTTTCTCGCCGGCTGCGTATCGAGTTTCACGGGCGAGTCGCTACGCAGCGAAATCGCATTGGCGCCAATTCAAAATTCGGTGTTTTTCCTTTCGCAACAGAGGTGAAAAAACACGGGCAGCTGGTCTTGCCACGAAAATGATGGATACCTTTTACCTCATTGTTTTCGAGCCGCGCTTTCTCTCAAATCTCTCCTGAATTGATGAAAACTCTCATGAACGAGGTCAAAGGTGTTCCATATTTCTTTTCGTGGCGAGACCCGTGAGTGTTCAGACGTCGTTTCTGGCGTCGTCGGTGCCGATGGACGCGGTGACTCGCTGGGCTCGCGTGGATCTCTCGATGCGAGCCCTTCTGATGGCCCTCCTCACCGTCTCGTTCGTCGCGTCCAACGGACTCATCCACGACATCAACTACCGTCTCAAGTGTCTCGTCGTCGTCTCCGTGAGTCTCGACGTCTTCTGCTTCTTCATCTTCTTCTTTTTCGTTTCCAGAAGGTGTGCCTCGCCGGCATGCCGTACTACAGCCTCTGCGTCTGGATCGACGCCTTCTTTCAGCAATCCGTCATTCCGCACATCACCACGGCGCTCGCGTTCGCCCTCATCACTCTGTGTAAGTCAACAATTCATCGTAGCAGAATTGAAACATTTTTCACAATTTTTTATACAATTTTCAAAATTTTTTTGAAAAATTTCGAGAGAAAATTGAAAAATTCCGCCTGAATATTCGATTTTTTCGAAATTTCCTCGAATTTTTCATATTTTTAAACCGATTTTTCCGAGTAAAATTTGAAAAAATTCCAAAATTTTCCGGATTTCGTAAAAATCTTGAAATTCGGCAAAAATTTCTGATTTTCTGAATTTTTTTTTGTTTTTCAACTTTTTCGGCGAATTTTCGAACCGAAATCTCGGAAAAATCGCGCGGGTCTCGCCACGAAAAGCGAAAAATCGATATTTCGGCGAGAAAACTTGCGAATTCTCTTATTTTCAGCCAATTTCATTTTCAGACACGGGCATCCGCACGAAGCGCCTCATCGATGAGCATCCGGAAATATTCGACGACTGACGACTTCTCGACAAAAATCAATGAAAAATCATCTCAGCGTTAACATTTTCGCTCGATTTTCCACTTATTTATCGATCGAAATGAACATTTAATCGTTTATTCGAGAAAATTTTAAATATTTAAGAGAGGAGAAAAGCGGCGAGTTTTTCTAGGCGACAATTATCGATTTTTCCGCGTTTTTCGGCGACGCCTTCACAATTCTCACGTATTCGCCACGTTTCGGAATGTCGTTGAACGCGGCGGTGTACAAAATGAGGACGATCGGGCAGAAAACCACTGGAAAAATGAGAGGAGATTGTTTGGCGGCGGGGGGAGCGCCACGTGGAATTGGGGCATGCGCCTTTAAACACTTCGGGCTACGGTATGCCTAGTTTAAAGGCGCATCTCTTTTGATTCGTTTTTTCGTCGCGAGACCAGCGCAAACGCGCTCCACGGTTCACTATGAAAATGAGCGTTTCGCGCAAACTTGGAAAGCCGGTGTTTGCACAGTTTACATCATATTTTACGCGCAAACTTGAGAAACATCGGAATTTCTCGCTAAATTCAATCGGATACTGCTTTCTTCCGCCGAATTTGTTACTCTGGCATCCGAAAAAACGCGATTGCATCGCATCTGACGCGCAAAACCAAAAGATCGGTGTTTGCACAGTTCAGCATCATATCTCAAGCGCAAACTTGTAAAAGCTCACGAGACGCGGCTGAAATTGGAATTTCACATCGATTTTCGGGCATCAAAGGCACTCACCGCACAATTCGAGATACATGGTTGTGTGGGCGACGAGCGGCTCTCGTCGCAGCCATCCGGCGGCGAGAAACGCGGCGCGGAACAGGTAGACGGCGACGTTGACGAGCAGAAGGCGGACGGAGACGAGGTAGGCGGCGGCGAGGAGCGCGACGACGAGCGCCGCGTGCAGAATGTTGAGGCACGTCGGCGAGTCGACGAGAATCGTGGCGTTCGTGGCGACGGCCGCCGCGAACAGCGCGCACCAGCCGATCGTGGCGAGACCCGAACGCGTTTCGACGACCGTTTTATTCGGATGCATGATGCAGTTGGGAGAGGGAAGGGAATGACACGAATGAATCGAATCGGCGGGGGGGAAGCAGGCAACACGACGAGAGAAGATATGAATTAAACATGAGTCAAAGTGGGCGGGGCCTATTCCTGCTTCACATACACTACGTGGCAATTGATAGAGAGTGAGAGTCAGAGAAAATCGATAATCAATAAAGAGCGAAGAGCGCGCCGAGTGTCGTGTTGGCCCACACTTGGAGCACGATCGATTTGAGCATGAGATGTTGCTCGTGCCACGTGGCATCGCGAAACATCGGCATCGGCGGTCGATTGAAGCACACCCACCGCTCGTCGGATTCGTCGACCCAGAGCGGAAAGTAAATGGCGAGCTGGCCGTCGGCGGTCTCGCACATCGGCAGATGATCGTCGAGAAAGTAGAAGGTGCGCGCGGTGAGCAGCAGCAGCAGGCACACGGAGCACGCGTTTAGAGCCACCTGGAAGTCAGTGAGAGGCGGATGGTGGGCGCGTAAATCGACACCGAACTCTTCCGTGCGAGACCCGAAATGATGCGAACGATTGTGCGCGGATTTCTTAGCGGTGTCGATTTATGAGAACCGCGCTCTCGTAAATCGACATTGGATTGTTTTGACAACAGACACGCCAGTCTATGTGATACAGGGTCTCGCACGGAAGAGCAAGAGAAAAAGAGACAGTTTGGTGTCGATTTACGCCGAAGGGGGGGAGGGGACACTGTCACGTGACATACCGTAGTCAGAGGGAAGACGCGAGTGCAGTTGCGCACGTGACGCAGCACCCATCCGAAGTGTGTGACGATCCACACGATCATCACGATTCGCACCCAGAGACTGTTGTACGCGTACAGACGACGCGTGACGAGCATGTCCACAGCACGAACCATCTGGAATCCATTGCGATGTGACCATGTGACCGCGTGACTTGTTGCGCGCGCGCGCTTCTGTCCTTGAGACGAGGACGAAAGCTTCTCTCATTAAACAATTAGCGAGACGCGAACATTTTCGAAACATTTCCAAAGTCTACAAGGTCCGATTTGAAGGTTACTCCCAACTTTTCCGAATTTTCGGGGCCTAAAGTTAGGCCACCGATTTGGAAACCTCGGCCACGGATAGTTTGACCATTGAAAACGTGTGTTTGAATGATTTTCTGATGCACAATTCACGATGCAACACATCTGACGGACTTTTGCGGACTTGGAACAGTTCCACGACGATTCGTGGCCGAGGTTCCCAAATCGATGGCCTAACGTTTAGGGTCCAAAGGTTAGGTCAGTGAAAATAGAAATTTTCGAAACGTTTCGAAAAGTGTAATGTGGCCGAACTTCCAGGTCAGTGGCCTAACTTTTCCTATTCAAACACGGCTCCCAAACCATTCGAATCGTCATATTACACACAGAAATTTACACACTCGCTCGCTCTCTGGCGCCCTTTCCCATGCCCTTTGTCGTCGCCAAATTGCTCTCCAAACAATGAACGATTCAAATTTTTATGGGCGCGCGGAGCACTAAAAGGGGGATCGACAGGGGTTACGGTATCACTCACCAGTCTCAGCCATCGCTTGTTTCGAATCGAGCTGTGGATTCGGGCGAGCACGAGCTGCTTCTCGGTGCGCGCCTTCTTCGCCTTCGGCGGCGGCTCCCAATACTCGAACGGATCGCCGCCCGGCGGTTTCTTCATGTAGTACCACGGATGACCGTCCGGCGCGAGAAGTCCCAGTCGTTCCGCTTCTTCCGGACACGGCATCGGACGAGATTTCGGGGGGAAGGGAAAAGGAAGGGATAACGGGGAGGGGGCGAGACGAATGCGAATGCGGGTGTGCAGGAAGTGGGAGGGGACGGCGGCGGCTGCAGAAAAGGGAGACAGAGAGACAGAGAGTAACACAGTTTTTGAAGCGGTCGTCCCGCCGAGAGAGAGAGAGTGATGCGAAGAGACGACGCAGAAACGGAGAGCCTGTCCTCCCCCCTCCTCCTCGGCTTCTTTCATTTTTCTGATGATTCACACAGGAACCGGCCGATCTTCTCTTTCTTTCCACTTTCAAATTCTCCTCAATTCTCTTGTCGCTTTGATAGTGTGGCACAGGTGATTCGCGATTGGCGCGTTTCATGGCTCTCCACGTGTTCGCGCGTACGTCTATCAAGTATTCGGGAGGAAGGCATATGTAGGCGTATGATGGGCGTTCCGGCAAAAGTATTTTAAAATCGCGGTCTGTTGTTAGGTGGTGAACAAGAACGGTGTTTGCGGACCTGAGCGACTGTCTACCGTAGTTTTGGTTCCGAAATGTTGTCGATTTACGGGCGCCTTAGGCACTTTCTAAAGTTTCGCTGAAAAATCGATAAATTGGTGAAATTTTGTCAGAATTTGGTCGTCGTACGTTGTGTAACGGCGCCCGTAAATCGACAGCATTTCGGCTCTTCCACTCAAGAACCAAAACTACGGTAGACAGTCGCTCAGGTCCGCAAATACCGTTCTTGTTCACCACCTAACAACAGACCGCGATTTTCTGAGAGCCAATGTTTTTTTCCTGTGGAATCGTAGAATTGTGCGTTGTTCATCGTTAGAGAACTCGTCGGCGGTCAACTTGTCGCGCTCGACGACAGCTTCTCGACGCGGTCCATGCCGATTTCAATGTCGCGAAGTGATTCGCGTTAGGTCAATCACAGTTCTACGCTGACCGCGAAGTTAAGCTTCGCGAGTAGGCCCATTATAGGTGAGAGATGCTCGCCCACTCGTTTTCGCGATAGGCCTATCATAGAGCTTTGATAAGCGAACTCGCGAACGGCGGGAACAACCTTTCTGTTGGAACCTTTTTTTTTTGACTTCTCTCGTTTTTACCATTGTTTTCGAATTTCTTTCTGTTTTTACCAATTTTTTGCACTCGTTTCTCCCGATATCGGCCGATTACAGAATCAGAAAGTGCCAAAGTCGCTCATTCGAGCCTCCGAAAGAAAACATTGGGAAGGTTTGTGAGGCCGAAGTGGAGAATGACAGTACTTTTAGTGTTTTCTAGCAGCTGAAGGGCCTCTAGAAAGAAGAGAACAAGACATTTTCGTGTGAAAATGTGGGAGATGGTCCCGTTTTCGATGCCGAATTCTGGATTCGACGGGAAAAGCGCTATGATACGCCACTCGCGCGAGTGACCTGTGAGTGTGGAATCGAACCCGCGAGCTTTCGGCTGTCCGGCAGCCACGCTACCAGTTGAGCCACCGAGGCGAACCTAAAAATTGTCTTGAAGAGAAAAGAAATATCCGATCCATTTTCAGCCTTGCTCAGGTTTATCGTGCTGCAAACGCGCTCCATTGCAATCCAGTTTTTTCTTTCAATTCTTTGGTTTTTTCTTCAATTTTTCTCATTTTTCATCGATTTCAAATGATTGACCTCACAATTTTTCGTGTTCAGAATGAGGAGCAGGGAAGGAATCGACGAAACAGACATAGAAAACACGTTTCGCGTCCGAATTCAGCCGGAAACGTCGCGCATCGAGAAGCCGAAAAAGAGGGTGTTTCTGGTGAGCTGCTGACTTCTGAAGACGTTGCGACGATGTGCTTTTGTAGGGTGGTGATTTGCGCGAGTGGTTTCGTGTCTACGCCGTCTTCGCCGCTCTCCACGTCATCTTTTCGCTCGCCGCCGGCTTCATCAGCTGGCCGACGTTCGCGCTTGACACCGTTCTCATCGTCCTCGTCGTCACGAAAACCTTCTTCCGATTCAAACACGTCCAACTCAGCAAAGTCGGTGGTTTTTGGTCGCGATTATCGATTGATTTGCATGTTTCAGTGGGTGGCCGTCAGTTTTTCGTTCTCTTCGCTGAAGAACTCGCTTCTCGCGTACTACTCGACGTTTTTCGGCTACGAGCAGGACGGCAATGTGGGACTTTTCATCGTTTTACGTCATTCCATATGGACTCTCTGTAATTATCGACTTTTTTTCGACTTTCGGAAATTTCGTTTCCTTTTTCAGTGTACTGCATTCTTGTCTACACCATTAATCAAGCGTTGAAAGCGGCCAATGAGGAAAATCGACGAGCAAATGCATGAAAAACTGTATTTTTAAAAAAATCTGTACTAAATTGGATAAATGTTGCCGCTGAAGGCCATCGAAAACAGTTTTATTCTTCAAGCCTCAAAGCGAGTCAGTTTTCTTTTCGTTTTTCTCAAATTTCAGCGAGTTTTGAGAGCGAAAACGCTAGAAATTACAGCCACAACTCAAATTAATCGACTTCGTGGCAAGACCCGGAGAGAAAAACTTGTCATGCGCCTTTAAAACGTTACCGTAAGTACGCGAAACGCCGTCGATTTTCATGTTTTCAGTGAGTTTTGACGATAAAAATGAGGAAAACGAGGATTCGTCAGAAAATAAAGTTTCAGAACAGCGAAAAGTTCTCCATTATCGAGCTATTGATTAGTTTTTCTATGATTTTTTCAGACTTTCGCGGACAAATTCATCATCTGGCTGGCCTGAGACGAAAACGCAAGTTGAAGCATGCGCTTTTGAATTCGTCTCGAGTTACGATATCCATCAATTCGTGTTTTTAACCCGTTTTCTAGCTAGAAAGGGGTATGGCAGATGTTTCAATTCATTCAAAAACCAAACGGAAACAAGAAGAAACGACGGATTAGCGCGTACCTTAACCCAACGGGTTTAAAGGCGCATGCCTCGATTCGTTGTTCTCGTTCGTAAAACGCAAATCGATTCACACTATACTGAGTCGTCATGCATTTTTTCCGCGCGGTGAACCCGCGCCGGCTCGTAATAGATCAAAGCGAACTTCTAGGCCGTGGCCGAGGTTTTCCGTTTTTCGCCATGAAGCGCGATGTATCATCTTAAAGAATCCTGAATGTTTTGACGGGCCGAGCACCTCATCAGCCTACACAGAGTGCTCTTTGAGCCCCCACATGTGCACACATACGAATTGAGAATCGACAGATTGCTAATCAGTGACTCTCTCTTCTCTCTCTCTCTCTCTCTCTCTCTCTCTCTCTCTCTCTCTCTTTCTCTTTCTCTCTCTCTCTCTCTCTCTCTTTCTCTTTCTCTCTCTCTCTTTCTCTTTCTCGCTATATTCCTATCTTATCTGATGTTCCCCTTTCGGCCATTCCCGCCCCCCATCCAAGGTCATGTGTGCTCTTCTGTGTTATCAGCACCCACCTCTTCCCCCCTCCCCCCCCATTCTCATTCTCATTCTCATTTCCCATCGACACATATTCCGATGACTCCCATCGAGCGCACCGTCTACCGTAATCCGCTGCCGGACATCGACACGATCGCGGCGCCTGCCGTGTTCAACGCCATCCTCTTCGTGCTCTCCATCGCGCAGATCGGCATGATCACCGTGCAACTCGTGCTGACGACGTCGGGCGTCTCGTACGTCTTCGACGCGTGCGATATGGCCGCCACGGCGGCGCTCTCCTGTTGCGTCTCCGTCTTCACCAACGTTCCGCCGCTCGTCTACGGCCTCTTCATCGCGCTCACCCTCCTCTGCATTCCCATCAAACTCTTCTGGGGCGTCATCGTCGCCGGTGAGTGCTTCGGGCAGTCTTCGCGCCAGCCGCCTTTAAACTGATCGCTCTATTCAGGTCTGCTCCAATGGCAACTCAACTGGCAGATTGTGCTCGATGTGCTCAACTTGCTCGCCGAGCACCACTTCGATCCCTCCTACCTCTCCATGCTCTACATTGTCGGTGAGTTGGCTCCACGCGCTCCTCCTCCTCTATCAAATTTCCAGCCGTCTCGTGGAAGCTGATCATTCTCATCGCCGCGTTCTGCTGGAATTACAACGCCGTCGCGCCGCCGCCGCCGAAAACCTACGAGTTGAAGCTCGCGGAGCACGAGTACGAAGAGGTCGCGGAGCTCGCGGAGCACTTGGAGCCGACCGATCAGAGCGTTGTTTGACATGATTTTGAATAAACTGCCCGATTGTTACCCTTCCTCTTGTTCTTTCTGTCCGGGGGGCGAAAAGAGGCGTGAGCACCCATTAATTGGAGCAAGAGCCCATTCGTCTTCTTCTTCTTCGTCTTCTTTTTCGCGAGCTCGTCAGCATGACGTGGCTCCGCGAGCCCCACTCTTCATCCCATTTTCGACGCGATACGAAACGACGGCTTTACGACGACTCGCCCTCGATTTTCGGGTTTCTTCCCCCTTTACGAGCGCACGGATTTTGTAGTTTTTTGACGAAATTCACTGCGTCTTTCCGTTTTCTACACTGATTTTCCGCTCTTTCTTTTCGGAAATATCGAAAGAGAAGGGAAAAGTGCGATAGAGCGCGGGTTGAACAGTTGCATAGAAATGCAGAGGTAACTTTGTTGTGCTCAACGCTATAAAAATGATTGAAAGAGAAGAAATATAGAACATTTTGAGATCTTTCGAATGACGCAAAGAACGTCTGAAAATCTTCATTTTCAGCCGAGTTATGCAAGTTTTCCTTCCGAGCCTCATTTTCACTGACAATGTTCGTTCACTAAAACTTGCACAACTCGGCTGGAAATGAATATTTTCAGACGTTCTTTTCGCCATTCGAAAGAGCATAGAATTCTCTATCTTTTGTATGTGTCAACTGTTTCCATAGCTTTGAGCTCAAAAAAGTTGTGCTCACTTCTTTCCGAGCAGTTTCAATATTCATTCAAATGAAGCATCATTTCCCGGTTTCCAAGGCTCCAAAGGGTCTTCCATGAGCCAGTAGGAATCAGTATCCATTCCGAAAATGTGCTCTCGGAGCACATGGGCTCTCGGAGCACATGCTCTCGGAGCACATGGGCTCGGGCTCTTCTCGTCTCCATGCTACCTTCTCTCTCTCGTTTTCCCCATTCCCCTTTTGAATTTTGCAGCTCTCACCCGAAAATGGTTCCGCGTGTCGACGTCAACGCCATCTACACCGATCTGAAGACGTTCTTCGCCGAGTAAGCGATACCGTACCCCCGTCCGCCCGTCTACAGTATCCCTTGCAGTCTGATCGCTTCGCCCGACTTCACGGTCGCCACACAGCCGATGCTCCACCGCAACGAGGACACCCAGTGTGTCGTCGTCCATCTCATGGTCTCCTCGGCCTTCTACCACCTTCAGACGGTCTACGCCGAGCAGCTCGAGCACAATCAGCTCGTCGCCATACTCTTCTGGATGCTCATCTCGGCGAACGCGATCGTCTTGTTTCTCGGCAGCTCGCGAGCCCTCGATCGGACTCTTGTTGTGGTGAGGAGGGAGAGAAAAAGAGAGACAGGGAATGCCTGGCAATTGGCGGATGACCGCCAGACATCGGCCACCCATACGCCACTGGCGGGGTCCATCGAGCCTAATCGTGCTTTTTGCATTCTGCAGCTGCTCTTCTTCGCCGCCCTCGTTTCGTTCCTCAACAAAATGCACTTCGTCATTCCGGTCATCGCCCTCATGCGTCAGTTGGCTCTTTCCCGAAACTCGAACTGTTTTCACTTTTCAGTTTTCCAAGCGTACTTCCGATTCGATGGCATCTACTTTGCTGAAGAAGAAGTGCTCGCGGAGCCCGAGCCGCTCGCGGAGCATCAGGAAAATTGACTGTTTTCTTTAATAGAAGAGGTCCTCCTACTTCAAACCTGGATATCTCGGAAACTAGAAGAGTTAGGAGAAAGCTGTCAACTACAAAATTGATCAGCTCAAAATGTCCCATGTTTTTGTAGTTGACAACTTTCCCATAACTCTTCTAGTTTTCGAGATATACCCTGTCAAAGTTGAACTTCTTCACTATTCGATTGAAATGGTTTATGGTAACTCCGCACCCTTCCAAATGTTCCATTACCCCTCTTAACCATTCAAATCGGCCCAGAAAACGCTCTTTTCCCCTTCTTTTCGCCCTGCTTCTCAATATATATGCGATAAGTTGGTCGTCGACTTGTGCTCCTCATCGGTTTGACGTAATAAATCCATCACTTTCATTTTTGTCCCCTTTGTCTTGAACAGTTGTCTTCTTTTCGCCGAAAATCGAGGGACGGAAGTGAGAGAAAGAGAAAGAGCACTCGAAAAAGAGAGAGAGAGAAAGAGAGAGAGAGAGAGCTCACGTGAACACTCCGAACCGCCCATCTCCCCCGCCGGGCTCGCCGAGCCGCCCGACGGAGCTCGCGGAGCCATTCATTCGCCTCGGCTGCCTTCGCCGATCGACCGTCCTCTTCTCCTTCTCCTCCGACTCGACAATGGGCCTCCTGCAGGTAATTCTTCCTCAAACTTCCGTTGGGGGGCGAAGTTCACCTTTAACCGGGGCTTATCTCTGAAACTAGAATAGTTACAAGAAAGTTGTCAACTACAAAAACATGGGGAATTTCAAGCTGATCAAGTTAGTAGTTGACCACTTTTTCCTAACTCTTCTAGTTTCTGAGATATTTCAGGTTTTGAGCTAACTACTTGAAAACTGAGATATCTTGGGAACTAGGCGAGCTATGAGAAAGTTGACGGGCTCGGCGAGCAACTCCCTCTACAGTAACCAGTCTTCCTTGCAGAGCTTCCAGCCGGGCCACGTGATGAAGTGCGTCTCGCTGTGCGTCGTCTCGATGCTCCTCGACGCCTTCTTCAAGTGGAACCCGGACCTTCCGTGGAGCCACCTGCTCGTCGGCACGAGCCCCCTGCTCGAGCTCGTCGTCATCGTCGCCGTCGTGCTCAAGTGCCACCGATTCGCCTACTGGATCGTCGTCTTCGAGCTCTCGCTCGGCCTCGTCTGCCTCCTCACTCTTCCCACCATCACGAGCGCCGAAAACGGCACCGGACTGTTTCTCGAGATGCCGTTCCTCGCCACCTACTCGCCGCGTCTCGCGTTCCACGTCGACTCGCCGAAAGAGCACCTCATCCTCACCATCCTCCTCGGATTCCTCTCCACACTTCTCATCCTCGTCTTCCTCACTTGTCAGTGTTTCGAACGTTGAAAAAGTCACCGAATCGCCCAACAAAATAGCCGCGATTTGAGCGATTCGCTGACTTTTCGATTGAGCCAGGAGTCGATCGCTCAAATTGTAGGCATTTTGATGGCAAACTCAAAGAATCTCGTGGAAAATTGGCTGAAAACCGGAAAAGTTGAGAAATTTCGACTAATTTCCATCAAAAATACCTACATTTTGAGCACTTTCGACGCCAAACTCTCATTTTTCTCTTGTTTCAGTCGACTATCTGAAATGGGTGGCGATCACGATGATGATGGACGAGACGCCGTCGAAAAACAACGAGAAGGTCGCTCCGATGGACTCGATGGTTCCGATCGTCGTGGTGAAAGTTTAATAAAACAGTTGTGTGCCAATGTCTTGCCTCATACTCTTAGGATCAAAATAAACGTTTTTTTTTTCTGTGCTCGCGGAGCAACTGCTCTTTGGATGACACATCGGATACGTTGTGGTGGTAAACAATTGGAAAAGGTGGGAGAGAGAGAGAGATTCTTCGAGCACTTTTCCGGGATTTTTGAAGAAGATTTATGTCACTATTTCTGCCAATTGAACAAAGGGAAATGAGTCAATTAATGCGAAAAAATTGGAGGATTCGAAGAATTTGACGATCTGAATGAAACTTTTCTAGGAAGCGATGATTTCGGGAATTTGCACGACGAATTTCAGAAAAATAGATGAGAACGGATTGATAAGTTGATAAAAATGCGTTTTTCTTTGTTTTAAAACAATTTTTCAGCCGATATTCCGACATTCCGACGTTAAAAACTGGGAAAAACTGTGAAATTAAATAAAACTGAAATTAAACAGCTACAGTACTTCAAAGACGCATCACGTTTTTTGTTCGGAGAGTCTCGCCACGAAATCAACATTTTTGAATTTTTTGGCGCTTTTTGTTTTTGTTTTCTTGATTTCCGATAGTTTCTCATCAATTTTCTGGTCTCTTTTCGGTTTTTTTCCTGTATTTTGCAGATATTTCATTGAATTCAAATAGATTACTTTGAAAATTATGCCAATTTCAAATTTTCTAGAGTTTTCGACGGTTTCTTTGCAGCCTACTAATTTATCATCGGTTTAAACATTTCTCAATGTAGTTTTCAACGGAAAGCTATCACTTTCAAAATGAAAAAGCCGAAGTTACATAAAATTCTCTTGTTTTCTCGTCATTCACCCGGAATTTCTTTGAAAATCGATAGGATTCTCTCAGAATGGACACCTCGGACGCGCATTTGCTGCCGATAACGAATCTGTCGCGCCAGGGCAGCATCGAGTTCAAAGACGCGGTCATCAACGAAAAATGGGTTCAATCGGCGAATCGACGCAAAGGACACCTGACTCCGAAAAGAGCTGTGAGTCTCACTCCCAGAAACTGTCCCTTGTTGCGATTAATCACGTCGTTTTGAGCCCGAAAAGAAGAGCGGATGGTTCGGTGCGCGCAAGTCGGAAGAGGAGCAGCTGATGGAGCGTGTCGAGCAGCACGAGCTCGAGGAGCTGCAGACGTTCATCGCGCAGAAGCTGTTCCGTGTCGACGGCATCCTTTGCGACGAGCAGACGCGCATTCTGCTCGTCGAGAAGCTCATGAACGCTAAAGAGTATCCGGCGATCGCGCACGAGGAGCTCGTCTACCGATACGGCAGCTCGATGGCCGGCTGGCTGCGCGATCGGCTCGTGCCGAGCATGTCGGACTGCAGCTCGGTGCTCCAGAGAGCCGCCTCCGAGTTCTATCGCAACAAGCTCACCGATCCTCTCTGCAATTGGGGTCAAATGAATCCGGAGCACGTGGCGATGGTCGCCGCGCGCATCGCCAAGTTCTCCGACGAGATGGCGTCCAAAGTGAAGTGGTCGTTGCTCGTCGAGCCGGGCAAGTTCAGCTGCCACCTCACCGAGTTTGTGCTCGAATACAACCGGCTCGAGCGCATGTTCGTGAGCAACGAGCTGTCGGCCGAGGAGTCCGCCCAAACGGCGTTCAACTCGAACTATCTGACGAAGGCGCGGAGCAAGATGGTGCCGTGCGTGGACTACACAAGAGTGCGGCTCGAGGACGGGCTCGGCAGGCTCGACGATCGCGGTGAGCTGCTCAACGGCATGTTCAGCGACGAGCACGAGTTTGAGCCGGCCGAGAGCGAGGAGCAGCAGCAGAGCACCTAGTGAGGACTAACTTCCCATCCGAGAGGAAAACTCTTCCATTCCCACTTTTCAGCGGCACCACCGACTTCATTCACGCCAACTACGTGAAAGGCGGCCCACTGCTGAACACGTTCATTTGTGCGCAGGCGCCGCTGCAGAACACGCAAGAGGACTTTTGGCGGATGGTGTTCCAGGAGAGGTGCCAGTTCATCGTGATGCTCAACTCGGCCGTCGACTCGTCAACGTTGGGCCCACTCGACGCGGCGAATCGCCTTCACTGTCCGTTCTATTGGCCGCGCGCCGAGAAACAGACGATCGAGTTCGGCGTGTTCCGCGTCACGTGCATCAGTGTCGACTCGAAGGCGGATCCGTTGTTCACGATCACCAGACTTAAGGTTCAGAAGATGGGCGGCGTGCTCGGCGCCGACGACGAAGACGACGACGATCTGATTGTGGAGCACTGGCAGTGGGATTGGCAGTACCTCGGCGACGTCTACTGGCCATTCCGGGTCTTGAGAAAGTGAGTGGAGACCGCCTTTCGTTTTGCTTCGCGAGCACTCATTGCTCACTTTCAGAGCTCGCCAACTGTCGACGCCAACAATTGTGCAGTGCATCGACGGATGCTCCAAATCGGGCACACTCGTCGCCATCGAGACGGCTCTCATGCACTTTGTGCGCGGCTCGCCGCTCTCCAAGTCGCTCGTGCTGCAGTCGTGCGTTTTCGTCCGTCTCCAACGTCGTCTGTCTGTCTCGTCAGCTCTCCTCTACCTCTTCATCTACCGCGTCGTGCTCCGCTGGATCGAACCGTACGTTGGCAAGTTTTACGAGCGTGCCGCACTCGGGCTCCGCTTCAAATCGATCGGATTCATTCAGAAATACAATGCGATGATTCAGGAGTTTAGCCGAATCACGCCCGCTTACTAATCGATTAACCACTTTTTTTCTTTCCTGTGCCATTTCTGACTAACCCCGCCTCTTTTTTTCGAAAATGTTTGTAAATTCTACCGGAACCCATTTTATTGTTCACTTTTATTCGCATGATTAATGAATTCCCCCAGTGCTCTAGCCCGAAGGATATCCATTTCGGCGACGTCTTCTGACTTCCAGAAGCCGTGAGTGTACCAGTGTTTTCCCTTTTCTTTCTCTTCATTTTTATGTCGTCAATTCCGGCTGCGGCGCTCATCGGCCGCCATAGCTCAGTCGGTTAGAGCGTGGGTCTAATAAGCCCAAGGTCGCAGGTTCGACCCCTGCTGGCGGCAAACGTTTTTGTGTTTTCCCCGCAATCAATTTTGAGATGCGTACCGCGTCAATCGAAACTGTGTCGTCTCGACATTGGCCCGCACTAAAAGTGTCGAGACGAATGTGGAATGGATTCGCCTTTTCGGAATCCAATTCGGCTTCCCTCCATTCTTCATCTGCCCCCAACCGTTATAAAAGAGTGAGAGAGACAGAAAGAGAAAAAGAAATGTGTGTTTGTGGTGGCCGCATTCTTCCATATCAGTTGGCTAATACGGGAGACTGTCCGCCGTCCGCGACAAAAACGCATATCTGCGTCTCTCTCTCTCTCTCGCTCGCTTGGTTCTTCCCATTTCAGGTCAAGGACTCTTACTGGTATCGAAGGCTAGCCATTCTTGTCTCCTTCTTTTTCTTGTCGTCTCGTCGTCACTGAGACACTCCCGGACGGTGTACTTTTGATTTGACACGGACGGCACGGAAAAGAAGAAGAAGAAGAGTGTCGTGATGATAAGATCAAAGAGACAAAATGAAGATGGGGCCTGATGGGAGGGTGTGGAGATGCACGGAACTGCGAATCGAAGTTTTCCGGAGAAGTTCGGGATTCCATTTGGTGTCGATTTACGAGCTAGACTAGATCTCTGTGAACACATGCCTCTCATCAATTGGCGATATCTGATCGCATGATCAGAGGATACCAAAAGAAAGAGCCCGTGAGCCCGTGGCTCTCGGCTCTAGGAGCCCCCCGGTTACTTTTCGAAAACCGAAATGATTTGAATTCGAAAAAAAGGCGCGTCACTCCTGATTTCGAAACATCGTTTCGCTTCGAATTTTAGAGTCGAAGGTAGTGACCCTCCGTAAAAAAGACCGGAATTGCGGAAAAACTGACTGGTGTGGACAATGAGTCAGATATTTTTCAATGACCGAATCGTCTTTTCGGCAAAGATCGGATTCAGTGACCAACTGTCTGACTCATATACTCAGGTAAAACGACACCCTGGTGCGTGACTTTTGAGTCACAATATCTCGGAAACTGGAAAAGTTGCGAGAAAGTTGCCAACAGCAAACTTGATCAGCTCGAAATTTCCCACGTTTTTGTAGTTGACAACTTTTTGGTAACTATTCTAGTTTTCTAGATATACTCTTTCAAAGTTAAACCTCAGGGATACCGTTTTTTTATGGTAAGCACAAGTGATCTCTTCTACATGCCTACCGAAGATTGAAAATCAAAACATTTATGCAATTCTTCAAGAGTACAGACCAAAGTGCATCGATCGATGGGAAAATGTTGGTACTTGTGCGACGAAATCACCTCCAAGTATAGGGCTCCGAAGTTCGATTCGGAAAACAGTTCACCCGTTTCTAGAAAGTTCGCACCTACCCCTCGGCTATTCCGGTTGAACCAGGTACCCCAAGTGCCCATCGAGCCTTCTGCTACCTTGAAAGATGTCGCAGTGACCCGGTTACGCAACTCTCGCTCTAATCGCAACCGCATCCCCCCCCACCCCCCTCCACGCCATCAATCTCTCGATCTCTTTATTTCTCTTGCGCATCATCATCATCATCATCATCGTCCACATCCACATCATCATTGAGAGAGAGAGAAAGAAAAGGGCAGTGGTTGTTGTCCCCCTCTCTGCGATGATAAATGTGTCCTCTTCGACTTCCACTTTTTCCAAATTTCGTTTCTTTCCGCCGCGCGGTTCTCTCCCTTTTTTTTGGCGGTAGTGGTCATCTTTCTTCCGAGAGGTTGACCTGTATTTCAAATACTAAACGGTCATTTAGGTATTTGTGGTGAGAATAATGAATTACGCGGAACGGGAACGGGAGATGAGATAATAATAATGGAGCGGCGGTAGGAACGAGAGAAAAAAGGAGGTTGGGAAGTTGAGAAGACAATTGGAAACGCACTGCCACGTCACCAAATGGATTCGAAATGAAACGTTTTCGAGCAAAGCCACATGGAATACTGAAACGCGGGGTTTTCAGAGACTTTCAGACTGAAATTCAAAGTTTTAGACTGATTTCAGATAGGTTTCCAGTTAGATCCGATTGTCAGGATTCGATTGATACCCCAACTTGAGTGTTTTGAACTTCTACCAAGCGAGATATGGGCCTGTAGATCGAAATCTCGATAACTTTAACTTTTTCGGGCTACATCTATCCCAATATCAGTCCAAATCAGTCAAGTTGGGATATCAATCGGATCCTGACAGTCAGATCTTTCCATCAGACCTAAATTCATTGCTTCGTGACTAGCCTCCAGCTCGCGGAGCCCCGCCGAATCCCCCCGGAGCACTAACCTTCACACCTTCGTCCTGGCCTAACACAACATCGCTCGGTCACATCAAAAGACGTCTGTCCCGTCTGGCGAAACGACCTTTTCTCGTCCGAAAGAAGCAAAGAAAAAAACGAAAAGAAAAAGGGAAGAACGGTTCGAGAGGTGATCAAGCGTGTCAATCCCGACGGTCAGGCCCTTCCACAAATCCAATTATCCTCACTTTTTATTTAACGCCCGCCACCAGCGTGCGCGCCCCGTTTTATAATGAAATTGAGAAGAAGAAAAGAGTTACGCAATTCCAATCTTTCTCGAGATAGAGTTTATGGGGGGGGGGGGTACCGTAACCCCGTGTCGCCCCCTTTTAGAGGAAGCGGAGGAGGAGGAGGAGGGAGACGCAGGTGTCTGACATGTTCTTCTTCAGTTTGACATATGCCATTAGCCATTCGCATCCGTTTTCAGAAGATCACTATCGAGACGAGGACTCCACTATTATTTTCGGATGATAGATTCAAGAAGTCACCTTGGAGAGGACCACTTTGTCATTTATGCGGATACCCTCCTCCTCCTCCTTCATTTTCCGACGAGAGAGAGAGGAAGAGAGATGTACTTGTCAGATACGGGGGCAAGACGAAAAGGGAAGAGGAGGAGGAGGAAAACCGATTATGATGGTGTGTGTGTGATGGCGGCGTTGATGAATGGGATTGGGAGGAAGAAGAAGGAGAAGAAGAAGATGATGGGAGGGAACGAGGTGGCAGACTCTCTCACCGGACACTCTTAGCTTGAAAGCTCAGGAAGTCAAGAGGAGTACGGTGGATTGGGCCTATCTGAATGGTCCGATGGTTGAAGATCAGAAGGCGGTTGCCTAGTGGTCTTTGGGCCTAAGGCCTATTGGCCAGGAAAAGGCCGATCTTCAGCTTGATTCCCTATACCTCCAATCAATCGTGATTTCTAGAACCCAGCCGGCCCCTTTGGACCTTTGGGACTTAAAAACCTCGTCTTCAACCTGCAAGAGCCATTGGGACTGGAGGCTAATTCGGCCCTGGAACAAATCATAGCACTGGCTACAAGTCCCGAGGCTCATTCAGCCAACAAGCTCCCGAATAGAGCCATCGCTCCTCTATGAAACGCTTTTTGAGCCCATTCGGTCTAGAGCTTGACCTTTCATAGCTCGAAAAATGTATCGAAGCCCCCAGACGCTTTGACAAGAATCTGATGGCCTGTGCGCCGAAACTCTTCGAGGTTTATCGGCCCCTAGCAGCTCCTACATCCAACACATTGAAATTTCCAGTGCCCTAAGATCCTCGAACTCCCACCTGAAACCGCATCGAAACCCACGCATCAAACAACCGTCCGTGTCTGATCATCAGCGGCGCCCGAAAAACGAAGGCGTATCTAATCTAACCTACTTTCGAAATTAACCTACAAAAATGTTGCGCCACACTTCTTCTTCTTCTTTTCCGCAATTCTCTTCTTTCGAGAGAGAGAGAGAGAGAAGTAAAAAGAGATGAGACATCTCTCTCTCCCAGTGCCCCTTGTATTGGTATATGTGTTTGTCTTCTCAATCTTCTTCTCGGAACGAGTAAAGGCGGCAGGAAGGTGTCCTTGACCAGCTAAGTATTGCGCATGTTCTTCCCTCCCCCTCTCCCTCCCTCTCTCTCTCATCCATCGGTCCGTTTAGCCAATCTGTGGGAGGGGTCTCGTGTGAGAGTGAGGCTAGTAGCACCTCTCGGTATGTTCGTTCTAGTAGTAACCTACTTTTGGTCCGCACTGCTTTTTTTGGCGACACCGCAAGACGAACACATTCCTCATTTTCCCGCCTCCTCCATTCCTCCCCCACGGTGGTCACAGTTTAATTGGAGACTCACTCTCGATTCGCTTCCTCCCGCATTCCTCGTTCGGTTTCATTTCTCATTCTACTTCTTCTTCTTCGAGAATAAGAAGACGATCCCTCCCCTCCCTTTATTCATTATGATCCTCGCTTTTCATTTCCAGAAGGGTCGGGGCCTTTGGCCTAGGTCCTAAGACCCTTTGGACCTACTGCTATATGAGCTTAGGCCTAAGCGTCTCGGCTCAATAATCTTATAGGCTCTTCCTGGCCCAAATTCAGGATGCCAGACGTTACGGTCTATGCGTGGCAGAGCTTAGGCTCACACTGTTCCTAATCCAAATAAGAGCCTATGGGCTAGGCTCGAAGGAGTTAGGGTCCTCCACAGGACTTGGTCTAGGACTTCAGTCTGTGTGAAAGTCTGCTGGCTGACCCTTTCGGTCCGAAACGAAACGGAGTATCCACCATAAGCCTAAGTTCGGGGCTAAGAGCCTAAGAGCCTCTACAGTATCCTCCATCCATCCCAGGTCTTCTCTAATCTTTGTGTTTTGACTATCCCCCCTCTTCTTTCGATTCGTATTTGCACACAGGGGGCCGAATCCACGACGACACCGTAACCCCATTAAGCAGTGTAGTCCGCACGGAAGAAGAAGAAGAAGAACCGATTCTCAAGTGTTTTGAACGGAAACAGAGAATGCGTGGCGCGGACGGAAATGCGCTAAAAGAGTGAGAGAGAGAAAGAGAGAAAGAGGGAGAGAGTTCGGAGTGAGAGTGAAATGAATAATAGGAGACACCACTACATGATCCTCCTTCACACTCTTCGCGGTTTTTGCAAAAACGAGAAAAACGGTGGTGGAGGAGGAGGTCATTGCGAGCAGTTTGCAACACTTGGCCTACCGCGACCTTTCAGACAGTCTCTTTCGGCCTGATATTCGGGCTTCTGATCTTTAGGCCGGTCTTCAGCCCGCAGTATAGACTTCATGGCCTATAGGTTCGGCCTGCAACTTGTCTGTTCAATCTAATAAGCCTAACAGCTCGAAAACATAGAAAATTGTCTTTTTGGCCTGATACCTCCAGTAGATTGGCCTGTGTCTAGAATTGCAGCCTATATGGCCTAGTTTTATCCAGAATTTCTCTTGCGCCTAAACGTAGGAACCCTTGGGCCGATTGCTCTCCAATACAGTATACTAGCCCCTAAGTGTGAGATTCGGCTTTCCTAGGCCGAAGCCCAAACTGTAGGCCTAGAATCTTAGGCTCCGACATACCTTCCCTCCTGTCTGACCCAGATTCTCTTAATTTTCAATCTGCCTGCCCCTGCCCTTCTCGCTATCTCCCATTTTTTCCATTCCGTAGACACAGTCACACTCCTCTCATCGCTTGCTGCCTGATTGATAGCCCTCCTCGCACTTGTCCACTTTCGGCCGATTCTCCGATCGAGATCGCCCGCACTTTTCCGCTTTTTTCCCATCCTTCCCTTATTCTACTCGTTCTTTCAACTCGATTCTTGCAGGAATGTCGTCGAGGAGCCGGGGCTCCCGCTCCTCATCATGGAACAGGTTAGCCGCGATTCTGGTGTTGGCCGCCCTGTGCAGAGGTCAGTTCGCCGGATATTTTGTGAAGGGTCTTGGCATTTTGAAGGCCCCTAGTGCTGAATCTTGGCCTAGCGGACTTCTTCCGGCCTAACTTCTAGACAAAAATCATTCTAGAGCTCAGATTGAGCCCAGAGCCACAAAGCCTGGAGTAGGACCAAATGTAGGCTCTCATCTCTTCTCTTGATCTCGACCATCTTTTTTTCTCCATCTCCTTACCTCGGTATTACTCCTTCTCCTCGTTTTTCCACTTCTGATGGCCGCTCGTCACCCACCAAGGCCATCACTGACCCATTTATGACGGCGGGAAACAACA
Organism: Caenorhabditis sulstoni; assembly: GCA_963966605.1. Taxonomy (NCBI): domain Eukaryota; kingdom Metazoa; phylum Nematoda; class Chromadorea; order Rhabditida; family Rhabditidae; genus Caenorhabditis; species Caenorhabditis sulstoni. The sequence continues at coordinate 2,887,808 of OZ016477.1, forward strand.
TTTCTCTCTCTCTCTCTCTCTTTCTGTCTTACTCGTGTTTGGAAACGAAATGACAAGAGGAAAAGGAAGAGAAGAGATGGGAATGTGGTAACTAAACGACACGAAGGACGCGCTCGATTTGCAGGGACCAACGCGATCGCGAAAAACTTTGTGAACTCGTCGACGCCGCACCTTCGGCCGACGTTCGTCGTCAACTTCGACACGTCTACCGTAATCTGTCAGCATAGGTGAGGAAATGGACGGGGGTGTTGTTAACCTTGACGGTGGTTCAATTTCATGCCCGATTGAGCATGCACCAAATGTCGCCATTTCTCTAACATCCCTCTTTTCCAAAAATTTGAATTTGACCTTCGCCCGCGCGGCAAGGTGGGAACACTCAAATTCGAATGTAATTGCGACATTTTGAAAACGGATACTAAGAAGGGCTTCTTCGGAGCATCGACATTTTCAGAATCTTTGACTAGTTTGAATCTGTTTGCAGTTCGGATCCCACCGATTTGCACATTCACAACATGAGCTCACTGTGCGATGGTAAACAGGACTGCTTTGTGAATCCCGCGATGCACGACGAAGTGTTTCCGTACTGTGAGCACAAGTGTGACTCCACGTGCTCTGGAAAAGGCGCGTGTCTTTACGACGGAGCCAAACCGCAGTGCTATTGCGATTCTGGATTTTCGGGAACCGCTTGTGAGCTGCAGGACAAGAACGAGTGTTTGGAGCATCCGTGCCATATGATGGCTCAGTGTCAGAACACGCTGGGCTCCTACGAGTGCAGATGTTTGCCCGGGTATCAGGGAAACGGACACGAATGCACGGATATCGATGAGTGCGCTGAAAATCTTGCTTCGAGATGTCCGGAGCATTCGCAGTGTATCAACCTGCCTGGAACCTACTATTGCAATTGCACTCAAGGATTTTCGCCGAAGGTGAGAAAAGCAAAAAAAATCTTCCGTTGCGGGGAATCGAACCCCGGCCTTATGGGTGAGAGCCATAAATCCTAACCACTAGACCACAACGGAGCGTGGAAAGGCAGAATCTTAAGGCTGTACACATTTCCGTTGAGCGGTGGCTACTGTCTGCTGCCTCACCACCGAGAATATGTTTGCCTTCAGAAAGGGGGTCGCCACGCTCCGTTGTGGTCTAGTGGTTCACAGAAGAATCGCTACTGAAGCATTACGGACGCATGATGGACGCATGCGAATATGCTCGCATAATGCTTGTATTATATGCGCACACACGTGTGTTCCACCCCAGCATGGATGGAATATGGGTGGAACGGCACACGAAATCGGGAGTCGGCGGCGCGAGCGCGCATGGATGGGCATGGATGGAATATGGGAGCGCGCGTGGATGGAATATGGGAGGGCCGAGGGCCGTGGCCTAGAGTTTTCAACACGCAACTTCTCATATTAATGTAATACGCCGGACTTTTTCGTGTGTCCATTATGCGTCCGTGAATGGGTGCAATATGGATGATTTTCGTGCATCCATCATACGTCCGTAATGCTTCCAGTAGCGATTCTTCTGTGTTAGGATTTATGGCTCTCACCCATAAGGCCGGGGTTCGATTCCCCGCAACGGAAGATGTCTTTTTTGTTTCTATTTGCAAATGATTACCATTTGACTCATAGGGAAACCAGGGAAGTGGTCTCGACAAGTGCGCAGATATCAACGAGTGCGAGACAGGCGCGGACAACTGCGAAACTAACGAGATTTGCGAGAACACCGTCGGATCATTCAAATGTGTCACGAGATGCTCACCAGGATACGAGCTGATCGACGGAAAGTGCGAAGACGTCAACGAGTGCTCCTCTCCGAGTTTGCACAAGTGTGATGTGAGAGCCGAGTGCGTGAACACCGTCGGCGGATACGAATGCGAATGCGAGGAGGGATTCGATGGCGACGGAAAGAACTGCCAACGTAAGTCTCCCGGAAATGGCGGGAAAATTGAATTCCTACGCTTTCTCGTTCAGCCAAATCGTCGTGCCGCAAGAATTCGGCGATTTGCGATCGTCACGCCTCCTGTCACATTGTGCTGGACATTTGTGACTGCAAAACTGGCTACACTGGAGACGGAATCACTTGTCACGGTTCGGAAATCACTCATTTCACGCCAACTTTTGTGTTTGCCTTTCAGATATCAACGAATGTGATGCCAAAGAGACGCCGTGCTCTGAGGGAGGTCGTTGTTTGAACTTGGACGGCGGTTATGTGTGCTGTAAGGAGGGGCAGGACGATGGAGAGTGCATTAAAGGTGAGCGAATCTAGATGACCGAATAGAGGAGATTGAGACGAGTTTTTTGACACACATCATGTTCTGATTTCAAAACTTTCGTTTTTTTACTCCGTGAGCAAGTCTGGCCTATGAGCCCGTAATTAAAGTAGGTCAAATGGTCAAACCCTCAACATGATTAGAGTCGTTTGATTCAGAATCGTCTAGATATTCAGATTCTGATGATCACATGTTTAGATCAAGGCGCCTTTTGCTCGGGAGGCTGCGGAGACAACGCGATCTGCTCGAACGCGACGTGCGAGTGCATCTCCGGATTCCGCGGCGATCCGCACAAAAAGTGTGTCGACATCAACGAGTGCGTCGAGAACGACTCGATCTGCGGCGGTGTCGGCGACCGATGCGTGAATCTGTTCGGCGGATTCAAGTGCTGTCAGCACGGCTCCACGGAGCCCGAGTGCTCGACGGATCAGGCATTCTCATCGGACTCGTCCACTATTTCGAGTCACGGCGCCGATTTCACCACAACCGGCGAGCAAATCATCGAGGGCTCCGGGTCGATTCAGACCTCTTCGGGCGGCTCGATTACCGTAACCCGCGGACTCATTCCGAAGGATGTCGAGTTGACGACTACCGGAAAACTCGCCTGCACCTCGTATTGCCCGCCGAACTCGGAATGTGTCAACGGATTCTGCGAATGTGTGCCGGGATACGGTGGAAACGCGCTGGTGGGCTGTGAAGACGTCGACGAGTGCGTCACCGAGACTTGTAACGAGGAGGAGAACGAGTGGTGTGTGAACTTGATCGGAGGCTTCGTTTGCTGCAATCCGAGCAATGCCACACACGACGACTGTTTAGGTGAGTCGGAAACTCCGAAAATTGAATCTCCGGGTTTTGCGGAGCAGTTTGATACTAATCATGACGTTCTTCCAAGCATTTGGAGTTTGGAGCATCGAGTATGCTCCGCGAGCCCGCGACGAGCTCAAAACTCAAATACTCGAAAGTATGTCTTAATTAGTATCAAACAGCATGAAATTCAATAAAGAATCCGCTCATTTCGATATTCTAGGTCTAGAAATCACTCGCGAGAAAGGACTTCACGTGATCGGCGGAAACGAGGAGGACACGATTGTCGCCGCGCGTTCGAACCACTCCACATCGGATCAGCTCATCACTCAAGTCATCCAACAATCGCGAAACTTCTCATCTGGCCAAATCATTCTGACACGTGGCAAGGTGACAAGCGGCGAGGCGGTCACTCAGACCACCGATGCCGATGAGTTCGGACTCGAGATCTCGTCGGCCGATCTGATCGGATCGGGCTCCGGTGCTCCGATTCTGAGCACCTCGGAGATGCCGAAGAGTCACGGAGTCTGGACGGAAGAGGAGGACGGCGGAGAGGATGAGGATGACGATATGATGGAAGAGGGGTCCGGCGGCTCGTGGAGCCGAACCATTAACGGAACCGGATTCACCGGGGCACCACGGAAGGAGGGAACTATTCGAGTTAGAATCACGACGCTCGGAGAGGATTCTGAAGTCGAAACGGCCACGAAACCAGGAGTTACGGTACCAAAGACTTCCGAAGAGGTCACGACGTCTTCTGGGGAAGGATCCGGCGAAACGGCAACGTCAACTTCGTCTGGAGAAAGTTCGGGAGCTTCTGGAGTCACAACGACTTCTGGAGAAACGACTTCATCTGAAGGATCTGGAGCTACGGTCACTTCATCTGAAGGATCTGGAGCTTCTGGAGCTACGACCACGTCATCTGGAGAATCTGGAGCTTCTGGAGCCACGACCACGTCATCTGGAGAATCTGGAGCTTCTGGAGCCACGACCACGTCTTCTGAAGGATCTGGAGCTTCTGGAGCCACGACCACGTCTTCTGAAGGATCTGGAGCTACGACCACGTCATCTGGAGAATCTGGAGCTTCTGGAGCTACGACCACGTCATCTGGAGAATCTGGAGCTTCTGGAGCCACGACCACGTCTTCTGAAGGATCTGGAGCTACAACCACGTCATCTGAAGGATCTGGAGCTTCTGGTGCTACGACCACGTCTTCTGAAGGAGCTGGAACTTCTGGAGCGACAACCACGCCTTCTGAAGGATCCGCAGCTACTGGAACGTCAGAATCTACCACGACATCATCTCGAGTCAATACTTCCTCTGAAGAATCATCTGGAGCCACAACGTCATCTGAAGAAGGAAAGCTGGCTGTTGAGAAGGAGGGTCAAGAATCGGCAGCATCTGGAGCCACGTCTTCTTCCTCTTCCGGCAAAGGATCTTCGACGGTCGAAGGATCCGGAGCTCTTCCCGATGGATCCGGAGAGTTCTTCGAGACTGGCTCGAAGGGACACTTTGAGTCGGGCTCTAAGGTTACGGTATCCGGCGGAAAGGGCGGTGAGCATCCAGATGGAGCCAATGGAAACACCGAAGGATCGAAAGGAAAGGGCCCGAAGGGCGGATCTTCCGGAGCCAATGGAAAGATCGGAGGATCACAAGGGTCTCAGGGCGGGAAAAACCCGAAGGACGGATCCTCAGGAGCCGACGGAAAGAGCCCGAAGACCGACAAACCGGAGATCACCACCGACGGCGAAGAGTCGTCGTCAACGTCATCTGGCGGCGAGAAGGGACCGAAGGGCGACTCGAAGAGCGAGAAACCGGCGACCGACGACAAAGACGACGGCGTCAAAAAGAACCCGAAGACCGGCGGCGACGTCGAGGCACCTGGTTCCGGAGACGTGCCAGAAGACGGCTCCGGCGAGCTTACCACGTCTTCCGGTGGCTCTAACTCGACTTTCGAGCACGGCACGAAGAATGTGCTCGTTCGTCCGCCGAAAGACGGCTCTTCTTCGGAGACCACCGATGAGCCGGTCGGACTGGAGATCAGTGCTGGAAGTGGAAAGAAGACGGAGGATGAGGAGGAAGTCGGACTGGAAATCGTGTGGGAGTCGACGACGACGACGCCGGATTCGGAGAAGGTCGGACTGGAAATCTCGGGTGGCGATCTCACGACGAGCACGACGAAGAAGCATCCGATCGAAGGATCCGGCACCGGTGACGAGGAAATCAGTGAGTTTTCAGATAGGGACTTCTGAACTCTTTTAAATGCTCTTTTTCAGCCGCCACCACTCGCGACATCTCGAAGACAAAGTCGACGAAGCGACCGAGAATCGAAATTGACGGCGGAGAGAATGGCGAGGAAGAAGGCGTCGACGGAAAACCGACGTCTCCGGCCGCGACGACCGTCAAACCGACATCGACGACGACGACGACGTCAGCATCTGAAGTCACTTCCGCTTCTGGAGAAGTTCCTGAGGGGTCTGGAGAGGTCACCACTCCGGAAGGATCTGGTGAAACTTCTGACACGCCTTCTGAAGGATCCGGAGAGTCTACCGAGTCATCGGAAGCGCCCGAGTCTTCTACTTCCACTCCAACGACTACTGAAGCGACTGCCACGTCTTCTGAAGTTCCAAAAAGCTCTGGAAAGACTTCCGGAGTGCCAGAATCGACCACGGCCGCAACTGGAAGTACAGGACCTTCTGAATCGCCAGAATCCACCACAACACCCAACGAATCTTCGGAATCTACCACGGCTTCTACTGCAGCTTCTGAATCTCCGGATTCTACCACAACAAAGTCTTCTGGATCTTCGGGATCTTCGGAATCTACCACAGTTTCTGCTGGACCTTCTGAATCTACAGAATCCGCCACAACGTCTTCTGGATCTTCGGGATCTTCGGAATCTACCACAGTTTCTGCTGGACCTTCTGAATCTACAGAATCCGCCACAACGTCTTCTGGACCTTCAGAACCTACCACAGCGTCCAGTGGAAATTCCGGATCTTCGGAAGCCACCACGACATCTGCCGGAGTTTCGGAATCCTCAGAATCTCCAGAATCCACCAAAACGTCTACTGGACCTTCAGAATCCACGACGACTACTGCTGGACCTTCCGCATCTTCAGAATCTCCAGAATCCACGACGACGTCGTCGGCGCCCACTGTCCAACCAGCCACAATTCAGCACCGCGAGGAGCCGAAGCCGACGAAAGACACGTTCGCACTGCCGACCACCACCACCATCCCGACGCCGACCAACGAGACAATGTAAGACACCTTCGGAGATACTCGGAACATTCTAACTCTTGCCAAATTTCAGCGAAAACACGAAATGCACGAGCAGCGACGAGTGTGGAATGGACGCCCTCTGCGAACGACGCACCGGAGTGTGCCGCTGCGAGCCGGGATTCGAGGGCGCGCCTCCGAAGCTCTCGTGCGTCGACGTCGACGAATGCGCGACCGGCGATCACAAGTGTCACGAGTCGGCGCGTTGTCAGAACTTCATCGGCGGCTACGCGTGCTTCTGCCCCACCGGCTTCCGCAAAACCGACGACGGCTCGTGCGAGGACATCGACGAGTGTGTCGAGCACAACTCGACGTGCTGCGGAGCCAACGCCAAGTGTGTCAACAAGCCGGGCACCTACTCATGCGAGTGCGAGCACGGGTTCCTCGGCGACGGCTATCACTGTGTGCCGAACACGCGGAAGCCGTGCGATTCGGAGCAAGTCGCGAAGAGCCACTGCGCCGAGAGCAACATGGCGTGCCAGGTGGAGACGTCGACGGGAGTCGTCGAGTGCTCTGAATGCATGAGCGGCTACGAGAAGAAGGGCGCCGTCTGCGAAGACGTCAACGAGTGCGAGGCCACGTCGTCGGCGTGTTCGCCAAACGCCCTCTGCACCAACCTCAACGGAACTTTCTCGTGCGCGTGCCGACCTGGATACCGCGGCGACGGCTTCCAGTGCACCGACATCAACGAGTGCGACGACGGTCATCCGTGCCATCCGCACGCCGAGTGCACCAACACCGACGGCTCCTTCTCGTGCCAGTGTCACGCCGGATTCGAGGGCGACGGCGTCAAAAAGTGCACGAATCCGCTCGAGCGCAGCTGCGAAGACGTCGCCAAGTTCTGCGGTCGCGTCGAGCACGTCTCGTGCCTCTCCGTCCGCATCTACAACGGATCGCTGAGCTCGGTGTGCGAGTGTGAGCCCGGTTTCCGGCTCGACAAGCAACTCAACAAGTGTGTCGACGTCGACGAGTGCGACGAGAATCGACACAACTGCGATCCGGCGTCGGCGGTGTGCGTCAACACGGAAGGATCGTTCCGATGCGAATGCGCCGAAGGATACGAGGGAGAGGGCGGAGTGTGCACCGGTGAGCTCCTCGCTTTCATGTTTTCGCCATTTCACGTTCAAAAAAGTGTTTGCAGATATTGACGAGTGTGACCGCGGAATGGCCGGCTGTGACAGCATGGCGATGTGCATCAACCGAATGGGCTCGTGCGGCTGCAAATGCATGCCCGGCTACACGGGCGACGGCGCGCACTGCTCCAGAATACCCGACGCCGAAGACAAGACGACGACGACGACGACGACGACGACTACAACCACGGAGACGTCGACGCATGCGGGAAGCACGCGGTGCACAGACGAGTGGAGCCGCCTTTGCGAGCTCGAGAAGAAGCAGTGCACGGTGGACGAGGAGGAGGTGCCGCAGTGCGGCGCGTGCCTCGCCGGCCACCACCCGATCAACGGCACGTGCCAGTCGCTGCAGATCTCCGGACTGTGCGGCGAGAAGAACGACTGCAACGAGCACGCCGAGTGCATCGACATCCTCCCCGACTCGCACTTTTGCAGCTGTCCCGACGGCTTCATCGGCGACGGCATGATGTGCGACGGTGAGTCGACGTCTTCTTTGAAGCCCCCCAGCGGAGCGGCTACTTTTACATGATTTGCGAAAAATGCAGAAAGATTGGGAAATGTTTCGCAGGGAACATTTATTATTACTTTTTTGAATCGATTTTCAGTGGAAAACAGCATAAAACTGCAAAAATTTGCGAAGAAAAGTGGAAAACCGAAAAAATTCAATTTTTTGAAGAAGTTTAACCAGAAATTATTGACTTTGTTGGTTTTTTTCAACTTTTGAATTAGAAAAAGAAGTGGTTCCAGGAAAAAGTCGCTTTTTTCGTTTGTTTTATATAAAATTTGGCAAAAAACGTCAAAATTGGACGGCGAAAAAATTTGGCATCAAAATTCGACAAACTTCGAATGTTTAACGTTATTTTGAAAAAAAAATTGATTTTTAATAAATTTTGAAGCTTTTTTGTTTTGGAAAATCGAAAAAAACCAAAGAAAACCGAAAAAACTTGCGAAAAGTTGCCAAAATTTCGAAAATAACATTGAAAACTGAATTCGCTTCGGGACTCGATGAAAAATAAAGGGCTGCGCCTTTAAGGTTACTGTATTTTTTGAAAAAATTTCTAATTTTTCCAAAATGACGGCTATTTTCTCGAGTTCCATTCACAATTTCAGATGTGGACGAATGCACGAACGCCGGAATGTGCTCGGAAGCGACGGAGCACTGCGAGAACACGGTCGGCTCGTTCCGATGCGTGTGCAATGAGGGATTCGAGCGAAGCGGCGACGTGTGCGTCGAGAAGCGACCGAATCGGGCGAAGATCGAGGTGGACGAAGAGACGACGACGTCTGCGGAGACGTCAGAGTCCGCGCCGACGACAGGTACGACGTCTTCTGAGAATGCCACGTCGTCCAAAGTCACCACTGTGTCGTCCACGTCTCCTGGAGACGTCACGTCTTCTGAGTCACCTGTCAAGTCCTCCACTGTGTCTTCTGAGGGCACCGAGGCTCCTGAAGCTGTCACTGCCACGTCTTCTGGCACTTCTGAGTCTTCTCAAGTCACAGCCACGTCTTCTGAAGCTCCAGTGTCTTCCACTGTCTCGTCGACGTCTTCTGTCACAACGTCTTCTGAAGCACCAACGTCTTCTTCGTCCAAGACTCCTGAAACCAGCACGACCACATCTCCCAAAGGTATCGAATCCACGTCTTCTGAATCACCGTCCACATCGTCCAAGTCTCCAGAAGATATCACATCTTCTGAATCACATGTCACGTCTTCTACACTGTCGGCGTCTTCTGAAGCTACCACGTCAACTTCAGAAAAAAGCACGACGTCTTCTGAAGGTACCAGTGTCACGTCCTCCACTGAAGCCACCACTGTGCCGTCAACGTCTTCTGAAGTCCCGAGTGTGTCGTCCAAGTCTCCAGAAGATGTCACGTCTTCTGAATCACCTGTCACGTCTTCTACACTGTCGGCGTCTTCTGAAGCTACCACGTCAGCTTCAGGAAAAAGCACGACGTCTTCTGAAGGTACCAGTGTCACGTCTTCCACTGAAGCCACCACTGTGCCGTCAACGTCTTCTGAAGTCTCGAGTGTGTCGTCCAAGTCTCCAGAAGATATCACATCTTCTGAATCACCTGTCACGTCTTCTACACTGTCGACATCTTCTGAAGCTACCACGTCAACTTCAGAAAAAAGCACGACGTCTTCTGAAGGTACCAGTGTCACGTCTTCCACTGAAGCCACCACTGTGCCGTCAACGTCTTCTGAAGTCCCGAGTGTGTCGTCCAAGTCTCCAGAAGATGTCACGTCTTCCACTGAAGCCACCACACTGTCGTCTGGAGCACCTGAATCTGTCACCACGTCTTCTGTACCTTCAGAAGTTTCACGTGTCACGTCTGAGTCTCCAGAAGTCACGACGTCATCCAAAAAGACTTCTGAAGAACCAAAATTCACCACGTCATCTGTCACGCCGTCTGGAGTGTCTTCCGAACCTCAAGAAGCTACAACGTTGTCCGTCCCAGTCACGACGTCTTCTGAATCCACGACGTCGGCTACGGGAGCCAGCACAACGTCTTCTGAAGCTATCAGCGTCACATCTTCTGAGGCCACCACTGTGCCCTCCACATCTTCTGAGATTCCCACGTCTTCTGAATCACCTGTCAAGTCATCCACCACTGTGTCTTCTGAATCCACGACGTCTTCTGAAGGTATCAATGTCACGTCTTCTGTCTTGTCTTCTGAATCCACCACGCCATCTGAATCACCGTCAACATTGTCCAAGTCGCCAGAAGTCCAGAAGACTTCTGAAGCACCTGTCACGTCCCCCAGTGTCACGGCATCTTCCACGTCTTCTGAAGCACCTGCAAAGACGTCTTCCACCAAAACGTCTTCTGAATCGAGCACATCGTCTTCAGTCACTTCTGAAGTGTCCACGTCATCGTTCAAGTCTCCTGGAGACGTCACGTCTTCTGAATCACCGATCACTTCTCCTACAGTGTCAACGTTTTCTGAAGCTACCACGGAAGATTCAGAAGGCAGTACCACATCATCTGTTGGTATCAATGTCACGTCTTCTGAAGCCACTACTGTATTGTCAACGACTTCTGGTGTGCCAAGTTTGTCGTCCACGTCTTCTGAGCCACCTGTCACGTCTTCTGAATCCGCACCTATCACCGAAACTGTCGGGACGTCGTCTTTGAGCCCTCTGGAAGAAGCCACGTCACCGCGGACGTCTTCTGAAGTCACAGAAGTGCCTCTCACGATGTCTGTCAAGATTCACGAGCTGACCACGACATCTGGTTCCGCGTCGAGCACTCCAGAATCCACGACGACATCTTCGAAGAGTTCGAAGCCTTCCGAAGAGCCGACAGGCATTCTGACGTCTTCTGAATCACCGGAAACGACGACGACACCGAAAAAGTTGGACAGAACTCCGGGAGCGACGACGAAGAAGACGTCTTCTGGAAGTGTCACGTCTTCAGTTTCACGGACCACGCCCGTCACGTCTTCTGAATCACCTATCACGCCTTCTGGGTCTCCAGAGGTATCCACTGTCTCGTCAAAGTCTCCTGAATCACTAGTGTCATTGTCGTCCAAGTCTCCAGAAGCTCTGACGTCTTCTGAAACACCTCTCACCACGTCTTCAAGTGTCACGTCTTCTGTCTCCACGGCAGCTCCAAACGTTTCCACGTCATCCCCGAATCCTTCAGAACCAATTGTCACATCATCGTCTACTACTGTTCAAAACACGGTCATCACTTCCACCACGTCATCTGAAGCCATCACTGTGCCGTCGACGTCTTCTGAATCACCATCCAGTACGTCAACGTCTCCAGAAGAGGTCACGTCTTCCACTGTGTCGCCGTCTTCCGGAGCACCAACGTCTTCTGCTTCCACAACCAAATCACCCAAAGGTATCGAGTCCACGTCTTCTGAATCACTCTCCACATCACCCAAGTCTCCTGGAGACGTCACGTCTTCTGAAACCACCGTCGTGTCTGCCACTGTGTCGACGTCTTCTGAAGCTACCACGCCAGCTCCAGGAGAGAACGGAACTGGTGTCACGTCTTCTGTAATGACTTCTGAAGCTACCACTGTGCCGTCCACGTCTTCTGAAGTCCCAAGTATGTCGTCTGAGTCTCCAGAAGTCACCACGTCTTCTGGACCTTCGGAAGTTCCACGTGTCTCGTCTGAGTCTCCAGAAGTCACAACGTCGTCCAAAAAGACTTCGGAAGCACCAGCATCCACCACGTCATCTGTCACGTCTTCTGGAACCACGAAGCCTTCTGGAGTGTCTTCTGAACCTCAAGAAGCTACGACATTGTCCGTCCCAGTCACGACGTCTTCTGAATCACCTGTCAAAACGTCCACCACCACTGTGTCTTCTGAATCCACGACGTCATCTGAAGGTATCAGTGTCACGTCCTCTGTCACGTCTTCTGAAGTCACCACATCTTCTGAATCACCGTCAACCGTGTCCAAGTCTCCAGAAGCCCAGAAGACTTCTGAAGCACCTGTCACGTCTTCAAGTGTCACATCTTCCTCCACAAACGCTCCAGAAGCATCCACGTCTTCTGAATCCAGCACATCTTCCCCTATCACTTCTGAAGTGTCCACGTCGTCGTCCAAGTCTCCAGAAGACATCACGTCTTCCGAACCACCTGTCACGTCATCCAAACCGTCCACGTCTCCAGAAGGCTCCGTCAAGCCGTCGGAAACTGTCACGGCGTCCCTCACGTCTTCAACGCCACGTGTCCGTCTCATCACCGGCACTCCCGACAACGTCACGCGCGCCCAACACCGTCAAAATGTCACGTCTTCAGAATCGACGTCTTCCGCCACCTCTCCGATTCCACCCACTACCACAACCATCACAGTGCCACGTCATGCCACTCCAGGTAACTTCTTTCCGATTCTTTCTCCGTTTGCTCTCAGTTCGCATGCGTTCCAACCCAATAAGAGCATGAATCTAACCCGCATCCAGGTCATCGTGGTCCACCGAGCATCCAACCCTCTCCGGAGCAACTCACCTCCACAACCACACTGGCTCCGGCTCCGAGCTCCGGCGGCGGAGGATACGGAGAAGAAGAGGCTCAGGAAGAGGTTCTCTCCACCACCACCACAACCACTGAAGCTCGTAAGTTTCGGCCTCGCCGGTCTCTTGATTTTTCTTGTTTTTCGGTATTTTGTTGCATGGGAATGACAGAATGACAGTGAGAATGCGAAAATCATAATCTTCTCGTGATTTGAAGCAATTTGACATACATCATGACCTAGTTTTAAAAGATCGAATTTGCGGGCTCGCGGAGCACATGGTGAGCTCCGTGCGCTCCACGAGCTCAAAATTTCGAGCATGGTCATGATGTATGTCAAAAAGCTGGAAATCGGATGGAGAATCTGAAAATCACTATGTTGGCATGGAGAAGTTTCATTTTGAATGATTTTGGAATGATTTGGCAATCTAAAAAGTGTTTATTTGTTGTTTTTACGGAAGGAAAACGAATTTTATGTAATAGACGTTATGACGTGTAAACAGCACATCTGAAAAATGAAAAAAAAACCTCGAGTTGCTCACGGAGCTCGCGGAGAAGAGCCCAAAATTCGAATTTCCCAAACTAGGGCATGATGTATCTCAAACTGCTCCTCTCAACCTTACCAATCCGAATTTTTCAGCTTCACTGTGCTCGAACGTCACCTGCCACTCGCTGGCCACCTGCGAGCCCTCATCGGGCTCCTGCATCTGTCGTGACGGCTTCATCGGCGACGGCTCGACGAGTTGCTCCAAAAAGAGCACCGCCGACTGCATCTCGTTGCCTTCGCTGTGCGCCGACAACGCGAAATGCGACAACTCGACGCGCGCGTGCCAATGCGATCCGGGCTACATCGGCGACGGCTACGTGTGCTCGCCGCATCCGCAAGACTGTGTGCTCCGCGAGCAACTGTGCTCGCCGGAAGCGATCTGTCAGAATCGACGGTGCCAGTGTCTTCCGGGTTTCACCGGCGACGGCATCAAATGCGTCAGCATCCACGAACGCGCCAGCAACTGTTCGCAGTGCGACTCGAACGCGCACTGCGTCGCCGGAACCACGTGCAAATGCAATCCGGGCTACTTTGGCAACGGTCTGTGCTGTGTGCCGGATCCGCTCGACTGCGTCCACTTCACCGGCATCTGCCATCCGGACGCCAAGTGCAACCAGGAGTCGCGTCAGTGCGAGTGCTCCACCGGCTTCTCCGGCAACGGCGTCTCGTGTTTCCCGCAGAAATCGTGCCGAACCGACAAGTCGGTGTGCGCGAAGAACGCGATTTGTCTGCCGACCGGAAACTGCTTGTGTCGACACGGTTTCAAGGGCGATCCGTTCTACAAGTGTGCTCCGATTGTTGCTCTCGGTAAGTTCGTTAGAGGAAATTCTGATTCTCCATGAAATTTGCAATCGATTGGTACTAATCATGACCTAGTTTCAAAGTTTGAGCGTTTTGAGCATTTGAGCTCCGAGCTCGCGGAGCCCGAAACTTGATACCTCTAAACTAGGTCATGATTAGTATCAAAACACTCCGTATCACCCGGAAATTCTGAATTTGACTGTTTCAGACCCCTCAGACCGCCACGACCTCTCCGACGTGTCCTCTTGCATCACCCCGTGCGACGCGACCAGTCAACTCTGCATTTCGGGCGAGTGCATTTGCAAACCGGGCTTCCGCACCACCATCAACTCCACCAGCTCCTCGTCGGAAACCTGCGAAGACATCGACGAGTGCTCCGAGAAGAGCCACAAATGCGACCGCGTCGCCACGTGTCACAACACCATCGGATCGCACGTGTGCACGTGTCCGGACGGTTTCGTCGGCGACGGCTTCCACTGTGTGCCTCACGTCAACCAGGGCAAGTTGTCCGTGTACTGCGAGGCGGACGGAATGACACTGGTGCTCGGCAACGAGACATCCGACTTCGAGGGCAAGATCTTCGTGAAAGGACAGGCCGAGAATCCGCACTGCTCCAAATCGTTCAGCTCGCTGCTCAACTCGCACAAACCCTATGTGTTCAAGGTCGCGTTCCAGCATTGCGACGTACAACTTCTCGATAATGTGAGTGAATGAATTCGCGGTGAAATTTGAAGTTGATCGATAGTAATCATGGCGCACTTTGAAGAAAACGAATTCATGGGCTCTCGGAGCCCATTGAAGCAGGCTCCGCGAGCCCAAAACTTGAAATCTTCAAACTAGGTCATGATTAGTATCAATCGACTCCGTACCACCTGGAGATTCTTATTTTGTGACTTTCAGCACACCATGGCGTCCACTGTAGTTGTGCAGAAGCACGCAATGTTCCTGACGAACAAGGCCGACTCGTACGATCTTCGCTGCCAGTACCCGATCGGTTCGCGTGCCGTCGAGTCGCACGTCAACGTCTCGGAGCTCGCCACCACCTCCACACTCACCGACAAAAACTCGTCGCTGGCTCCGATCTGTCGGCTCTCGGTCTCCAACGACCAGCAGACGTCGATCAGCTCGGCGACCGTCGGCGACACTCTGAAACTGGCGCTCGAAGTGACGCCCGGCGAGCACTTTGGCATTCTGCCAAGAAACTGTTTCGCGGTGAACATCGAGAGCGGCGAGCGGTACACACTCACCGACGATCAGGGATGCGCCATCGACGAATCGCTGTTTCCGCAATGGTCGCGTGCCACGTCATCGCGTGTGCAGGCCGTCTTCAGGTACCGTAATCCTGTCATCTCCTCCCTTCAACCGATCCCCCTTTCTTTTCAGAACATTCAAATGGCCCGACAGCTCGATGATCCGATTCCAGTGCGATTGTGCGCCGTGCGTCGGACAGTGCGCCACACCAAAGTGCATTTCGACGTCGCGCTTCAGAAGACATCAGACGACGTCGCCGATCTCGAACGACGAAATTCGACAAGAACTCGTGCTGGTAAGAATCATTGGAAGAAGACGTCAACGTCTCCACATGGCCTAACTGTTTTCCTCTTCCAGATGTCGGGCGTCGAATCGTTGGCCGTCTCATCGATCATCAACGTGCACGACACCACCGAAATGACGACGTCAGAGTCCGAAGACGTCGTCACGTCTTCCGAATCGACGACGTGCGTCCGATGGGCTCCGATGCTCGTCGCGCTGAGCTCATTCCTCGTGTGCTCCGCGATCATCGCCTATTTGTGCTCGAAAAAGCCGAAAACCGTCGACACGTCGCCACTTTTCTAAACATCGAATCGGCGACCTCACTTATCACTGCACGGATAAGTGAGCGATCGATCGATAATCGATCGATAATCGATCGATTCTCCCCACATTCCAATCTCGTCTCAAACTTATCGATTATCACTAACAAATTGCTCAGGGTTTCGCGTTCTTCCACCAACAAAACGGAATAAAAAACCAACCAAATTCTTTGTTTTTTAAATCGCTTTTTCTCTTCTTTTTCTGCTCCCCACTCAGCTTTTTCTCTTCGATTACGTGTCTTTTTCTCTCTTTTTTCTTGTGTGTTTGTGATTTGTATTTATTTTCCCTTTCTAAAAGTGCCTTTTTCATGTTGATTTTCGTGTTTCTTTTCCCCCTTTTTTTTGCTTCACAGATTTATATAAATTTTATTGATTTTTCTCTCTGAATTGGGGGGCTATTTACATTTTTAGCGAAGGAAGCGGGTCTAGCATGCACAAGGAAGAATATCGATTGATTTGGGTTAAAAGGAGGGGGCGTGGCCAATCGGGCAATTATCGATTTTTGTCGGTGTGTCGCTTAGATGCCGGTCTGTTTGCGGATGAAGGCGCTGACGAGACGGAACGGACGTTCCTCGTACTCGACGTACTGCTCCTTCGGAATTTGCACCTGGAAACGAGCAAAGTGAGTGGTGTGCCGTTGATCTCCTCGCGATTTGGAGCAGTTTGACATACATCATGACCTAGTTGCGGAAAATCGAGCTTGCGGGCTCGCGGAGCACCTGGTTCGGGCTCCGCGAGCTCCACGAGCTCACCAATTCGAACATGGTCATGATGTATGTCAAAAAGCTGGAAATCGGATGGAGAATCTGAAAATCACTATGTTGAAGCGTAGAAGTTTCATTTTGGCCACTTACGCCAGGAAACCGGAAAACGGGGACTATAATTTTTTCATGAGATTTCGCAATACCCTCTCCCCTCGCAAAAAATCGATAATCTACCTGATCGCCGTCCATTCGGTTGAGCAGTGTGACGCACACGATCGCCGACGGAAAGCCGGCGCGGCACGTGAAACTGGCGAAACACGTGGATTCCATCTCAATGTTGCGGACGCCGAGCTCGTTGAGCCGACGGAGGAAGGCGAACTTGTCGGCCTCCTCGTAGTCGCAAAAGTAGCCGTCGAGACGCATTTGACCTACAAACGGGAATTGAAAGTGCGCTCCGTTGCGAATCGACGATACCCTCGTAGAAGTCGTCGGCGCACATCGTTTTTCCCGTCTCCACCGGAATCCCCTTCTCTTTTCCGACGGCGCACAAAGATTCGCGAAGCGTCGCGTCCAGTTGGGTGGGACGTTCGATCTGGAAGAGGAGAGTCGGAATTCTAGGCCACCGCGCGTTTTCTAGTCCCTCACCCGCTGGCCGGCGATGATCTGCACGTAGGTGTCGCCGAGTTCGGCGTTCATCGCCGCCGTCGAGACGACGACGGTGCCTGGCGGCACGCCGACGCCGCCCGACGTGCCGAGACGGATGAACGTCGGCTTCTTGACGCCGGCGTGGTGCATCAGTTTGAACGACTCGACGAGCATGATGCTCAGCGACGGTGTGCCCATTCCGTGCTGCAAAGAAACACCCGGGCTCTTTTGGGGCGCTTTTCGGAAACTCACGTTGATCCAGCACACAGGTCCCGTCTTGTAGATGACAAAACGATCCGAGTTCGAGAGGTTATCCGAGCACTTGATGCCCGTCTCAGCGGCGAACCACTCGGCGTAGAGCTTGAAACGACCCGGCGAGCCGCCGATGCACACGAACTGCAGCACAAAAAGGCATCTTCCGTTGCGGGGAATCGAACCCCGGCCTTATGGGTGAGAGCCATAAATCCTAACCACTAGACCACAACGGAGCGTGAAAAGTGGGCTAGAGCGTGCAATGAAATGCGCGCGGGTGGCCATCTGCCTCCAGCCCGCTTTCTCTCATTTTCTCACTTTCTCCCGTCTCCAAAACCAACCTTCGTGTCTCCGAACAGCGCCGGAATGTCGATAGTGTCGACTCCGAATCCGAAATGATACAAAAAGTCGGGTTTGTCCTTCGTATCGAGATACTTGTTCGGTTTCTCCACATTTCCGTTAGTTCCGCTCATTGTTCCAAGGGTTTTGCGCCTGAAAACACGAGAAAACGTACGAAAAAAGGCGAAAAAAAGAAAGGGAAAACTGCGAGGAGGCAACGTGGCTCTCTCTCGCTGGAAATGGGACGAAAAGCGCGCGCGCACGTCAATATAAGGGGCCCGACGAGGCGAAGAGACGCAGAGAAATGGAAATGTGTGTGTGGGAAAAACACGCGGCTTTTTTGGTTTTTCCCGAAAACCGACCGAAAATCACCTGATATTCCGAGCGGAAACGGCGAATTTTGGGAGAAAAAGAAAAGTTTCAAAGTGAAAACTTCGATTTCTCCGAATTTTGTCTTAGAAAAGCTAACAAAACGGTCGAATTTCACCCGAAAAACCGCAAACAAAACGGGATGCCGCAAGTTTTGGCACAAAAAGCACCAAAAAAAACGCGAGAAACGCTCGAAAAATCGAAAATCGCGCGCACAAACGCGTGGCGGCCTAGTTTTGCGCCACACGAGTTTTCTAGTCCGCGCGTCAGAAAACGCTGCTGAAAATGCGCCGTTTGGCGGGCATTTTTAAAGGTTTTCGAGACGCACGTGGCGCTAATGCGATAACGAAAACGAACGAAAAAAAAACGGTTGATAAGAGGAATCGGCTGCGCGCGTTTCAAAGAAGTGTGACCGATTGCGTTATCATTATCATCATTTATTGTGAAAAAATAAAAGAGAAGACAGAAAAATAGAGAAAACGGTTTCGGTCTCGAGTGGTCACGTGACGTCACAGAGAACCCAAAGGAAAAAAAAAAGAAAACGGAATTGGACGTTTGATTTATCAAAAGTTCAAAGTAACGGGAACCCGATTGTCAGTGGAGCGCGTTTGCTCGTGATCAGACGTGGCCTAGAAAACTCGCGAAGAGGAAGAGGAACGCGAGGAAAAGACGTGGCGATGACGTGGAATTCACACAGAGTTTCCCTTGTTTCACGCGTCCTTCCGCGCACTTTGAGCCCGGCTCGCCGATCGACATCTCGAACTTTCTGCAATGGAGGAATCGAGTGTGTTTCGGCCGAGTCGACAGAGCCTACTCGAATCTTCGGCAACACCACAGTCCGCACTCCGCTTCGGCGCATCCGATTTTCGAAAGATCGGGCGGTTCGCCAGTGTACTGATCGGAGCCGCACGTAGTAATCTTGCCGTCCCGAACCTCACAACGGAATACACCCGCCATACCGGCCATCTCCGAGTCCCAGACCTGAACAAGCAAACGATGCTCCGTCGTGACGATTCTTGTGTCGATTTACGAGCACACTTGTCGACTTCTCAGAGTTTTCCGTGGTGGTGCTCGTAAATCGACACACGAAACTGTCTCTTCCACGCGAGACCCTTAGTCATTCGAAAACGCCTAAAACTTGAGTCAAATTGTCAAATCGTTGAAAAAAGTGCGCATTTTGTCGATTTACGATAAACAACGAGCCGGCGAGGCGCCGTTATTTCGGAGCGTCGTACCAAACAATTTCTCTTCGTTTCCATGTTATTTTTTGGCGTTTTTTTGGTGAATTACAATAAATTGTCTGCAAAACTATAGGAAAATACTCTTAATTTCCTGTAGTTCAGCCGAAAAACCGTTAAACAACCGGAAAAATAAGAGAAATTGCGAAATAATTCATGAAAGTTGTTTGGTACGATGCTCCGAAATCACGACTTGTGCTCTGTGTTTAGCGTAAATCGACACAATGCGTCTTTGTGGAGATTTGAAAATTTTAGGACAACAGACACGGCGAACCGATGATGTCAACGTTTTTTGGAGATTTTTTTCACGCGCGAAACCTTTCGTCAATTGGCCGATAAGTCAGGCGAATGACGGGCAGCCGCCTGACATCGGCCAGTCATCCGCTTGACGTACGCCAAAATAAGCGCCCCGACCGCCAGTGGCGCTTCAAAATCGGCCATTTGCGACGCGATGACGCCAGTGGCGCCGGGTAAGCGCCAGTGGCGGGTTCCAGAAATCGCTTGACCGCCTTACGATTTCGTTCATATTGGCGATCATTCCCGAACTGGCCACTTGCGCCCTTTCTTCGTTTCGCGCCGCCATCTGCTTCTTGAACTCGTCTGCCGTGTGCACTGGCTCCACTTTTCCGCTCGTGACACTGCTCATTGCTGCAGAAAACAGTGAAGGTTAGAAAACCTCGGCCATGGCCTAGAAAATCCGCTGCTTCGTTTTTGAATTCATTTCTCCGCTCTAAACTCCATCGAAGCGCGATGTACAGTGCGCTCCGTTGATTGTGTTGAGTGAGAGAAAGGAGAACAAAAACGAGCACAAACCAGAGAGGAAAAGGAAAAACGGCACAATGTGTGGCATGCTCGCCATCATCCTCCGCTTTCAAAATGACTCCGACAAATCGATGTGTTTCACGTTTGACACGTGTACACGGAGTTTGCACGTCATCTGGGCAGAAGACGTTACCTCGTTTTGAGGAAGTCTTCAGAAGACGTGTCACTTTCTTCGTTAAAGTTTTACAGGTACACACCGTAGCTGTACACTATCTGTGACCCCGATTGAAACGAAATTTCGCATTGGCCCATGTGTCTCGGAGCGCTTCACTCCTTTTCTGTTTTTACGCATTTGGCGGGTTTGGAGCCTGCTTCTAAGGTTCAATCAATTCTTGCAAATTAATGGAAGTTCTTCTAGACATTGACTTCTCATTCATTCTTTATTTGAAAGTATCAGTGATAGACGAAACATAGTATGGGAAGAGCAAAAAAGAGAAGGAACATTGAAGCTCGTGAAAACCGGGAAACTCAATGGGAAATTGACAATTCTCAAAAAGCTCATTTCTGACTCGAAGGGAGGTTGTCACAGTGTACGGTTGCTCGTGCCTTCGAGGATCCGTAGTGAATCGTTGTTCCTTGGGGCATTTAGAATTGATCAATCCTTTATTGTTCGGTATGCAAGACGGAGCTCTGAGGCGACCGCTCGGCACCGATGCAAGCGCATAGAAATGACGGAATCAGATGTGTGCGTTAAGACGTCTGAGGGGGGGGGGGGGTTCGGGGAACTTCTAGTTGACTTAGTTGAGTCACGTGCTTTTCCATCCTCTGTCCTAAAGTGGAGTCGGTCGGTTACAGCGATCAATTCATCGTCTCTTCTTTCGTCCGCTTCCTTCAGCTCTCGGATCCTCTGGAACCTCTCTGCTTTCCGCATCATCTCGTCCAGCGTTTTTGGCATCGCCTCCACTGAGTTTGTGACGGAGTGGGTTGGAAGCGTGGTGCATGAAGTGTGAGGCCAGCAGGGATTCATCCATTCGTCCGTACGCGTACTCATCATAGCTTCCTCCCGTACTCCGCGATGCCCATCCTCCCTTGTTGGAGCGTTGCGTGTTCTTCTTGTGCTAACTCGCGGTCTCCAGTGACGTCGAACGCACGTAGGAGGTGAAGCACTGTTTGTTCCCACGTTTTCGTCTGGTCTGCGGTGAGTCTTGCGTATCTGGCCTTCGCTGTTCCCTCGAGGAACAGTCGGAACAGGCGGACTCCCGTTGCTTGTCTCACTTTGACTACTTCTTCATCCACCGTCGCTGCTCCGGAGTTCGCTCTCAGAGAATTTTTTGATTTGTCCTTGGAGTGATCGCAGCACTCGCTGCGAGTCGCCGTCTTCTTCCAACCGTTTCAGCCGAGGTCCGGGCGATTGCGGTCTTAGGGGTTTTCACGTCTGCCATGGTGGTGACCGCCATTCAGGGACGTCTTTTTCGTTGATTCCCGGTGAAATCGAGTTCCTTGCGTGGAACTTGCTGGATGTTGTCCGACAAAAGATCTTGGGGTGTTCCGTCAAGTGCATCAGTGCGTCTGACAGTACCTCTGACTGGTAATGGTAGTTGCGAGTTACCATCCGCGTGCTTCCGCATTGGTCGCGTCGGCACATGAGAACAGGGTGCAAGGAGCTTCCGAGTATCCTTAGTTCTTGATTGAAGGCGAACTCAGGACCTCACTACTCGCGTACCGGTCATGTGACATGGTTTCCATGTGAGCCGGTGAATAATAGTGGTAGGTAGAGAGTAACGATTGGTGGGATCTCCATGTGACTCCCGCATAGGTGGGAGTCACATGTAGTTCCCGAATAGGTGGGACCTTCGTGTCACAGTTTACGGTTTCTCGTGCCTTCAAGAAACCGTGATGATGCGTTGTTCCTTGGGGCATTTAGAATTGATCGATCCTTTATTGTTCGGTATACCAAACGGAGGCCCGGAGGCGACCGCCCGGCACCGATGCAAGCGCATAGAATGACGGAATCAGATGTGTGCGCTGCCAGATGGCAGTGGGCGTAAAAAAGAGGGTCAATGGTGGCTCATCAATTTTCCTCCGTGCGGAGATGCAATCGCTGAGGTCAAGTGGAATATGACCGAACAGCCGAGACTGTCCTGTCACACTAGACAAACGACCAGGAACCCTACTAAAAGAACTTCTGATTTGACACGTCGTTCAAAAAAACTCATTCTGATTGTGAGTCGGTTTCATTTTGACGCGTCAAAGAAGCTCATTTAGGCCACACTTTGACCATTTAGCGAAAAATGAAACTAATTATTCACGTGAAAATCGTTTTCACGCGTTACGTGTCCGGTACCGATTTCACGCCAGAAACGTGAAACTCCACGTGAAACTTTATGGCCTTATTTAAACGTTGTGACAGGATTCCTGGTCGTTTGTCTAGTGTGACAGGACAGTCTCGGCTGTTCGGTCATATTCCACTTGACCTCAGCGATTGCATCACGGAGGAAGATTAATGAGCCACCATTGACCCTCTTTTTTACGCCCACTGCCATCTGGCAACGCACACATCTTATTCCGTCATTCGATGCGCTTGCATCGGTGCCGAGCGGTCGCCTCCGAGTCTCCGTCTCGCAATTAAAGATAGATCAATTCTGAATTACCCAAGGAACAACTCATAGCAGCAGTTTCTTGAAGACACGAGCAGTTCTCCTAAAAAAAAGTTGAAGAACTGTGACAACGTTCCTTCGAGTCGGAGATGAGCTTTTTGAAAGATCTCAAAATGCGCCATCTTTTTGGTTGCGGAGTTATTTTCAGACTTGCGATTTTCGGGCTGGGCCCGGGCTCAGCCCGGGCTCGGCCCGGGCCGGGCCGGGCCGTGTTTTTTTAGAGCCCGGGCCCGGCCCGGGCCCAGCCCGTTTTTGAAAAGCTAAGTAGGTACTCTCCAATTTTGAGAGGCTGGTTCCGCCCATCCAAATCGGAGCCCTCCGATTTCAGAGTAATGCAAACGCGCCCCACTGCATACATTTTCTTGAAGTTTTTTCGAATTTTGTCCCCTTTATTTGAAAATTGGGCAGCAAAAATTGTCTTACAAAATTACTTTTGAAAAAGTTAGTACTACCACGGGCCCAACGGGCCGGGCCGAGAAATTTTTCATTTGGGCCCGGCCCGGCCCGTCGCAAGTCTGGTTATTTTTGTAGGATCGAGCAGTGAAAAGATAGGAGCGCTCTCGTTTTCACGGCCACTTTGTCGATTTGGATCTGAAACTCGACTCAACTCGGCTGTAATTCAGAAAGTTCCAGAGAAAGCCAACAACAAGTTCATTCCTCGTCTATTGGGCGAGGAAGCTGTTCTCCTTGCGATTCGCGTCGTTGAAGTCCTTCCACCGCCGCTGCTCCTCCTCGCGATCCTTGTCTCGCGCCTCGCGTCGCTCGTTCTTCGTCTCCTCGCCGGTGCTCGACACCTTCGCCATTCGCGATTTCCGGCGCTCGCGCTCCTTCCGTCGTCGTTGTCGCTTCTGAACGTCCCTCTTCCGTTTCAGCTTCTCCTCCTGCTCCGCCTTCTCGGCGACACTCTTCTTCCAGTAGAAGTAGTAGGCGGCGGCGATGCCGACGACGCAGACGACGAGCCCGAAGAAGGCGACGAAGAGCAGCAGGATCGAGGTGGGAAACGAGGAGGAGCTCTCGGTGGCCGGTGCTCCGGGAGCCGGTGGCTCGGGAATCGGCGCGGGAGGTGTGGTAGTAGTGGTGATGGGAGCAGGAGTGGTGGGAGCCAAGGTGGGATGCTGTACATGGCGGGGTCGCTCACTCTCCGGACGTCTTCGGGGTCCGGATAAATGTGACCGATCCTCAATTTCCAAGTATGAATTATCTTCGAAATAACGCTTCCATCGAATTGACCCGCAAAAGTCGGGAGCTGAAAGGGTTATAGAGTGATGTCAAGAAGGTAGGAAAGTTGCATGGAAAAAGTGGCCATAACTTTTTTCCTCGGATTCCTATGAAATCGGACACTTCACAAAACATTTTAGGCGTTTTAAGATCTTTCGAATGGCCCAGAGAACGTCTGAAAATGTCATTTTTCAGCCGAGTTATGCAAGTTTTAAGGGCAAAGCTTTTCAAAATCGTTCAACTCGGCGGAAAATTGCGATTTTCAGACGCTCTTCGCGCCATTTTATAGATCTTAAAATTATCTATCTTTTGTGAGAACAAACATTCTCAATGGGACCGAGGAGAAAAAAGTTATGCCGACTTTCCCATCGCACTCTCCCACCTTGCTCCCGATTCGCGTCGCAAAACGCCGCTATGGTTCTCGAGCACTTGTGCTCATTGAGCCCATCACACAACGCTTTCAGTTTCGCGAGACACTTTTCTCTTCTCTGGACGTCGTCATCATGAAGACAGTGACGTTTGAGACGACGCATTCTGGAATGTTTCAGGCAATAATGAGGTGAGACTCTGAAGCGCCACTGGCGTCATCGCGCCGCAACTGGCCAACTTTGAAGGCGCCACGGTGCCGCGGTCGGGGCGCTTATTTTGGAGTATTTCAAGCGGATGACTGGCCGATGTCCCCGCCATTCGCCTGACTTATCGGCCAATGGCCGAATTCGCCCGCCATTAGCCGGATTCTCCCGCCAACCCTGGCGCAAGAATCAAGCACAAAATAGTCACAGCCACGTTTTCATGCAACTCACAATTTTGTCGATGAAAAGGACATGCCAAAAAAAGACGAGTTGAGAATGAGAAAACAGTTCGATGGGCGGCCGGGACAGCGGAGTGTCGTTGGGAGGCCGATGCTCCGGAAATCCGAATGAGTACGGTCACTTCTCGAAATGAAAACGACGACTTCAGGTGGGTGGAACAGGGTTACGGTAGTGAGACAGGCACTCAGGTTTCTCAAAGAATGGCCGATTCTCTTCAAACAAGACGATGCCGGACGATGACGTCGTCGTCGGCGTGACGACTCCAGAATCCACTTCGATCCCTCCAACGTCTTCTGTCACGCCGTCTGCACCTCCTTTGTCTTCCGAATCGGCGACGGAGTCAAGTGTCGACGTCGTCGTGAGCATCGGGCTCGTCGTCGTCGGAGCACTGGCTCTCGCCGTCCTCATCGCTCTCGCCTATCGCTTCATGTCTTCTGGAGACAAGACGAAGACGACTAAGAAGGAGAAGACGTCGTCGCCGACGAATCCGAAGGCACGACGACATCAGAAGACGTCGCGAAAGCGGAAGAGAAGCGGCGAATCGGAAGAAGATTCCGACGAACGACGACCCGTCCAGGGCGCCATTGTTTGTGTCTGAGAGGAAAACTGCGGAAATTAATAAAAGAAACTTTGATTTTCTGTGTTTTTTCACCGTAGAACCTTCCGAAAACGCGTTTGATTCGAATCGATCCGTCAGAAAAAAAAAACAAAATGCGGATGCTTTTTATTACTTCTCTTATTTAGCTTGGCCAGTCATTTCGATGTTTTTTAAATTTATTTTGGCACTTGAATTTTTTAAATCGATTTTTATATTTTTCGAAAAAAAAACCTGTTTAAAATTGCGGCAAGGCAACAGAAAACAGAAGAAAAAAATAAAAATTTTTCCAAAAAAACTTAAAAATTTGAAGAAATACAATGTTCGCTTCGAGACCCGGTAAGAAGCAAAACGGTCTGCGCCTTTAAATTCACCGTACTCCAATTCAACTAAGTTTTTCGGCAATTTTTCGCTCGTTTTCCACCTAAATTCGATGTTTTTCAGCGACGAAACGACTGATAAAGACAAGAATTTTAAGGGATTTCAGCCGAATTTTCGAAAAATCGGAGTTTGAGGTATGATATTTCTCTGTGGAAAATTGAAATAATTGTTTTTCGATAGTTTTTCTCTGGTTATGAAACTATTGGTTGCAAAAAAACAAAACAGTAATTTTAACTTTCAAAGAAATTTATTGTGCTTCAAAAATAAAGTGAGAAAATTGACATTATTACAAAAAATGACAGGATTTAATTCAGAATGCGTGACGTCGCCTGGCTCTCTTCCTCTCATCGACGACTCCTCCGGCTCTCTTGATCCTCTGCGCTTCGAGGATGCGTCGCTGTCGTGCCGCCGCGAACGTCATCTTGTTCTCCGTCGCGTCGGCCGCCTTCTCCTCTTCCGTCTGCTTCACACGTCCCGCATCGGTGAGTTGAATCGACGTCTTCTTCGTCGGGGAAGCGCGGCACCTCTTCGCCGCTGGTGGAGTCGATTCCTTCGTGACCACTGCGATGATTCT
Source organism: Caenorhabditis sulstoni (assembly GCA_963966605.1). Lineage (NCBI taxonomy): Eukaryota > Metazoa > Nematoda > Chromadorea > Rhabditida > Rhabditidae > Caenorhabditis > Caenorhabditis sulstoni. The sequence goes on from OZ016477.1 coordinate 2,914,018, forward strand.
GCAGTCGTCGTCGCCGTCCGACGAGGCCTTCCGCTTGCCGCAGTACATGACCGGCGTGGCTCTCTTCGAAGCGAGCATCTGCTCCAGCGCTCCCGCGTCTTGTGTCTTCTTGGCCGTCGTCTTCGTTGCTGCTCCTTCCGACACTCGTTTCCGGAGCACTGCGAGTGCTCGTCTCGCTTCCATCTTGAACTCCTTGTGCACTATGAACCGTTTGACGAGCTCCACCACTTCAAGCTCGACGAGCAGGGCTCTCGGCGACACCTCGGCTAGTGTTTCCAGTGTTATGAGGGCGTCCTGGACGTCCTTGTTGATTTCGAGACGGATGGCCGCCCGACGAACCTCCTTTTCAATTGTCTTGCTGATGCCGGACATTGTTTCAGTTTTGGGATCTGCAAGAAGAACCAATAAGAAAAGAGTCAGGAAGAGAGAAAGAAACGACGTCTAAATGGTATGAATGCGAAAATGAGTGAGTGACTGAGAGTATCTCCAGACACTGTCCACGTCTTCTCGTCTTCGCCCCGCCCCTTTTCTTCCCACAGGGCTAATGGGTCACACCTGCTCTCGCCACTAATTGTGTTGGACTGTAGATGGGTGTCTGAAATGGGAAGACAATAAAGAGCCCGCCTTTATCTGTGTATTCCCAGAGGCAATGATTCTCCTTGACAATCGTCTGCTTACTAGACTAGACACCGGATCGATTGGATTTCTACTGGAACTTTCAGAACGGCGACATGGACGACATGTTTGCATGGCACGGGCCATTGACTTCCACCAACTGAGATGTAAGTAGGAATGTGGGAAAGGTTCCCTGCAGAGCTGCACGGAGTTGAAAATTTGACTTGCGGATTTCAGAATTCCGTGCAGCTCTGGTTCTTCACACATTCCCACTCATTCAAATCATTTTCCGGCTTTCTTACTTGTGCTTGGGCTTGGAAAAGCAAAGTCTCACTTATTGTTGGTCGACTATCGCCACCATTCGGGAGATGCGAATTGTTGAACTCGAACGACGATTCTTCTTGACACAAGTCCTGGAAACACACGGAAACCCCTGATCTGAGGTATGAAATTCCCATCGCTAGAGCAGTTTTCCCAAGAATCTCTCTGAGATGATGGTTTCTGGCTGTCTGCATAAGGCGTACCAGTTTGAAAGTGACTCAGACTCGGCTCAGCGGAGCCACCACTAGAGGTGCTCCGCACTCTGAAATCCCGAGTCCGCAGTTCGTAAACACTCGAAGAACGGATCGATCTTCATCGAGTTATCTGGCTCTCCTCGCTTCCCACACTCTCTCCCTCCTTCGTCTACCAAACAACTGTTTTTTTTCAAAATCGAATCTTCTTTCTCGGTGCCCGTGCGTTTTCTGAAAACGTAGAAAAGTGACACGTTTCATTCGAAAATGAGCATTTAAAGTCAAGCGGGCAGTTTTCCGCAAGCGTACATCTTGGTTGGTGGCAGCCACTGGCCAGTGCAGTAGATGTCGTCCATGTCGCCGTTCTGGAAGTTTCTGTAGAAGTCAGTGCGTCCGGATGTCCAGTAGGCAGGCGACATGGCCACGATTTGGGCGCAGTTTTGGTGGCTGGAAATGGCGGAGAGGTTACGGTATCTAGTGAAGGTCGCACCGAAAAGTGGGTACAACTCAGCTGTAAGAAAACCCTACGAAGATGGATTCCAATCTTTCGAATGACAAAAAGAATGTTTTGGGATCTTGATTTTGTATACGAAGCACAAAAACTCGCATAACTTTCTTCAGCCTATCGATTTTCAGACATTCTTCGTGCCATTCGAAAGATCTTGAAATGCTCTACAACTTTGCCAACTACACCACCCTCCTATCACTGAGCACAAAGCCGCCCAACTGACCCTCTGACTGGACTGTCGTCCGGCTGCATGGGTCCCCATTTGTAGCCGTCGGTGCCGACAGTGTGTCCGTCGGTCCAGCGGAATCCCTTGGTGCCGGTGATCCGCTGGATGCCGAGCCAAATGCCGCACCGGTCCAGACCCATCGGCGTCACGATGCGAAGCGCCTCGTTGGCGATTGTCATGCGCTCCCAGGCGTTCTGCACGCCCGTCAGCGTGGCTCCCATCTGAACGCACGCCGCCTCGGCGCCCGCGTACTCCAGATTCACTAGGCCGACCTGAAGACGTTGAGGGTTACTGTAGGCGGCAGACGGCGGGTTACTGTACCTTGATGCACCAGTCACCTTGCGGCCTCGGTGACACTATCCATCCCGATTCGCACTTCGGAACAGGTGCCGGTGTCGGCGGAGGAGGAGGTGGAGGTGGGCGGGGCCTAGGGGGAGACGGACGATGATGATGTTTGTGACGACGTTCGTCGGATTCAGAAGACGACGACGACGAGGAAGAGAAGCAGTCGGAATCGGAATCCTCGCGAATGATCGCCGAAACGACGAGGAAAACGGAGAAAAGAGTCAAGAGAAGCCGCATTTTCCGGTGAAATAAAGGAGAAAGAGAGAGAGAATGATCATTTTAAAAGGGATTCTCGGAGAAAAGTTGACGATGCAAACGGTTTTATGGCCATCATTTCGATCGAAACCTCATTGCAACAAAGAACACGATCATAAATCGAAAGATTGTCGTTTTTTGAGGCAAGTGCGCTCTATTGAACTCCCCGAATTGGGAATGCAGTTTGATTGATTAAAAATGCAAATGACAAGTTTGTGAGATTAGGTTGAGCGCGGCAAGTTTTCAATCCAATCAAGTGCACACTGAATTTTTTTTTGCTTCATTCCAGAATTCCAGAAGCCATGTATTAGGGGCCCAAAATTTTTCAATCGATAGATCTTTTTGCGAGGAATCGATTGGCACCCCAACTTGACCATTTTAAAGGAACACGAAGGAAGATACAGCCTGGTAAAGTTTGAATGGTATTACAGGTGATGGTGAATCGCGCTCCATCGCACTTTGACGACGACGGCGACGACAAATCGCTCTGCGTCTCTTCAATCTATACACTCTTGAGAAATTGCGGTGGAGCGCGTTTGCTAAAGTGGCAGAACTTTAACTTTCACGGGCTGTAACTCTTTTCCCTGGAGGTTAAATCAGTCAAGTTGGGGTATCAATCGAATCCTCGCAACTAGATCTGTTCGATGAGATCATCAGAAAAATACGAAACATGAAAATGAAAACGGAAGGTGTTCATGAACAAGAGGGGGGTCATTCTACCCCCTATTACATATTTTCCACCCCATTTTCATTTTATGACCTCCTTTCTCCTCCAATTTCCACTAATTTCCCCTCATAAAATCGTAAAGCCAATTCCATTCTCATTCGAAAAAGGGTGCCGCCAAAGAACACAAAAAGGATTTTGCCCTCCTTTTGCTCGCGGAGCCCATTGCTCTCGGAGCCCATTGCTCACGCGCGCGCTCGGGCTCGCGTCGAAACCATTCATTTTCGTTTCTTCTTCACGACGCGACGAGCTCTCTCTCTCTCTCTTTTTCTCGTTCAATCTACGACACACGTCTTCTCGCCGCCACGGAGAGCTCCTCTTCCCGGCTCCGCCCACTTTTGGCTCGGCGAGCGGGCTCCGCGTTTTGCTCATTCATTTCGTCTCGCTTTTCGCAATGGCACTCGGCGATCGAATCCTTCTTGGCGTGAGTTTCTTCAGCAAAAAATTGAAGAGGACCTGAAACGGAAATTGTGTTTATTGCAGGGAGCCATGCTCAATTTGACCGCCACTACACTCGGTTTCATGTGCGGTCTCATCTCGGAAATCGCTTATTATGTGGTTCGTAGCGAATGGCAGGGGGGGACTAGAAAACGATTTGGGAGGCGAATCCTAGGCCACGGGAGGGAACAGGGCGAAATAGTGTAGCTAGTGAAGAGACGCAGCGTATCGATCAAGCGAAAGTTGTGGACGACTGTGATTACATTCGATAGATTTGGTAGTGACAATTCAATTGATACCCCAACTTGACCGATTTGAACTAACGACAAGGAAGTTCTAGCCCGGAAACGTTTGGTACAACCGTCATACCGTAGATGGCACTTTCAAGGCTCTCAGTTCCGCCATACGACACAATCCATCATCAACTATATGTTCACCAGATAGTTCTAGTTGTAAGGATTCGATTGGTATCCCAACTTGACTGATTTGAACTTCGGGGAAAGGAGATGCGGCCCGACAAAGTTAAAGTCCAACACTTCGATGATACACCGCGCTCTATCGCACTTTCACGGCCAGGGTCGGGGACTAGAAACCCAAAACCACTGGAAAAGTTAGGCCACAGTAAGGACTGACCTGATTTTCAATAGAATCTAGAAACTACAAAACCCGTTTGCGTAAACGTGGGCAACAGTACCTAGCCAGTCAGCGAGGTAAACCGCTTCTCTGATGAAATCAGGAAACTACCGTAACCCGTCAGTTTTTCTTTGAAGTCCGTTCTAGAGTGGGACGTTTTGTAGGCTGTGTCAAAGAGAATTAAGCATCCCATATATGTACCTACCGTAACCCAAGAGTGACCCACTTGCAGACGTTATCGGCCACGCTAACCGCAGTCCGAGTGCTGTTGTTCTGGCGTCACGGCGCGCGCAGCGAGCTCGACGAGAAGGTGCTCTTCGCCTTCTCGCACTTTCTGACCGTGCCCGCCCTCGTGATCCGCCATCCGACGATCCTTCTCGCGGCGACCAGTCTGCTCATGGCCGGCAGAGCCCTTCTCATGGCCTTTGTCGCTTGTCAGTTGAGCCCCCTCCCCCTTCCAGAAAAAGAGCACAATTTCAGATCGTGTGGCCACGTTCCGTCCCGTCCATCTCTCGTTCCTCCTCTACGCCATCAGTGAGAGCACATCTGAAACTGAAGCTGAAAGTGATTTGATTTCAGACAACGAAGGCATCTTGTGGGCGGTGCGTCGCATCTTCCGCATCGTCGTCGATCAGTGGCCGGATGCGACGGACGCGTGGCGAGAGATCGCCAGTCAGGAGATGTACTTCTTCTACGCATAGTAACGTCTTCTGAATCTTCGGACCGTGTCTAACGACTACCGTAATCCCGCTTCCTTTTCCATTGCCTTTGCCGTAATCTCGTTCGTCCGCCCTAAGGAACTACCGTAATCCCCCGCTTGATTGACAACTTAATTCTATGTATTTTCCTACTTTTTATTCAATAAAGAGAGAAAAAAGAGCAAATGAGATCAAAAGGGGGAATGTCAGGGTTACTGTAGGTAGGGCGAAAAAGATCAGAAAGAGATCGTAGCAAAGTTAGGAATGGAGCGCGTTAAGGAGGAATGACAAGGGTTACTGTAGGTATCAAAGATGCTTGGAAGAGGGGACAGTAGAAAAACAAGACAATTTCAGAAGAACGAGGAGTGAAATGAAAGTGCAATAGAGAGCTCAAAAGGGGATGACAAGGATTACTGTACCCAAGTAGGTCAAAGGGATCGTCGCCGCCCGCGTAGCTCTATCCGCTCGGCCTCCTGCTCATTCCGGAGCTCGATGAGCTCTCTCTCGACCTCCTCGAGAGCCCGAACGACGAGCATGTTCACTGAAAACCGTGTGACGTCTTCTGACGCGCGACGTCATCTGAATCGCTCACACATCACATCGAGACACGTCTCCGCCTGCACGAGCCGATCCATCGGCCATTGTTCGACCGCCTCGACGAGATACTTGGTACGGTAGGTACCGTAGTACTCGAGAGCTGCAAACGGGCTCTTTTTGAGGCGTGTGCTCATTGTGCACTCACTTTGTGCTCCGTGACACGAGAGAAAGATGGAGACGATCGAGAGGAACATGTTCAGAAGGGTCAGATAGATCGCCGCGGGGACGAGACGCGCGTCGAACCACGAGACGCCGACGAACGAAGTGGTGAGCAGCTCGAGCAGCTGGAACGGCGAGCCCGTCGACACGTAGCCGTGGAGCATCATCTGACGCACGCGGAACGACGACGACGCCATCAGAAACACCTGCAGACGATGTTAAAGGGGCTCGACATGTGCTTCGTGGCCTAACTTTCGCAGGTTCTTGGGTTCCTAGTCCCCCCATCGGCAATCGTGTATGCCGAAATTAGTATCACTGCCGGGATGGAACTTTCTTCTCCAAAGTTCAGATTAGTCAGGTTGGGATATCGATCGATTTCTCACCTATTAACCACGTCGCCATGCAGAGGGAAAGGGGGTCCACTCGGGATTACGGTAACCAACAACTCACCACCGAGACTTGCCACTTAATCGAGTGCATCCTCTTCTTCTTCTTCTTCTTCGCGCTCGTTTCTCTTCGTCCTGGTTGACGAATGGCGGCGGCGAAAGCAGTGTGCGGTCTTCCGAAAAACGAAAAACGAAGCGAAACGGCAAGCTCCGCCCACTTGTCTTCCGACGAAAAGTCGTAAATTGTGTCCGCGACAACGGAAGACGGAAATCGGATGTTTTATGGAAAGTGGCAGTTGTCACGGGCGGAGGCGAAGGACAACAATTAGAAGAGCAGCCGACAGGTGCGCGTCCCCCGATCCGAATGAGGAAGACGAGGAAAAAGAAGAAGAAGAAGAACACCCCTCTTCTTTTCGTCTTCTGTTTTGAGATGACATAATTGGAGGGAACGGGGAGTCACGGCAGGTGGCGGCGGGGGACGAAAAGAAGAGAAGCGGATTGCGAAATTATTGATTGATTGCGAAATACGAGACAAGAGACAGGGAGACGCAGAGAAACGAGAGAGAAGAAGAGAATGTGTCGAATTGAGAGACGCGGAGAAACGGGAGAGAAGAAGAGAGTGTGTCGAACTGCGAGACGCAGAGAAACGGGAGAGAGAGTGTGTCGAACTGAGAGACGCGGAGAAACGGGAGAGAGAGTGTGTCAAATTACGAGACGCAGAGAAACGGGAGAGAGTGTGTCGAACAGAGAGAGAGGCAGAGAAACGAGATAGAGGGAAGAGAGTGTGCCGAACTGAGAGACGCAAAGAATCAGGAGAGAGTGTGTCGAACTGAGAGACGCAAAGAAACGAGAGAGAAAAAGAGAGGCTGCCGAATTGAGAGACGCAGAGAAACGGAGAAAGAGTGTGTCGAACTGAGAGACGCAGAGAAACGAGAGAGAAAAAGAGAGGCTGCCGAATTGAGAGACGCAGAGAAACGGAGAAAGAGTGTTTCGAACTGGGAGACGCAAAGAAACGGAGAGAGAGTGTTTCGAACTGAGAGACGCAGAGAAACGGGAGAGAGAGTGTTTCAAACTGGGAGACGCAGCGTATTGCATCATTTGACGCAATCTCTCTTTTTTCTCTCTAGGTTTCCATGACAAATTGAAAAATCGCGAGACAAAAGTTTCTTGGAAAGGCAAATCGCGCTCCACCGCACTTTCTCCTTGTCAGTGCGATAGAGCGCGGTTCCATCTGTGAGCGAAACAATTCAAATTCGAAAAATAACGAACGAATTCATTAAATTCAAATGCAGCGAAAACCCGTGTTCCTACTGTCTTTTCACTGAAAAAAACCCGTTCGACTCATACAGATTCTTCTTTTTTTTGATTCGCTACACAATTTCGCCGATTTCCCGGCGTTTCTCGTTGATTTTCTCGACGGCGAACTCGTAGGAGGGCGGCGGCACGTCTTCTTCTTCTTCTTCTTCTCCTTCGTCGTCGTCGTCTCGATGGATTACGGTGGATTTCGGTGATGACGTGGCACTTTCAGATGACGTCGGTTTTGGGAGAGGAGCTGAACAGGACGTGTGTTTCGGGCTCGGCGAGCAAAAAGAGAGAGAGGCTCCTACCGGATTTGGCGAACAGATTGTAGTTGGGAGGCGGACGGGTGTTCTCGACGCCTTCTTGTTCGCGATAGAAAGCGGCGATCGCGTTGAACAGGAAGTAGTTCTGCGAAACGAAAATTGAGATGGGAGGGGAACGAGACGCGACGCGACCGCAACGCGTCGATTCTTGTGGCCTAGAGAACTGTAGGTCCTGAGGTTCTAGTCCATGGCCTAGAAACCCCCGTCCCTCAAGAATGTAGTCCATGACCTAGAAAACTCAATTTCCATCAATTCTAGTCCATGGCCTCGAAACCCCCCGTCCCTCAAGATCTTAGTCCATGACCTAGAAAACTCAATTTCCATCAATTCTTCTCCATGGCCTAGAAACCCGCTCTCCGTATTCCTAGTCCCCCCTTTCTCTCTCACCTCATAAATGTGCGAGAAAAGTGCGACGAAGACCATAAAAAGACGCGGCGCCGCCCCCTGCGCCCCGTTGTCCGCGTCGAGAATCGCATTGAAAACGGCGCACGCCGAGACGATCACCTAGATTCAAACCGGAATATCTCGGAAACTAGAAAAGTTAGGAGAAAGTGGTCAACTACAAACTTGATCAGCTCAAAATTCTTCATGTTTTTGTAGTTGACAACTTTTCCATAACTCTTCTAGTTTTCGAGATGTGCACTGTTAGAGTTGAGATTAAATCGAGAGTAGACTCACTTTGTACATCACATCCGGCAACATTACGGACGGCCGTTTCAGATACAATCCTGCAAAAATGAGCACCTCTGGACGAAAGGGGGCGGAGCCTATATTCTGCAAGTGTGCAGTTTCGCGTCACGGTGTACACGAAATTTCGGCGGAAATGATGGAACTTTCCGGAAAAGACAGAGATCGAGAATGATCGGGGGGAAGAAGGAAAGCTAGTCCCCCGTCTCAAAGAGATACCTTCTAGCCTCGTCCCTCTCCATTCGAAACCTAGGCCATCAACAGAATACTAGTCCCCCGATTAGCAGTTAAGCCTTCCCTTCTTCGAATAGGGAACCTAGTCCCCCTCAGTTGAAAACCTAGTCCCCCGATTAGCAATCAATTCTCTTCTATGGAAAACCTAGTCCCCCATCCATTCAACTTTTTTAAATTGGGAAACCTAGTCCCTCTACTAATAAATCCTAGTCCCTCCTGTTGAAAACCGAGCATCTCCCAGGGAAAACTTGTCTCTTTTACGAATAGGAATCCTAGTCCCCCATTCATCCGATTCCTAGTCCCCCTTTCCGTTCGATTTCTAGTCCCTCATTCCGTTCAAATCCTAGTCCCCCATTCCGTTCGATTCCTAGTCCCCCATCCCGTTCAAAACCTAGTCCCCCTTCCTTTCAAACCCTAGTCCCCCGTCCCGTTCAAATCCTAGCCCCCGTCCCGTTCAAATCCTAGTCCCCTATTCCGTTCGATTCCTAGTCCCCCTTCCTTTCAAAACCTAGTCCCCCGTCCCGTTCAAATCCTAGTCCCCTATTCCGTTCGATTCCTAGTCCCCCTTCCTTTCAAAACCTAGTCCCCCGTCCCGTTCAAATCCTAGTCCCCTATTCCGTTCGATTCCTAGTCCCCCTTCCTTTCAAAACCTAGTCCCCCGTCCCGTTCAAATCCTAGTCCCCCATTCCATTCAAATCCTAGTCCCCCTTTCCGCTCGAATCCTAGTCCCTCATCCAGTTCGATTCCTAGTCCCCCGTCCTTTCAAAACCTAGTCCCCCCATCTCCAATCTAATACTACCTGTAATCGAGATGCCGATAAGAGCCGACGAGACGCAGAAGAGGACGTCGAGAAAGACGGGCTGTCTGCTGAACATCCACGAGATCAGTATCAGGTCCGCCGAGTAGTTCAACAACGATATCGCGCAGTACGCTCGACGAGTCTGACAATACTCTTCTTCTTCTTTTTCTCACTTTTTCTCTTTTTTCTGACTTTTATAACTCGAACTTTGATGGTCCTGATCCACTTTTCATGCAAAACTTTTGCAAAACTGCTCGTTTTTCTCAATTTGTTTCAATTTTTTTCAAAACAATAGCAGTTTTTGAATTGGGAACGTGGAAAAAAAAATTTGAATTACCAAAAAAACGATTTTTTTATTTTTTTTTCAAAATCCAAATTTTGTGAAATTTCCGATTTTTTAACCCAATTTCCTAATTTTTCTCTCGAATTTCCACTCGAATTTCGCGATTCTAAACTGAAAAATTCCAGTTTTTCATCAATTTAAACTGATTTTTTCCGATTTCAGAGAAAAAAAATGAAATTTCTACACTTTTTTCCATGATTTTTTTGTCAAAAAAGTCTCACCTCAAACTCTTTCAAATTTCGTTTTTTGAAGAATTTCCGGAGAATAATCGATAATGTGTTCATTTTCAGCGATTTTCAGACAAACAATAGTGGAAATTAAAAAAAAAAACGAGTCGATGGCGTCACTTGGAATACACGGACAGACCGGCGACGTCTTCTAGTTTCCGAGACTCCGCCCACTTTTTGACATTTTTCAGATTCCCCCCGAGAGAAATGGGAACTCACCTTGAAGTGACGACTCCAGATGTGCAATTGTTGCCAGATTCGATGAAAAGTCAGACCGAAATTCATTTTTGTTCGGGAGGCGAAATCAGAGGGAAAACAGCGTTGGGGGAGGAATGACGCCTTCTTCTTCTTCTCACAAGAAATCTTTCATCTTCGAACTGATGACGTCGCGAGATGGTCGATCAAAAAGAGAGAGAGAGAGAAGGCGTGCGATTGAGAGGATAGAGATCATCTATCAGTTCACGTCTTCATTTTCACATAAATCATTCTCGTTTCAGGGCCGAGGCGACAGTGTGTGTGTGTGTTATCGGCAAAGCAAAGAAAGAAAAAGGAGAAAGAGAACGAAAAAGAGAGGTGAATTTGTATGGAGGAAACGAGAAAAAAAAACAACCCATTTGGCCAATTATTTTGGCGAGAGGACGAGGAAGGGAAAATGGGAAAACAAACTATCGATTGGTTCGAGTAAGACAGACGAAAATGAAGAGAAACGGAGGACGGCGACGATGCATTTTAAAAATGAAGACGTACCTCCATTGCTCTCAGCATCTTCTTCTGGAAAAAAGGCCAAAAGGGGAGGGGGGCGAAAATAATAAAGCAATTTTCAGATGGGGGCAGAAGAGATATAAATTAAGGGGTAGAAGGGAGGAGAAGAACACAAAACAAGTTATTTAGAGAGAAGCTCTTTGTCGAGGGGAACGGATGCATAGAACACGAACATTCACAGCATTTGAGAGAGGGGGAAAAAAGAGAGAATCTTTCAGTATGAAAGAGCTCCCGGGGAGATTATGCTGAACATGGGAAGGGGGCGGAGGAGAGTGGGGTGGGGGAGGAGTATCTCGGAGAAAGGAAAAAGAGCAATTGAATGGGGAAGAGAGGGAGGAACGACCTGTGAAGGAAGGAACGGGGAGATAGTTATCAGAAGAGTCAGTTCTTCCTCAGCTGCTTGTACAGCTCGTCTATCGTCTTCTGGTACGCCACCTGAATCGGCTTCCTCTTCAACTTGAGAGCCTCGGTGAGCAATCCGCTGTCCGGAGTCCAGATTTCGGAGCAAAGATGGATGGCGGCCGGCATTTCGGTGCGACTGAGTTTACCTGAAAACAGGCACTTGCAATTGCAACAGTTGAGGGGGAATCATGAACTTACTCTTCTTCGAGTGCTCGTCGAGCTGCTTCTTGAAGGCGGCTACCACCTTCTTGTCGTCGCACATCGTCTTCAACTCGGCCGTGGAGACTCCCTCCGACTCGGCAATCTTCTCCAAGTGCTTCTGGTTCGGCACGACGAGAGCAACGACGCTGTCCTCGAGTCCGGTTCCATAGACGCAGATGTTGTCGACAATGGGGCAGTTGAGGAGGGCGCATTCGACCTTCGCCAGCGAGACGTACTCTCCGTGCTGCAGCTTCACGAGATCCTTCTTTCTGTCGATGACGAGCAGCGATCCGTCGTCACGCTTCTGTCCAATGTCTCCGGTGGCAAAATAGATCTTGCCCTTGTACATTATAAAGTCCTCGGCCGTCTTCTCCGGCTGCTTCCAGTATCCGGGCGAGATGTTCTCTCCCGAAATCAGAATCTCTCCTTGCGGCGGGTCGTTGAACGGCGAGTATCCGCCCTCGGGCCACTCGCGAAGAGCAATGTCCGAGCATCTGACCGGTGGTCCGACGGTTCCTGTGCTCAGATCGTTGATGTCGGCGACGCACGCGGCTCCGCATGTCTCGGTGAGTCCGTATCCCTGCACAACTGGGCAACACATGCAAATGTTCATGAATCTCTGCGTCTCCGCGTTGAGCGGCGCGCCTCCGGACAACACTCCACGCAGCTTTCCTCCCAAAAGTCGTCGGATCTTCTTGAAGACGATGCGGTCGAGGAACGGCGAGCAGTATCCCTCCAGGTAGCGGGCTCTCTTGCGTTCGTAGTTCAGTTTGAACAGCTCCTGCATGAATCGCGGCGAGGCGGCAACTTCTTCCGAGACGGCCTTGAAGATGCGGTCCATGATGGCGGGGACGGCGGCCATGAGAGTCGGGCGGAGAGCGTGACAGTCTCCATGGGTTCCCTTCTGGATCTTCGAGGCGCGATCGTGAAGAGTGAGAGGCGAAGAGTATCCGACCTGAAAATACCGTCATTTCAATGCGAAATGCGTTTCAATACGCTTACCTTGGCTCCCTTAGTCAAACAGGTCATCTCGGCGTCCAGCTCGAGAATATGAGCCAGCGGCAGGTATCCGATGTACGTGTCCGTGTTGCAGATGATTCCCACACCATCTCCCTGTCCGAGAAGCGCCGCGACGACGTTCTGGTGCAAAAGGATGACTCCCTTCGGCTGTCCGGTGGTTCCAGAGGTGTACATGATCAGAGCGATGTCTCCTTTCGAGGCGTTCGACTCCTGGACGCGTTCGGCGTTGCGGGTGAGCAGACCGTTCAGCGAGAGCACATGTTTGAACTGCTCACGGAACGGAGCCAGATCCGGGGCGGGTCCTTTCGCGTTGACCGGGGCAAAGTAGATGAGCGTCTTCAGAGAGGGGCATTTCTTTCCGAGCGTCACAATCTTAGGAAGCAGCTCGGCCGAGGTGACGAGGAAAGTAGCCTCGGTCTCTCCGATGGCGTGCGCGATGGCGTCCTCTCCGAGCGTCGCGTACACCGTCACCACTGTCACGTTGGCGCGGAAGCAAGCGAGCGCAGTGATGAGCCAGTCGGCGCGAGTCTCGGCGAAGATCACAACCTTCGGGTTGGTCTCCTCGTTGGCGAGATCCTTGATGCCGGCGGCGAGACGAGCCACCTGGTTCTCCACTTCACGATAGCTCTGCCACACGTACTCTCCGAGGTGCCACTTCTCAAAGATGCGGCCGCCCGGCTGCTGATCCTCAAACACCTCGATCAGCTGGCGAGTTCCGAGACACGGCGACTCGTCGTACAACTCCACACACTGTCTCCACACTTTATCGATCGTATCCTTGCCGGGGAACGTCTCCGAGGCGTGTCCGTGAATGTTGCGAATCGGACCGTCGCGCTCGTCGACCCACTTCGCCTTGACTCGTTCCGATTTGCGAAGCTTCTCGGTGGGCGAGTTGAACAGTTGGTAGGGCAGATAGTTGAGGCAGTCGTAGATGAAGAACCACACGCGGAGGATCGCCATCGCGACACGGATCCATATCGGCGACTCGCCCTTGACAACCTGCAAAATGAACGAGTTTACAGTGATGCGTACAAGAGAGCAGAAGTTCCCCCCGTATCTCTCATTTCAATCTATCGTCCCCTGGAAAACTCAATGAAATTCCAGGAATCTCACCTGTCCGAGCGTCTTATCTTTCGATGAATCGTACACCGAAACTTTCCGTTTCATTCTGCAAAAATCCGGATGTTTTCGCGAAAAAAAAGAGACGAAAAAGGGAAAAGAAAGGAGAGGATGACGCATGGTAACATAAAAACAAAAGGAAAACGCGGGCCTGTCTCAAAACATTGCAATTCGCCACTTTTTACAGTTGCAGCACAGGCCGAAAAAAAAAGAACTAATACTTCTGGCGGGGGCGCAAATATTTGAAATCTTCCCTCTTTTTCTCTCTCTCTTTCATCTTCTTTTTCTCCCCTTCCTGCACTCTTATTTGTCTTGGTTAGTACGAGAAAATGAAGAGAAATAGTACAAAAAGCTGCAACATTCTCTTCCCCCCCCCCCCCCCCCCCCGTTTCACACTGCTCTTTTATCAGTTTTCTCAAGAGTTTCACTATCAGGAAAAGGAATGCAAAGTGGAAAAAAACTGGGCAGAGAGTGACATGTGTCATCGTGTTTACTACGACCAACAATTGGGAGTGGAACGGCCAGCACGACTTTTCACGAAATTTCAAATTTCCGCTGGTTTTCCTTGAAAACTCCCGCCAAATTTTCAGCTGACCATCGACAACAAAAACAGGCGACACGCGTTTCCTTATCAGAAGGAGGGAGGCGACAAATGTTCCGTTATCATGTTATCAAATCAGCGTTTTCGACCCCCACCGGGAAGAAAAACACTGACAAGATGGAAAGAGATACAGTCTTCTGGAAAGAATACCGAAATGACGTCTTCTCTCGCTTTGTGCGAAGAGGCCGCATCGCGGGCGCGCGCGCGCGCGTGGCAACAGGCCGTCCCTCCGCAGAAACGACGAGAAGAAAAAGAAGGAGAAGAACGAATCGGTCGTCGGGAGAGCGGCGAGGAGACACAGCAAAACTGCACACACTCTTTCTCTTTTTCTCCTCACTTCTCTCTTTTTACGAACAGCGGAGCGGCTCCCCCCTCTCGCTTCCTCTCTTTTTCTCTGCCCACTTCCCTCGATTCCGCGCAGACGCAGAGAATACGAAATGGAGGGCTGAGTTGGAGGAAGAAGAAGGAGAAACGAAAGAGGCGGGCGAGGACTGCGCACACGAGGGAGTGGCGCCAGAGGCAGAGGGAGGTATGGCACCACCACTTTTGACCTCTAGCCTGGGAGGAAGAGAGGGAGACAAACGAGATGCGGAAGAGATTAGCCGGACAGGGGATCTCACTCTCCTTCCCAACTGACTTCGTGGATCCTAAAATGAATTCAACCGGGTATAGGAGCAACCTGGAGTCAGTTCAAAGAAAGATCACGCCAACAAACAAATACTTCAAAAGCTACTTACAAAAACATCAACTTAATATGCTAGTCAACTTGTTTAGCCTTACAAAAGTCAAAAACTCCTACTAAAAACGCAATTCTATGGTTATTCGAAATCAATCGGAGGAGAAGAAGACAAATCGGCGAAAACCTAATATCGCCGTGGAAACGGGTCAACATAAAATAACAAGCAGCGCATGGAGGTATCGGGAGACAGGTGCTATATGAGCGCATGCTTACCCCCCGGTCTAATTAAATAGGAGCTTCGGGTGATTTGGGGGGTGAGTGAGGCCGAGTGGCAGATGGAAACGGTCCCGCTAGGGTCTCTTTGCGTATCGATCTCTTCTTTTCGAGCGGATTATGAGCACTTTGCCGTCGAGAAGTGCATTGAGACAGAGTGCGCTGTGCCCAGGGTACAAAAAACAGGTTGACTAGCTCTTATTATAGACAAACGACGTCAAATGCCCACCCCGGTCATTTAATCACTTCTAATCACACCTCGGCGTCACGTTTTCACTTTTCGGCCTCGTCCGATAACGGCAAAGAGCACAAAGTGACGCTTTTCGAGAGATTTCCGGCAGAAGAGCACAAATTGAATACGGAAAGAAGGAGAAGAAGAAGAAGAAGACCAGAGCAGGATGCACATTAATCACACGACGAAGACGACCACGGCGTGCGCGCACGCGCGTAATTTGAATTCTGTGCGAGACGGACGGGTAGGTGCGAGAGAACGAGAGAGCCGGAGACGCAGACACTCGACTGGCCGCCGGTTTCGTAATCGCCGCGTTCGTTTGTGACACGTGTACTAGTTGAGTCAGAGGGCAAAATGGCGTGATTTTTGGAGCGACGACTCGACAAACACACAACAAAAACATGCGTTCCTTTGTGTGGTGTGCCCCGTCTGATTCGAATTATTTCCGCCTCGATTTCGGTTTTTGGGAGACAACACATGACTTTATAGTTTCTTGAAGACCAAAAGCCATACTTCAAGCCTGAGAACGATGATCTATGCGATTTCGAGCAGATTTTGTTGATTTTTACAACGAGAAGTCAATAAAAAACGAGCGGGAAGCGAAGACGGAACATCCTGAGTATTACACTGTCTCCATACTTTCGAAGACTGCATTTGAACACAGGAGAACGAGAAAATCGGAAAAATTCTTGAAACAAGCAATCGGAAACTAGAAAACATCTTCAAAATGACCAGAGTACCGAAAATCCCCGATTTCAAGTGTTTTTACAGAATTATTTTTCAGAATTTATAGTTTTTTCGCAAATTTACAGTAAAATATACTGAAATTGAACAAGAAATTCGAGAAAAACAAGTGAAAAACACCAAAAAAACAACAATTTCCCCGCCCGTAAACCACGTTGCAAACAGATTTGGCGCCAAATATCTCGTCCGCAAACACTGTGACGACTAATTGCGGATTCTTGCGTACCGTAACTTTCGATAAAAATTCTTAGAATTCATACATTTTCAGCCAAAAAAAAAGCGAAATTTGTGAAAAATTCCGAGTCTTTTCTCTAAAAATCTAGAAATTTCGCGAAAAATTGCAGTATCAAGTTTTTTTCAGCCTAATTCAATTCTACAATGGCTAATTTTAAAAATTCTTTATTAAAAAGTTTCAGAAAATAATTTCAAGACTGACAAGGAAAAAAGCATCGTGGAACGATCAGGAAAAGTGAGCCGCATGTCAAAAGTGAGTGTGACATAGAGAATAAAACGAATTTCGTGAAAACATGATACCAGTTTACAAAACAGAAATAGGGGTGTGAGGGTGGAGGGAATCGCGGGGGTTCAGTGGTGTATTTGCTCTTCCTCCTCGTCCTCGTACACTGGATGCCCGTCGATGACGTCGAGACCGTGGTCCTCGACGTCGAGCGGCTCGTCCTGCACCTCTTCTTCGTGCTGGATGTAGCGGGTGATCGGAATGCGGTAGGAACGATCGTACTGCTCTTGCATCATTTTCTCCTGCATCTTTTGCATGTGAATATGCCTTCGGAGGGCCTGAAACAACACGTAAACGTTGAGGACTCGATGGACAGCTTCACCTCAATCTGCAATTTGCACACTTCGTCGTTCGTCGACGGTGCCATGATAACCGGCGGCAGTCCGAGAGGGTCTCCCCGGAGCATCGTCGACGGATCCGAATACTCGATGAGGTGCGGGTTCGACCGGTTCACCTCCGTGTTATCGATCCGATCCGACTCTCCGATCGCCATGCTGAATCGGTTGGCCATGCCTCGGATGCTCGGAAGCTCCCGCCGACGCTTCTTGATAAGCCCGGCGGTGGTGGTGGGTTGCGGCGATGCGGCGGCGGCTCGCTGAGCACCGGGATCGCCTCTCTGGAGGTAAGCATCGCGATTCTCTCTGTGCGGCGGCACATTCATCGATCTCTTCTGCGGATATCTCTGCGACGAGACAGGGCTCTTGTCCGAGGGTCCGGCCGCCTGCGGATCATCCTCCTCGCCCTCCTCCACCTTGAAGTTCTTCGCCTGCAACAGATTCCCGAGAAGCGTGATCGGCTGCGCTTCAGGCAGCTCGTTCTCCTTCCGTTTCGCCTGCTCCGTCGCCTCGCGCGACCGCATTATCCCGTCGTCCATTTCGGGAACCACAGTGTCGTACATCATATCCGAGTGCGGATAGACGTCCCGACCGAACATCTCGATGAACTCGGGCTCCATCGTTCGAGACCTCTGCTGGAACGGAACCAAGTACCCGACCGACTGATTGTTGTGCTTCTTGACGTACGGTTGACGACGAAACACTGGTGTTTGTGGCTGAAAACGGTCATTTTCCCTAAAAACTCGAGGTTTCTCTACCTGCGGAGCAGTTGTATACCGAGTACGGTACTCGTTGGCGGTCTCCTTGAAAGTGTACGATGTCATTCGAGTGTAGGCCGCCTCTTTGACCTCCGCCTCGTTGTAGCCCACCAAATGGAACTCTAATCGCTCGCCGCTCGAGCTCGCCGTGTCCCTGACGAGCACCGAAATGTCGAAATTGTCGGAGGTGATGTCGACTGGCGCCTTCACAATTTTCCGTCCTTGCAGCTTCTTCTCAGCGCAAAAAACGCACGAAGCGATGAAAGTTTTGACGTCTTGACGCACAGATCGCCAGTACAACTTGCGAAGCACTACCATTTGTCTGAAAACTCGGAGATCTTCCAGTTCGAGACCTAAAATCACTCACGTCCGTTTCTGTCCGAGGTGTCCGATGAGCTCGTGGATCCTCTCGAGCACCCGCCGCACTTCCCCCTTCTTCACCACCACTTTCGGCACCGTATTTTGGGCGTTATCCGGATTATAGTACAAAAGGGTCTCTCCGTCGTCGGCCATCGAGAAACACTTGCAACGGGCCCGCCAATGACTCGGCGCACTTCGATCGTGCCGTCGATCGACGCTTTGGGGAACCACAGAGTTTCTGAGAGACAAAAACCGATCATTTTCGAGACTTCGGGAGGGTTTCAGCGTACCTTTTGTACTCCACAATGTCATTGTATTGATCCAGAGGCATCCCACCGTATCCCTGATCATCGTGATCCTCCTCGTACTGCATCGTCTCCTCGTCATCGTTCGTCACCACCAATTCCTGAAAAATCGATAATTTTCGGTAATTTCACGTCAAACTTACACTCATATCGTTCATATCATCCACAGCGATCTCCTCGTACCCCTCCACAACCATATTGTCATCGACTATTTCAGAATTATGCATCATCGCAGAAAGCTGCTGGAAAACGGACTTAATCGATTTCTAATTTCGCTATCGGTTATTTTCTGAGCGGAAAGATGATTTTTGGGTGAATTTATTTGAAAATTCTGATTATTGATTCGGCGAGCCGCTTGAATTTATTCGAACTACCGCCAAAATGAGCAAAATGCGCGCCCGAAACGTCGCATAGTTGACGCGTTACGCGCGCGGTCGACCGCGTCGCGACCGCAGCGCGGTCAAAGGCACTGGTGACTGCTGCAAATGCGCTCCATCGCACCACTCAGGTCGCCTATTTTTTTCTAGCCGACACACGTTTTTCGCCGATTTTCATGCTGAAAACGCGGATTTTCACAGAAATTTGGCTGAAAATCGTGTTTTTCGCTGTTTTTTCTTTCGATTGACCTATTTAAGTCACCAAAATGATATTAATATTCCGTAAATTCGCAACTTTTTCAAAATGTTACGAATTTCGCACTTCTTGAAATAATTGATTTCTTACTCGTTTTTTTTCTCAAATTCGTCTTTTTTTGCGATCATCTATTGTTTTCAGATGGATTCACAAGCAGGATCATCTTCAAGTGGCTCAAAGATGAAAAGCTTCAATGATCGCTTCCGTGAGTTGCACAAAATGCGTCAGAAGGCCAGAAAAGAGAATCACGAGCAGGTGAGCAATGAAAAATCAGTTTATAGCAATTAAATTGTGAGACTTCAGGTTGTCGAAGAGGATCGTCGCAGTAAATTGCCGAAAAATCATGAGGCGAAGAAAGAGCGAGAGCAGTGGCAAGTGAAAGAATTACAAGATCGCAAAGAAGCCGAAGACAAGGGATTGGACTATGAAAGGTAGACAAACCTTGGATTTTTCGAAAATCCGCCCATTTTCAGAGTGCGAGCACTGGAACTCTCGGCAGAAGTGACAGACAAATTGGAGCAGAAGAGAAAGCGCAAGAAGAACCCAGACGAGGGTTTCGCGTCGTACGAGGACATGACTCTCCGGCAGCACACTCGGCTCACCGGAGCTCTGGAGCCCGATTTGGATTCGTACAAGAAGATGAGAGAGTGCGTCGGCGGAGATCAGTTCTATCCGACTGCCGACACTCTTATCCATGGTTAGAACTCCACAATTTCGCATACTCTAGCCCGGAAATCAATTCTAAACGGCGAAATGCTCGATTCTCATCACCGATTTTCAGGAAACCACTATCCGACGTCTGCGGCGATGGAAAAGTTGACGAAGGATGTGCACGGACAGGTGAAACGTCGCGAGCAGTACCATCGTCGTCGTCTCTACGATCCGGACGCGCCGATCGACTACATCAACGAGAAGAACAAGAAGTTCAACAAGAAACTCGACAAGTACTACGGAAAGTACACCGAGGACATCAAGGACGATTTGGAGCGTGGAACAGCCATCTGATCCCGCCTTTTTTCTCCACTTTTTCACTTTTCCCCTTTTTTTTTTTTAAATAATCGTTTCCGTACTATTTTCGCGTTGCCCCGCACTGTATTTGTATTAATAAACGCAAAATTTGCAGGTGATCGATCGAAACCGTCCGGGACTGTCAACATGACTCAATTCTTGCCGCCGAATCTGTTGGCGCTGTTCGAGGCGCGGCCTCCGATGCCGTATTTGCCGCCCGTCGACGATCTTCTGATCGACAAGAACGCGAAAAGAGGCCGATTGACCGGTGTGGCCGCTTACATCGGACTGTTCGAAGATCCAAAGGACACGCCTCCGAAGGCGCCCGTCGTGACGAAGGCGCAAGCGAAAGCCGACAAGCGGCGGAGGAAAGAGGAGCTGCTCGCCTATAAAGTCGAGCAGGGCATTGCCACGTGGAATCCGGCCGAGAATCCGAAAGCCACCGAGGATCCGTATCGCACGCTTTTTGTCGGGAGAATTGTGAGTTTTTCGGCGAGCTTGTTGGTTTTTCATGAGAAACAACGAGAATATTTTCGAAAAACCCGTTGCAACTTTCAGTTTAACCTCGTTTTTCGCTAAGATTTGTTCAACAATCCCTTTGAAAGTGTGATTTTCCCCTCAATCTCCGTTTTTCAGAACTATGAAACCTCGGAAAACAAGTTGAGACGCGAATTCGAATCGTATGGAAAGATCAAAAAGGTACCCGAATCTCTTCATTCACCCTTCAATTTCCCATCATTTTCAGCTGTCAATGGTGCATGACGAAGCGGGAAAACCGCGCGGATACGCGTTCATCGAGTATAGCGACAAAGCGGAAATGCATAGTAGGTGGAGTTCAGACAAAGAGAAGAAGAAAAGAAACGCTGAAAATTCTGGCTGAAAATTGACTCGTGTGCCAATAACATCTCTGAGATTCTCTGTGTCAAAATTCGTATCGAAAAAAGCAAAACCATTTTGTCCAATTTACAGCCATATGAGCGGCAATTGGAAAATGTGCAGGGACTCTCCTATCGATTAATTTCTGATAGGTTTGTTTCGTGGTTTTGGTGAGCTCATCGAGTGCATTTCTGAGACCGAAATCCTATAGAAAACTCGCTGAAACGTAGAAAATTGGTTCAGATTCTTCTTTTTTTTTCAAAAAATTCTAAATTTCATATTTACCACCAGAAAAAAAGCTAGCACTCGTAAGTTTGAAGTAAGTTTTCGAACGCAATCTAGGCGAAATTAGGTTCAGATCTTTTTGAAATTCACCCGACTTTTTCCACTTTTCTTTTCGTAAGTTTTCCGCCTGTAAGTCGATTCATTTTGTGTCTTTTCTATTGGTGGGTAAGTGGGTAAGTGTTGTCCGGCGACGAGACACTTCCATGGCGCTCTCTCTTTTTGGTAGGTTAGGCTCTTCTGGGTAGGCTCCGCAGGTATTTCCAACGCGTTTCTCACGATTTACCGATTAGGAAACGTCTTTTAGGCGCCTACAAGAAAGCGGACGGAATGAAAGTGGACGGAAAACGGCTCGTGGTGGATTACGAGAGAGGACGGACTCAGAAGACGTGGCTGCCGCGAAGACTGGGTGGCGGAAAGGGAGACACGCGGAAGACGCGCGAGTCGAAGGCCGCCATCGAGGAGAGAGAGCTGGCCGCCGGCGGAGGAGGCGGCGGCAGTGGAGGGTACGGAAGTGGCGGCGGATCCGGCTACGAGGATCGAGACAGGGATCGCAGTGGGAGTCGCGATCGACGACAGGACTCGTATCGAAACGGCGGCGGATACGATCGGGATCGACGCGAGTCCGGCGGATATAGAGACAGTCGCGGAGGCGGATTCGGCGGAAGGTGAGTTTTGAGTCGAAATGAGAGCAAGTTCGGTGGGATCCCGAGGAGATTCATTGAGTTTCGAGAACCAGAGCTCCGTGAAATGTTGAACAGTAGGACTCCTAACATTCAATTTCGGATCATGATTTGTTCTTGAATGATTTTCCCCAGCATTTTAGACACTAGAAAAACTTTTGATTTTAACCATTTTGAGATCAAATTATCGTGAAATCTCAAATAGAGCTGATTTTTTGAGGGTCAATTTTAAACAAGGTATATCTCGCAAACTGAAATTTTTGTGAAAAAATTGTCAACTAGGTTTGAAAATGCCCACAAGAAGTGCGTTCCTTGAAGGATTATAAGTAGATCAGGTGGATCTCAACGAGTTTGAAAACTCAAATATCGATCGACTCCCTGGAAATCGAGATCCTATTGAAATACTCGAATGACACTTCATTTCAGCAGCCGTGATCGTTACGGAGGAGACCGTCACGGTGGCGATCGTTCCGGTGGAAGTGGATACGGCGGAGACCGAGGAGGATCGAGATACAGTTCGGGAGGCGGCGGCGGCGGATCTTCCTCGTCGGGAGGCGGATATCGCAGCGGAGGTGGCGGAAGCGGCGGAGGTGGAAGTTACGGAGGTGGAAGCAGCGGACGGTACGGAGACCGTCGTTAGACGTCTTCTCGATCGTCTTCTGAATACCTTCTTCTCTCTCTCTCTCTCTCTCTCTCTCTCTCTCGCTTGATTCTTTGATCTACCCCCTCTTCAGAAATGGTTTTCTTTCCCCCAATAATTCTCCCTTTTCCGTCTCTGGTAATTTATTGAACTTCACCATTCTCCTTTTTACTTCGCTTTCTTTAAAACTCCCGAATATCCAAGTGATCCAACTATTTTTCTTTCAATTATCTATTTCATTACCACACATTCAAATATCCGCTCCGTCAACTCTTCTGGATGAACATGGCTCTCTTTTTAATGAAGCTTTTGAGAATATCTTCTTTAACATTTCGCGATTCTGAACGGTTTCTCGAGCCGCCATTGTTTTTTTTCTTCAATTTTCATTTTTTTTTCTGTTGCCATCATGAGTTGTATCATGAATTGCAGACCGTGTATGCCGGGTTCGATGAGCAAGTTGGGCGGAGCGGCAGTGTCGGGCCTTCTGGCGTGCTCGCGAGCCGCCGGCCTCTCGAGCCAAGTGCGCGGCGTCGTGCACAAGAGCCTTCTGCGTCTTCCGACCGATCATCCGGAGCCGTGGGACTACAAACGGCTCGGATTCAACTATATCGACGGGCTGAAGGACGACACGCAGGCGCACCTCAATCAGAACTCGAAACTCATCGTCGTCGAGGGCAACATCGGCTCCGGCAAGACGACGTTGGCGAAGCAGCTCGCCGATCAGCTCGGATTCGTTCATTTTCCCGAGTTTCGCATGGACGACATTCTCGTCGATCGATATGGAAACGATCTTCGCAACTATTACAACCTGGTATGGGAAGGTGGCCTAACTTTTGAGAGACTGGAATTGCTAGGCCAGTATCACACGAAACTATTGGCGATTGAAAACGCTCTACTAGACCAAAGTGAATTTCTAGGCCATGGCCGAGGTTTCTTTTTCCAAATTTCGCCGCGTCTAGTCTAGCAGAGCGCGGTGTGCCCCATCGATTCCATCATCATCATGCTTCTTCTTTTTCTTCTTCCAGTTCCCGGCTCGATACCGTCTTCCGGACATGTCAATGTTCTACAAGAATCCACGTGGCGAGCTGTCAGCAGCGATGCAAGATCGCATCTTCAACTGCCGATTCGATCAATACCTGAACGCGCTGGCCCACATCCTGAACACCGGACAAGGAGTCGTCCTCGAGCGAACTCCCCACTCGGACTTTGTGTTCGCCAACGCCATGCGGGACAAGAACTACATTGGACACGAGTGTACGTCTTCTTTATGGGATATGTCATCAGAACGATTTTTTGAATCAAAGATACTCTAGCGTTACAAAACGGGAGTTTTTTCGAATGTTCCAGTTCTGATCTGAAAATCTTCGGATCCGGTGTTGTTCTCAAAATCTTCGGATCCGGTGTTGTTTGCAGACTTCAAGCACTACTACTACGTTCGCAAGTCAGCTCTGCCAAAACTGCACTTCTGGCCGCACCTCGTCGTTTACCTGAACACGCCCACCAACAAGTGTCTCGAGAACATCAGACGACGCGGAAATGTACTCGAATTCGCCCTCTCTCTCTATCTCAATCAGATCGATTCCGTTTCTTTCAGACCGACGAGATCGCCGTCGTCGACGAGCGATACTTGAAGACGATCGAGGAGTCGTACAAGGATTCCCTTCGCGAGTACCGTAATCACTCGAAGATTCTCGCCTACGATTGGACAAAGCCCGGAGACACGGATGCCGTCGTTGAGGTGAGCAACGTTTTTTGTCAGGGCAGGGGGCCTAGGAATTGACTTGTGAAAGTTAGGCCAACTCTAAAGCTGCAGCTTTCTGTGTCACTTTTAGTTGAAACTATCACTTGATCACTTGGTAGGTTAGGCTTTCAAATTTTCTTGGTTTTCAACCCATCTGTTTGTCAATTCGCCTATCTTTACGCGATTTCTGTGAGATGGCCTGAGTTGAGCCGAAAAGATGCTCCTCGTAGACGTGTGGCCGCAATATCTCGGCCATTCTCACGTGAAACGATCACTGTTTGCAGGACATCGAACGCCTCGACCTGGACTTTTTCGAGTGGCACAGCGGAGACGTGATGGAGGAGTGGAACACGATTGTCGATTCGATCGGATGGAACGGATGGAGACAATAGTACGCACCGATCCATTCGGTTTTCGAACTCTCATCTCCTGTTTTTCAGCGTCACCAACAAGTACGACGCCCGAATGCTCGCATTCGACGGAATTCCGAAGCACGAGGTCCGAGCCGCCCGGCTCTTTCTCTCAAAAGCACGCTTTTCTTGCAGGTCGGCGAGCTGTACGTGAATCCGCGCGACACGGGACACTTCCTGCACGTGATGCGGAAAGAGGTGCTCAAATCGCCGTTCGGCTACGGATACATTGCCAAGAACGGCGATCATCAGGCGGGACTCTCCAACTGGCACACCGGACACCACCTTCCGGAGCCATGGTACGTCGTGAACACTGGGGGAAAAATGGATTTGAATCGATCCTCGCTCCGTATCACAGCAGCGCAGCGAATTTTATTCGAATCTCTCGGCGCTCTGTATCCTCGCTACGCAGTCAAGTTAAAACCGAATTTTCCGCCGAATTTACGAATTTTCTCTTCTAAAAAATTGACAGTTCAAGTCGCTTCGTATCCCCGCTACGCAGCCAATTTAAAACCGTGCAGTTTTAAACACTAAAAAGTGTTTAATTTCTGAAAAAAATTCTCTGAAAAATGAAACTCTGTTTGTTCTTGTTTCCGACGATCCGATGCACTGCTGCGTATCGCCGTCACGCAGCCAAATGGAAATTTTGGCGGTTTGCAGGTACGAGTACTACTTCCGCGAGGCGTACTACGACGATCTGACGTCCCACGAGACGTCGCTGGATTTGGATTCCGACTCGTACGATCCGGATTATGTACACCATCACCACTAAGTCGACCCGCCCGGTTTCCATCTCTTCCTCTCTCTTCTTTTTTCCACCCGTAGAGTTTGTAGATTTTTATTCGACGATTTTTTTTCTGTTTTTTTTGTTCGCTCTCTCTTTTTTTTTTGAATTTAATTTCATGTTCTTCTAGCGAGAGAGAGAAAACGCGAAGAAAATAAAGGGTTTTTCGAATAGGTACGTTCTTTTTTCTCCCTCCATTTTTGTTTTCATTTCATTTCCAAATTTTCTTTCAAGTGCGTCTCAATGCGATTCGACAATGGGTATTTTGAAGAAAAAAAAAATTAAAAATTGAGGAAATTTTTGAAAATTCTGAAAATTTTCTCGAAATTTGGAAAAAATGTGATTTCAAAGATTTTCAAAAATTGAAAAGTTATTTTTTTAAAAAAAGTTTTTTTTGAAAATTAATAAAAATTATCGAGAAGCCATAAAAAATCAAAAAGTTAAAAAACATTTTTTTTACAAAATATATAATTTTTCGCGTGAAAAATTCGTGAAAATTGAAAAAAAATAGTTTTTTTTTCGTTTTTCCCTCTCAAATTTTGTACAAAAAATCGGAATTTTTCAAAAAATTTTTCCAATTTTTTCGAAAAAATTCGTTTTTTTTAAATCAAAATTTTTGCTTTTAAAAAAATTGAAATCAATAATTAAAAATTTATTTTTTTTTGTAATTTTCCAGAAAATTTTCTGAAAACTCCTAATATTTTCTCTATTTTTTCCAATTTTTTTTCAATTTTGTTTCGAAAAATTCGAATATTTTTTCCAAAATTCGGAAAAAAAAGGACTTGAAAAATCACAATTTTGAAAAATTAATTTTTCATTTTTCATTTTTTTTTTCTGTTTTTTGACAATAAGAATGGGAAAATACAAAAGTTGTTTTTTTTTTTTCAAAAAAAATTTTCAAAAATTTTTACTCCTTGAAAAAGGGCTGAAAAAGAGAGAAAGAGAGAGAGAGGAGACGCAGAGAAACGGAAGAGACGAGAGACGCAGGGGCAGGGGCGGGCGCGTGAGTGTCTGCGTGTCTGCGCTCTCTCGATCTCTGCAAACACGGGGACACCCCCCTACCCGCGTGGTCTTCTTCTTCTCAAAGAGAGAGAGAAGAGACGCAGAGACACTTGCTCTTTTTGTGCTCTTCTTCTTCTTCTTTTGCCACCCACAACACTCCTTCTTCTTCTTCTTCTTTTTCTTCTTTTTCTTTTTGCTTGGTTCTTTCTTTCTCTCGCTCACGTCTTCTGAATTCCTGAAGGGTCTTTGTGAAGAGATGATGGGAAGATGTGACAGTTGGCAACGTCTTCTGAATGGGGTATCACCGTGGAGGCGTCGTGAGGATGACGGGTATTCTGAAGGCGTTCGATGGCTTCAGATGGGCAGCTGACGACTTCTTGGCGATTCTGAAGACGTCTCACCGGGATTCTGGGATTCTGAAATCATTTGAAGCCGTTCGAAGATAGCTGAGGCCTGCTCTGAAGAATTAGAAGACGTTCTCAACTTCTAGAAGATTCTGAAGGATTATGTGACGTCTTCTAGAGAATCTGAAGGATTCTGAAGAGCCCTAGAATATCTGGAAGCGTTTTTCTTCTCTTTTGGGAGAGTCGGCTCACAGAATTCTGAATCTCACGTCGAATTCGTAGGCTTCTGATGGATTCTGAGTGAATTCTGGCAATTTCTGAAAATTTCGGAGTTTTCAGAAATTCTGGATGAATTCTGACGTCATCTGCAAGAAAAAAGAGTGTCCAATAGAAATTCTTCTAGAAACTTCTAGAACACTCATCGGAAGAGGTTGATGAATCTGAACCTGAATCCTGACGTCTTCTGAAAATCCTGTTCTGGATTTCGGTTCGGCGAAATTCTGTAGATTCTGGAATGAATTCTAGAACATTCTAAGAGAATCTCAACTAATTCTGACGTCTTCTGAATGCGTGAGTTCGCTTCCGAAAGAATCGAGAGATTCTGAATAGGAAACGCCGAAGAACAGATTCTGGAAACTTCTAGAAGACCACACCGAGTGTATTCTCTCTCTCTTTCTCTTTCTCTCTCTCTTTCTCTCTCTCTTTCTCTTTCTCTTTCTCTTCTTCTTCTTCTTTTTCCCTTTCTCTTTCTCTTTCTCTTTCTCTTTCTCTTTCTCTTTCTCTTTCTCTTTCTCTTTCTCTTTCTCTTTCTCTTTCTCTTTCTCTTTCTCTTTCTCTTTCTCTTTCTCTTTCTCTTTCTCTTTCTCTTTCTCTTTCTCTTTCTCTTTCTCTTTCTCTTTCTCCTTCTCTTTCTCTTTCTCCTTCTCTTTCTCTTTCTCTTTTTCTTCTTTTTCTGTTTCTCCGCCTCCTCATCCCAAATGCATTCAAAAACCCCCCGTTTTTCGCTCCGAGAAGTCGTCGTCGTCGTCGAAATTCTGAACTTTTGAACCTCCTCCGATGCTCACTCTGAATGCACACCAAAATGACGTCTTCTTTCTTGGTTTTCAGAATACAAACTCAAGAATATCGGTGGGCGTGGCTTGTTTTGTCTAGACGTCCACCGTAATCCGGTTTCCTGCTCTTTTCGCTAGTTTTTGATCTCAAAATGAGCATTTTCTCACGATTTTCGGCAAGGGTTCTCTCTTTTTCGAATCGAATGGGAATGTTCAAAGTTCACTAATGACATCAATTGTTTTCTTTTCGCCCTTTTCCCCGTTGTTTTTGTTGTTTTCCGCGCAGTTTTCAGCTTTCGATTTTCGCCGCCAAAAGAAGAAGAGAGACCAGTTTCTAACCGGTTTTCGAATCGGAGACAATCTGAAAGTGTTGTCCCTTTTTTTCCCCGTTGCGAGTTTTAGAAAGCTATGAAAATTGAGCAGTTCCCGAGAGTTTCAGAGTTTGGGAGCTCACAATTCGGATTAGTTGATAGTTCAGCCTGAAATCGTCGTGGCGAGACCCATGGGTTACTGTAGTCTTTGGCTAGATCCATTCGCTGCGAGACCCGAAAATTTCCAAATTCGATTTCGTTTCGACTAATGGACTCCCCCTTTTCCTTTTTCCCCCCGTTTTGTGCAGCTTATCCAGCGAAGAGGATTATTTGAAGGACTCTTCTAAAAGGGGAGCTACTGGGATTACTGTAGAATAGGATAGAGTGAGTGCAAAGGAGATTATGCTCTTCGATGATGAACACAAAGAGTTTTGTACGGCTTCCGATGAGCGGCGGAGAAGGTTTCGAAAAGATTCGTTCCCCTCTCGTCTGACGGCGTGAATAGCGTGAATAGCTGAAAGATTGATGAACTTTTCGAGTTTGGCTCCAATCGATCGCAGAACAAGAGGGTTTTGCGCTCCGTTTCCCTGAGTATACATTTTCGAAAATCGCCAGAAACGCGCCAGCTTGGCGGGATCTTGGCGTCAGGGTGGCTTAGGGGAGAGGCAGCACAAAAACTGGCCGAAAGCTGGCTGATTTCTGGCTAAAGTCTGGCCGATTCGCCGTTTTTCGCCCGCCAAACTTGGCGTATATTTGCCTGAGTAGTTTTTACGGGAAACTGGACAATCTTGAAGAGTGAGAGTCGTTTTTTCGAACTACGTCTTTTATCAAGCCAGTGGTGGCGATTTTCTTCGGTTCTTGGTAGTTTTTCGCCGCGAAATCGCTATTTGGCACTGCTTTTTCGATGGAATTGGTTCGGTTGTAGTAGATCACTGGGAACTCCTCGGTTGACCTGAACTGAGAATCTTGCTTTTCTTACGGAATTTCAGCACCGAAATGCGATTCCATTGATATTGCTCTCGCTCTCTGCGACACTTTGAAACCAATCGGATCGGTTGCGAAGTGTCGTTTCCGCGGTGTCCGTCCGTGTTTTAAAGTGTTTTCGTCGTCGGTCGGTCGGGAAGAAAGAGAGAGAGAGAGAGAGAGAGAGAGAAGTGACACTCTTCTTTTGGCTACTCGACGACATCTTCCGATATGCGGGCGGGCGGTGACGACGAGTACTTTTACGGGAAGTGGGGAGGAGAAGGAGGAGGTCCAAGGCCATGGAAATGTTCCTCTTCTTCTTCTCCTTCTTCTTCTTTTCTTTCTCTCTCTCTCTCTCTCTCTCTTTGTTTGAAGTTGTCAAACGAGAAGAGAGAGAGAGAGAGACGCAGAGAAAATAGATTGAAGGGCGATGAGACAGGGAGAGAGAAAGAGAGAGAGTGAAGAGACGCAGACACACGTGGTCTTTGGAACCTCTTTTCCCCCTCTCTTTCTCTCTCTCTCTCTCTCTCTCTCTCTCTCTCTCTCTCTCTCTCTTCCTGTTTCTCTTTTTTTTCTCTTTTTTTTTCATCTCTTTCTCCCCCCTCCCTCTTCTTTTTTTTTGCGACAATAGATGAGAAATTTTTTTTATTTTTAAATTTAAAAAAAAATTGCAATTTTTGCTAGATTTTTTTTCGTAATTTGGGAATTTTAAACCGATTTTTTTTTGAAATTAGACTTGAAAAATTGAAAATAAAAAATTGAAATAATTTTTTTTCCTCAATTTTTTTTTGAAAATGCTCCTTTTTTTCTCCGTTTTCTTTTCTTAATTTACAAAAAAAATCAAATTTTCAGGCGAAAAAATTTTATTAGCGAATGGATTAGAGATGATGGATAATAATAAGCCCAACTTTTTTCAATCTTACAATAAGGTAAATTTTTTTCAAAAAAAAAAAATTTTTAAATAATTTTAGGCAATAAAATAATTTTTTTCTGATAAAAATTTTTAAAAAAAGCGAAAAACAAAAATATTTTGATGTTAGAAAAACATTTTTTTTTTTTGAAAATTGAATATACTGGAATTTATTTTTAAATAGGATTTTGAAAATTAAAAATAGAAAATTAAATTTTAGAAAATTATTTTTAATAATTAAAAAATAAAATTTTAGTAAAAAAAATTCATTTGGAAAAAACAAAAAAAAATCGAATTTCAAAAAAATTAGCTCAAAAATACCGGATTTCAATGTTTTTTTTTCTAAAAAAATTATTTATTATTCATGAAAATTACATCAGTTTTCAACTTGAAAATAAGTTCCACAGACATTAAAAGAACTGAAAAATGCTGAAAATTTGGAAAAAATTGAAATGTTTTTAATTTGAAAAAAATAAAATCAAAACTGGAAGGTTTTTGAGTTATTTTGAAAAAATCGATACAAAAATTGGTTTTTTTTTCATAAAATCGTTTGATTTTAAAAACTCGCGCTGTTTTCAATCGATAAATCGTGTTCTCTTCCTGATCAGGTGATCGGAGCAACGGGCGAGCAGTTGGCTCCGGGAGCAATCGCGCCGCATCCGGTGCTCGCTCCCGCGTTGACCGGAGCCGCTGCACTGAACGGACTGACGATGAACGGAGCAGCGGCGGCGGCGGCAGTGGCAGCGCAGTCGATGGCGAGCCAACTGCTGCTCAACTCGACACTCACCAACAATCCCGCGTTCGTCGGGCTCGTCAATCAGGCGATCGCCAAAGCCAAAGAGGTATTATATGGAGAGGTAGTGGGGATTGGCACGCGACTTTTGAACCCAAATATGTCGTCTTTTTTTGAAACGGTTGAGAAGTTTTTCGCTGCGAGACCCAAAGCCGCTTCTCTGCCAAGTGGGACACTTTTTAAATCGTAGAAGAGCACGTTTCTAGTTGTGGCACTTCAAACCTGGATACCTTGGAAACTGGAAGAGTTATGGAAAAGTTGTCAACTACAAACACGATCAGCATGAAATTTCCCACATTTTTGTAGTTGACAACTTAACTCTTCTAGTTTTCGAGATACACTCTTTCAAAGTTGCAACTGTTCAATTACAGTAATCACGAGGATTAAACTGACACTTTCACTTTTCGGGATCATTTTTCCGTGATTTTCAGTGAATTTTCAATAGTATTATCGATTTATCAAATCTGACACTAGTAAAATGTGATCAGTAAGAAAGCGCACGCGAAAAAAGGAAAACGAAGCTCCTCAGGAAGTTTTGCGCCAGGGTTGGCGGACAAATTCAGCCAATGGCCGATAAGTCTGTGCAAATGGCGGATAGCCGCCTGACATCGGCCAGGCATCCGCTTGACATACGCCAAACAAGCGCCCCGACCGCCAGTGGCGCCTTCAAAGTCGGCCAGTGGCGGGCTTTTACAAATCGCTTGGCCGACTGTCTTCGAAAACGACGAGAGAGTGTGGGAAACGAAGAGAGTGTGAGACGGTTAGAGACGACTTTTTAAAGGCCCACAGAGCTTTGTTTTCGTTTTCGTTTTTTCGCGCGCGCTTTCTGAAAGATCACATTTTAGAGGTGTCAGATTTGATAAATCGATATTATCGGATTTTTTTGAATGCAATACGCTGCGGAAATTTTTTTTTTCGAAATGTCGATTTACGGGTTGGTCCCGCCACGAAGAGAAAGAGACGCAGGCGACGAGAGATGGAAAAATTTGAAAAAATTGAAGAAATTTCATCTCTCGTCGTCTGCGTCTCTTTCTCTTCGTGGCGGGACCAACCCGTAAATCGACATTTCGAAAAAAAAAATTTCCGCAGCGTATTGCATTCAAAATAATCCGATAATAATACCATTGAAAACTCAATGAAAACCGCTGAAAAATGACTGAAAAAAGTTGAAGTTTCATCGAAAAACCATCGAAATTCCCCCAGAAATGTTCAAGTTTCCGTTAAAAAAAATGAAAAAAAATTGAAAAATACATTTAAAACTCATTGAAATTCACAAAAAACCAACTTAAAAAGTGGTAAATTTATCAGAAATTCTAAAAAAAAACATCTTGAATTTGATTGAATTTTGGAAAAAAAAACATTGAAAAATGACTCTAAAAATGGGAAATTTGTTGAAAAATTGGAAAAAATCTCATTAAAATGACTTAATTTCGATCTTAAATTTTTTTTTTTTTTGAAAAATTTTGAATTTCAAAAAAATTTTCTTATAATTTTCGGGTCAATTTCCTTAAAAAATTCGCATTTTTATTTACCGAAAAGCTTTTTGAGAAAGAAAAAATGACGTGATTGTCACTGATTAAAAATTATCGAAAAAGAGAGAGAGAGAACAAAAATAGAAAGAAAAAAAAACCGGTTTTTTTTGGGGGGCGAAACGAAGAAATTGACCATGAAGAGGGAAAAGCGATGAGAAAAGAAAAAAGAAAAAAAAAGAAAAAGAATCATCATTAGAGATTCTATTTTCAATTTTTTCTCCACTCCTCCTTTTTTAAAAAAATTTTCAAAAATTGCGCCACGAACTCAAATGATGATTCGACGAAAAATTGGAAGAATTCGAAGGGTTTGTTCGCATTTCTTCTTCTTTTTTTCTTTGTCGCCGATGGAAAAGTTTTGAAAAAATGATCGATTTGTTAGAATTCACTGAAAATTGATCATTTCCTCTTTTTGACCAATTCGACCCGCCCAAAGTTCGAGAGTGTGACAGAACCGGAACAGACGAAACCGGAACATGCGTTGTATTTAAAAACACCATGACGCACAAATGCAGAATTGCAACACTGCGGCGCGCTTTTTCTGCTCCTTTTTTTCTCGCTAAATTTTCTAGAAAAAGCGCGCCGCAGTGATGCGATTCTGCATTTGTGCGTCACGGTGAACACTTGCTCCGGTTTTGTCACACTCTCTAATGTTCAACTTCAAAAGGGTATATCTCGAAAACTAGAAGAGTTTGAAAAAAGTTGTCAACTACAAAACGATGGGAAGTTTTAAGTTGATGATGTTTGTAGTTGACAACTTTTCCATAACTCGCCTAGTTTCAGAGATAGAGAAACGTGCTTTCCTACGGTATTAAAAAGGCGCCACCAGGCAGAGAAGCGGCTGTACGGGTCTCGCAGCGAAAGCGAGAGAAAGAGAAATAGAGGGGAATCGGTAGCTCAGTCGGTAGTGGTGACCGCTGGCGATCGAGAGGTCACGAGTTCGAGTCCAACACCCCGGACTCACCTAGTCTCCGAGCAATCTTCGAGCGCAAATCGGTCATTATCCCCAGCTCGGACGAGACTTGCTCCGCGCTCTGAAATCCCGAGTCCACAGTGTCTTGGCTACCGTACCATAGCGTTGATCGTAGAGTTTAAAGGCGCATGCCTATTGTAGAGTTGAGAAACAGGGATCGCATCACAAAACGCGAAAAGAAAAACGATGATCTCGAACTACTGCAACGCGTGCCCCAGTTTCAGCACCTCGATGCGACGGGCCAACAAGCGTCGAGTCATCTGGCGTTGACGTCGATGCAGAACGCGGCGCAGACGCTCTTCGTCAATCCGCCGCCACCGCCGCCGCCGCAGTTCCAGATGAACGAGCTGAGCAGTGCGGCGGTGCTGCTCGCCCAACAACAACAGCAGCAGCACCAGTCGGCTCTGCAGGCTCAGATGCTCCAGCAGCAACAGCAGCAGCAGCAGCAGCAGTTGTTGGCTCTGCAGGCGAGCACACAGCAGCTCCTTCAACCACACACCACCTCCACACTGCCGCTCTCGTTTCCCGGACTCATGACGCCGTTGGGAGGTCAGCTCGCCGTTCAACAGAATTCAGCGACGCCGCAGCAGCAGCAGCAGATTGAGAAGGATGTGACGATAATGGTGAACGGAGTGCCCGAGTCGCGGCGTGAGTAGTTTTACCGTTTCTTTTTCTCTCGAAAAGAGCCACCCGGGTCTCGAACGGAAGAGACGTCGGCGCTTGGCGTGTCGATTTACGGGCACCACCCTTTGCTGAGTTCAATTTACAAAGGAAGAAGATGATAGAAATGCTCTGGCACCCGTAAATCGACACCGCATAGTCGCCCCTTCTCGGTGATATCGCGTAGAAGAAGGAAATGGTTGCAGAAAAGTTGACCGAGGTGGCGCACCGCTTCTTCACGACGGGAAATTATATTGACGCGGAGAAGACGTGCATGCACTTGTATCAGAACGATCCGTCGAATCTCGGCATACTCCTCCTCCTCTCGGCGATCAATTTCCA
This sequence comes from Caenorhabditis sulstoni, assembly GCA_963966605.1. NCBI lineage: Eukaryota > Metazoa > Nematoda > Chromadorea > Rhabditida > Rhabditidae > Caenorhabditis > Caenorhabditis sulstoni. The sequence continues at coordinate 2,948,270 of OZ016477.1, forward strand.
ACTGAAAAACTATGAAAAGTATGTGTCTTTGTTGCAAGAGAAACGCGAAATGATCGATGTGTCTTGCAGCTCGAAAAAGTACTCGGAGACGGCGGTGAAGTTGGCGCCGCAGTGCGCCGAGGCCTACAGTAATCTCGGAAACTACTACAAAGAGAAGGGGCAGCTCGCCGACGCGCTCGACAATTACAAAATCGCCGTGAAACTGAAGGTTGGTGTGTCTGTGTGTGTGCTGGTTTGCGCGTCGTTTCCGACGCATTTGGCTTGCTGTCTGCGTTTTCGCGTAAGATGTGATGTTTGGCTTGAAATTGGAAGAATTGCGCGTCAAGTTTAGTGTTTTCGAGCTTCTACGATTGCTTTGTTGCAATGTCTGCGTCTTTGCGTGATATGTGATGTTCAGCTTCAAGAAGGAATTGTACGTGAATAATGATGCACAGCTCGTCAAGTTCAGTGTTTTCGAGTCATTACGGTAGCCTTGTGCAAATGTCTGTGTTTGCGCGTCAAATTTAATGTTTTCCATGGTTTCTACGGTAGCTTTGACTGAATGTCTGCATTTGCGCGTATGATTCGATGCACACGCAATTTGAAAATTGGCCATTTGCGCGTCAAATCGAGTGTCCACTTTTGCACTTTTTCAGCCCGAATTCATCGACGGCTACATCAATTTGGCGGCGGCGCTCGTCCAGGGCGGCGATCTGGAGCAGGCCGTCTCGGCCTACTTCAACGCCCTCCAAATCAATCCCGATTTGTATTGTGTGCGGAGCGACCTCGGCAATTTGCTGAAAGCGATGGGACGGCTCGAAGAAGCAAAGGTCAGTGAGTTTGACAGTTTTCAACGAAAAAAACATGTGTTTGGTGGCGGAAAATGAGTGATCATCTCACTCCGAAAAAATACGGCGATTAATTTACTCTTATTGAGCCCAAAATTAGAACCTTAATGCTCAAATTTTGCGGCGACGACCGTAAATCGACACCACGTCGTCGAGACACAAAAGCTCCGCCCCTTTTCGGTGTTTGCGTACACGATCGCAATTCAAAACGCAGCTGTTCTCGAAATTTCGCCATTTGGCCGCCAGAGACATGCCAGAAATGTGCCAGAGACGCGCCAGATACACGCCAGACACGCGCCAGAGACACGCCAGAAATGCGCCAGAGACACGCCAGAGACACGGCAACTGGCCATGAACCATCTTGTCTGATGACTCGCGTGAAATGTTGCAGGTGTGCTACCTGAAAGCGATCGAAACGCAGCCGCAATTCGCGGTCGCCTGGTCGAATCTGGGATGTGTGTTCAACTCGCAGGGCGAAATCTGGCTCGCCATCCATCACTTTGAGAAGGCCGTCACACTGGATCCGAACTTTTTGGACGCCTACATCAATTTGGGCAATGTGCTCAAAGAGGCGCGCATTTTCGATCGGTTCGTCCTCGCGCACTTTTTCCATTCATATACATTCCTTTTCCTCGTTTTCAGAGCAGTCTCAGCATATTTGCGAGCGCTGAACTTGTCTGGAAATCATTCGGTGGTTCACGGAAACTTGGCATGCGTCTACTATGAGCAGGGGTTTGTGTGAGATCACTTTCAGCCCCCCCTTTCCACCCGAATCATTCAGCCTCATCGATTTGGCGATCGACACGTACAAGAAGGCGATCGATTTGCAGCCGAACTTTCCCGACGCCTACTGCAATCTGGCGAACGCGCTCAAAGAGCGCGGAAACGTGGCCGAGGCGGAGCAGATGTATCTGAAGGCGTTGGAGCTCGCCCCGCTGCACGCCGACTCGCAAAACAATCTGGCCAACATCAAACGCGAGCAGGGAAAGATCGAGGACGCGACGCGGCTCTATCTGAAGGCGTTGGAGATCTATCCGGAGTTTGCGGCCGCCCACTCGAATCTCGCCTCGATACTTCAGCAGCAGGGAAAGCTCGGCGACGCGATTCTACACTACAAGGTATCGTGGAACGCGCTCCAATGGACTCGGCGCGCAAAAATTTGAAAGTTTCGCAGTAGAGCGCGATCTGAACTGTCGGGGATCATCAAGCATGAGCGATATTGACGCCTTCACGCGGCAGTACCTGGTGAATCGGGTCTCGACACGAGAACAAGGTTTACTGTAGATTCCAAACCTAAGACGATCAGATACCGTAAAATCTCGGATAGAAGAGTAACCCGCCTAGTTTCCGAGATATTCAGGTTTCAAACCTTGTTTTCGTTCCGAGACCTGCGCTGCGACACAGTATGCGCCTTTAAACGGTGACGCGTCGGCCACACGGTCTGCCCACTTTAAAGGCGCATGGCGATTGTGCACGTCGATGTTCGATTTTCAGGAGGCGATCCGAATCGCGCCGACGTTCGCCGACGCCTACTCGAACATGGGAAACACACTGAAAGAGATGGGCGACAACAATGCGGCGATCGCGTGCTACAATCGTGCGATTCAAATCAATCCGGCGTTCGCCGACGCGCACTCGAATCTCGCCAGCATCCACAAAGACGCCGGCAACATGGCCGAGGCGATACAGAGCTACTCGACGGCGCTGAAACTGAAGCCCGACTTTCCGGACGCGTTCTGCAATCTGGCGCACTGTCTTCAGATCATTTGCGACTGGACCGACTACGATCGGCGGATGAAAAAGTTGGTGCACATTGTCGACGAGCAGTTGTCGAAGAAGCGGCTGCCGTCGGTGCATCCGCATCACTCGATGCTCTATCCGCTGAATCACGCGACGCGGATCGCGATTGCGGCGAAACACGCGCAATTGTGCTTTGACAAGGTAAGCGGATTGAATCGATACAAGAGAAATGGAAGTCCGGTTCGAGATCTTTCGAATGGTGCAAAGCGCGTCTGATCATCTCAATTTTGAAGCGAGTCGTTCGAGTTTTAGCGGCGAGTCGTTGAAAACTTGCCCAACTCGGTAATGAAGGATATAGTGTCAGAAACATTGCAGGTGCACGTCCAAATGCTCGGCAAGACGCCGCTCCTGCACGCGGATCGATTCAGCGTGCGAAACGGTCAACGTCTCCGCATCGGCTACGTCTCGTCGGACTTTGGCAACCATCCGACGTCGCACCTGATGCAATCGATACCCGGAATGCACGATCGGACGCGTGTCGAGGTGTTCTGCTACGCGTTGTCGGTCAACGACGGCACGAACTTCCGCTCGAAACTGATGGCCGAGTCGGAGCACTTTGTCGATTTGTCGCAAATACCGTGCAACGGCAAAGCGGCCGAGAAGATCGCGCAAGACGGCATTCACATTCTCATCAACATGAACGGATACACGAAGGGCGCGCGCAACGAGATCTTCGCGCTCCGGCCCGCGCCGCTTCAGGTCATGTGGCTCGGGTATCCGTCGACGTCTGGCGCCACGTTCATGGACTACATCATCACGGATGCGGTGACGTCGCCGATGCGGTTGGCCAGTGCCTACACGGAGAAGGTAGGTATCAGAAGACGTTGACCGGTGGGAGGGGGTTCTGACGATGTTCGCTTCTTCTCTTTCCAGCTCGCCTACATGCCGCACACGTTCTTCATCGGCGATCACGCGCAAATGTTGCGACACTTGACGGAGAAGGTCGTCGTGCAGGACAAGACGGCCACCGAACTCGAGCGCGCCTCGATCATCATGAACACGGCGAACATGGATCCGATTCTCGCCAAGTCCGAGATCAAAGAGCACATTCTCGACACGGAGGTGATCAGCGGGCCGACGAAGGAGCTCGTCCAGACAGAAGTCGTCATTCCGGTGCTCGAAGTGCCGACGGAGCCCATCAAACAGATGATCATGACGGGACAGATGACGATGAACGTGATGGAGGATATGAATGTGCAGAACGGACTCGGACAGGTAACGTGACACGTTATCCGACAACACTATACCGTACTCTACTCGCTTTCAGTCACAAATGCATCACAAAGCGGCGACGGGCGAGGAGATACCCAACTCGGTGCTGCTCACTTCGCGTGCACAATACCAGTTGCCCGACGACGCGATCGTCTTCTGCAACTTCAACCAACTCTACAAAATCGATCCGTCCACCCTGGACATGTGGATTCACATCATCGAGTCGGTGCCGAAATCGGTGCTCTGGCTGCTGCGATTCCCGTATCAGGGTGAGGAGCACGTCAAAAAGTACTGCATCATGAAGGGTGTCGATCCGAAGCGGATCGTGTTCAGCAACGTCGCCGCCAAGGTACTCATTTCGTAGCGAGCTCCTCATCCGCATCTCATCATCATTGTTTTGTAGGAAGAGCACGTGCGACGAGGTCAACTCGCTGACGTTTGTCTGGACACGCCGTTGTGTAACGGTCACACGACCGGAATGGACATTCTGTGGACGGGCACGCCGATGGTCACGATGCCGAGTATGTTGGGCCCCCCATTGGACCCCCTTTTTCCTATTTCTCTCTATTCGAAAGTGCTCATTTCTCTTATTCCTTGCAGTGGAAACACTGGCGTCACGTGTCGCCACGTCGCAGCTCTACGCTCTCGGAGTGCCCGAATTGGTGGCCAGCAATCGCGAGGAGTACATGCGAATCGCCATCCGTCTCGGAACCGACAAAGAATAGTGAGTAGTGCCGGCTGATGGATACTGTTATCCGACGACAGAAATCATCCGTGATCATAAGGCTGCACGGAAACAATAGGTTTCGTTTTCCGAGTTTCGGAGATCCGTGCAGTTATGTTCGGCTTCAGTTAGTGCAAATCAAAACGTTGCCGAAAGAGGTCGCATTCTATTTGATTGAAAATTGGTGAAAATACACGGAACTCGTCATAACTTTTTTGTGGGGAATCCTATTATCAAAAACATGAAGCTTTTTGAGACCTTCCGAATGACGGAAAAAATTCTACTAAGCCGGCATAACTCTCTTCAATATTAAGATATTCATTTTCTCGTTGCACCATTCAAAAGGTCTCTAATAGCTATAAATGTTTGGTAACGCCACCATTATCAAAGGATTCTGCACAAAAAGATTATGGCGAGTTCTCTGTGCAACTCTGTTATGCAGGTTTTGGCAACTCACCAGAGCTGAACGAAATTCCGAAACCCGCAACTCTAATCTGCAATTTCGTGCAGCTCTGCAGCTCACCTGAAACTGGCACAGCTCGCTTCGAAATGACGGTTTTTGCCATACTTTAAAAAGGCCGGGCCGGGCCGGGCCGGGCCGGGCTTTTTCTGAAATTTTTTGGCCCGGCCCGGCCCGAAAGCCCGGCCCGGCCCGGCCCGGCCCGATTCGGCCCGGCTCAAAAATGAAACTTCGCAATTTGACCGAGACTTGCAGCGTGTCGAGATAAATTCGGTCAAAACGTAATAATTCATGTGGAACATCGTTATGTTGAGATTTGAAGTTGAAAAAGGAAAAAAAATTGAATTATGAAAAAAAAATATTGAGAAAAGTTTTCGAAAATTTCAATTTTCGAAAAAATTTTCAAACCCGGGCCTTCCGGGCCGGGCCCGGGCCGAGGGTACGAAAAAAAGCCCGGCCCGACCCGAGCAAAAAAAAAAAGCCCGGCCCGGGCCGGGCCGGGCCGGGCTTTTTTTCCGGGCCGGCCCGGAATTTTTAAAGTATGGTTTTTGCGTGTTCGTTGCGCCATTCGAAACGTCTCAAAACGCTCCGTGTTTTTGTAGCTGAGAAGCCATTTTGGTGGAATTCAGCACAAGAAAAGTTTCTAGCCCCCTTTTTTCGGAGCCACTCTGATCGTGAGCACGAGTCTCGAGTCGGAAGCGCTCGATCCCATCGAAGCTCGAGCACAAAACGGAGAAAAACAACAACCAAAAACCAGTTGCTTTTTGTTTCTCGTGAAAATGACGTCTTCAATCTTCAGTCTTCAATCGTTGCGAGCAAAAGTGTGGAAGGCGCGAACGACGTCGACGCTGTTCGACGTGAAACAGTACTGCACAGATATGGAGGACCTGCTGCACACGATGTGGAAGAACTACGAGGACGGCAAACCGATCGATCACATCACGAACAACACGGAGACGCCGCCCGGATTGTAGACGACGGTTGTCACGTTGTCACGTTGTCACACACACATATATTCTGTACATTTTGTATTATCATGGTTGTTCCTCACTGCGCCTTATCTCAGAAACACACACACATCGCCTTTTCTCTCTTTCGCCATTTCACTTTTCACTCCCTCCCCCCCTCATGAAAACACTGTCTTCCATATTGGAAGATAATGTGTGCTCCACTTTCTTTTTTTTTCTTTTGCTCACTTTTTCTTTTCTCTTTTTCGTTTCTCGCTGGGTCCACAACATGTGATTGAAAAGAGCGGGAGATTTTTTTTTTTGCGAATCGATTTTTTGAAAACTTTTTTTTCTCCCCACTGGAAGATTTTCGAGTTTCCGAGTTTCCCGCCCATTTTCCCGCCTCGCTTTCTATTTTTTTCATCCAAATTTTTCCTTCTTCTTCTTTTTCAATCGGAATTGAAAGCGTCGTGCCCTGTGATCTCTCTTCTCCCCCCTCACACTCAATTTTAATTTTTTTCGTTTTTTTTTCGATCGTTTTTCAGAATTTCCATTCTTTTTTCTTTGAAATGAGATGTTTTTTCTTTGAAATCACATTCCTCATTTTGAAGAAAAATCACACACAAAACGGTCAATTTTTCATTCCCTTCTTCGTTTTTTTTTTTTTGGAATTTTTAGGCCATCTTCTAGTTTCCCCCCTCCCCGCTCAATTTGTTTCATTTTTTGAAAATCACTCACTTTTTTTTTTCTTTTTTTGTCCTTTTTCCTTCTCTCATTTTGAACCATATTGGTTCGCCCGCGGTTCTCTCGAAATAACCTTTTTATGCACACGATGGAAAGATGAATGAAAAATCGAAAAAGTTGAATTTAAAAAAAAAAACAGAAACTGTTTCGAATGAAGACGGTTTTCTTTTTTTTCTTTCTCTCAAATTCTCGATTGTTTTCTTGTTTTTCGTGTGGATTTTCCCAGATTTGACGGACGGCCTAACTTTTGCGATGGAGGTTTCTAGGCCGCGACAACTTTAAGTGACCTAGTTTTCGTCTATATCTTTTGGGATTCTAGGCCATGACCTAGTTTCTGCCAGTTCCGAGGGTTTCTAGGCCATGACCTAGTTTCTGCCAGTTCCGAGGGTTTCTAGGCCATGACCTATTTTCTATTTTACTTTGAAAAAACATAATTTTTAATTCTAAAATTTATTCTTTTCAGATTGATCGCCGGAAAGTCGATAATTTTGGGTGAAAACTTGAAAAAAAAGAAAATAAAACATTTTAAAATTAAAATTAGTGGTTTTGTTGGGACGCGCGTGGACGCCCCAAGTGGATATAGTGGCTCGCAGCCGTGACACCTCGCGGCCGTGACATTTCGCAGCCACTGGAACTGTTACAAAAGGAGAATGAGATTTGTCTTGTAAAACACTCAACAAGTTCGAAGAAAAATGTTGAAATCGAGAATCACACCCTTTTGTTGCAATTTTCGGAAGAAAACTGTGAAAATGTTGCTCCAAATTGGTTGAGTTTGAGCAAAATGACCCTCAAAAGAGAAACGTACCGCGTGGTGAAGCGGGCTTCAGAATCCCTACAGTAACCCCTCTCTAACTACAGTAGCCACTTCCGACGGTGCTGGCCATGTTTTACAAAACAAATCTCATTCTCCTTTTGTAACAGTTTCAGCGGCTGCGAAACGTCCCGGAGCCCATATTTCTAGTTTTTCTTCCGGGGCCGTCTCTTATCATCAGGGGAGAATTTTTCGTAGGGTTATGACTCATAACCGTATATGAGTCATAACCGTAAATGAGTATACCGTATATGAGTCTAGATACCAGACATGCACGGAAGAGAAAGTTTTCAAAACGGAAGACGGAAGACGAAATTCCGTGCATGTCTGCTAGATACCATTCGATCCCTTCCTAACATATTTAGATTAGCCGCTGACTAACGGCGTGAACCGCCCGGTTCACGTCTAAAGGACAAGTGAACTGTCTCCTTTTCATTCATTCTTTCCTACCTTTTCTCTCGCAAACCACATCCTTCCGAATGAAGACTGACTGAAGTTGACAACAAGTCAGAGACTGGCGATCAGGATGAGATGGAACCCGTTAGTGATACGGAAAACAAGGTTCGGGAAAAGTTCGGATCTGTGCCGACTACAAGTGCAGCGGTCTTGAAGAAGCTCTGATCAACGAGACGCACCCCTTGCCGGCGATGGACGACATTTTCGGCCGACTGCGAGGGAAATGGTTCACGCAACTCGATCTACACGATGCTGGGCGACGAGGCAAAGAAGCTGTCAACAATCAACACGCGGTTGCCGTTTGGGGTCAAAACGGCCCGCAGCGATATTCCAAAGGTCATGGACACGTTGACAGCCGGCCTCTCGACGGGATTCGCGTTTATCTGAACGACGTGATCGTCGCGTCAGACTCGCTCGAGGAGCAGCGGAAGATCTTGCGGACACTGTTCGAACGACGACTGGCCGATTACGGATTCCGGGTCAGTCCGGAAAATGCAAATTTGCGCAGGAAAAGATCAAGTTCCTGGGTTTCGTCGTGAACAAGGACGGGAGAAGAGCGTGATGAAGCCGCCGACGAACCAGAAAACACTGCTCGCGTTCCTCGGAGGACCTCTCGACAAGCTTCTGGAAAAAGAAGCAAGAACCAGCAGCGGGAGGCGTTCGAAAAGCTCAACGCAGCCGTGGTGGAGAGCACACAGCTCAGCCACTTCGACCCGGATCGAGAGATCGTCGCGAGTGCGTACGGCATCGGCGGCGTACTGCTACAGAGGACAGCAGCTGGAGACCGAGACACAGAACAGAAGTACGGTCAGATCAAAAAAGAAAAAAAATCTATCGTTGGTGTACACGCTAGCGGAAGTCGACAAGTTTGTGTTCGGAAGGAGGTTCACCCTCCAAACAGATCATTTTCGGCGAGAAGTACGATGGGTCTTGTACGTTGCGCGATGCAACGTACTCATTCCCGTGAACTATTCATGCCGAAGACCAAGCGCGTCAAAAACTCCTCGTCATCGCGATCCTCGGCCCGGCAAGCTGATGAAGATTCATCAGGAGAACCATCATAGACCACAAAACAATCCAAAAAATAGTTAAAGGCAAGATGGACATTAACAGTTCAGAGTCTCTTCTTCCAAGTTGTTAGCACCACCACCCGCACCCGAACCAAGTTCAACTATAGTAGTAGATGCAAAACAAACATCAAAAAGCACTTTTTCATTAACCGCGCGCTCGGCGTTCTGAACAGACTGGCTAGGACCGAACGCCCACAATAAGCACCAAGCCAGCATATACCACGTCCGCGCGACATAAATAAATAAATAAACAAATAAATATGATTTCCAGATCAAGAATGTGTCGACTGTAAAATTCGGACATCTTCGACGTCACGTGACTCTGAAGTTCCAGTATCCACCAAACTTGCAAACTTGTTTGGCGAGAATGATGGACTCGAGATGAGCGAGACCGACGAGAAGAAGAGCCGGCGGCGGTGAGGGATTGTTCTCGAGCGAGCCTCCCTGATCTTACTGGATGTTCGACGTGCATCGAGCTTTAGTGATCGGCGAATCGAATATCATATCAGCTACAGCTACATCTCAGAAAACGTGTGTGTTTCTTCCATTTGTAGTTTTCTCAGCAAGTCAGACAGCGTGATTTTTGCGAACCCATTGTGGCATTTGGCCGGTCAGAATCACAACAGAAGACACGAAGAAAGTTCAGGACAGGATGAGATTCTGCCGATCGAAACGGGCTTTCGCAGTTCTCGTGTCAAAGTTCGAAAGAAGACCAATTCGAAACTGTAGTCAAGCGATTCGCTGTCTGAACGCACACTCTAATCTTTTCGTGTTGAGACCCAACTACCGTAATCCGAGACAAATTTCGTGGCCTAAACTGAATTAATAGGGTGTTCGTGTTTCTCGAGTTTGCCATTTTTTCCTTGCTCTGCCTGAACACGTTTTTGATTTTCAGAACAACGAAATGTCACCTTCTAGAAAGAGCACCTGCAAGAAGAAGAAGCCGTAGAGTACGAAGGATGCGTTCGAACAGTCGTTCGCCTGCTCTTCTCTTCTATCGAACTGGCAGTGCGCGGCCGCCTTTCTGCCGTTCCGCCACCCCGATGTCCTGCCGCTTCTCATGAAATCAGTGGCGGCTGAGGGAGTTCGGTGTCTTGCGGATTTTTCTCAAGCCGACTCTCTCTCTCTCTCTCTTTCCACGTCCAGTACTTCCTGGCGACTCTTGCTCAATCCCAAATTGCGACGTTCCGATCGGACCCGCTCCAGCGAAACTCTTTCTACCGTTCCATCGCATCCCAAGGTCTCGCTCGTCCGCTTTCAGAGGGCCGGTCCGAGACTGTCACACTGTGCGTCGCACTGATGAACGAAGACACTCGCCGCAGCTACTTGGAAGCTGCCGAGGTAAATTCGATCTAATGACATTCGCTAACCTCTGCAAATCAAACTTTTCAGATCGGCGTAGCTCCCACCCCCAATAGGATTCACGAGCGAGTCCTCGCTTCGGCGCAAGTTTCGGGCGGGAAAACAGCGTTGTTCAAAAATATCATTGACGAAATCAAGGGCGACTCGAGGAAGTGCAGAAACAGTTGGTTCTTCTCGAGAGAAAACAATCGAAAGAGAAGGAGGAAAAGCCGGCAATGTTCCTGGAAGCGTTCCGCCACCCCCGGTGTCCTGACCAGGGCTGGTCGGAATGCGCTCGGAACATTCCGAACCATTCCGAAATTCCGATTTTTTCCGGAATCGGAACGTTCCGAATTTCGTTCCGACTTTTTGAACATTCCGAGTCGTAATATGGAAATTCCGAGTTTTTAAATTCGGAATTTTCGGAAGTCGGAATTATTCCGACCCGGAATTTCGGAATATCGGAAAATTCCGACGCTAAGATTCGAAATATTGCGAAATTTCGGTATTTTTTAAAGGATATTGTTGTGTCTTCCAAGAGAGGAACCTTTATTATAGCGGAAACGAGAGAATGCTCTTATCGAGCGGAGTCTGATTAGATGGACTCCGAGTTCACGTAGATGTCGAGTCGATGTCTGGGGTGTCACGTTACCCATCATCTCCAGTGTCTCGTACGCGACTTCCCAACACCTCCCCCCCTTTGACGAAGTGGCGCGGATCCCCTGTCTGGACGTCTCGAGGTCGTGAGGTGACCTCTGGCAAGAGCGGCGGCTCGACCAGTGTTTGTTGCTGATCCTCTTGCGAGCCCGCGACCCCTGGAGGGCGGCAAATTCTCCATGCACGGGTCAAACCGGTCGGGCGCACGTCGGGTCCTGTCACTCCTTCGCAGAGAAAGACTTGGGACGGTGTTGGTCGGTCTCGTTCGGGCAAGTTGTTCGGACGATGTCGGTGTTGTCGGTCTTTGATGGTTTCGGTGTTCGCTCTCGTGTGGTGGCCTCTCTCTCGGAAGTAGTTCACTAAGAGAGTCTTCCTCGAATCGGCCAGCGCCTTCGCTGTCCACATCCACATCCACATCCGAACGACGTCCTCCCGAACCAGTTCCACGAGTCTGGCGTTCTCCCGAGCCAGTTCCACGAATCTGAAAACTCGATTCGTCAGCAGCCTCAACCGACTCACCATCGTCTTTTATTGCTTCTCTTCCGAAGAAGAGCGGGTAAATCGTCTCTTCGAAGACGTCTTCCCGACTTGCAACACCATAGCGCTGTCGAAGTTGATTGACATGCGCCTTCATCAGTTTCGTTCCAACCTGAATAATGTAAATTACTTTACCGACTTTGTTTCGGACCACCCCTCGGTCCCATTTTGTTTTATTTCCGTGCGAAACTTGCACATAAACTCCCTGATCGACGTCAAACGTCTTCGCTCGCGCTCCATTGTGCTTGTCGTACTGATTCTTCATTTTCTTGCGGTAGTCCGTCTGATCCTTCTCATCGTCAGTTTCGGCGTCTTGCGTCGGCTTCAATAGCGACATGGTCGTCCGAATCGGGCGTTGAAAATGAACTTCCGCTGGGCTCCGACCTTGCAGAGCCGCGTGTGGCGAATTCCGGTAGGTGATAAGAAACTGATTCAGCATTTGGCGTGTGATCGCTCCGGTACCCCTAATCTTTGCGATACCCCGTTTCAGCGTGTCCACCAATCTTTCGGCGGCCCCATTTGAACGTGGATAGTATGGAGAAGACGTCACGTGTCTAATCCCTCGTTTTTCGCACATTCGCTCGAACAAGTGACCCTTCAGTTGCGATCCATTGTCCGAGATGAGCACTTCTGGAAAGCCATGAATCGCGAAAATGTCTTCCATCAAGTCCACGGTGGCGACTGCAGAAATCGTCTTCGTCAGGCGAATCTCCGCATATTTCGACTTCGCATCGACCACCACTAGGAACCAGTAGCCATCCAGTGGGCCAGCGAAATCAACGTGGATTCGGCTCCAGATTCCGGTTGGCTCAGGCCACGGTGCGAGTGGTGCCACGATTGGCATCTTCGCTTGCATCTGGCAGTCGTCACACTCTCTTACGACTTTTTCGATGTCATTGTCGATTCCTCGCCAGAACACATGTGTTCGGGCCAATTGCTTCGTCTTCACGATTCCGAGATGACCTTCGTGTAACTGTCGCAAGACCTGTAATTTTAACTTTTGCGGGATCACTACTCTGTCGTCCAATAGGACACATCCTTGCACGACTTTCAACCGGTCCTTATGTCGGCACCAGTACTTCTCCCACTCCTCCGTTGGTCTTGGTTTCCAGTTGTCCTTGATGATGCGCTCCTGCAGCTGTCCGAGCTCGCTGTCCTTGATCGTCTCTCGTTTGATGTCCGTATCCTTGACTGGTCCTTCGAGTCGGAAGGGTTGCTCTTCGAAATCTTCGTCGTGGTCGTCTTCGAGAGCAGCAATGACGACCTCGTCCTCGCGCGGATAGTCGAACAGCATCCGGGACATCACGTCGGCATGGCCGAACTTGGCCGTTCCGACATACTCGATGGCGAAGTCGTAGCCCATGAGTATCGTCGCCCATCGCACGAGTCGGCCTTGCGCATGTACTGGCAGGTCTTTCTTCTCCCCGAAGATTGCCAACAGGGGTCGATGATCGGTTTGGAGCGTGAATCTTCGCCCGAAGATGTACTTGTGAGCCTTCTTGACCACGTACACCAGGCCCAGTCCTTCCTTTTCGATCTGGCCGTATCTCTTCTCGGCGTCCGAGAGAGCGCGGGCGTAGTGAGCTATCGGACGTAGCTCTCCTGTCTCCATACGTTGCAAGAGCACTCCTCCGATCCCGTAGCTCGAGGCGTCAGCAGCCAACACGAGCTCGCGTTTCTCGTCGAAGTGGGTGAGAAGAGTCGCTTTCACGACTTCACCCTTCAGTTCTTCGAACGTCTGTTGATGAGCGGGTGTCCAATTCCAGTCGACGTCCTTCTTGAGCAGTTGGTCCAGTGGACCTCTCTTCTCCGACAGGTTCTTGATGAAGCGGCTGTAAAACCCTACGCCTCCAAGAAACGCACGTAGTTGTTTCTCGTTCTCCGGCGCCTTCATCGCGTGAAGCACGGCCGTCTTGCTCGGATCCGGTCGTCTTCCTTCGGCATTGATGATGAAACCTAGAAATTTCACCTCTTGTCGTGCAAACGTGCACTTCTCGACGCCGATCTTGAACCCGTACTCCTCAAGTTGTCCGAAGAGCTTCAGCAGGATCTGTTCGTGTTCCTCGACCGAATCTGCGCAGACGATGATGTCGTCGAGGTAGCAGAAAACACCTTTCAGCCCGGCCGTCATCTTCTCGACGATTCGTTGGAAGATCGCCGGTGCCGTCTTCAGTCCAAACGGCATCCTTTCGTAACGGAAGAGTCCTCGGTGCGTGTTAATTGCAACAATGTTGCGAGACTCCTGGTCAAGTCTCACCTGCAAGTAGGCGTCTCTGAGGTCTACCTGAGAATAGACGCTCCCTCTGAGGTTCGCAAAGATGTCCTCCGTGTTCGGCATCGGGTACAGATCGTCGCACAGCGCGGCGTTTAGTCCCGACGCCTTGAAGTCAGCACACACTCGCACCCTTCCCGTTGACTTCTTCTGAATGGTGACGATCGGAGCGGCCCACGAGGCGTGATTGATCTTCGTGATGACGCCCATGTCCTGCAAACGCTGTAACTCGCCTTCCACTGCGGATAAGGATCCGTAGGGAACCGGACGCGGTTTCTTGAAAACAGGTGTGCTGTCATTCTTCACGCGAAACTTGGCTTCTTCCTTGACGCACTCGCCGAGACCTTCCTCGAACACTCTCGGGAATTTTCCCTTGAGCAGGTGTAACAGGCGCTCGGCCTCACCGTCGATCTCCTGTGTTAACGCATTGACCATGCGTTCCAGTGCCTCTCGCATCTCTGGTGAGTGTCGGATCCAGGCCATTCCGAGCAGGTTCTTTGTCCTCTCGTGCACATAGATCCAGTCGCAATACTCGACTCCTTTCAGTTGAAAACTGACCTTGGATCTTCCCTTGACCTCCAGCGCAGTTCCATTTGCGCACGTCACTCGATGTTCGACACTCTCCAGCGCGGGGCTTCCGAATTCCTTCCAGCTTTCCGCATTCACTACGGTGACGTCGCTTCCCGTATCGAGCTGAAATCGTACCTTCTTTCCTCGAACGGGCACGACGATCCACTGCTTGTCATCGTGCACCGCGTTCACTTCGAGTGTATTGACGTTGTCCTCGTCAAATGCGGACGTCACCGGCCCTTTGTTTGCGGTTGGCTTCTTCGACGTTTTCTTGGGACAGTACCTCGAGATGTGACCCAATTGACCACAGTTGAAACACTCGGTCTTCTTGTAGCCCGTCTTGCTCTTCTCCTTGTCCCTTCTGCTTCTGTCGAACTTACCTCCAGACTTACCTTTCTTCTTGACGTTCACTGCGTTGACTGACGACGTCTTTGCAGCTGTCGTCGACACTGCCTTAGTCTGCTCGCGCACCGACATAAATCGTTGCCATTCTTCGTACACGGCTGTCAGCGACATCTTTTCCTTCTTCTGCGTACTCATCTCCACGTACTGCATGAGGTAGCACTTGGCCGGTCCGTCTTCGGGCAGGTCTAATCCTCTGAGGAATGTGAAGATTCGCCAATCCTCCTTCGTCATTTCGTCGAAGGCGGCTTCGTCGACCAGATCTCCGCATCGGTTCACGTATTCACGCATGTCCGTGAACTTCCCTGATGAGCGGCACACTTCCAGTGCCTTTTGGCGTCTGATCATTGGGCTCTTCGAGTTGCCGAACAGTTTGGTCAGCTGTTTGACGGTGTCCTCGAATGAAATGTCCAGAATGTCCTCTACGTCACGTTGGCTGGCAACGTACTGCTTGTAGTTGACCTTGGCCAGTGCTCCCAGGAGCACGCGCGTCTGCTCTCGCTCGGAGAGCTCCTTGCCGTCCTCCTTGATGATCGGACGGTGCCTCTTCATCCATTCCAGGAACCCTTCGTCTTCTTCTCGATCGAACTGGAACTTTTCCATGCGATGTGCCAGGTCGGCCATCAACCGTGCGTTTGAACGCTGTGATCCTTCTCGGCCCGCCATCATCCGTCCTTCTCCAGCCACATTACCTTCAGCTTGACTCTGACGGAGATCTTGAATCTCCGCGCGCAATTGCGTCGTCTCGCTGAGCATCTGCGCCGTCTGCTCTCGCATCTTCGCGTTGTCCTGCAACGCCTGCTGCAGCGCCTGCGTCTGCAAATCTGAAACTTCTGCTCTTTTTTTCGACTCCATTTGCATCGCTGCAAGAGTCTCCAGGAGCTGTTTCTGTTGTGACTTCGAGTCGCCCATCCTTGTGCGATGAGTCCGACTCCCTGATCGCCAATGTTGTGTCTTCCAAGAGAGGAACCTTTATTATAGCGGAAACGAGAGAATGCTCTTATCGAGCGGAGTCTGATTAGATGGACTCCGAGTTCACGTAGATGTCGAGTCGATGTCTGGGGTGTCACGTTACCCATCATCTCCAGTGTCTCGTACGCGACTTCCCAACACCTCCCCACCTATAGTCTCAAAATACGCGTTGGGTCTCGCAACGATTGATTCTCAGAGTACTGTACGACATTTTGTTTCGAATTTCGAAACTTTTCTGTTTTATCGAATTTTAACGTTTTTCACTCATATTTCTCTGTTTTTTTTTTCAGAAATGGGTAAATGGAACTTTTACTTGAGTGCAGCGAGTGGACGGATGAAGTGCTCGACGTGTGGTCACTTTTTCAAGACCCAAAAGGATTCTTCCACCACAATTTACAACAACCACTTCGAAAAATATTGTTACGGGCCGACCCGGGCCGGGCCGACATTGTAATTTCACCAGCCCGGCCCGACACGGGCCGACACCAAGCTAAAGGGATTTTCAATTTTTCAGTAGATTTTTCATGAAAACCTGCCATTTTGACTTAACTTTCTCATTTTAGAACATAAATATTCACTAACTAGTGAAAAAAGGTAGGAATAATCAGAAAAGTAAAAATTTTTGAAAAAAATTTTTCGAAAAAATTGAAATTTTTTCAATGCCGGGCCGGGCAAAACTTTTCACCGGCCAGGCCCGCCGGGCCGGAAAATCACAACTCTGAAAAAAATCACCGTGATATCTTCGATAAGATCAATGGGAAGAAATCGACCCAAATTTCTCCAGGGCGGAACCAGACGCAGAAAATGAAATCACCACCAAGTAAGAAGCCACTCCTATCGATTACCGGGATCTCTGCGAACGAGAATCAAGCATCCATTTTCTCGAGTTCACTTAGTTCAGGAGAGAGTTCGGTGTCTTGCGGATTTTTCTCAAGCCGACTCCCTCTCTCTCTCTCTTTCCACGTCCAGTACTTCCTGGCAACTCTTGCTCCATCCCAAATTGCGACGTTCCGATCGGACCCGCTCCAGCGAAACTCTTTCTACCGTTCCATCGCATCCCAAGGTCTCGCTCGTCCTCTTTCTGAGGGCCGGTCCGAGACTGTCACACTGTGCGTCGCACTGATGAACGAAGACACTCGCCGCAGCTACTTGGAAGCTGCCGAGGTAAATTCGATCTAACGACATTCGCTAACCTCTGCAAACCAAACTTTTCAGGTCGGCGTAGCTCCCACCTCCAATAGGATTCACGAACGAGTCCTCGGCGCAAGTTTCGGGCGGGAAAACAGCGTTGTTCAAAAATCTCATTGACGAAATCACATCCGGGCGACTCGAGGAAGTGCAGAAACATTTGGTTCTTCTCGAGACAGAAAACAATCGAAAGAGAAGAAGGAGAAGCCGCCAATGTTCCTGGAAGCCTAATAAATCGAAACAGTCGATTCGGTATCCGACTTACACCGGAGGGTGCTTTCGTGATTTCTGTGAAGAGCTCGTTGTCTCCGGCAGAGATCTTGACGAAGAAGCTCACAGTTGCTCTCATCCAACCGAGCGGCGAAAAGGTATCAGAGCTCGTCCGAAATGACTCAGTGCCACGATTTGGAGTGGTGTCAGCGGCCGTATTTGGTGCAACTCGAGCCATCGCGTACGCGATCGTCGGACCGAAAATCGTGGAGCTGCCCGAAGATCACCGAACCGCGTTTAACAGCATCGACAAAGAATTCAACTTTCACGAGCAGAGATTTGTCAAAGCGCTCGTCCTCGCAAAATTGTCGCGGGGAGAATGACCGCGAAAGAGAGGGGCGCGCGGAAAAAAGAGGCATACAGGGCACGGCGCCCTGCGAGGCGAATTGTCCGTGGAGCGCGTTTGTAAAAGTGGGCGGAGCGTCGCGAATTTTTCAGTTGATTTTTTGGTTTTTTATCATTTGCAGCGCAGAAAATGATTTTTTCTTCGAAATCGTCCATAGCAATTGTAGAGAAATGCAAAAGAAATCGTTTTTTCAAAACGGCGTAACACATTATTCGCTGGCTGCGGTGTTGATACACCTCAAAATTTTGTACTGAAAAATGCGTTTCTTGCTTTTTTTTGCGAAAACTGGCTGCGATATCCGAAATTTCGTCCATAGTATTTGTGAAGACCACAATTAGGAACATTTTGCGACCAAAACCGAACCGATTCCTCCAAAACTGATGGAGTTGATACATTTTGAAGTTCGCCTTTTGAAGCCCGAGACGGCGGAGAGATATCGAAAAACAGCAGATTTTGCCATCAATTTCGAAACATGTGCCCATAAAAGAGTCTGTATAAGTATGGAAATGCTCTTTTTTGCCATTTTTTTGCTTCTTTTTCTCGAAAAACGACTTCTGAAAGTCTATGAAATTACTGTGGGTGCCTCGATTTTCGCGTTGTCGCGAAGTGCGCCAGCAAATCGAGAAACGCGTCACCAACCCTCTTGGCGCGCGAAATGTAAAAATTCCGGCCGCAGGGTGCCGTGCAGGGTGAAGAATCCATGTTTTTTTTCCAAAAATTTGATTTTTTTCCATCTCTGGAACCTAGTCTTTTACCACTGATAAAAACGGTGATTTTTTTTGGAAGTGGATCTAGATTTTCAAAAAATAAACTTCAACAATGTCAATTTAGGCCCACTCGTCAAAAGGATCGATACAAAGCGACAGCATACCGTGTTCACGTCGCTAGTGACTGCCGTCACAACGCGAATTTGGGTGAAGTCCGAGCCAAAAGGTGCCGATTGTCCCAATGTTTCGCATCAAAAAAAGTCCGCCGAAGAGGCGTCTCGAAATGAACGAAGAGCAGCTGAAAAAGAAAATGGTGATATAGTAGAACTGATTTCGAGTGAAATATGAATTGTTTCAGCGAGTTGCCACCGACGAGAAAAGCGATGCTGAAGATGATGGCGACCAAAGAAGCTCGTCTCTTCACTAGATCACCTTCATGATCTGGGTTGCACAGAATCCTTTTTTTCTAGTCTTTACTGATTTCTCATTTTCGAATCTGTTTTTATGGAAAATATTCGTTCTCGTTTCTATTGGTATCTGTGCAACGTAGGTCGTTTTGTGACCCGGAATGTCACTAGGAAACTTGCCCTTTGTTACTGCTCTTTTTTTTCCGATTTGTTGTCGGGGCCCGGGAAGTCCCTTTAAACTCGGCCAATTGTTTCTGTTCTCACGCACTTTCTTCACTTGTTGTTTTTTTTTTGGTTTCTTCCCGTAGTGACTTATAGTTAATAAAGATAGGAAGGTGCAATATTGTGTCATGTTCTCTGGTATCCATTACGGTGGTGCATTTGCCGTTATCTACCTCATCACTCGTTTCGTTTTCAAATATTATCTGATCTCTTTTTTATCTTAATAGTAGCAGAATCGATGTACACAAATTTTCAGGTGTGCAACAGAGTTGCACGGAATAAATTCCGGAACTAACACGGAAATCGCCCCAACTTTTTTGTGGTGAGACCTAGGAAAATGATGCAGTTACCAAAAATATAAAGCTTTTTGAGACCTTTCGAATGGTGCAACGAGACTGTGGAAATCTTGACTTTGAAGAAAGTTATGTCGGTTTTAGTCGAATTTTTCCGAGTTCCGAGTTCCGTGTTTTTCACGGAAATAAATTTACTAAAACCGTCATAACTTTCTTCAAAGTCAAGATTTCGGTAATTACTCACTGACTACGGTATTAATGACTACAGTACTCAATGACTTTTTCACTCAATGACTTTGTGCGCTCAAGGACTACTATTTCTCAATGACTTCAAACTTGCTCAATGACTATATGCGCTCAATGACTACTATTTCTCAGTGACTTCGAAATTTGCTCAATAGCTTCAAATTTTTTAGATAAGACTCGCGAGAGCAGTCTTATTTATATCCATCAATTAATTACGAAGATAGGTTTGTAAATCAGCATTTTCATCAACAGTAACAATAAAAAACAAGTAATAAAAAGTTCAAAAAGAAATTAGAAAAATGAGTAGGAACTGTGGGAACTGCTGTTTGGAGATGGACTGAATCTTCGTTTCGCTCTTCTGGAAATTCAATGAATTAATTCTCGAGTAAACCTTTCAGTTCTTAGTACCTCATTCGCGACGATGTTACGTTGTGGTCATGATCTTGG
Organism: Caenorhabditis sulstoni; assembly: GCA_963966605.1. Classification (NCBI taxonomy): domain Eukaryota; kingdom Metazoa; phylum Nematoda; class Chromadorea; order Rhabditida; family Rhabditidae; genus Caenorhabditis; species Caenorhabditis sulstoni. The sequence goes on from OZ016477.1 coordinate 2,968,198, forward strand.
GTAGAAGAGAGGCGTGGTGTTCCAGGAGTTGAGGGAGCTATTGACGATATCCCCGTTGTGTTTGTCAAGCTCGTCGATAAATCAACTCCTGGGCCTTAAGTAAGCAATCTTACAGTAATCCAACAGTAATCCCTGTGCCTTTAATATTCGTAGTCATTGAGCAATACAGTTGTAGTCATTGAGAATAACGCTTCTAGCTTTCCACAATCATCTACAGATTTAGCCAAACACAAAACAGCGAAGAATATCATTTTTAGAGTATTGAAATAACAAAAACAAATCATATGCAGAAAAAAGTAAAAACGACTGAAAAGAATCTGATAATGAAAAAATAATGAGTCGATACATGCGTTTTGAAGCATGAACATGTTTTCAGAATGTTAATAACGGTATACACAACCACTTTAAAAACATACGCGCAACTCATCCCGAAAAACTTGAATTTATTGAGCAGTCATTGAGAAATAGTAATCATTGAGCGCACAAAGTCATTGAGTAAAAAAGTCATTGAGTACTGTAGTCATTAATACCGTAGTCAATGAGTAATTGCCCAAGATTTCCACAGTCTCGTTGCACCATTCGAAAGGTCTCAAAAAGCCCTTTTTCCCTTCAAGCAAATAAATATACAATCAATCAATCTAGTAGACCAATAAGTTAAATTAAACATTAAAAAAAAAAGACGACGATCCGTTGCGCAACACGTGCCTTTCACTTCTTAACACTCGGTGAACCCCCAAAAACAACACTTGACGCTGATGTACTTTATTAGAGAACTGGAGAGAGAGAGAGACAATCAGTCACCTCCCAGCACCAGAACAAAAAACAGAATGAATGAAAAAAAAACGCGAAGAATATGCGCTTACTGGTTCGGTGCACGGTATGAAAGGGTGGACTCCTGGTTCTCGTCGACTTTTTGGGAGCTGTGTTCGGCGGGATTATGAGAGAAGCATCCGCACCTGAAATCAACGATTAGACTTGAAAAAAAGACTTATTATACGATCGCGCGAGGCTCGGAGTCCGTTGACACGCCCCTTTTTGGGTCTCGAACGGAATCTACAGATAGAAAGCGAATCAAGGTGCCTCCTTTTAAAAACTTTGAACCGCGAAAATTTGAATTCAACACAAAAACTTCAAAGGGACACGCAATTTCACGTCGCGTGACGTCAATTCCATTCGAGACCCATGCGAGGCGGCCCTGCGGACTCCGAGCTTCGCGTGATCCTGTAATACCAACATTTGAGACATGCCAATATTTCCACTTTTTTGGCATTACTGAGCTTAATTTTGCAAACTACTGAAATGCTAAATCGGTTATTGTTGTATTTAGAAAAAAGAGAGTTACCTGCGAGTGCTTTCAGGCTCAAGTGGTATCGATTGCTTTTCGTTGACGAAGAGAACTGTACTTTTCGTCCGTTCGATGCCGAATCGAAACAGCATCGAGATAGAGTTTCTCACGGATTTGATGGAATTTATTGAAAAATGACGAAAAGTGTGAAAAACACAGCTTCAAAAATTGGAAAAAATTTAAAAAGTTTCGCTATTTTCACGATTCCACATATAAGCGCCTTTAAACATTTACAGTAACCGATTTCAAAATTCAAAAAATTTCCCCTACATTCCTGTTTTGAATGTTTCGGGTTTCTAGGTCACTGACTACTGATGGCCTAACTTTTCTCTTCTCTGAGTTTTCTAGGCCACGACCTAACTTTTCGCCTCCATTTTTTCCTAGTCCCTCTCCGCTCTCATTTTCCAATCTACAATTTTCTTTTCTCTTTCCGTCAATCTTCCAACCAATTTAACACACCCTCTGCTACGGCTAAGAAGGAGGAGCAGAAAAAGAAACGGAAAAGGGGGAAGGAGGAGGAGGAGGAGGAGTGCTCGGTGTGCGAAAGGCGGCCGAAAATTGGAAAAAGTGGTTGTGCTCTTGGAGCATCTGTGTGCTCCGTGAGAGAGAGAGAGAGAGAGAAGAAGCAATTTGAGAAGGACGGCCAGGGGGGGCCTGTCATTTCCAATTTCGGAGCGTCCGCCCCCCGACCGAAAGAGAAGTGTCCTCTTACTACTTCTCTCTTCCTTTCGACTCATTCTTCTTCTTCTCCTCCTTTTCCTTCTTTTCCCTTCGAGATCCACTCGACTTCATTTCCGAATGATACTTTCACTTGAACGAATTCTAGTTCTGAAAAAAAAGCTCTGAAACTCGATAAGAATTCCAAGTTTTTGAAAAAACAGCAGCGATGATATGATTGCCCTCACACAGCGATTTCAAATTCGGCGCGAATGGTTCAGTGGTTGTGTGTCGGAACGGCGATCGAGAGGTCGCGGGTTCGAGTCCACCCGGGAGTTTCCTCTTTGGAAATCGCATGAAGAGATCTTCCCTCCTGATTACACGCCGTCGAACTCTCGTCTCGTAAACAAAAACAAAAAGAAGCTTCTTGACTTTCAGATTTAAAATTTGGAATTGGAATGGCTCGTTGTGAGTTCGTATACTGAATTCTAGTAGAAATGCGTCGTCGAAAACCGATTTGCCTGCTTTTCCTGACACTTTTAACACTTCGACTCGGTGACACTTCCAAGAAGTTTCCACTCAGTGAGCTCTCAAAAACTTGAATTCTCAACAGAAAAAGAAGAAATCGATACTTGTCAGGAGCATTCGTGGCGTCGACAGATACGGATAACGATACGGCTCACGCAATCATCGAGGTACTTTTCTATCACTTTTCGCCGCTTTTCGTCATCGCCGCTTTCTCGGCGTGTTTTCCCATGCAAATCGAATCGAATTCAGATGCTTCGACTGGCGGAAATGATATTCAACGCGCGCTCCGATGTGGACTTTGACGTGCTTTTGGGCACAAGAGACTTGCCGCCCATGGAGACGGCCACTATGATGTGGAATCTCAACCGCATCGGTTCGTGTCTGCATTTTGTCGTCGGAGTGTGTTGGCTGAAGAGTGGAAGTGTGCAAGATGTCGTACGATAAGGTGGATTGAGCGGGGGAAACAGTTGTGCAAATTGTCGTGAGATTCAATGCATTGACGTAGAATAGAGTGTATGCACTGGAGAGTGCGAGCTGTGCAAGTTGTCGTGAGATATAGTGTTTCGACTGGGGAGATCGAGTTGTGCAATCTGTCGTGGAGTAGAGTGTATTGCCTTCAATTTGTCGTGAGTTGTGATGCAATGACCAGAAATCCCGAACTGTGCAGTTTGTCGTGAGGTATGGTGTTCTACGACTGCTCTCATTATTGCAGTTTGTGATGAAATGAAACTCGGCTTCATGCTGATGTTAGCCGGAACCAACTACAAAAACTACGGGATCTACGAGGACATTGCGAATCACATGAAAGTACCGTAACCCGCATCGCCTCCCCTTTGCCAATCAATTATTGATTCTCCGTTCAGATGCCACTCATCGATTGGGAGCAATCGAAGAGCTCCGAAAAAGAGCAACAGCACACTGCTCCGCCGATGATATTCTCGGTGGCTCCGCCCGCCGAGCAACTATTGATCGATTACATACAGTACAAAGGATGGAGAGATGTTGTTTATATTCACGACGGGAAGAATGGTAAAGAAAACAAGAAGAAAAGGAAATATGCGAGTGAAAAAGAGTTTCAGCGGATCGGACACTCAGATCAATGTTCGCTTATTTGCATCGAAAAACGCCAAATTATCAACTGTTTGTCGACAATTACGTGGTAAACTTTTGATTGCATTGCTATCGCGTCGCGTGTCACGGTCACGTGAAACTTTCGTGATATCACATAACACTTTCATAGGATCACGTAAGGTCACGTAAGGTCACGTGAGGTCACGTAAGGTCACGTGAGGTCACGTGAGGTCACGTAAGGTCACGTGAGGTCACGTGAGGTCACGTAAGGTCACGTGAGGTCACGTGAGGTCACGTAAGGTCACGTGAGGTCACGTGAGGTCACGTAAGGTCACGTGAGGTCACGTGAGGTCATGTGAGGTCACGTGAGGTCACGTGGGGTCACGTAAGGTCACGTGAGGTCATGTGAGGTCACGTGAGGTCACGTAAGGTCACGTGAGGTCACGTGAGGTCACGTAAGGTCACGTGAGGTCACGTGAGGTCACGTAAGGTCACGTGAGGTCACGTGGGGTCACGTAAGGTCACGTGAGGTCATGTGAGGTCACGTGAGGTCACGTAAGGTCACGTGAGGTCACGTGAGGTCACGTAAGGTCACGTGAGGTCACGTGAGGTCACGTGGGGTCACTTAAGGTCACGTGGGGTCACGTAAGGTCACGTGAGGTCATGTGAGGTCACGTGAGGTCACGTAAGGTCACGTGAGGTCACGTGAGGTCACGTAAGGTCACGTGAGGTCACGTGAGGTCACGTGGGGTCACGTAAGGTCACGTGGGGTCACGTAAGGTCACGTGAGGTCATGTGAGGTCACGTGAGGTCACGTAAGGTCACGTGAGGTCACGTGAGGTCACGTAAGGTCACGTGAGGTCACGTGAGGTCACGTGGGGTCACGTAAGGTCACGTGGGGTCACGTAAGGTCACGTGAGGTCATGTGAGGTCACGTGAGGTCACGTAAGGTCACGTGAGGTCACGTGAGGTCACGTAAGGTCACGTGAGGTCACGTGGGGTCACGTAAGGTCACGTGAGGTCACGTGAGGTCACGTGGGGTCACTTAAGGTCACGTGGGGTCACGTAAGGTCACGTGAGGTCATGTGAGGTCACGTGAGGTCACGTAAGGTCACGTAAGGTCACGTGAGGTCATGTGAGGTCACGTGAGGTCATGTGAGGTCACGTGAGGTCACGTAAGGTCACGTGAGGTCACGTGAGGTCACGTAAGGTCACGTGAGGTCACGTGGGGTCACGTAAGGTCACGTGAGGTCACGTGAGGTCATGTGAGGTCACGTAAGGTCACGTGAGGTCACGTGAGGTCACGTAAGATCACGTGAGGTCACGTGGGGTCACGTAAGGTCACGTGAGGTCATGTGAGGTCACGTGAGGTCACGTAAGGTCACGTAAGGTCACGTGAGGTCATGTGAGGTCATGTGAGGTCACGTGAGGTCACGTAAGGTCACGTGAGGTCACGTAAGGTCACGTGAGGTCACGTAAGGTCACGTGAGGTCACGTGAGGTCATGTGAGGTCATGTGAGGTCACGTGAGGTCACGTAAGGTCACGTGAGGTCACGTAAGGTCACGTGAGGTCACGTGAGGTCACGTAAGGTCACGTGAGGTCACGTGGGGTCACGTAAGGTCACGTAAGGTCACGTGAGGTCACGTGAGGTCACGTAAGGTCACGTGAGGTCACGTAAGGTCACGTGAGGTCACGTGAGGTCACGTGAGGTCACGTAAGGTCACGTGAGGTCACGTGAGGTCACGTAAGGTCACGTGAGGTCACGTAAGGTCACGTGAGGTCACGTAAGGTCACGTGAGGTCACGTGAGGTCACGTAAGGTCACGTGAGGTCACGTGAGGTCACGTAAGGTCACGTGAGGTCACGTAAGGTCACGTGGGGTCACGTAAGGTCACGTGAGGTCACGTAAGGTCACGTGAGGTCACGTAAGGTCACGTGAGGTCACGTAAGGTCACGTGGGGTCACGTAAGGTCACGTGAGGTCACGTAAGGTCACGTGGGGTCACGTAGGGTCACGTGAGGTCACGTAAGGTCACGTGAGGTCACGTAAGGTCACGTGAGGTCACGTGAGGTCACGTAAGGTCACGTAAGGTCACGTGAGGTCACGTGAGGTCACGTAAGGTCACGTGAGGTCACGTGAGGTCACGTGAGGTCACGCTCTCCGAGAAGGACATGCGCGTTCTCGAGTACGGAATGTCGTTGCAAGTGTTCGGCAGAGGAGGTAATTCCTATAAGGTCACGTGAGGTCACGTAAGGTCACGTGAGGTCACGTGAGGTCATGTGAGGTCATGTGAGGTCACGTGAGGTCACGTAAGGTCACGTGAGGTCACGTAAGGTCACGTGAGGTCACGTGAGGTCACGTAAGGTCACGTGAGGTCACGTGGGGTCACGTAAGGTCACGTGAGGTCATGTGAGGTCACGTGAGGTCACGTAAGGGCACGTGAGGTCACGTGAGGTCACGTAAGGTCACGTGAGGTCACGTGAGGTCACGTAAGGTCACGTGAGGTCACGTAAGGTCACGTGAGGTCACGTGAGGTCACGTGAAGTCACGTGAGGTCACGTAAGGTCACGTGAGGTCACGTAAGGTCACGTGAGGTCACGTGAGGTCACGTGAGGTCACGTAAGGTCACGTGAGGTCACGTAAGGTCACGTGAGGTCACGTGAGGTCACGTAAGGTCACGTGAGGTCACGTGAGGTCACGTAAGGTCACGTGAGGTCACGTGAGGTCACGTGAGGTCACGTGAGGTCACGTAAGGTCACGTGAGGTCACGTGAGGTCACGTGAGGTCTCGTAAGGTCACGTAAGGTCACGTGAGGTCACGTGAGGTCAGGTGAGGTCACGTAAGGTCACGTGAGGTCACGTGAGGTCACGTGAGGTCAGGTGAGGTCACGTAAGGTCACGTGAGGTCTCGTAAGGTCACGTAAGGTCACGTGAGGTCACGTGAGGTCAGGTGAGGTCACGTAAGGTCACGTGAGGTCACGTGAGGTCACGTGAGGTCAGGTGAGGTCACGTAAGGTCACGTGAGGTCTCGTAAGGTCACGTAAGGTCACGTGAGGTCACGTGAGGTCAGGTGAGGTCACGTGAGGTCAGGTGAGGTCACGTAAGGTCACGTGGGGTCACGTAAGGTCACGTGAGGTCATGTGAGGTCACGTGGGGTCACGTAAGGTCACGTGGGGTCACGTAAGGTCACGTGAGGTCACGTGAGGTCACGTGAGGTCACGTGAGGTCACGTGAGGTCAGGTGAGGTCACGTGGGGTCACGTAAGGTCACGTGAGGTCACGTGAGGTCACGTGAGGTCACGTGAGGTCAGGTGAGGTCACGTAAGGTCACGTGAGGTCTCGTAAGGTCACGTAAGGTCACGTGAGGTCACGTGAGGTCAGGTGAGGTCACGTAAGGTCACGTGAGGTCACGTGAGGTCACGTGAGGTCAGGTGAGGTCACGTAAGGTCACGTGAGGTCAGGTGAGGTCAGGTGAGGTCACGTGAGGTCAGGTGAGGTCACGTAAGGTCACGTGGGGTCACGTAAGGTCACGTGAGGTCATGTGAGGTCACGTGGGGTCACGTAAGGTCACGTGGGGTCACGTAAGGTCACGTGAGGTCACGTGAGGTCACGTGAGGTCACGTGAGGTCACGTGAGGTCAGGTGAGGTCACGTAAGGTCACGTGGGGTCACGTAAGGTCACGTGGGGTCACGTAAGGTCACGTGAGGTCACGTGAGGTCACGTGAGGTCACGTGAGGTCACGTGAGGTCAGGTGAGGTCACGTAAGGTCACGTAAGGTCACGTAAGGTCACGTGAGGTCACGTGAGGTCACGTAAGGTCACGTGAGGTCACGTGAGGTCACGTGAGGTCACGTGAGGTCACGTAAGGTCACGTGAGGTCACGTGAGGTCACGTAAGGTCACGTGAGGTCACGTAAGGTCACGTGAGGTCACGTGAGGTCACGTAAGGTCACGTGAGGTCACGTAAGGTCACGTGAGGTCACGTAAGGTCACGTGAGGTCACGTGAGGTCACGTAAGGTCACGTGAGGTCACGTAAGGTCACGTGAGGTCACGTGAGGTCACGTAAGGTCACGTGAGGTCACGTAAGGTCACGTGAGGTCACGTGAGGTCACGTAAGGTCACGTGAGGTCACGTAAGGTCACGTGAGGTCACGTGAGGTCACGTAAGGTCACGTGAGGTCACGTAAGGTCACGTGAGGTCACGTAAGGTCACGTGAGGTCACGTGAGGTCACGTAAGGTCACGTGAGGTCACGTAAGGTCACGTGAGGTCACGTAAGGTCACGTGAGGTCACGTGAGGTCACGTAAGGTCACGTGAGGTCACGTAAGGTCACGTGAGGTCACGTGAGGTCACGTAAGGTCACGTGAGGTCACGTAAGGTCACGTGAGGTCACGTGAGGTCACGTAAGGTCACGTGAGGTCACGTAAGGTCACGTGAGGTCACGTGAGGTCACGTAAGGTCACGTGAGGTCACGTAAGGTCACGTGAGGTCACGTAAGGTCACGTGAGGTCACGTGAGGTCACGTAAGGTCACGTGAGGTCACGTAAGGTCACGTGAGGTCACGTGAGGTCACGTAAGGTCACGTGAGGTCACGTAAGGTCACGTGAGGTCACGTGAGGTCACGTAAGGTCACGTGAGGTCACGTAAGGTCACGTGAGGTCACGTAAGGTCACGTGAGGTCACGTGAGGTCACGTAAGGTCACGTGAGGTCACGTAAGGTCACGTGAGGTCACGTCGCTGTGGAAAAGGTTGAAAGAGCCGCTGAAAAAAGGGAACGGTACATCAGAAGCTCTTCTGCCATCCTATTTGAATGAGCTGGTTGTCCGTTTTCAGGCGCCTGCGGACGAGGAGCTGTTCAAAGAGTTCCTGAACGAGTTCCACCGCCGTCTCTCCACTCAACACACTCTCAAAAGGAACGACAGCTCTGAAGAGGTCGACGAGCCGACGTGAGCTCCAGAAGAGGCATCCGAAAACGTTGCACGTGTCTTTTTCTGTTTCAGAACGGTGAACGTGGTCGTCGATCTTGAGGGCAGCTACCGTACCCGCGCGTTTCTCAGAGCTCTCGAGGAGAGTGTGCTCGTCAAAAAAGAGTATCACTACGTTTTTTCGAACTTTGTAAGGAGCCACCGACGGGGTTACGGTAACTTGTCCGTTTTTCCAGGACGTCGACGAAAACGATCTTTCGGGTTTCCATTTTTCACTCATCAACATCACCGTTTTTCGTATTTTCGATAAGAATAACAAAAAATTCATGTGAGTCTTCTGAAGACGTCATTCTCCGATGTGATCGTGTGGAAGTTTTTTTCAGAAAAACGCGCGCCGAATTCCACGACGTCTACCGCGGCGGATTCTCGAACACGGAGAGCGTTCCGACGTCGGCCGCTTTCGCGCACGACGCGATTCTTGTGGCTGGCAAAGCGTTGCAGATCGCGATGGAGCAGCACGGAAAGAGCATCTTCGACAAGTGAGTGGGCTCAGTTTCATTGGAAAGAGTACTTTGAGAGCTATCGATTGATATACCAACTTGGCTTGATTGAACTTTTGGGAAAGGAGATATAGTCCGGGAAAGATTTCGAATGGTCTCACGGTATGTTGAACTTCGCTCCATCGCACTTTGCTAACGACAGATTGCGTCATCATAATGCGTCTGCGTCTCTCTCTCGCTCGCTTTTAAAAAGTACGATAGAGCGCATTTGCTGAAGTCGCGGAACTTTTCCGTTTGCCCCTTCATAACTTCATTCCCAAAAGTGCAAATCACTCAAGTTGGGATATGAATCGATTCGTCTCAACAAGATCTATCGACTGGTTCTACTTTCCAGATCCTTCAACCGCCATCAACTGTTCAATCGCGGCAAGAAGGGTCTCTACTGTCGTCCGCACGAGGACACCACCGAGTCCCGTCAGTTCGAGCCGTTCGAGCACGGTCCCAAAATCGCCGAGGCGATTCGAAAAGTGGTGCTCACGGAGCACGACGGCACACTCACCGGACGCATCGCGTTCGACCCGCGAACCGGTAAACGCACCAACTTTTCGGCGGAAGTGGTGGAGATCAAGCCGGGCGTCAACTCGCTGAACAGCATCTGGGAACGCTTTCAGTGGGCTCAGGACGCCGGTTTCTTGCTCGACGACGGCGAGCGACTCGTGCACGAGCGCAAAAAGGACGCCGGACAGACGAGAAAGGGCATACTGCCGTCGAAGCCGTGGAAGTTGCGGTTCAGTGTGGTGACGGTGCTCGTGAAGCCGTTCGTCATGCTCCGACGTCGGAATCCCGGCGAGCCCGAGTTGAAGGGAAACGATAGGTGCGGCGAACAAAAGGGGGCGGAGCCTGTCCATTCGCAATCGTGCCGCGCGGTTTTTCTGTTGTTTTTTGTTTGGGCTCTCTGACGGAAAGTCTGCATTTTTGCGCAACGGTGACTTTTCGAAGTATCCTTTTTTCACAATGCGCAAGCAAAAAAGGTGGCAGTGTGCAGTGGAGCGCGATTGCATTGCATCATTTGGCGCGAAAGTTCGAAAAGTTCAACGCGTTTTCTAGGCCATTGCCGAGAATTCGCATTTTGACGGCCGCGCGGCCGCCGGAAACATTTTTTTTTCGAAAAATTTCATTTTTCATGGAAAATTTAGGTCAGAATGATAGTTTTCGATCGATTTTCCCGCGAAAAAGCGAAAAGATTCTCGGCCGCGGCCTAGAAACCCCCGCGATTGTTTTTGAATTCAACTTTTCGCGCCGCTTTCAGTGGAGCGCGTTTCCGATCTTACACACTTGCGAGAAATGTTCAGATTCGAGGGCTACTGCATCGATTTGCTGAATTTGTTGGCGAAAAACATCAGCGGTTTCGAGTACGACGTGTTCATTTCGGAGGGCAACAAGTACGGTTCGCGGCAAGCGGACGGCAGTTGGGACGGCATGATCGGCTATCTGCTGAACGAGGTAGTGTCGGGCGCGCGGAGCGGTCGCGCGTCGCGTGTCCTCCTGACAGTCCCCCCGTCCGGTTTTGCAGACGGCTGACGTGGCAGTGGCGCCGTTGACGATAACACAGGAGCGCGAGCGGGCCGTCGACTTCTCGAAGCCGTTCATGACGACGGGCATCTCGATAATGATCAAGAAGCCCGAGAAGCAAGAGTTCAACATCTTCTCGTTCATGGAGCCGCTCGGCATGACCATCTGGATATTCACACTCTCCTCCTACTTTGGCGTGAGATCACACACACACACACCTCGCATCCCTTTTCTAAGCGTACCTTTTTCAGGTGTCTCTGACCATTTTTCTCGTCTCGTGGTTCTCGCCGTACGAGAAGCGGATCGAGTTCAAACGCGGCGAGTTCACCGTCACCAACGAGTTCACGTTGTACAACTCGTTCTGGTTCACACTTGCCGCTTTCATGCAACAGGGCACCGACATTCTGCCCAGGTATCGCCGTTTTCTAGGCCACGGCCGAGAGTTCTCCGACGGTTTTCTAGGCCACGGCCGAGAGATCTCCGACGGTTTTCTAGTCCACGGCCGAGAGCTCTCCGACGGTTTTCTAGGCCACGGCCGAGAGTTCTCCGACGGTTTTTCCAGGCCATGGCCGAGAACTCTCCGAAAACAACGTTTTTTTTTTGTTTCCGGAAGAGTTCTCGATTAAAAAAAGTACTGTTTCTTGTGTGTTATGTGCTCCATTGAACTGACCGTTTGTCATTTGAAAGTGAAAAACGGTTTTCTAGGCCATGGCCGAGAATTCTCGTTTTGGCGACCAGGAGACTTTAAATCGCTTCAATTCATCCAATATTTGTAAATGAAACTTCAATGGCCTAATAACCGCCAGAATGAGATTTCTAGGCCATGGCCTAGAAAACCACTTTCTTAGTATAGCGCAGCGCGATAAACTTAGGAAAGTGTTTCGATACACGGTGAAAAGGGGGCGGAGGCTATTGTTGAAACATCGAACAGTCTGCATTTTCGCGTCACGGTGTACACACATAAAGCCACGCCCCGTTTTGTCCGATTCTGTCACACTTTTGAAAAGTAACGAACCAAAACGTGCAGAGCGGTGTCCGGCCGAATCGCCTCCTCGTGCTGGTGGTTCTTCACACTCATCATCGTCTCCTCCTACACTGCCAACCTCGCCGCTTTCCTGACACTAGGTGAGTCGACGCGTCGCGGTCGCGTCGCGTGTCCTGTCACTTGTCAACAGAAGAGGCGTTGCAGAGCGAATGACGCCGCCGATCGAAAGTGTCGACGACCTGGCCAACCAGAACAAGATCCTGTACGGCGTCGTCGAGGGCGGCTCGACGGCCGCCTTCTTCGAGGACTCCATCGTGCCTCTGTACAAGAAGATGTGGAACTTCATGGTGAGCACGACGCAGAAGCAGCTCGAGCTCGACGAGCGACAGTCGATTCCGTCGAACAGCACGACGTCGTCGCAGAGCCGCATCTTCGTCAGCTCCTACGCGGACGGCATCGAAAAGGTGCGGACGAGCAAGGGCAAGTACGCGTTTCTGCTCGAGGAGACGACGAACAACTACGAGTCGGGACGGCGGCCGTGTGACACGATGAAAGTGGGACAGAATCTGAACACGCTCGGATACGGCATCGCGACGAAGATCGGAAATCCGTTGCGGTACGATTGTCTTCCGATTGTCGGGAATCGATTGATACCGTCCCAACTTGAACTGATTGGACTTTTTCTATCGGATGTACTACGAGATATCGATTGATATCCCAACTCTGTCGTTTCGAGGATGAAACAGGCTTTCAAAGTACAGTACCGGCCAAAAAGGTATGCTCCGACCGTTTTTCGAGAATAACCTGGCTGAAACAAGGCCGATCGGTCTGAAAATTGTACTGTACATGCAATATGCATTTACGAAAACATACGTGAAATATTATTGCAGTGTTCCGAAAAAAAAAATTTTTTTTGCCGATTTTTCGATTTTTCGATTTCACTAAATTTTTTCATCCCTCGAAAATTCGTCCATAAGAATTTTTAAAATGGAAACCTATACTCGAAACTAGTTTCTGATAATGTCAAGACCTTCTGGAAAGAAAATCTTCACTGTAGGGACTCAAAAAGCGATCCTCGAAAGCACTGAAGCTGATCTTCAGAGTGGCTATCTGGATCATCAGTTCCAGTGCTCTTGGCATGAAATACCTAATGTGTACCGTCGACTCAGACATCAAAAATACTTTTTAAGCCTATTTGAATCATTTTTCATCTTTATGGTCAGATTATTCTGACGAAATCGGCCAGTAGACGTCGCCAAACCCCTCAGCCTCAGGATCGGAGCATCAGTCAAGCTTCCCGAAACGATCCTAGAGTGACCTAATCGGTTGTCCGGATGGTTGTATCTATACCAAATGTTCCAACGACATCTGGGAAGTGTTCTACACGTAGTTTGGGGAGAGGTGGAATGCATGGAAGAAGTGGAAAGAAGGAATCACGGGCTGTTGAGAAGAGGCAGTAGGCCGGGGTGGTGTGATGCGAAGCTCATCCGAACTGGGAACGACGTGAGTCGCTCAAGCGTCAGTTTCGAGCAAGTTTAGCTTGCTTCCATCGCTCTAGGTATGTTTGGTCCACTGATATCGTCCCCAGTTCGGATGAGCTTCGCATCACACCACCCCGGCCTACTGCCTCTTCTCAACAGCCCGTGATTCCTTCTTTCCACTTCTTCCATGCATTCCACCTCTCCCCAAACTACGTGTAGAACACTTCCCAGATGTCGTTGGAACATTTGGTATAGATACAACCATCCGGACAACCGATTAGGTCACTCTAGGATCGTTTCGGGAAGCTTGACTGATGCTCCGATCCTGAGGCTGAGGGGTTTGGCGACGTCTACTGGCCGATTTCGTCAGAATAATCTGACCATAAAGATGAAAAATGATTCAAATAGGCTTAAAAAGTATTTTTGATGTCTGAGTCGACGGTACACATTAGGTATTTCATGCCAAGAGCACTGGAACTGATGATCCAGATAGCCACTCTGAAGATCAGCTTCAGTGCTTTCGAGGATCGCTTTTTGAGTCCCTACAGTGAAGATTTTCTTTCCAGAAGGTCTTGACATTATCAGAAACTAGTTTCGAGTATAGGTTTCCATTTTAAAAATTCTTATGGACGAATTTTCGAGGGATGAAAAAATTTAGTGAAATCGAAAAATCGAAAAATCGGCAAAAAAAATTTTTTTTTTCGGAACACTGCAATAATATTTCACGTATGTTTTCGTAAATGCATATTGCATGTACAGTACAATTTTCAGACCGATCGGCCTTGTTTCAGCCAGGTTATTCTCGAAAAACGGTCGGAGCATACCTTTTTGGCCGGTACTGTAGTTTTGAACTTCGCCCGGCCGGTTCAAAACAGTCAAGTGGGGGGTATCGATCGATTTCTTCCAAACGCTAATTTTATTGATATCTCAATTTGGGGGGGGGGGGGGGGGCTAAGTGAACATTTGGGAAGGGAGATACCAGGGTTGGGCGTTGCCGAAAGTTCGGCAAATTTTTTTCGGCAAAAAATCGGAAAAACTGAAAATGTGCCGGAAAATTTGTCGTTGCCGAAATTAGGTCGGAAAATCCGAAAACGGAAAATTTGCCGGACGATTTCTCGGAAAATTGCCGAACATTTTTCCGAATTGGAAACAGTAATATTAAAAGCGCAGGGATTATTTTTCGACTGGAACATCGATTTTCCATGCCTTGCCAAGCTGATTTCTCTACTTTCTTCCCATTGCGCCCATCGCGGCCGAATTGTGGTTCTTGGTGCAAACGCGCTCCGCTGCACAGTCGCAATTTGCTTACCGTAACCTTCAAGAGAAAAACAAGGTTTTTTTTTACGGAAAAAAGGAAATAACGGTTCAAAGAGAATGAATGTAGAGATCTTGACTGAAAAAAAACGTCAAAACTTTTTATATTCAAACTTTGAGTCGAATTTGCGCACTTTTCCCGAAATTTTCCGAATCCGGAAAATTCGTTGCCGAAATTTATTCGGAAAATCCGGAAACGGAAAATTTGCCGGATTTTTTTTTCGGAAAATTTTTTGCGCCAAAATTTGCCGAACTTTTCGATCGCCCTACCCTGGGAGATACTATTCACGAGAAAAGGGGAAGCTGACTGTATCCCGGGAGATGTTCATTCTTACTAGTTCATTGTTATTCTATCGGATAGAGTCGACTGTAAGGATTCTATTGATATCCCAACTTGACCATTTCACAGTGATACGAAAGAAGATACACCCCGTCAAAGTTTGAGCAGTCTTACGGTATGCTCAATCGCGCTCCACCGCACTTCGGCGACGTTTGATTGCGTAATCGAGATGCAATATGCTGCGTCTCCTCAATCAAGGCACTCTCTCGTCTCTCTTGAGAGAGAGAGTGCGGTGGAGCGCATTTGCTGAAGTCGCGGAACTTTGACTTTGTCCCACCATAACTTCATTCCCAAAAGTGTACATCAGTCAAGATGGGATATCAATCGATATCCCACTGTCGGATCTATCAAATGAAGCGCTGTCATCGACCGCAACGCAACCGCAACGCACCCAACCTCCCGTTCTTTCCAGAGTCTCGCTGAACCTGGCCATTCTGTACCTGCAGGAGAAAGGCGAGCTGAAGAAGCTCGAGAACAAGTGGTGGTACGACCGCGGACAGTGTGACACGGGCACCTCGGACGGCGGCACGTCGAGCAGTCTGAATCTGTCGAAGGTGGCCGGCATCTTCTACATTCTGCTCGCCGGCATGGTGCTCTCGATGTGCACGGCGCTCGTCGAGTTCCTCTTCCGCAAGAACAAGGAGAATCGCGAGCGCGAACGGAATCGCCTCCGCAACTCGCGACCGCCGAAGCCGTCGATTCTGGCGTCGTGCGAGCGCGCGAGACAACAGAATCGGCGGACGAAGAGCGAGGAGGTCACGACGCCACGTGGCACTCTCTTCTGAGATGCGCGGCGGTCGCGTCGCGTCTCACTTCATTGTGTCTTTTCGGATGACGGATCACTTCCCGCCACTTGGCTTTCATTGTTTCATCACAATAAATGAACTTAATCATGATAAGACAGATATTCTAGAGCAGGGTCCCGCCACGAAACAAATGGGTAAATACCATAAACTTTCTTCCGTATTTCTTCGACGAAAGAACAGAAAAAGGTACAGTAACCCGACCTTCAGCACCCCACTTCACTACTTTTCGCTCGAAACGTGATTCGATATTTTTGCCAATTATAATTATTTCCATCGATTTGGAATGCGGTTCAAACCGAATCATCGAAGGATTTTCGCACTTTTCAAACGAATTCTCATCGTTCTCTCCATAATTTTTCTGATCTACTGGATACGCGGCTATCTGTTCGCCGATCAGTACGATCCGAATTACGGTAGGTGGACGAGGAATCTCCTCCCGCCCCGAAGTTTCTAGGCCATTTCAGACCCGCATCTGTCGGACGAGCGGAGGATAGCGATATACGATCGGATGATCCAGGTGTTTCGATCGAGAGAACGAGCGAATCGGACGGGCGACTCGACGAGATACTACCGGAAACGGCCCGAGACGGAGCACGTCGACTGCGGAAGAGTGCTCGCCGGAGACAAGGTACAGTAACCCGGGACACTGTCACGTGACACACTTCAGAATTGGTTTCCAAAAACAATCACTTGAGCTTATTCGGCCTTGTGTGTCTTCGGATTCTGAATCCCGAAGACGTCATTCCATGTGTTCTATCTGTAGTGACTCAGTAAGCCTGACTCCGTTCCGAAGTCATCGTTACTTCGAAAAGCGTTGTGTGTATTCTGATTCTGAATCCGACGACGTCAGACCTTGTCTTCTATCCGTACAGTAACCCTCCATTCCAGTCGTACACGCAATCGCTGACCGGATTCCACCGCACTCCGCTCATCCCGGACCCGCAGCTGGACATGTCGTGTCACGCCGTCCGTCGTCGCCTCCATCCGTACCCGTCCGCTCTGAAACCTCTGAAAGTGGGCGTGGCGTTCGCGCGCATCGTGTACATGGACTACGAGTTCATCGAGAAACAGATCGCCGCCTCCTTCCATCCACAGAACCTCTTCTGTTTCGTCGTCGATCGGAAGGCCGACGCGGATTTTCGGGAGAAAATGAAGACGATGGCCGCCTGCTTCGACAATATCGTACTGGTGCCAGGCGCGTTGCGGTCGCGTCGCGTTTGATGACACTATCGTTTTCAGTGCTCTACGACTTCGACTCGGCTGGCCACAACCACAATCTGGGTCATTACAAGTGTATGGAGCAAGTGCTCCGCGAGCCCGGCTGGAACTACCTCTTCTTGCTCCAGAATCACGATGTCGTCACGAAGACGGTCTACGAGTTGGCACGAGTCTACGAGCTGCTCGGCGGAGCCAACGACGTGGAAGTGACTCACGAAGTGGGCCGACTCGACAAAAGGCTGCGGTGGGATCCGCGATGGCTGAAACTGTTCCGGAACGAGTCGGCGTACGATTCGGCACTTCTGGACACCTCGATGAAGTTCGCCAAAGGAGATTCTGAAGGTTCGATGTCCCGAGAAGCCGTCGACTGGCTGGTGAACACTGTCGATCTATCGATCTTCATCGATCAGTGGAACCAGACGGGGTACGGTTGCGACGAGCAGTTTCTCGCGAGTTTCCAAGTCAACTCGGCGTTCGGAATGCCCGGCCACTTCACCGACGAGTGCCTTCTCAAGGGCATCTCGACGGATCACGCCTCGAAAATGAGACAGTGGGTCCACTTGTCCGAGAATCGAACATCGTGGCGGAGGTGTTCTGCGAAGACGATCAGACACAGCGTCTGTCTGATGGGTATCGAGGATCTGAGGACTCTCGCCGCCTATCCGAATCTGATGGTCAACAAGGTGACATACTTTCCATGGCCTAACTTTCTCTTCCTCTTTCAGATGATGCCCTCTTTCGACTACTCGATCGTCGAATGCACGGCCGAACTTTTGCACAACCGCACGTTTCTCGGCCAGACAGACCATCCGCTCGACGAGGAGTACTACTCGAGTCTCGTGCACGTCATCTACCACAAACACCATCGGGAGCCCGGTTTCCAGCTCCAGTGCACTCCGAATCGCACGCAATGGACACAACTACCCTATCCTGTTTAGTTTTCAAAACGGTCTTTTGCTCAATAAATAGTTCATTCGTTTTTTGTCTATCACAGAATCAGAACATGTCGATTGTTTTCTCACCGAGACTTCTCTTTGTCATGCAGAAAATCGGATCGACCGGCTCCAGAGTGTCGTCGCCGAACAGCGAAAGCGCGGCGATTCCGAAGCACGTGTGGAACGGATCGGCCTGCGAGAAACAAACAAATTTGTATATTGATTGGTTGAGTTTCGACGTGAACTCGGCCCCCCTCTGAATTGTCATCAAAACAAGCGAGTTGACGGGGGGAGGTGAAAAAGGGAAGCGAATCACTCGAACATCGATCGAATTAACCAAAAGTCGAGCACATCGAGACAACCTACCGAAGCGAACCAATGAGCTCCGACTCACCGCCGCCGCCGCCGCCAACAACTAATTCCCAGAATGGCAGGTATGTCGGGGCTCATCGCGCGTCATCATTCGAAATTCGAGCACGGCGGTGAGCTTCAAGGCCATGGCCGACGTTTTTTTCGCGCCTAGTCTGGCGGAGCATACAGATTCTACAGTGCTCAGGCTTTCCACTTTTTCGCACTTTTCAGCTACCTGGACGAACTTCTTAAAGAGCTCCAAACGATGACGGATATTTACGAGCATAATAAATGTGTAAAATTTCGCAATGCCCACGTAAGTCTACACGTTGTCCAGTTGAACCAACTCGGCTCGTTCACAGAATCTTTTGGTTCGTGAAATCCAGCGCGTTTGGGATGCCGAGATGCGGAACGGAGAGGGGCCGCCGGGCTCGCCGAGCACCGGACGCCTTCTTCTGCCTCGCGACGACGACGGCTCGTCTTCTCCGCACGGTGGCGCGGCTCGCCGCGAGAGTCACAGTCCGCAGGGGAGGGTCGAGAAGAGCGACAAGATCTTCTTTCCGCCCGAGACTCCCGAGAACAACAATCCGATCGGACGTCTCATCGGGCCACGTGGCATGACGATCCGTCAGCTCGAGAGGGATCTCGCGTGCAAACTCTACATTCGTGGCAGAGGTGGGGATGGTTCGAGACTCGCGAGAGACACTCGGATCTTGCAGGCTGCACGAAGGACGACTCGAAGGAGGAACGTCTTCGCGGCCGCCCCGGCTGGGAGCACCTCGAAGATCCGATCCACGTGCAGATCTCGGTGCGCGGCGAGTCTGAGGAGGAGTGCGCGGAGAAGCTCGCCTCGATCAAGACGCGCCTCGGCGACTTTCTCGAGCATCCCGACTTTGATCTGAAGCGCGCCCAACTGATGCAACTCGCCGTCATCGAGGGGAATCTCAAGTGAAGTCCTCCGTTTCGAAACCTCTACTTGAACGGTTACAACAGACTGATTCGGTTGGCAATGAAAGTGCCCTTTTCTTTTGCTCCCTCACACTTACACAATCGCCAGGTCTGTCGGCAAATCCGCCGGTCTCGTCGTCCTGACACGCGTAGATGAACGCCTTCATCGCCGACGAATCGATAAAGTCGAGGCGGCCGAGAATGGCGAGCGAGGCGAGCACCCACCACGAATAGCACACGTCGGGCAGCTTTTCCGGGCGGCCTGGAAGATCAGAGACTTCAAGGATCTTTGAATAGTTTTTCTGGTAGTTTTCGATGGATCCGGGGGGATTCGGAAGATCTCCCGAAGCTTCGGAAGCTTTTCGGACTGGAAGATCAGATGAATCTACGGAGTAAACTAACGATCCTAGAGTAGACTGAAGGATCTTTGATAGCTTCCAAAACTCGCTGGTTCTTTGGAAGCCCCGGCTGATTTGGGAAGTTCTAGAAGCTATCGGCGAGCAGATATTTGGAACCCTCTGGATCTTTGGCTAATTTTACAGACTTCTGCAAGCTCCGGAAAGATCCCAAAGTCTCTGATAGCTTCTGAGTCCCTGAAGATCTTCGGAAGGTTCAGAAGCTTCTCAGGGCGGCCTGGAAGATCAAGTTTTCGATTACGTTTGCGATTATCTGCACGATTTTAGAAGAGTCCAAAGGATCTCTGATAGATTTTTTTGAAACCCGGATGATCGCTGGTTCACAGTACCATTCAAGCCTCCGCTGTCGCACTGCCTGAAAGCGAGCCACTCGGCGGTCCGATCCCTGTCGATCTCCTCCAACCGTCCGGCGATCGCCAGCGCGCCGACACAACAGTAGATCTGTCCCGAGTGGCTCTCCGATCCGGGTCGCGTGCCGAACCCTCCGTCCGTGTTGTAGCATCGCAACAAGAACCGCACCGCCGCGTCCACATCGAGACGATCGGCGAGCCGTCCGAGCAGATGACACGTGGCGAACGAGCACATTGTGAAGCGCGTGTCCACCTCGCCGGACGCGTCGCCGCAAAAACTGCCGTCCGACTGCTGCAGACTCGCCACGTAGCGACACACCTCGTCGGCCGTCTCCAGCCGGTCGAGCGCGTCGAAGATGAACAGGATCTGGACGGCGCACAACGTGTGCAGGAGGTGCGAATCGTGTCCGGGGGCGGGGCCGAAGCCGCCGTCCGAGTTGCGGCACGACAGCACGTACAACACGATCTCCGGACCGGACATTCGCGAGAGCTGCAAGATTTTTGAATCGAGAGTCATCGATGGGTTCTCGTGCGATTCTAGTCAATTTTTGATTCTTTCTCGAGGATTGTGATGAATTTTTCCGATTTCTGAGGAAAATCATCATTTTTACATGGTTTTTGTGGGAGTTTTCAAAAGCTTTTCGCGAAAAGTCGATTGTTTCAGTGGCCGCTCCAAATTCGCCAGTTTTGAAGTTTTGCTTTTTTCGCTATTTTTCGAAGGATTTTGTGAGAGATTCCGGATTTTCTATCGAAATTTAATGGATTTTCTCAATTTATATGGAAAATTTAGAGAGATTATGGGAAAACACGCAATTTTCGCGGATGAAAACGTTCCCGTTTTGGGAAATTTGACAGTTTTTTTGAATTTCGAGCCATTTCCAGCGTTTTTAATAACTTTCCGGTATCGTTTTCCTAACCTGTTTCGTCAAATCCATCGCATTGACGCACCAATAAATTCCGCTGACTCTCAGGTGCTCGGCCATTATATAGTGCTGAAAGTCTCCCCATTTTCGACGTTTTCAATTTTTTTCAAATTTTTATTGAAGACTTCTATGCTCTTCCTAACTTTTCCGATGAAACTCACATAGCTTCCTTTATCCTTTTCATATTGGTGAATAAAATTTGCGTGCAAATCCTTGAGCAGCTCTTTCGGCGAATTTTCGGGCAGATCGATGTCTTTTCGCGCGAAATCCAGTAATCCGGCGAAACTCTGAATCGATTTCTCGGGTTTTCCGACGGAAAATAATGAAAATCTTACCATTTTCGATGAGAAATGCTTCGAATTTCAGTTGCGAAATTCGCCGAAAAAGGTCTGGAAAAGTTCGGTACGATGCTCCGCCGACTGCGCGTTGTTTAGCCGACGCGCCAATTCGAATCGACGTTCTGCGCGATTTTATCGAACAAAAACAGGTTTTCCGGCGGAATTTCAAATTTTTCACAAGTTTCAGACGATGTCGTACACCTACACACGCATCCGCGACCTGGAGCCGATGCAGAAGACGCAAAACTTTTACGGAAAAGTGATATTTCACGGGAAGCACGGCGATCGACACGTTCTACTCGTAAAAGTGAGTTTCTCGACGGAATTCCGTGCTGAAATCGGCGATTCAGGACGAGACAAGCATGATTTATGTGTGGGTGAAGCCGAAGGAGCGACAAGAGCTGAAATTCGTGCTGCGACAGGTGGTTCGGTTTCATCGATGCGCGATTGTGGTGTACGAGACGGCGGTGCGCGCGACGGCGACGATCGGAAAGGCGGGTGAGTCGGCGAGTCGGCGAATCGATGCGACGCGAGTCGAATCGCAGGTTGCCACGTCATCGGATGGCCACAGTTCGGGGATCCGGCGACGCCGACGGTGATCAGCTCGAAAGAGTGGACGAGGAGCAAGGAGGACCGGGAAAGGGTGCGTTTTCTCGACAAATGTGATGTTGATTCGGGTCTTCGAGCAGTTTGGGCCGGGACAAAACGGGCCAAATTAGGCTGAAACTGGATTTTAAGACCGAAACTGTCTAGGCCATACTTGTCGCCGGCACAGACTCTCATGCCGGCACACAAACTTTCTTCAGAATTGAAGTTTTCACAAAATTCGAAAACGAAAATGAAGATCTGAGTGTCCCGGACACGATGAACTTTAGAATTTTCGTTTTGGTCGAGAATCAATCGAACGAGACCGCGTTTAGTGGCCGAGTCGACGAAATCGGCCCGGAAGTCGGTCCGCCGGCAATTATAGTCTAGGCGATGGGCCCGATTTGGGCTTAAATCTCATTTTCAGGCCGTGTTGGCCGGCTTGAAAAAGTCCAATCCAAACTGAAAGCGAGTTTTCGGGTTGAAACAGTGTAGGCGGCTTGACCCGGCCGAAAACGACCGAATTCGGACTAAAATCTGAATTTCCAGTCGAAACAGTACATGTAGACCGTTCGATTCGGCCCAAAACAATCTGAAATCGGTCCAATCCAGGTTGACGGAAACTTTTCGGGCCGGGCCGGGCTCGGAACAGTCCAATTCAGATGTAAACAGCCTTTTAAGCCGGCCCAAATAGCCCGATTCGAACTGAAGTCTAGATTTTCAATCAAACACCGACCAGGTCGTTTGGAGCGGCCCGAGCCAGCTCAGGCTGAAATCTAGTGTTGCCAGGCCAAAAAAAGCGTCGGCCTTTTGGACCCACCCAACCTAAGCCATTGTTCGTATTTTTCAGATCGAAACGCTAAGCCAGCTAGATCGAGGCGGCCGACAGACGAGTGTGGACGAGCTGGCAGACAGACTGGTATTACGGTGGTTCGGAAAGTCCGCAAACACTCGGACGCTTTCAGATCGACGTTCGAGAGACGCAGCGCGCGAAAGTGATCGTTTCGAATTGGCTGCGACTGGTGCGGACGGAAGACGCGGATCGATTGCGGCTCAACACGCGCGATCTGCTGCTCAGGACGCCCGGCTCGATCGTCGACTCGAAGAGGTTTTCTAGGCCACGGCCCCGCGGCGGCAACTCAAACGTCGTCTCGGTTTTTTCAGCCATTTCCCAGTGGATCGATCGTTTTTCGACGAGCAAAACGCCGAGGACTTTGTGCAATTCGTGCTCCGATGCTCCGATTGCTTCGCCAAACACAAACAAGTCGTTTATGTGAAGACGGCGGAGCCCGTCAAGTGTCGAACGTGTAAAAGTGAGCAGCTGAAAGTGTCGGAGCGCTGAAATGGATAGGGAATAGTGCGGTTTCAGAGAAGATGCGGAACGTGGAGGTGGCGGTGAGGATGCGCGTCGATTTGGCCGGACACAATCTCATTTTCACCATTCCCGTCGCCCTGATCGTCAGTTTTTTCCCTCCATTGAAGGAAAATTGGTTTTGAGTGAGAAAGGGTCTCGACACGAAAAGAGAGAGAGAGAGAGAGTTTTCGTGTCGAGACCCGCGCCTTCAATTGGTAAAGTTCACTCGTGTGTAACTGTGCTAGAAAAGCCCGTTTCCCAGATTTGTCTCGTTACAGGATGGTCACGAGACGCTTCCCGACCTCAGCGACTATCTTCGAAACGACGAAAACCAAGAAGGCGAGGAGGAAGAGGAGGAAGAGGAGGAGGAGCTGGACCGAAAACTGCGACGATTCCGTCGTCGCGCGCAGAAAATGATGTGGGACGCGAGTGTGACGGCGATTCGCGGCCGGATAATGGGCCGATCCGTCGAGCTGAAGTTCGCCGACGTCTTCCTCTTTCGTGCCGACTTTCTCGATTTACAACACTAACTCTCGACACTCTTCTCTCCGCTCAACTCTCTCCTCCTGACACTGCTCATTTTCTTTTTCGCTTGACTGATCTCAAAAACTGTTTTTATTCATCGAAATGAGACGATACGTCTTCTACTTCTTCTTCTTCTGATGCTTCTAGTCACTCCATTCGTCGTCATCGTCGTCGTCGTCATCATCGGATCCTTCCGAATCGCTCGGATTGATGCCGGCGCGGCGAGCGTCGAGAAAGTTTTGAATCTGATCGATCATCGTGTTGCCGCCGGAAGTGGGCGTGGTGACGGCGACCGCCGGCTCGTCGCTCACTTTTCGCAAGATTTTCGATCGATCCGCCGATTGAATCTCCTGAAAATCCGAAAAGTGTCGTCGAGTGTGGTGCATTGGGTGTGTGCAAGCGCCATATTTGACGACAACTCACGTCCAGTAGACTTCGGCGGTCTGATGTGATTTGCGGGACGGCGGTGAGTCTCACGGGAACTCTGTTATCGACGGTGGGAGCTGGTGGCGGTGGGGGCGGAGCCGGGGGTACTGTAGATGACGTGGCAATCGGGGGAAGCGGAGGCGGTGGGGGCGGAGCCTCGGGAGGAGGACCCGACGGGGTTACGGTAACAGCGATTGGTTTGGCGACAGGAGCCGCCGAGGAATGAGCCGGAGGAGGGGGCGGAGCCTGTCGGACAGGGTTCGGCGAGAGGCGCACCTCGGCGAACTGCCCAACTTCCTGATGACGTCGGACTTCCGGACGCGTCGCCCAACGATACGACTCGCGGTGGCTCGGAAGACGTGACGGAGCTGCAAAGAGAGTGTGTTCGCGTACTCGGCACCACACTCGACGACACATTTACCTGACTGCTGCTCTTGACGCGATGTGCTCCGGCTCGGCAGCTCGGGCGGAGCATCCGGCTCCGGCTCCTCTTCCTCGAATCGATAGACGTTGTGCGGTTGTTGGCGATCGGCGGCTCCGTACGCGTCACGCCTCGGCACCGCCCACTCGGTGCTCGTTTTCATCACCGGCTCGGCGGCCAACGTGTGACTGTGCTTAAAGGACGTCGACACGGTTACGGTAGGCGACGGGTTGCGGTTGGCCGATGGATTCGGCGATGACCAGTCGGGATTCAGTGGATCTTGAGCAACTGCCGGCGTGACCTCCACAGGCTCCGGCAGCTCGTCGATTT
The DNA here is from genome assembly GCA_963966605.1 of Caenorhabditis sulstoni. NCBI lineage: Eukaryota > Metazoa > Nematoda > Chromadorea > Rhabditida > Rhabditidae > Caenorhabditis > Caenorhabditis sulstoni. The sequence goes on from OZ016477.1 coordinate 2,992,838, forward strand.
TCGCTTTCGAGTTGCGGCTCCAGAATGACTGAAATGCGGTGGCCTAACTTTTCCCGGGGGCTCCGTGGCCTAGTTTTCTCACCGGTTTCTTTTTGACGTCCTTCGGCGTCTGCGACCGTTTCTTGACCATTATCGACTTTCGCATGTCGGCCTCATTGGTCATCACAATCTTCCGCACCATCTCCTCCTCCTCTCGATTCGCCGTCTGCAATTTGTCGTCGATTCGAGTGTTTCGCGAGGATTACGGTACCTTCAACTTGCTCAGCACCTCCAAATAGAGCGCCTCCTGCTCCTCGGTCATACTGTCAGCCGCCTTTTTCGGCGTGACACCTGTCACGTGACGAAAGTTCGTCGGCTCGCCAATCTCCATCGCCGCCGCCTTTTTCGTCGGCTCTTTCGAGCTGTGACCGAACAGTCCGTGCAAGAATCCATGTTTCTTCTTCTTCTTCTTCTTCTTCTTCTTACTTCCATTTTCGCCCGTCTCCGCCTCTTCCGGCTTCGAAACGACGCCGCTTTTCGCTGAAATTCACGCAAACAACTGGGTGTGTGTGTGTGTGCATTTTGTCGTCAATTCCGACGCCTCACTCTGTCGTTTGCACACTTTCTCGTGAAATTCGACGCATTCGCCCGAATCGTAAAAGTTCAGTCCGATCTCTTTTTTGTTAGCGTCGTCGAAAACGAGCAAGTTCGCGTGCAATTGCTCCGTTTCAAAGTGGGTATCACTGAATGAGTGGCCTAGGTTTTCCGTCGGAGAGAAAGTTAGTCCCTCACCTGAAAATGTGCTCGAATTGCACGACGGGCTCCCATTCGGCGTCCGCCGACGGCTCGATTGCCGATATTTTGTAGTATCGCTCCGAACTGTTCTGAAATACTCCAATTTCCATATTTTTCCCCTTTTTCAGATTAATCCCTCAACGAGACTCCGTTATTACGCCGCGGAGCAACGTAACTGCGCGTTGTTTAGCACAATCCTTATTTTTGTGAAATTCTCTGTTTTTTCGCGATAATTTCACTTTTCGCCGCGTTTTTCTTCGAGAAACATGTTGAAAACGTAAATTTTAGTTGTAAAATGACCGAAATTTCGCGAAAAAACCGGCAAAAAAGTTCGCTAAACAACGCGCACTTACGTGCCTCCGCAGCGTTATTTCGGAGCCTCGTTGAGGGATCACTCAGAGAATTTTTTTTAAAAACGGGCCGAAACGTGCTCGGCGAGCACAAAACCTTCAAAAAGAGCAAAACGGCGGGCGGTTGCGCGTCGAGCCAATTTCCGTTTTGCACCGTCAAAAGTCGGCCGATTCCCGACGCGATTATCTGAAAATTAACTTCGAAATTTCAAATTTCGCGCCAAAACCAAAAACCTTGTCGCTCGCCGAAATCGCGCGCAAAATCGACTCTTTTTCGGCGTCCTCGAGAAAAGCGCTCAGCTTGTCGGTGATCATTGCTCTGAAAATTGGCTGAAAATTGGCTGAAATGAATCGATAATTGCGAGGAAGTGAGAAAAAGAGAGAACGAGCACACATGAAAAGTTTCCGGACACTCAATATTTGTGATCTTCTCTCTCTCTCGTTCTTATCAGTTGCCCATATTTGCCGATGAGAGGGGGGCGCGCGCGCACAGGCACGCCTCAAACTGTATTGCAACAATTGAATATCGAGTTCGAGAATGGGGAGGGAAGTGCGCTCCATCGCACTGGAGCGGAAACAACAAGGCTGTCAGATTCATTTCCAAAATGCTTCAAGGTTCTTTGTACATTCAAATATCACAATCTTTGCACATTATCGATTGTCTGCTACTTCGACACTCCCACACAAATCGCGCCGAGCAAAGTGATCGCGACGGCGACGGCGAGCAGTCGAAGGTTACGGCGGCCGGCGATGTCTCTGCAAGTGCGCTCCGTTGATAATCGCCATTCGGATACTGTGGCAGTCGAGCTTTGTAGGCAAACACGCTCCGGCTTCGGGTCTCGCACGGAAGAGACGGTTTGGTGTCGATTTACGAGCGCGTTTTCCGTGCGAGACCCGGTAGAACGTGTTTCCGATCAGCGCCGAGTGACACGTCGAAAAAAGAGGGTCTCGCCACGAAAAGTCCAGCGACACCGTGTGCGTGAGACTTTTCGTGGCGAGACCCGAACTGCAAGTTTTTCGCGAAAAGACCGTAAGAATATATGACACAACTTTCACAGGGTATATCTTGAAAACTAGGAGAGTTGGGAAAAAGTTGTCAACTGCAAAACGATGGGAAATTTCAAGCTGATCAAGTTTGTAGTTGACAACTTTCTCACAACTCGCCTAGTTTCAGAGATATTCAGGTTCGAAGTAGTCACACCTGAAGTAGAAGACGCTCCAGAGTGCGGCGATGATGCCGGGCACCATCGAGATGATCGGAAACGAGACGGCCTGCGAGAGGTTGTCGTTGGCGACGAACCACGCGCTCTGCGCCACTCCCCACATCGATCCGGCGGTCAGCGAGGGTCCGATGAGGCGCGAGCTTGCGAACGGATTGTTCTGAAAACGGGGGAAGTGTCGGTGGCCGCGGTGTTTCTAGTCCCTCCTTTATGTTGGGTCTCGAACGGAAAACCGAAAAGTCGGTACCGTCAGGCAATCTTTTCCGTTCGAGACCCAAAAAGGGGCGTGGTCTAGTGATACCCTCGAAACGATGACATATCCGATCATGATGAGCGAGGCGGTTGCGAAGATGCCCATGAAGTGCGAGAACACGAATCCGAGGCCCGTTTTCGGCGCATTCGGATACTGAAAACAATGTGTCTTTTTATCGGAAACCGCGACGCGACCGCTTCGCAGCCCTCTCACCAGTTCGGGATGATCTTGGATGTAGATGACGGGCACGAAGGTGACGCCGTAGAAGAGGCCCGCGACGAGCGACGTCACAATCGCCGCCACTCGCTTCTGGCTCCGGTGTGCTTCGGGAGCTGCTCCGCCACGTGGCACCACGATATCGCTCTCCTCGTCGTTCGGATCGTCGGCGAGCTCCTCGTCCGGCGCCACCATCAGCGGGCTCCGTTCGGACGACGTCGGCTCCGTCGAGACGGGTCGAATCGTCGAGAAGAGGAAGCCGCCGAGCACGACGAGCATCAGCCCAAAGTAGTTGAGAATCGGCGAGGCGGGCACCGTCGGCGCGACGCCGAACAGTCCGAAGCGGCCCGTCGCCCAGCCGGCCACACAGTTCGTCGTGCCCCACACGAGCATGCCCATTCCGATGCCGATCTGCGACATGATCGGCACCGCCGTCGCGTTTCCCAACGCCCAGAACGCGCCGCCGAGCATCGCGAGCGGCTCGAATTGCGGAAATGATTGAGTCGAGTAGACGAGCAGGCCGACGAGCAGAATCGAGCACGACATCAGCCATTGCACGAAGATTCCTGCAAACGTCGCGGAGCCGTGAGTGGTCGATTCGCTTTCGCTCCTCTGCATTTTGGCGCGAAAATTCGAAAATGGCCAAAGTGACGTGAGGTTTGCGGCAAACATTCAAACTCGATTGAGAGATTCTAGGCCATGGCCGAGGTTTTTCGATCTTTCGGCGCTTTCTTCTTTTTTTGTTTTCGCTCAACTTTGACAGGGGTATGTCTCGAAAACTAGAAGAGTTATGAAAAAGTTGTCAACTACAAAAACATGGGAAATTTTGAGCTGATCATGTTTGTAATTGACAACTTTCTCCTATCTCTTCCAGTTTCCGAGATATCCAGGTTTGAAGTAATGCCAATACTACAAGGGGTTACCAAAGTCGACATGAAACAGTCACTGTTCAGGAAATTTCGCGCGCTTTGACAGAAAAAAGTCGGCCAACCAATAAGTGGACGCCGCCACTGGCGCTTTTCCGGCGCTCATTTCGGGCGAATGTCAAGCGGATGGCTGGCCGATGTCAAGCGGATGTCTGGCCGATGTCTGGCGGACGACTGGTTTCGAGCGCACCTGCCACTGGCCACACCCATGGCGCCTGTGAGTGACTAGGCGCGTAAATCGACACCCAAAAAGCCGTCTCTTCGCTGCGAGACCGCGCACTCACCATTTCCCGATCGGCACTTTTTCACCGGCACAAACATCGATCCGAAGAGAAGCGACGAGACTCCGCACGCGGTCAACCCCACTGTCACACTCATTTCTCTCTCTCTCTCTCCTCAAACTGTATACGAAATATATTGATTTTAGCAGAAAGTACAGTGAAAAATGAAAGTAAACGTTCCGATTTTAACGGTTTTCGAAAGATTGAAAACTTGTTTTTTTAATTTCCAAAAAAACTATTTTTTCAAAAATTCTCAGAAAAATAAATAAAAAACAAACAATTTCATAAAGTGTTTTTTTTTTCAAAAAAAAACACAAGAATTCAAATTTGGAACCAGGGCGCCTAGAGTCTAGAAAAAAACAAGAAAAAAAGGGGGAGTCATTTGTGTGGAAAAAAAACGACTCAATCGTCCATGGAAACGACTCCCTTTAGCTCGTCGTCCTCCTCGTTCACGTCCTGCAAAAAAAACGATTAAAAATTGGAGAAAAGCCCGCCACTGGCGCTATTCCGGCGCCACTGGCCGACTCTGAAGCGCCACTGGCGGTCGTGGCGCTTATTTTGGCGTATGTCAAGCGGATGACTGGCCAAAGTCAGGCGGTTCTCGCCATTCGCTTGACGTAACGGCCAATGGCCGAATTCGTACGCCACTGGCCGAATTCGCCCGCCAATGGCCCCACGAGATTAGTTTTTTTCGGCGGGGGAAATGCTGGAAGAATTTCAGTCGGCCCGGCTAAAATTTTCAATGTATTTCGGTGAAAATTTCTCGAAATTTCCGTTTTTCTTGCATTCTCAGGTATCGAACGGCTCTCTTTGACAACTGGCAGTGAAATTCGAAAAGCTCATTTGGGTCTCGCCTGGAAGAGCCGGTTTTGTGTCGATTTACGGGCGCATCGCGAAGCAACGCTCGTAAATCGACACGAGACCCGTTTTTTTTCAGTTTTCTGGCGGGCTCACCTTCAAATGATCGTATCGGGTGATGATGGGCGTGGCGATGCCGCGCACGTCGCCAGTGGCGGTGAGGTGTGTCCAGAGGGCGGGCTGCTGGTCGCGCATGATGCGATTCCGTTTCAGCATCTTCCAGTAGTACTCTTTTCCGCCTTCCGCGTGCTCGAACGAGGCGCGCGCCGCCTCCGCGTCCGCGTGAATATCCGTCAAATATCGGTAGAGCAGGTGCCACTGCTTGTTCGCGTACCACGCGGCGGCCAGCAGCAACGGGTAGGCGACGGCGAACGAGGCGGCCGAGCCGCTGAGCATCCGCGAGCTCTGCAATTGTGTGTCGTGCTCCGTGAGCATCTCTCTCTCACTCACATTGTGGATCCAGTAGGTGAAGATGGAGCTGAACGTCGTCCACGTCGCCCACGAGATGCTCCGTTGAGCCAGCGACGCGTAGCCGTCGTACGCGTACAAATCGCGAAGGAAAACGAAGCGACGCGCCTGCAAAACGGTATTTTCAGTTGTTTTCTTTCAAAAACCGAGGTCTCGCACGGAAGAGCCGGTCTAGTGTCGATTTCTTCATTCCGCACAGCGGCGGTCGTAAATCGACACAAAACTCGTCTCTTCCGTGCGAGACCCATCGTACTTTTCTCCGTTTGCGTACTTTTCTCTGTTTTTGTTCAAAAAAGAACGGAATTTCTCGTTTTTCTCGAAATTTTCGCTAAAAATCATGATTTTTCAACATGATTTCCATCGAAAATCGCTTACATTGTCGGAGAGCGCGTAGCAGTCGGCGAATTCCAGCGCCACGTCTTCTTCGCTCCACCGCATCGGAACGCGTTCGCCGAGAAACTCGACGCCGTCCGGATGACGTCTTCTGAAGTCGTCGAGCGCCTCGTCGGCACTTCTGAATCGAGTGTACGAGGGCACTGCGACGTGGAGGCCCGTCCGGACGCCCAGCGATCCGGAGGCGACCGTCTCGTCGTCGGAATGCGTCGACGCCTTCTGAATGTGCACGGAGAGGACGGCGTCTTTCGGGACGCGGTTCTCGCGCTCCAGAAACCGCGCGTACTCTTCATCGGCCAAACGAACGAGGTCGGTGGGCAGCGATTCGACCGAATATCTGAAATGAATGAGAGCGCGTCGTGGCCGAGAGAACCGGTGATGGGAAAGTTAGGCCACGGCCACGGGAAAACCTCCGAAACTCGGGGATTGACCTAGAATTTCAGGTTGAACAAGTTAGGCCACAGGGTTTTGGGACGTTTTGAAAAACAAGAGTGACCGAGAAAATCAGATAACGGAAACTTAGGCCACGCTCAAATTACGCTGAAAAACAAGGATTTCTCTTACTGAAAACTGAAATGTCGCGATGGCCTAGAATTTGTAGACAGGAAAGTTAGGCCACGATTCAAATGTGAAAACAATGCAATTCTTGGAAAATTAAGGCAAAAAACGATTGGAAAACACTGCTGAATAGTGATAACTTTCCCTTTTTCTCCGTTCCCATCGAAAATCGGAACATCGAGAGAGAAAGAAGACGTCAATCTTATCGATTTTCTGGTTGTTGTCGTGGGCGGAAACCCACAAAATACAACAGATCACTGATCACTGATTACACGAGCACGACTCGTGCGAGACCCTTCTTGATCGAGTTCGTGTATCGAACAATCAGTGATCTTTTGTATTTTGTGAGTTTCCGCCCACGACAACAACCAGAAAATCGATAAGACTGACGTCTTCTTTCTCTCTCTCTCTTTCTCGATGTTCCGATTTTCGATGGGAACGGAGAAAAATGAAAGTTATTACTATTCAGCAGTGTTATCCAAACTTTTTCTGACCGTAAAACCTCGAAAATTGAACTGTTTTCATATTGAAATCGTGGCCTAACTTTCCTGTCTACAAATTCTAGGCCATCGAGAAGTTTCGCGAATTTCCATTTTTCAGTGAGAGAAACCCTCGCTTTTTCTGCGTAATTCGAGCGTGGCCTAAGTTTCCGTTATCTGATTTTCTCGGTCACTCTTGTTTTTCAAACATTTTTAAGAAATCCTTGTGCGATGGAGCGCATTTGCTTCTTTTTTTTTCGAACTTATTTCCTGATTTTCAGCGTTTCCAGTCTCGGGAAAAGTGGTGCTTCGCGGAGAGAAAGCCAATTATCATGTGTCTATCATATAATTCATCCAATTTAGCGTCGAAAAAAGCAGAAAATAACGAAGAACTGGGAACAGTAGGATGAAGCTGTCCCGCAGTTCTATTTCGTCGTCCTGCCCCGAAAAAACGGGATGAATTTTTCAAATTTCGCTGAGAAGATGTCACACAGAATGTAGTATCTACCTGCGCGGGAAGGTGAAATTGACGAGCGGTCCGTTGACGAGAATCGATCCGATCGGGTAGGCGACGACGGTGGCGGCGAGCAGTCCGATGCGAGCGCGTCGTCCGATCGCCGACTGCAGCCACACGGTCGCACGCTGATTCCACTCCGTGTACGTCGACGCCATTCTGCCCCCTCGAAAATGGAAGAAAAATACTTACGATGTGCCATTTTTTTTTGAAAATTGAAGAAAAGAAATTTCATCGATACTTAACATCGAAAGTTTAGAGGAAAAATTTGAGGAAAAATTAGAATTTCCAAAAAAAATTAATTTCTGTAAAAAAAAAAACTTTGAATATTAAATAGGTATAAAACCTCGAAAAATGAAATTAAAAAAATGGAAAAATTCGATTTTTTTCTGTTGCGAAAAAGTATTTTTCTGTTGCGAAAAATGAACAAAATTTTTTAAAGTTTTTCGAAAAAAAAATTATGAGGGTTTGAAACCTCGAAAATTCAAAATAAAAATTTTTAAGTGTTTAAATTATTTTCTAAAAAATAATTCAAATTTTTGTGCAAACCATTAAAAAATTTGTTTTTGAATTAAGTAGCTTAGAAGATAATTATTTACAATAAAATTTTAAAAAAAAATTTTTCTAAAAAAATAATAAGTATTGGTTCGAAACCTATAAAATTTCGAAAAAAAATTTTTTTTTTTTGTAATATTAATTTTTTTTTTGGGTGCAAATAAATAGAGAAAGGTGTGTTTAAAACCTCAAAATTTCAAAAAAATTGAAAAAAAAAAAATTTTTGTTTCAGAAAAAAATGGAAAATCTAGTGAAAAAAGAAACCCGAAATTCGTGCGTAAATTATTAAAAAATTCGAGAAAATGGCAATAAATTAATCAGTTTTCGTCTTCTCTTTCTCCATTTTTTGCCGCCTCAAATTCGTCTGAATTTTGCGAATTTCGCGAATTCTCGTCGAAAACGGCACTTTTTCGTCGTTCAAATCGCCGTTTTTCGCTATCCGACGGACGCCTTCTTCGCCCAATATCTGCAAAAATCAAAAAAAATATTTTTTTTTCTGGAAATTGAGTGAGACAGACTTGTCGGAATAATCGATTCAATTTCATCGTCGATTCAAAATAATCGATCGCTCCGGCCGCGTATTCTTCTCCTCTGAAACTCTTTTTTTTCTGGAATTTTTTGATTTTTTTCTGGAATTTTTTGATTTTTTTCTGGAATTTTGCGATTTTTTATTGGAATTTTGTAAATTTTATTGGAATTTTTTGAGTTTTTTTTTTTTGGAATTTTGGGATTTTTTTTTGGAATTTTTTGAGTTTTTCCTGAATTTTTTGATTTTTTGATTTGGAATTTGGTGTTTTTTTCTGGAATTTTGTAATTTATTTTTTTAATTTTTTGATTTTCTATTGAAATTGTGTAATTTTTTTTTGGAATTTTAGGATTTTTTTTGGAATTTTGTGTTTTTTTCGGAATTTTTTTACTTTGAAAACAATTTTTCTTGGAAAAATTTTTTTTTTGATTTTGTAAAAAAAAATTTGAAATATTAATCCAAACGATATTTTTTAGATTTTTAAAATTTATTCGAAAAATTCAATATTAATTAATCTATTTTTTCAATTCAAAAAATAACTGAACATTTTTTCTGAAAAAAATTTTAAATTGGGAAGACTTTTTTCTCATATAATTTTTCCAATTTTTTTCCAATTAATTTTTTATTTTTCAAAAACTTCAATTTCCGCATTTTTATGTGTTTGTACCTGCTCGCAGTGAGCGCGTCCGTTTTTCCGGTCTGATATACGTTGTAGAACTTGACGAACTGCGAGAAAGCGGTGATTGTGAAGGCGAGAGCGGCGCCAGTGGCCAGATACGGGCCGACGATCACTGCCGAGGCTGAAAGAGAGGGCTGCGGTGCGGTCGCGTCGCGTGTCGTCACATTTCGTGACGAGACCCGACTCACCGGTGAAGACGCCGTATCCGATCGTCGAGATGCCGAGCCAACCGAAGATCGGAGCACAGAAGATCTCGCCGCTGCAAGAAAGAAAGAAAGGTTTCTCAATGGAGCGCACTTGCAGACTCCGAGAATCCCTCGCTCTCTCGTGTTGTTCTCAATGGAGCGCACTTGCTCACCTGTTCGCAATCTGCAGTTGTTTCTGGACGAGAAACCGTTTGGCGGCCTCCGAGAGCATGAGTCTCGCGATGAGCTCGTCGCCCGTCTCACTCGTCACTTCCACTTTCCGACGGTGTCTGCAAAAAACGATTCGGATTCTCTGGAGCACACGGAGCTGGGCTCAATTCAATCGAATCCGCCGCTCGGAACTACTTTTCTCCGAGTGCAATGGAGCTGTGTGCTCGGAATGCTCACTTGCTCAAACCGAGGTCGAGCTCGAGATTTGCTCCGAGCCGCCGAGCCGTCTCCACGTCGTCGAGGCTCATTCGCAGAGGGAACTGCAGCTCGGCTCCGCACGACAGAAACAGTCCGCCGTACACTTTCGCTTCCATTTCGTCGGTCAGCGCCACCGAAAACTGAACATCCCAAATTAAAACATTCCAGTTTTCAAACAATTTTCGAACTGGAAATTTTCAAATTCTCAATTTTTTAATATTGAAAGTTTTGGAGTTTTTTGAACGATTTTTCAATTTTTCTCATTTCATTTAATTTTTTTTTTTTTGAATATAATTTTTCAATTTTCGATTTTCGGATTGAAAAATAATTTCTTAGTTTCTAAATTTCTTTGGTAGAAACCAATTTATTCGCAATTTTTTTATTTAATAATTTTTTTTTTGGTTTTTTTTCAAAAATTTTAAAAATTTCCAATTTAAAAAAAACAAATAAAACTGTTTTCTAACTAAATATTTTATAGTTTAAAAAAAATAATTTTCGAATTAAAAAACCCCCAATTTTTAATTTTTCCAAAAAAATTTCGAATTTTTTCTAAATTTAATCATCAAATTTTCCTTTAAAAAACTGTGTAAATGTTCCAAAAATGCGAAATTTTTCCAAAAAAAATTCATGAATTCTGGCGAACCTTTGCCTTTTTGAGCCCATCGATTTTTTCGATTTCCTGCTCGACGAGCTCTTTCAAATGCTCGCTGGGCTCCAAAGAGCTCCGGTTGACGTAGGGCCGCGTCCAGATTTGATCGCCACGAAATCCTGGAAATGCGGCACGTCTTCTGAACATTCTGAAGTCGGACGTCACCGTGAACGAGGACGTATCCGAGCGGGTAGATTGGAATGATTCCGAGATAAATCTGTTTGAGACGCGAGTAGGCGGTATTCATCCTGAACTTTTGCAGATTTCCAGAGAGAGAGGGGTTTCTCGAGAACAAAAAAGTACTATGCGACCTGTTTTCTACAACAATGTTCGGGTTCTCTCATCAAATTCGCCGGCGATTTTTTGGTATTTTCATGTTTATTCCGTCCATTATAGTAATACACAAGACTTAAACGTGGAACCGAACTGCTCGAGCTGCGAACTTTTGAGATCTTTGGCGGGGGGTGAGCTCAAAGTGTCAAGGTTTTTGGCCACCACGCCGCTTCGCGTCCATAACAGTTCGGTTCAAGAACAGAGAGGGAAACAGAGAGGAGAAAAAGAGGGAAAGAGTGGAGGAGGCGGAGAGAGAGAGTTAAAAATAAGAATAATGGTGCGGATACGAAGAAGAGGGGAGCAGAGAGCGAACTGATCAGAAGAGATAAGGGGTAGGACGGACGGTGCTGATTCTGCTCCCAGTGATATTAGACAAGTACTTCGTCGATAGTGAAATCGGGAGAGAGTGGACAAGTTGCACACTCGAAAACATTGGATTCTCATCGAAACCTCCTCAAATTTCCTCTTTTTTGAAGATTTCGTTGGAAATCCGGGGCGTACTTTTCGAGAAGCAACTTGCCAAGTTAGCGAACAAATGAAAACAAAAGCCGAATTGATTTTTTGGGGTTTTTTGAATGGGGGTCATAACAAAAAAAAAAGTGGGGGAAAGGCCGATACACTACAAATAACACTACCAACTCTACTTTGGGGCATCATTTCTTCAGGATTTGTCGAAAGAATAGGAAAGATTAGAGCAGCGAGAGCTTTTTGAAGGCGAATGGGGTTTGCGGGGAAGAAAGAATGGGGGAGAACCACACACACAAAAAAGACAAAAAATAAAGAGATAACAAAAAGACCTACAAGGTGAAACTAACGGGGGGAAGAGCACGTAGTAGTGATACTAGGAGTGGGGGGAGAATCGGAAATGCTCATGGAGCACAACGGAGAAAATTTCGGTCCTCGAGCTCCGAGAATGGAGAAATTTTCCATTAATGCTTCGCCGACGAGCCGACCGCGTACAACAATATGATTTTTTCAAACTAATAACAACAGTGAAGGAGAAGGTTTCGGAGGGGTATTTGTGAAAAGGGGGCACCAATCGGGATGATTCTTGTGTCCTTTCAGGAGGGCCGAACTAATAACCAGTCGGAATTCAGTCATTTTAATAATGAAGACAGATTCAAAGGGTCTGGTGTTGTGCTTTCGCAAGGGAGGCACGGATAACAACAAAGGGATGGGAAAAACGATTATATCGGGTGGGTGTAACGATGATAGATTTTTCTTTTTTTTTCTATTTTTGGTGCACAAAAGCATTAGAGTGAGTTTTGAGAGAAAGAGAGAGAGAGATAGGAGAGGCAAAAGAAAGAGAGGGGAAGCAGAAAGATCAAGTTTTTGGTGGCTTGTGTATTCGGGACGGTAGAAAAAAAACATTAGAGAAAACCGTTTAGCAGAGCAGAGCGACAAACTACAAAAACCAAGAGAAAATGACAGAAAGATATATAGATATAAAGAGAAAAAAGAGAGCAACTGGAAGAGGAGACATCGGCAGAAACATGGAGGTGAATGGGATTGAGGGAGAGCGTTGAGCGAAATTTTCGAAAAAGGACACTTGTGGTGATGTGTTTGAAAGTGGTAAGGGACATATGGAGCAGAACTCGTTCGAGCATACGATTTACTTCTTGTTGGCCTGTGGAAGTCTCTGGAAATGAAGATTAATAGACCGAGAGCTCGAAACAAAACTCCTACTCTGAAGTCGTCGGTAGATTTGTACTTTTCCAACTCCTTCGATAAAAACTCGTCGATAATTAATTGACTGCCGATTTTAGCCCTGAAAATGATGATTGTTTAGCTAAATCTTCTCGGTTATCGCCTACTTTTTCAAGAAAACGAAGAGTTTCTCGAGTCCGTAGAGCTCTCCCTTTTGCACATCCGTCGTGCAGTCCTTCATGAAGTTCTTGTAGATTTCCGGCCGGAACTTCTTCTCAAGTCCGTAGCTGTAGAAGCGGAACAACGATTCGATCCCGTATCGTGATCTGCAACTTTTAATACGTAATCACCGTGTCTGAGAATGGATCATTTACCCTCCGATTTCCGCGTCCTCGAGAGCCAGTTTGCGGAACTCCTCGTACATGTTTCTGTTGAAGTTGTCGCGCAGGAAGAACGACCAGAAACGGTAGAGCGTGTTCATTTCGGCACAATCGTATCCGAGACTCTTGCGCTGCTTGAGACACGACAGGCGCCAAGTCGAATAAACGTTCTGCACGAATTTGTCTTCTTGTAGAAGTCGGATCGACGGATGGTTAGCCGGCACTTGAGACGAGCTGGCGGCGACTCCGATAGGAGCAGCCGGAAGAACGTTGTCACGTCCGAGCACCCAGGCGACTGGCATCTCAACTGGCGGCTTCTCGCTGTGGCGCGTCTTCTTCTTTCGTGGAGATTTCTCGTCAAGAGGAACAGCCGGCTTTGACACCGGATAGAATCGGTTCATTTTCTGCTCTTGCGACTCGCGACGTTGCATTGGAGACTTTGGCTGAAAATTGGAAGTTCGCAAAAAATTGGCAGAGGTTTCGAAGGTTTTAGTCTCATGGGAACGAGGGAGCACTGTCAAACAAGAGATGCACTTTTCGAGAGAAAGAAGTAGAAGAAACATAAAATTGAGGTTACAATATCCAAAAACAATACCACAGTCTGACTGGCGGCCGCACGTTCCTTCGCCTTTTTGGTCCACACCGAATCGGGCGGTGTTCGAGCACCAGTTGGAGGCGGAATCTCTGGAGGTTGCTCTCCGGCCGTTTTGTTCACGTCACCGTCGCCGCGCATCTGTTGGAACTGCTCAGCAGTCACTGTCGTCACTTTCGACGTCTGAAAAGATCAGAGACTGCTGCTTCACGAACACGGTTACAAAAACAAAGGCACTTAAAAAAGAGGTGTGTGGGAGAGAACTCGGGCAGGCAGAAATTATTAGGAATGTTATCAAGAGGGGTCGAAAAGAGAAAACACCTACCGGAGCGTCCTTCTCGAGCGGCACTGTCCACAGTTCTTCCTCGTATCTGCGCAGTCCGATCTCAACTTCCTCGTTGAATTCGACCTGATTCTGGGCTCTCGTCGAGAAGTCGCCGGTACGGTCGAGTGTTCGTCGCGAGGGTGTCATGATGATCAGCTTGCTGATCACGTCATCTCCGACCTCTTCCGAGTCGATGGCGCTGCAAATTGGATAATGCTAGATAGCAGCAAGCCTATTCAATCAGATGAATGGCGCACTATGTGCTCTAATCGAATTAGTACCTAAGCATGGCCTTCTTCGACTTTTCAGCCCTCTTGGGTGTCTGCTGAGACGCCGAACCTCCTCCGCCGGCCATCTCATTGTCAAACTGAAAATCCAGCTCTGGCTGATCTCCGGCGCCCTGATTCTGAGCTGGCTTCTGCTGTTGTTGCCTTTTGTTGTCGTTTGACTGCGATCCGGATGTCTGCCGGCTCTTTCCCTTGTTCTTTTTCGATTTCACCTCTTCCCACTGTTCGTCCTGTACTGGCACTTGTGAGGATGAGGCTTGAGTTTGCTGTTGTTGTGGTTGCTCGACGGGCGCGACGACTGGAACCGCTGCAGAAACCGGCGCGGCAGCAGAAGGTCCATTGGTTCTCTGTTGTTGCTGCGGCTGCTGCTGTTGATGATAGTGTTTTTGCTGTGGAGGAGCTTGGTGAGACGGTCCGGGTAGTGAATCGGCGGCCCCACTGAGAGTCGGCATCAACGGCCAGATATGAGCGTTCTCGCGGGGACGGATATGCACATTGTCTGGCGACAGCTCGACTTTCGTAGAGTCTTTGAGAGCATCACCAATCAGGATGATGTCTTCAGTGAGCGCGCGAACACGTGGGAACGAAGCGATGAGAGCGACCGGCAAGTATCCCTCGGGGCTCATCTTTCTGCGAAGGAAGAAGTCCTTTTGAAGATTGTCTTCCGAGAAGTAGTACTCGCTGAAATGTATATCATGAAGAAGGAAACGATTTCAATCCCTCACATCTGTTTTCTGACGTACTCCTTGAGAGTATCATCAGTGACCGGACGCATCGGTGGCGGCGGATGGTAGATCGGCGCGAACGGGATCGATGTGTTAATCGGCTCTCCGTTCTGCATTGGCGATGTTACATGTCCGTCGCGATCCAGCGGTGGTGACATCAGATGCGGCGACATCATCGGCATCGGTGGACGGAAAGGAGCGAACGAGGCCATGTGCTGCTGAGCTTGTTGGATGAGCAGATTGGCGGACTGGGGATCGAGCTGATGCTCGTATTGTGGCTGAGCACCGTAGTACTGCGAGTATTGATTTTCCATAAGAGTCATGTAATCAAAGTTTTCCTCTCCAGTCTCAATATCCTCCCAGCGGGGCAGCGGTCCGCGCTCCTTGCGCTGAGCCGGAGTCAACTTTGGGGGAGCGTGAGGGTTGACGCGAGCCTGGTATCTATCGTTTCTCTGATAGTACGCCTTCGGTTGCGTCTTGTCATCCTTGCGCTCGCCATTCTTATGCCAGTAGTCTCCGGCTTTCGGGGCGCTGGAGACGTTTCCGTTTTGATTGCGAGTTGGGACCGGTGCAGCCGCAGGAGCCGAGCTTCCCTGCTGAAAAAAAAGCGAATCAGATTTGCGAAACGGAATTTCATACCCTTACGTTTCCGTTCATGACGGTTCCGGGCGCTTTCTCTTTCGGCAAATGTTCCGGAGTGTTCTCTTCGCTGTTCTGCGGCGACGTCGAGTTTGGCGGCGTCGGCAGTTCGGTTCCAGACGCGTTTTTCACTTTCTTCTTCCAACCAGTAGTACCACCTTGTTGGTAGTATATCCCATTCGATCCGGAATCCACAACCCTACAAGAATTAAGATTTTGTAAGGGAAAACGGCTCACTCAAATGACATCATGCAAAAGGAGAGGAGAGGAGGAATGACGTAGGCTAGGCAATGTGAGAGTGCCCGAATTGAATTTGGGCAAGGACACGGAGAAGAGCCAAAAGAAGAGCCACAGAAGAAGAATAAAGGATAAGATAAGAAGGCAGTGAACGCTTCGTTCAGTTCTACCTGCTTTGTCAGAAGACGGTGAAGAGTGCCGATGACGAAGAAGACAACAAAAAGAACGAATTGCACGGCGGGAAGCAGCAGTTTGTTGACAGTTGATGCCCAATTTCCCATTCTCTTCCTCTCGATTTCGTCGTGTTCCCCCCAACAAAAAAAGCTTCCAGAGGAGAGCCGATCAAAAACTGCGCGCGTAATTGCATTTCCTCTTGTGGTGCAGCTAATGCATCTGGGAACACAGCCGAATTACAATAAAACATTCGTAGTCGATAGGAGAGCTCATGAACGCGAGACTGGCTCTTTAGTGGAAAATTGATGAGTCTGATGATTACAAGGAAATTAGAGTTGGTGAGCTTCACGCGTGGGCGATGTCATCCTGTCATCCGGGTGCTCATCATTCCAAATAAAACATCATCTTGATGCGCGATGAGATGAGATGGGAAAAACGACGACGACGAGCTTGGCGCGCAGCCAGCACACATCGCCCTTTGGCCTCTTCCTCTTTTTCACTCGCGCTGACAAAAACGAAAACGACAAAATAGTGCGCGAGAGAAGGAGAGCATATGCGGCTAGCTTCGCCAGCAGAATACGCGACGCGCGACACGGACGCGACGGCGGCCTGTGGAGAGGGGGGCGCAGGGCCGTCCAAACACACTACTCGCCCTCTCTTCCCCCATCCATCGTCGCCGTCCGCCCGCTCCTTTCGCGCAGCCAGCAGAAGAGGCGCACACACAATCACAAACAACGGACGAGCGCAATGCATCGAGAGATAGAGACCAAGGAGAAATTGGAGAGCGAGGCGAGACGGCGAGCGCAACGCCGACGATGAAGTATTGGCCGGCATGTCAAAGGTAGAGAGCGACAGCAGAGACGGAGACGACGGCGAAGACGAATCGCCACTCATTTCACCCCCAGGGTCTCCGACCGCTCTTCTCCCCCAGTCGCGCCGACCAACTAACAACTAGCGGGGGGCGAGGGGAGAAAGGCTTTTCTCCGTTTCTGTCGCCACACACTCTCTCTTTCTTCTACACGCGCACACATTGACTGCCAGCCATCGGTGAGCGAGCGTTGGTGCGCCTCTCTCCCCTAACGCAACGGAGGGGAGACCTCTGTCAGTCAGCTGCCCTCCCAGAGACACATACACACAAAAAGAGAAAGGAGAGCGATGCAAGGCGTGCGCGCGAGCGAGCGGAGATGCAAAATATACTAGATCTTGATGAGACATAGAGAATAGCGATGGAGAAGGGGAGAAAAGCGCGGATGCCAGAAGAGAAAAAGGGATTCAGAGGATTGAATCTAAAGGGACGGACCACTCTGATTTCAGTGGAAGAGAAAAACGACGTCACGTCATCTGGCAAAATGGAAGGAAAGAAAAACAGAGCGACCACATAGGCAAGAAGGGGCCGTTCTGTTTCTCAATGTTCGGCAAAATTTCGAAATATCTTCCAAGTCTGAGCAAGTTTGATTGATGATTACTCATGATTGCAGGCAGAATCGGTAATATTGTTGGAAGTGTCATAAAACTGGTATTCGTTCGCGCGCGCGCGTGCGGCTGTCTCGGGTGTAGTAGCGGATGATGATGGCGTTGAAATGATCGTGTATGTGTGAGATGACACCCGTATACCGTGGCCGAAGAGCGAGGAAGGACCGAAGGAGAGGAAGAGAAATCGAATCGCAAGACATGAAGGAGATGAAAAGACCGTACTGATCGATTTGCGAGATAACAATACGAGGTGATGAAAACTAGAACTGAAGAGTGGAGTAAGAGCATGATTAGTCAGGAAGGAAACTCCGGAAACTGAACTCACCGGTCGTTCGACATTTCGTTAACTGGGCTCTTGTTGTCCTTGTTGCGAGTCCTGCAAGAAGATCAGATCGGATTTGACGCAAATCTGCGAAGTTTGCGAACTGCGAAGCCCTGGGGGGAAGACCCCTCGCTAGTGTTTCAACTAATCGCACTTGTGGAGAAAAAAGAGGAATCGGTCAGTATCAGTACAAATCAACTGGCAACGTTTTGTTGGAAGAGTAGGGAGCCGCCGTCGAGGTGCCCGTTATCACCTTGTTTCTCAACTCTCGCCACTTTGATAATGCAATCCACTTGGTTTCAAGGCTCGCGAGTACGAAACGAAAACGGAAAATTTCAGAAAGAGCAAATATCATTGGCGTAAGAAATAGGTGGCGATGCAACGGATGGGTGACCACTGCGCTTGACGGATTGAAGAAATAGAAGGGAAGGAGGTCCAGCTTCTTATTCTCTTTCTTCCCTTCTACTCCCGAAAATAATTGCGTGTGTGGTGTGTGCGCACGGGGCCAAAAGCGGCAAGCGAGAGCCACCCTAAGAAAATGCGCGCGCGTGTGTGTGTGAGTGAGGGGAAGGGACTACTTTTGGTGTTGGCGTTTTAGGCAGTCTGGGCGAAAAGAAAACGAACGGAGAGAACGGACCACGCCGAACTTCAAACATGTTCGCGCGTCTGTTTTCTTTTTTGTTCGTGTTCGTGATGCACGCTCTCCCTCACGAAAACTGAGTCGATTCCTAAAATAGGGAAAACAGCCGGGTGTCCCAGTCGGCAGAGACATTTCTGAATCCAACTGAACAGAGGCAAAAAACATGTACGCATTCCGAAACGTGCCGTTTTATGGCACTTCAAAGGTGTCACACACTCGTAATCCGGTCTCCACATGTTCTTGCGGGGACTATGACACTTTTGACGAGGAAATGAGAGCCCATTTGGGTCCAGAGGTGGTAAAAAGGAGGCAGAAAGAGAGTGAAACAACCGCGAACTCGAAAGTCGGGCTGATTTTGTCGGCGGAGCGTAGTGCCTGGGGCCCCGCAAATTTATGCGTATAAAACGGCGTGGTTGTTGGTAGGGGCGGGAGTGGAGAAGAAAAGAAGAGGCTGTCCCTCTCGTAGTATACGGGACGACGAAACGGGTAAAAAGAGTGCCCCGCCGAATCCGGCAGCTCCTGCAAGAAAGAGTGAGAGTCGCTCGCACGAGCGCGCTCCACTTCCGTCGTGATGGGCGACCGAACGGGCGACGTTTAATCGTTCTGGCGACACTTAATGCCCCTGTGGGAGTCCGCTTCCGACGCGGAGAAGGCGGAATATATAATGACGGTCGTATATGGCGAGGCGAGCGCGGAGAGTGAGTTTGGAGCGCCGCTCGAATTTGGCTAATCATTGCTTGTGTGACACACACTCACCAGAATGTCTGCTCGTCGCCACTCGTAGAGTCCTCCTCGCCAGATCGTCTTCGCGCTGAAAACATGTTTTTTCTCTCACATCCGTTATACACTTTTGGTTTTTTGTTTTGCAAGGTTCTGTTCATGCTCAATTGGCTCTCGGGCGAGTTTCAATCATAGCAATAGTGATTCTCGTTTGAAGAAACGCTTAATCCCTTCTGTCTCGTCGCCATGGCAATCAATACGAAGGAGCGCCCCGTCGTCGCTCCCCTCGCGCCCCGGGTCAATTTCTCAAAGCGCTCACCAGCTTCGTCGTTCGCGGGACGTCTAGTTCCTCCCTTTTCTCCTCCTCCGACGGCGACGCCATTACTACGCGGAGCGCCCTTTCCTTTGCTTCCGTAGTCGACAGAAATGTCCACCTTCTTCCAGCTGTTCTTTGTCGTTTTTCCGCCAACCTTGTGTTGTTGATTACTGCTGCTACCCTCGTTGTTTTCATCCTGAAAAAAACTAACTTTGTAAAAACCGCACTTTTTTTCGTTGATTCTTACGGAGTGAGATGGCGAGACGTGTCCGTTGAGCTCGGCCTTTGCAAGAGACGGCCACTCTGGATCGTTGACTGACTTTTTCTGCTCAGGAACTGTAGAAGCCTCTGGTTTTGCTTTTGTAGTGACGGCTGTGTCGACAACCGGTGCAACAACTGGAGTAGCGGCAGGAGCGACCTAAATTACCAACTCAACCCGTAAGAACGTAGAATTTGAACCAACCGTCTTCCAAACTTCCTTCTTTGGTTCTCTGGGTTTCGGCTTCTCTTTGACCATCTGTTTCGGTACTTCCACAACTTTCTCTTGAACTGGAGCTGGGGCAGGTTTGGCTGCAGCTGAAGTCGGAGCCGCAGCTTTCGGCTCTGGCTTCTGCTCAACTGGTTTCGATGGAGAAGTTGGCGCATCACCTGAAATTACTTTTATTCTGATTAGACATCTTTGTTTTTTTCTCGAAATTCTCACCTTGGTTTTTGAACCAGGCGTTTACGGTCGGCAACGGAGCTGGCTCGAGGACGACTGGTACCTCGACGGGCTTCACCTCTTCCGGAGCGGCCTTCTCGGCGGATTTCTCGGCTTTCGCCTCTCCCTTCGCTTTGCCAGAGCTCCTCTTATTCCGACGCTTTCCTTTTCCCTCTCCACGACCGCCTTTCTCCGAATGACGCCCACCGGCATTCTCCTTTTCTCTCTTCTGGTGATGTTGTGCTGGCTGCTGATGCTCGGTTAGACTGTCATTCTGTGCTGGTGGCTGCTGCTGGTGATGTTGTTGGGAAGAATTCGACTGCTGCGAATCGCCGGACTGTCCGGACACTATTTTTGCAAACGAGAGCATTGGCTGCTTCTCAGCCATTCGATCTTCTGTTCTTCTTGCTGGTGATGTTAGCAAGTCTCTCTTACCTGAAAAATGATGAAATATGGTAACTTTTGAAACATTCTGAGGAAAAAATTAATTTTTATCATGGAAAGTTCTAGAAAAAAAAAACGATGAACCATCGAAAAAAGGCGAAAAAACGTCCGACCCGTCTGCAAAACTGCGAGGCTCCGCGACGAGAGTAAGAGAAAGTGAGAAAAAGCGAGAGAACGAGAGAAGCTCGTCCCGTCGGGGCGGGCGAAAAGTGGGCAAAAATCGGTGTGATCGCGCTGTAACAATCGATAGTTGCCGGCGATTTGGGCCTAAAAATTGCGAAAAATCGCGGGAAATCTGAAATTATTTCCGAAATCCGCACGCCGAGCCCGAACAAGGCGATCAAAAAACAAAAAGAGATACGAAAAAAAGAAAAGAAAAGTTCAACTCGCTGCGTAGCGCCCCTATGCTTCAGCACTGCACTAGAAGTTTACCCACAGTCAAGGGGCACCCACGAAATTGGACGGCAGGCCGGACACCCGGCACGCGTCAATCGCCGTGTGTATGGCGCGGATCGCAATTCGTTGGCGCGATCGCCGTGCTCGCGCCGTTTCACTCGTTTTCCACTCTTTTCAGAGTAAACACATGTGCGACCATGACCGGACGGATTATTTTCGGGTGTCTGACGACGCCACGATCCCTCTTTTCATCGTTTCGCAATTGTTTTTCGTGTTTCTCGCCTTGTTTTCACTTGTTTTCACCCTCAGTCGACTATTTTCTCCGAAGAAATCGCGGTTACACTCGAGATTTCTCGAGTTTGACGGAAAATCGATGAGCGTGAGTCATTTTCTGTTTGCAGGATGCCCCCGCCGCCTCCTCCGCCGCCTCCGCCACCACCGCCGACGTCTTCTGGCCCGCCGCCGGCAAATGGAGCGAGAAACGCTCTTCTCGGTGACATTCAGGCATGAATTCACGATTTTTCTTGTGATTTTTGTAAATGTTCATGTTTTCAGAAGGGATTCAAGCTAAAAAAGACGGTTACAAACGATCGATCGGCGCCAGCGCTCGGAAAAGTCGTCGGAAGCTCTTCGGCAGGCTCAAATGGCTCGAACGGAGCCGCGAGCTCCGGAAATGGAGCCGCGAAACCGCCTCCGATGGCCGGAGGAATGGGAGGATTGTTTGCGGGCGGAATGCCCACGAAACCCAGTGACAACAAAATCAGAAGGGCCACAACTAACATTGGTAGGCGGATTTGTTTCGATGAACGCAAAGTTTCTTATTTTGAAACGAAAAAAAAAGATACAAGAAGACTGTTCTGATAACCGAAAAAAAATCGATTCTAACAACGTTTTAGAAAAATTGAGCGAAAATCTGTCACTTTTCTGTAGAAAACCCTGCTTTCTGATCCATTTTCTCCCGATTCTAACCCTTTTTCCCCGACAGGACCCCCTCCGTCGGCCTCCGCAGCTCCTCCAGTGCCGCCTCCGGTTCCGGCTCCCTTCACGCCAGCTCCAGCCGTCGAAGGTACTCTCCTTCCCCCATTTTCAGTTGTTTTCCCCCCGCTTCTGCCCATTTCCCACCTACTAATCACCTAATTCTCTCTTCTTCAGGCAAAAAGCCGTCCATCGTCGCGTCCGCCTCGTTCTCCCACTCTTCGGCCCCTCCGCCACCGCCTCCACCGCCTCCAGTCTCCGTTCCGAGCTCCAAACCCACTCCACCGCCGCCGCCGCCCGCTCAACAAGCCAAACCATCCGTAAGTCATCAAGAATGCAAAATATTTCGGAGTTTTTGCCGTGAAACCCGTGAATTTCAACGTGTGATGTGGTGAATTGATGTGTTTTCGTGGCAGTTTCAGGTAGATCGCGAGCAATTCCGAACGATGAGACCACTGCGGCCGACGAACGACGTCAAACCGGCGATGATGCGGAGAAGCGGCAGTTCCGAGGTTTTGCAGTGTTGTTTTGCATCGAAAACCGCGTTTTCAGTGGCTTTTTGTTGTTTTGAAGTGCAATTTTTCGAAAAGATGATCGGAAATGGCATTTCTTATCCATTTTAAAGCCAAAATCCAAAGAAAATCCAGATTTTTTGTCTGTTTGTGCTGTGTGCAATGAAAAAAAAGAAGAAATTGGGAGTTTTGCTTCTAACTAGTTGAAAAATATCAATTTCCGGCTGAAAACCGCTGTTTTCCTGTCGTTTCGGCTCCTCCTTCCAACACTTTCTCATTTCCAGGACATTCCACAAATGGGCACTTCATCAGTTCGAGCTGCTCGACCGACGGCACCTCCGCCGGCTCGTCCGATGGCTCCGCCCCCTCCAGTGCCGACTTCAGTGCCTTCGAGCACTCAGCTCTCGTCCAGATTCCAGTCTCCGGCGACGTCGAGGAACACAGAAGACGCCGCCCCGCCGCCTCCGCCAAGATTCGCTTCCAAAGCAACGACACCGGCGTCGTCGGCTGCTCCGCCGGCTCCGCGAGCCCCGTTCGCCACGCCGATGACGTCATCGATGGCTCCGCCGCCCCCGCCGCCGCCACCGCCGCCACAAGCCGCTTCTCCGTATCCGGGAATGATGTCGACGGCCACCGTCTCCCAAAATATACCGTTTCATCCTCTCAACAGGTAAAAATCGATAAAATTCGTAGCTTTTCAGACGGAGAATGCGATTTTTGTTGTTTATCGGCTGAAAAACAAGAAGAAACATGGATTTTCATTGAAATTCCCTTCAAAATCCAATGCGTTTCAGGTTCCACTTTGTTCCACTGTCGCAACTGCCGCCTCCGCCGAAAGCGATGACGTCATCGGGGAGCATTCGTGCCTGATTCCCATCAGAATCGCCGTCCGACGTCTTCTGAATCCTCTTCACCTGCTCACATGACTTCATTTCTATCGATTTCCCGCGCCTTTTCTCCTGTCTTTTCTGCCTTTTCCCCCCTCAATTTCTGTGATTTTTCCGCCCAATTTCACTTGAAAATTCTGAATTTTCGCCCCTTTTTTCGATTCGAAAACCATCTTCAAACTCATTATTTTTCCTCTCCGATTATCGATTTTTTCGCTCGTTTCTAGTCCCAAATTCTCCATGTTTTTCTACTCGAATCCGATGAAAATAAAATTCTGAAAACAATATATATCACTTTGTTCATGAATTTTCCTTTTTTTCAGTGTTTTTCCACACTTTCATATTTTCTATGGGTTTTTTTTATTGATTTTTGCTCATTTTTTTATCATAGTTTTTTGCAGAATGGAGGGTCAAAATAATTTGCAAGAGCCACAACTTTCGGATCGAATTCAAGCGATTGTGGCCACTGAAAAACATATCGATGATATGATGAAGTAGGAAAAATTGTAAAAATTCGAAAAAAAATTCTGATTTTTTCACGAAATTTCGAGAAAATTTGAAAAAATTGAATACTTCTAGAAAAAAAAATTAAAATTTTCAAATTTCAAAAACAAAAGAGAATTGTATGAATTTGTTTGAAAATCTCACGAAATTTCTAAAAGTTATTAGAAAATTCCAAAAAAATCAATAATTGTGTTGTCAGATGCGCTCGCGAGATCATCAACGATTTGGGAAAAGAGAAACAAATCAGCAAGGTACCATTCGGATCGTTTTCGCGTCGGATTGTCGTCGCATTCATCTTTTTGGAATTTCCAGAACAAGATGGACGACAACGCGAACACGTTCAAACGGTTGATCAGCACTGTGGAGACGGAGCTGAGCGGCCAAATGCAGTACTTGTCGCACGTGTGTGTCGGATCCGCGCATCAGGGTAGGCGTCGTCGGAAATGAGAGAAGAAGGAATCGGATGACTCTTACTTGCAGGATCGACGTTCGGAGTGCTTCAGAACGCGATGCTCGCTCAATCGGGCGTCTCGGCTCTTCACGCGGAGCTCGGCGATATTCTCAACTTTATCAATCCGCAAACTGTGGAAGAAGAGCCGAAACAAGACGAAGCGGTGCCAATGGAGCAAGAGGAGAAAGCGGCGGAGCCCGTGGAGCAAGTGATACCAGAAGAGCCGGTGGAGCCCGAAGAGCAAGAAGTGGAAGACGAAGAGGCCGAAGAGCCGGAGCCGATGGAGCAAGAGGAGACGAAAGAGGCGACCGTGGGAGACGTGACGACGAATTCGGGAGAATCCGGGGAGTCGGCGAAGACGGAGACGTCCGAGAAATCGGGAGAATCCGGAGAGACGGAGGCGTCCGGTGACACTGAAAAGTCGGACGGATCGGCGAAAACTGGCGAGTCCGAAGACACAGAGGAGGCCGGAGAGACGGCAAATCCACGTGGACCGTCTCGCGCTTCTGGAGAATCGCGCGCGATCTCCCGTGCTTCTGGAGCGAATTCGGAAGCGACGCGCGACTCTGGAACCACTGCCTCCTCTGGCGAAACGGAACGATCCGGAGAGCCGGAGAGCAGCACGAGACGATCGGGAGACTCTGACTCGCGCGACGGCGTTCCCGAAGACCCGCGGGCTCGGCGTGAGCTCTCCGAAGCGCCGGAAGACCCGGCTCCGCGAGCCCGAGACGACGATCATCGGATGGAGGAGTGATCTCGAAGTGTTCATTCCAACATTTTCTTGTGATATTCTATTTATTTTTTTTTCTGAATTTTTTTTTGAATTTTTTCCAACATTTTTCTATATTGTTCCCCTTTCCCAAAAGCATCTCATCTCGAAAAAAAAAATGAAATTTTTTGTAAAAATTTTTTTTTGAATTTTTTTATCGCACGAAAAAAGGTTCAACTTCCCGATTTGACTACTTTCTCCTCATTTTTTTCTCAAGAAAACATTGAAATTTCTGGAAAAATTTAAATTTCTTGAAATTCAGATGACATCGACGTGGAATTCGACGTCTTCGAATCGAAATCCGCGATTTATTGATGGTGAGAATAATATTTTTTTAAATTAAATTTTGTTTTATTTAAAAAAAAAATTTTTTCAGCCGATCCTTATTCGATTGAATCGACGGCCGCCGTGAATTCGGAGCCACAGCCACAACGTAAATTTATTTTTTTATTAAAAAAAATTTTTGATAGAAATCGAAATAGAAATAAAATTTTGTCATTAAAAAAACAGACCGCTTTCTTTTTTATTGAATTTTTTTTAATTCAGCGAAAAAATTGAAATTTTCTGTTCAAATTTTATTTTATTTTCAATAGAAAAATCTCGAAATTCCGAAATTTTAAAAATTTTTTTGCAGAATGAGAAATTCGAAGGTAAATAATTTGAATTTATAAAAATTTCGAAAAGAAAGTCCGCCGAAATTTTCAGAAGGGAGCACGTCGTCTGGCTCCTCATCCACGAGCACAATTTACGACGAGAGCTACGTGGAAGAGGTGCGAACGCGATTTCTGATGCAGCAGTCGGCGAGACGAAATGTGCAGAGCAAACAGAAGACGTTGGGCTCCGACGAGCATCTCATCGTGCAGCGGCTCCGAGAGTGAGTCAACAGGACCGTTTCTATCCAACGCACGCGACGCGACCGCAACGCATCCATCCTCGATTTGCAGACACCATCATCCGTGCGATTTGTCGTCGCTGACGTGTTTGACGGGCTACTGCGGCCGCTCGTTCGAACGTCTTCCGGTGCTCGCGTTTCACATCTCGTACGCGCATCAGGACGTGATGACCGCCGATTCGGCGCATCTGACGTGTCTCGTGTGCGGCAAAAAGTGGACGACGGTGCGTCGGAAGATCATGCACCTGTCGCTGGCGCATCGCGAAATCGGCGAGGAGCACAATCGGCAGTGCATGCTCCAGGTGGAGCAGGTGATTGCTCCGAACGCTCCGAAGGCGATTCGATTGGAGCGAAAGGCGCGGATGGGAAGACAGCGGCAGCACGAGATGCAGCAGCACGAAGAAGACGTTGACGACGACGTTGACGAAGACGTGACGCACTACGAATACATCGGAACCGAAGTGGACGCCTACAACTACTGAGAAGATGGACCCAGATGACGTCAACGTCTTCATCGTCGTGGAGAAGAAGCTGGCAGAGTGCGACGGAGCGCATTCCAATTCTCGTCCCGATTGGGAATTCGAATAAAACTAGTCTCTTTTTTTCTCTTTTTCCTCGTATTTCTAGGAGGTTATTTCTGAGCAACTCCGTTAGAATCAGTCGATATTTATCGCCGTCCTCCTTCACTTGTCCACTCTCCCCCTCTCTCGTCCAGATGATGTTGCGGCGGTTGAGTCAGAAGACGTCACGTCTTCTGAATCTCCAGAAGCGCGCGTTCCACTCGAACGAGATGGCCTACTCGGAGAAGCGGTTGATCGGGTGAGTGCGGATGGCCGTCGAATTCCTCGGCCACCGGCCTCTGTTCAGATTCTCGCGCGAGGAGATGTTCCACGTGGTGGCCAACGTCTCCGACTACCATCACTTTGTCCCGTGGTGCCGCGCGTCTACAGTAACCCACGAGCACGAGAGCTCGCAGGCAAGTTGCACTCCACTGAGAGAACAACTGTCAATAGAGCGCACTTTGCAGATTGCCACGTTGCAAGTCGGATTTCCGCCGCTCTCGGAAACCTACACGAGCCGAGTGATCTACATAAAACCGTCGGTTGTTCATGTGGGGGGAAATATTTCGAAAAAAAAAATGAAATTTTTGAATTGTTTGCAGTCGGTCGTCATTGAAAACGACAATCTGTTTCGAACTCTCGACACCACTTTTCGATTTGGAAAGGTTCGAATTTATTATTATTTTTTGACGATAATTTTCGAATTTTTTGAAAAAAAATCTTTAGAATTTAGTTCGTTTTTCAATTTCAGTTGAAATTTCAGAATAAATTCTGAACTTTTTTCTGAAAATTCGGAAAAAAAAGTGATTTCTGTGATGAATTTTCGAAAATTTCCGGGTTTTTTTTTTCAAAAACTACAATTTTTTGAAAATTTAAGCAAAATAAAAATGATTTAGTTGGTTTTTTTCTCAAAAAATAATTTTAAAATTCGGATTTTAAGGGCAAACCGTCGGTGGATCGCTCGTGCACACTGCACTACGATCTCGTGTTCGAGTTCGAATCGGCGTTTCACTCGCGAATCGCGCATCTTTTCTTCGATAAAGTCGTCAAAACGATGGTCGGCGCCTTCTTGCATCGCGCCGAAAAACTGTACGGACCGCCCGAATTTCCGCACTCGCCGCCCCAAGTTCTTCAATACAAGTCATAATTTTATTTATTTCAAAAAATTGAATATTTCTTAATTTAGTTTCAATTCACATTGTATTTTTTCTGCTCTTGCCCTGTGAAAATAAAGCTTTTCTGTGCAAAAATTGAATTTTTTAGTGCCTAAAATTTCGTTAAAATACAGCTGATGTTGCAAACGCGCTCCATTGCGAATTTGCGGTCGGCGCCAATTTGAAAGCGAAAAACGCGTTTTTCGCACCGTTTTCGCGCATTTTTCGACGATTCCTCCAGTTTTTCAAATCGATTTTTATGGGAATCTCTGGTTTACTGCCGTTTGTCAAAAATGCGTGCAGAAAAGTGAGTGAAAATATCAATTTTCAGCGGAAAATTTGAAATTTTCAGGGAAACATTCTGGAATTGCGCGGGAAATCGGTGGCGGTGGACGTGAGTTGTCTACTGCATCGTGGATTAACCGGATGCATGGACAAGATCCATATGGGCGAGGAGACGCAGAGTTATGTGCTCTACGTCGAGAAATACATCAAAGAGCTGATCGCGATGCAGTGCCACGTGGTTCTGGTGTTCGATGGGCGGCCGCTACCCGCGAAAAAGGTGAGATTCGACAAAAATCGGTCTGAAAACGTGAAAAACTAATATTTTCCTGCAAGATTGGTGTTTGCGGGCAAAGCATCATATTTGACGCGCAAAGCGAGAAAAATCCAAAAAAAAAACGCGGCGTTTTCAGGGAACTAACGACGAAAGGAGAGAGCAGAGGGAGAAGAGAAAAGAGCACGCGGAGCTGCTGCTCGCGAAAGGAATGGAGCGGGAAGCGCGGGATCACTACCGTCTCGCGACGAGCATCTCGGCCGACATCGTCGAGAAGACGATCGAGCACTTCCGGAAGCTCGCCCACGTCGACGTCGTCGTCGCGCCGTACGAGGCGGACGCCCAGCTGGCCTATCTGATGCTCGCGAAACTCGTCGACGCCGTCATCACCGAGGACTCCGATCTGATCGTTTTCGGGTGCGAAAAAGTGTGTTTGTGTGGCCTAGAATCTTGCTTCTCGGGTTTCTAGGCCATCTCTCTCTCTTCTTTCAGATCTATTTCAAATGGCAGTCTGCGACCGGCGAGTGCAGCGTTTTCGAGAAATGCAATCTGAAAAAGTGCTTCAGCGGCGAGCTCGGCGGCGAAAAATTCGACTTTGTGAAATTTCGCCGCATTTGTATTCTCGCCGGATGCGACTACCTTCAGGTATCGATCGATTATCGATCGAATTGCTATCCGGTTTTGCAGGCTGGCCTCCCGGGCGTCGGACTGGCCACGGCGGCGAAATTCTTCGCGCTCACCTCGATCAAAGACTTGCGAAGCGCGCTGAAACGAATTCCGGCGTATTTGAAAAGCCCAAAGTTGAAGGAGCACGTCACGGAGCAGTTTTTGGCGGGCTTCGAGCGAGCCGAGAACACTTTCAAGCACCAAATCGTGTTCGATCCGCGAGAGAGGTGCCAGAAACCGTTGACTCCGTATCCCGTCGAAAGTGTCGAGATTATCGATTTGGACCAGGTTCGCGACCACTTTCCTTCCGAAAAATCTTCAAAATACGGCTATTTTCAAGCGGCCGAGTTTTGGTGGCCTAGCTTTTTGTTCGGAGTTTCCTAGGCCACCACACTGGAAAGTCGATAATCCGCAATTTCAGGCCGACTCAACAGAACCCTCTTGTGCTGAAAAGTCTGAAAATGGTGGGCGTTTCGCGTACGCCGGCACAATTTGCTCGCAACGAATCGCGATTCGCCTCGCTCTCGGCAATCCGGTGAGAAATTATCGACTTTCTCTGAAACATCCTCATTTTCAGGCATCGGGAAACGCGATCGACGATCGTTTTCTGCTGACACAACCGTGTCCCGAATGGAGTGTCTGGGGATTACGGTAGACGCAGCACTTTTCGCGGCGAGACCCATTTGCACGCTTCTTTTTTCAGCTACGAGAGTCTCGGAGCGATTTGCGAGAAAGCGCAGAAGCAGAAGGAAAACGAGGCGATGAAGTGCGGCGGTGCATTCAAGGTCGGCGGCCGTGGTTTAGAAAACTCTGGACGAAGAATTTCTTTCAGTTGGACTCGCCGCTTCTGAAGCGAGTGCCGAAGAAAATCGATAAAATCGATAACGTCGACGACGAGGACGACATACTGAAACAGTTCATGGAGGACATTGAAAAAGAGAAAATTGTGCTGAAAAAGCGAAAAAACGCGCCGCCGACCGACTATAGCGCCGAGAAAATACTCAAAAAGTACGCGGAGCCGGCGGCGAAAAAGTCGAAACTTTTGGAAGTGGACGACGATTTCTCCGAGTTGCTCACCGACGAAAAGCTCCGAAAAATCGATAATCTCGAGAAAATTGAGGAAAAATCGATAGAGAAAGTCGAGCAGTCGACAAATCCGCCTGAATTGAGACCGCCGCCCGTTTTGCGAAAAGCCACGTCGACGCCGGAGCCGCGGAAGTTTCAGAAATTCCAGTCGCCCCTTTTGAGCCACCAAAACTCGGCGCCGCCCGTTTTGAACGACGCGAAACCCGAAAAATCGAAGTATTTTGCGAAAAAAACCACAGAACATGGGTATTTATCGATTTTTCCCACCGATTTGTCCTATAATTTTGAGTTTCAGAGCGCCGAAAGTCTCCAATCCGTTCAGATGTCCGGCTTTTGTCAAATCGACCCCGAAACCGGTTGAAACGGAGGAAAAAGTGGGATTTTAAGCAATTTTTCAAGAGAAAATCAAAAGTTTTCAGGAAAAATCGCTTCTCGGCGATCTGGAGGCGGGAGATTCCGAGACTACGCCGACGATCAGCTCGAACTATCGATTTGTTGGCTTCAAATCGGCCGGATTGTGTCGAAAACCGAAAAACTGAGAAGCAAAAAAATTCATTTTATTTACTTGTCTTTCACCCCTATTTTACCGGTCTATTCTCACTGTTTTCACCTCTTTTTGTGTCATTTTCCCCCCTCAAAAAACAATTTTTTCCGTCTATTTGTGCATTTTCGCGTAGCGGTGTGTCGATTGCGCGTCGAATGTGGTGCATCGCGTCCGCAAACACAGCCAACGCGACGTGTCGATTTTATCGCAATTCTTCCCGGGATTTGTGGCGAAAAACTGAAAACTCGCTGAAATCATGGCCGACAAACTGTTTTCGATTCGAAATTATTTCTTCCTCGGCAGCTACCAATCATGCATCGGAGAGGCGCTGGTGAGAGAAACCCGGAAAACCGGCCGAATGCCAATTTTGCCCCCGTGATTTCAGAAATTTTCGTCGAAAAACGAGGAGGAGAAGAACGAGAAGGACGTCTACTTGTACAGAGCCTACATCGCTCAAGGACAGGCTTTTATTCCGCTGAAAGAGGTTGGAATTATCGATTGTTCCCCCTCAAAAACCGTCATTCCTCAGATTCCGGCGTCGACGAAATCGGCGGATTTGGCTGCGGTTCGACGATACGCAGAGTTCAGAAACAATGCGGCGGCGAAAAAGAAGATTCTGGCCGAGATTCAGGAGGAAGTCGCGTCGCGATCCGTCAAATCCGAGATTTCCGCCGTTCTCGCCGCCACCATCCTCAACGAGGCGAATGTAAGCGCGCGGGAATTTGAAATTTAAAAGTTTTCGCTTGGTTTCAGCTTCCGGAAGACGCGTTCCGTGCGGTTTCTCGTTTCGAGGGACTCGAGGCGCGTGCCGCCAAAGTGTTCACGCTCGTCAAAATGAACAAGCGCAAGTTGGCGCTGGCCGAGTCGAAGCGCATGAATCAGATCGACGAGGACGCGACGTTGTCGCAACTCGCGAACGCTCTCGTTCAGGCGTTCGGCGCGTCCGGAAAAGTCAAAGACGCTCTGTACATTTACGCGGAGATGGCCGACAAGTACGGCCGAACGACCGATTTGGAGATGCATCAGGCGGTCGTTAGTGTGCTCACGCACGATTTCACCGCTGCCGAAGAGCTTCTGGAGGTGAGCAATCGATGGAATCCTCGAGAACGATCGATAATTTGCAGGCGGCTCTGGAGCGCGATAGCAAAGATGCCGACGTGCTGATCAACTCGCTCGTCGCGGCGCAGCTCAACGAAAAAGACGACGAGGTGGTGGATCGATTCGTCTCGCAGCTGAAACACGAGCATCCCAACCATCCGTGGACCGTCGATTTGGCCGAGAAGGAGGCCGAGTTCGATCGCATCGCCGCCGCTTCATCAGCCTGAATACCCCGCCTCCGCTAAGTTATTGATTTTTACCCCTCTCTCCCCACTCTACAAATGTGATTATCATCGATATTGGAGTGTTTCTTGTGGAAAAAGAAAGAGTCAAATTGGAAAATAAATAAATATGAATATTGGGGGGAGGACCAGTCAATCAATCAATGCACAAAACTGTTCGTCGGCTGATATTCGACTCTCGCGTTTATACAATAGTCCTCACAATGGCGGCGAGTTTTGAAATTGTTCGCCGACGACGGTCGCTCGGGATTCCACTTGAACTCGACGCACTCGGAGACGCCGTCGAACGCCCAACGGGTGAGGTAGCCGTCCTCTGGATGGTCGAAAATCGGATGGGAGCACGTTTTCTCTGAAAGATCGATAGTCGACGGATAGGCTCGAACAGAGCGAGGTTTTGTTCTTCCTCAAAGACTGAATTCAGAAGTTGCGAGTGGCTCAATGGTCAACAGTTTTGCAGTTCAATCTGGAGGACCAGGGTTCGGCTCCCCGTTACTGCCAACTTGTTTCTCTTACCTCTATCCGGACAACAGACACCATCCAAAGCGCCCAATATCGATAGCCCCTGAATACACTCGAAACCGTCCGGACACGTGTCGGGCTTCTTCTTGCTCGCGCACTTCACGGGCTCGCCGTCCTGTCGAAACATCACCTGATATCCGGCGCCTTCTGGCGTCGGGCACGTCAACGGCGGTCCCGAGTTGCCGGCTACAAAAGGGTGAGAGACAGGATTACGGTAGTGTTCGACCCACTTGCGTCGTTCGTGGCGAGACACACGAACTCGCGCGACGCGCTCTTCTTCCGAATCGTGTTCTCCGGGCAACGGCACCGATTTCGGACACAAATCGCGTCGGGCCACTTGGCGTCGCACTCGTCGTTCGACGAGCACTTCTGGAAACACTTTCAGGCCTTCGCGGAGACACTTTCAGCACTTTCAGACCTCACAGACGACGAACGGTGCGATGAGTAACATGAGAAGAATGAACAGACACTCTGAAGACATTCTGAAAACGAACACGAAAGGAGAATCGATAACACAAGGTGATAAGATGCAAAAGAGGGGCGACGATAAAGGGTGGTTAAACCGGATCATGAGGAAGTGGGCGCGCGAGAAGAAACTGCGCGAAAAAAGCGAAAGTTGGCAGAAACGACGCTCGCTTTCACTCCAAACCTATAGCAAGTTTCAGGTTTTTTCAGCAAATCGTGGAGCACTGGAAACGCGCTCTAATCAAAAGAAACGCGGCCCTAACATCGAAAAAATTAAAATTTTGAAAAACACTTCATGATTATAACCAATCAATGCGAAATTTGACGGAGAACAAAAAAGTCTCTTGGGGCTAGGGTCAAAAACGTCGTTCCAGACTGATAACGCTGAAAAACCGTATTTTTTGGGTGATTTTTGTGTATATCTCGGCTGGCGTTAGTTTTCAGCGTTTTTGGCAAGAGAGATTATTGATCGCCATCAAATTCTGCACTGAACAGTGTAAGAAAACTATTGGTTTTCAGAACTTTGCATTTTGCGCTTAAAGGGGGGCGAACAGAACTACTGTACCTCGGATACCACCTGAGACTGGATTGTGTTCTGTTGTGTTATTCCAAATTTCTCTTGTTTTTTCAGGCGTTCCCCGTCTATTTTCCATCTCGATTTCCATTTTCGCTCGCCGAAAATCCCGACCGAAAATTCAAATTCGAATTCCCGCCCATTCGCGTTTCGCCGTTTTCTCTCTGTTTACACAAACAAGCAAAGAAAAAAGAAGTGGAGCTTTTCGTCGATCGATATTCGAGAAGACAATGGAAATATAAAAAAGATTCGAAGTTTCTCGAAGTTTCCATAGAAATGCGTCGGAGTTTCCAGGAGACGAGTTCGGCTCGAGCTCGCGGAGCCCGCAAAACTTCATTCTCGAATCTTTTCGTCTTTTCGAAGAGTCGTCGTCTTTTTGCACGTCTTCTGCCCCCCTTCTCAAAACAACGTCTTCTGAATCGCGAAGATGACGTCGTCGTCGTCGGTTTCGTTCGTCGGCGGCCTTCCGTCGGACTGCTCGTGTCCGCTATGTGAGCAAGCGCTCCGCGAGCCCATCCGCCTCAACTGCGAGCACTTCTACTGTCGTCAGTGCTTCGACGGCTCGCGGGCTCCCGAGTGTGCTCAATGCTCCACCCTCATCCAACCGGACCTCTGCCAATACGATCGGAGCAAGCACAAACAGGTCGGAGCATCCGTCCGGAGCAACTGCTCACCGAGGCTCATATCTCTTCAGATTCTGGCTCTCCCCGTCGTGTGCTCGTTCGAGTCGTCGGGATGCTCGTGGAGCGGAGCACTGGGCTCACTGCACGAGCATCTGCTCGAGTGCTCCGTCAAGGGCTCCACCAAGTGCGAGAAGTGCGGACGGCAGTTCGCGAGAGCCGACTTCGAACGGCACCGCGAGCACTGCCAGCTCAACCGAGCCGTCTGCTCGTTCTGCAACAAGACCGTCCGCGACACCGATCTCGAGAGACACCTCAAGGTTCACTGCTGACCCGATTCTCGTGCCCCCCCCTTTGCTGGCGCATTTCTGGTGCGCATCAGGAAAAGAGTGCGATGGAGCGCGCTTCGCGCTGTGTCTCTTGAAAGTGCGCCAGAGCGCGAACATTGCTGGCGCACTTCTGGTGCCTTGACGCACTTCAACTTTTTCTGTTGCAGACGTGCCCGGAAGTGGTGTGCTCGTGCCCGTTCCAATGCGGACTCTCGGATCGTCCCCGACACGAGGTACCTCCCTTCCCACAGGCCCCGCCCACTTTCAGACCATTTTCAGATCGAGGCGCACCGTCCGACGTGTCCGAACGTCGACAACGTGTGCCCGTTCGTGCCGTACGGATGCACGTTCGCCGGCGGAAAACACGCGGTGCAAGAGCATCTGAGCGACGAGCCCGTGCGCCATCTCATGCTGCTCTGCGACGAAATCTCGGAGCTCAAGGCGACCTACGAACTGATGGAGACCGATATGGCCGCGTTCAACGACCGCCAGACGCGCATCTTGGAGGCGGTGAGTGCGCGGAAAACTAGGCCACCGATGGAAAACTAGGCCACCGATGGAAAACTAGGCCACCGATGGAAAGTGTGGCATCACAAACGACGACACTTTGCACACTTTCAGGCCGAAACGTGCAACGAAATGTTCGGCCCTCAGCTCGTCTGGAAAATCGATAATCTGCAACAACGGACGAACGAGGCCAAAGTACCGTAACCCACTACCATCCAGTAGTCTTACTGTAGTTTCTTTTGCAGTCCGGCGCGACGACGACCCTCTTCTCGTCGCCGTTCATGTCGCACCGATTCGGCTACAAAATGATGGCGTGCGCGTGTCTTTTCGGCGACGGATCCAGTGAGAGACACAGTCAATCGAACCGAATCAATCGATAATCGCAAGTGTTCAGGCGCCGGCAAGTCGATATCTCTCTACGTGCTCCTGCTCAAAGGCGAATTCGATCCGACGCTCGAGTGGCCCTTCAATCGGACCGTCAAAATCTCGCTCCTCGACCAGGTCCGCAATTGCGCGTCAAATTCGCTGCCTCGCTCTATTTTCTTGTTTTCAGAACGCACGTCCCGAGGAGCGCGTCAACATCACCTACGTCATCGATCCGCGCAAATTGAAGGCGAACGAGAAGTTTCTCGCGCGGCCACGTGGCGAACGAAACGCCGCGTTCGGCTCGCAGAGCTTCTGCTCGCTCGCCATTTTGCAAAACTACATCAAGGTAAAAATACCAGCGGTTTCGAAGTATTTTCGAGAAAATGTTCGCAATGTCGGTTTACGAATAAACAGCGCGTGTTGCCGTTATTTCGGAGCGTCGTTCGAAATCATTGCGAAAAAGGCATTGAATTTGACGACAAACTGCGGACACTTTTTCTTGTAGGACGACAAAATCTACGTGAAAATCGATATCGATCGGTGCGAATCGCTGCCCGTTTCGCTGAAATCGCGCGACGAGCACGAGAAGAAGGCGTTGATGGAGCGAATGCGTCAGAAGACCGGCGACGTCGTGCTCCACGTCAGCCGCCCCGTCACCGCCAAACAAACTGTCTGATTGCTCCAAAAAGAGCACCCCTTGTTAATAAAAAACTTCGAGAAATCCCGCCCAACACACCGAATTCGACGACGAAACGCAGAAAACACCACAATCGACGACAATTCGCACAGTTTTATTGATTCAAACGCGTTTCCGAATGCGTTCTCGCATCGTTTTCGCCTCTTCGAGTCTCCAGATGAACTCCTCCAATTGTGGCTCGTCGAAATCGACGCGGAGCTCGCGAATGCTCGTCGAGCCCGTTTTGAGCACCTTCAGCGTGAGCACTGTCCGCGGAGCCGACGACGATTCGAGCAGCGAGCTCTGCAAAACGGTGGCCTAGAGAACTCGCCGGTGGCCTAGAAACCCAAACCTTGTTCAATTTTGAAACTTGCACATCGAAATCCACAATTTCATCGTAACTCCAACCGATCGATTGAATTTCTGCCGCCAATTTCGAACGGTATTTCTGAAAAGCCATTCGAATTCGAGTAAAAATGGCCGTGGCCTAGAAACCGTCTACCTCGAAAACTCGGCCAACCCGTTGTGCCACGTCACCATCGCCCAAATTGGGGCTCAATGAGCCGGTTCGAGCCGCCTCCGTCAGAATCACCCATATCGATTCGGCCGTCTTTTCGTCGGTGATCTGATGCCAGTCTGAATATCGATTTTCCGTCGAAATTATCAAAGTTCGCAGAATTTCCGCGAAAACATCCGATTTGACGAGAAATTGCAAACATTTTCAAGTTAGCAACTGATTTCACGACAAATTGCACTAACTCTATCATTTCTACATTGGCACGTTTCAGAATTTTTGAGAAAACATTCGAAATATTAAAAATAGCGAAGAAACGCAGAATTTTCAACAAAACACGCTATATGACGACAAATTGCACACTTTTGTGAGAAAACATTCAATCTGACGACAAATTGCACACTTACCGTCCATTTTCGTCGTCAGTTTTTCTGCGAGTTTTTCGATCGTTTCCTCGTCGATTACACATGTTTTCAGCCAATTTTCAGCCTCGGTCAGAGTGGGCGCCATTTCTATGTACACTAAAATCACAAGAAATATGATCTGTCAGCTATTGATAAACTTTTTCAGACGCAAAAGAATTGCATGGTAAAAATCGCCAATTTCTAGGTTGGAAAAGCAGAAAACATTTTAAACAAAACAATTTTTATATTTGAAACCGAAAAAAAAACTTTAAAAAGATCGAGAAAGCTAAAAGTAAAAAACAAGAGAAAAAAAAACAGAAATTTCCTAAATTTCACTACTTTCTTCGAAACGAACAGAAAAATAAATGGGAACCGGTGAAACAATCGATAATCTGGCGATTTTCATTCTTTTTTGGTGTTCTCCTCCTTCTTCACTTCCTCTTTTTGCTCCATTCGACCCAGCTCCTCGTCTATCCGCTCTTTGGCGCGGAAAACCTGAAAATCCACGTGGAAATCGGCATTTTCTGCACTTTCGCGTCAGATCCGATGCATCCGCGGTGTTCGCGTACCGAGCACCGATCCCTACGCGCAAATTCAAACTCTCACCTTGCTCTGAATGTAGAACGTGCC